>CM060563.1:82413436-83054524 GCA_030625065.1 Alectoris magna
ATCACTAAAATTATCTTTTTATGAAAGCAAAAAGCCCTACTAGGGACCAGTGGAGGTTTGTCACAAAAAAAATTGTGCTATCAAGCTTCACAGCAGGGTGACCAGTTTTTTTTAATAGACAAGAAGCTTCACTCATCTTTCAATGTAAGGCCAAGCAATGGTGTTGGAATAAAGCTCCCTCATCACAGCAATTGCTAATTCAGTCACTTCCAACCTGAGTTTGGTACTGATCTACCAACAGACCCAACATGGGAATGCAGCAGCTGATGTACTTCAAAGCCCAGCCTGCCATGCCCTCAGGTATCTAAGGATCAGAGTTCAACAAGTGTAATGTCTCTGATACAGACAAATGTCCCTGAGAGACCAGGATGGAGTTATTTAACATATTTTACTATGTCATATAGTAAATATTTGATCCCAGGTCCCCCAGAGTGCAAAGCTCACACATTACCAATTACTCCAGCAAAACCTGAGTAAGTTAACATCCACACACATTTTTGCCTTTGCTGCAATCAATCAAGGCTGAACAGCCATTTGGCGGGAATGCATTAATCTGACTGTTTAATGAAGATTATTTTGGTTAGAAAGTCATAATGTTTCATCGGTATTCGTAAAAACGGATGTTCTAAATCATTACTGCAACAGCTCTGAACACTGCAAGTTAAACACTTCAGATAATTAAAATACAATAAAAAATAAACAGTTGCATCCATAAATTAAAAAATAGCAAGACAGCACAGAATGTCAACACTTACAATAGGATGCATTTATATCCTGAAGGAAGTCATAAAATCAGATCATATGATAAAATTACTAATCTAAGAGGATTTGATAGGGCTAATAGCATCATGTATTTGATAAGATCAAATATGAATTTTCACATAGAATAGTCCTGTAAAATATCCATGCAACCAGCTTTGTTTTCGCCATTCAAATGATCCTTCTAAAGAAAAGAAACTGATTGACTTCCTAAGACAAGGCAATGCTGGAGAATTATTTTCCTGTATAGCATAATTCACGTCTCCTTACAACTACTTCTTTTCCTAATAATTTCTTCCTGCATGCTCTTATTCCACTGGCGTATATTGAAGCTTAGCAATGGAAAATGTAACTGCAACAGATTTCTATCAAAAACGCAATTCCACAAGTGTACATTGATTTTACTGGGACACAAATCAAAACATCACAGATGCCATTTGATTTGCTTCATTTTGCCATTCCCACACTAATATTGACTTATGTATTGATTTTCATTCTACTGGAAATTTTGTGTCATGCTAACACTATGAATGATATATTCTGCTAATTTTAAATCATGCTAATCTTCATGAAAAATCAGCAGTTTTTCCCTCCTGAATCTCCCCTCGTGTTTTTCACCAGGTTTCAGTGGGAGACAGACACTACTGTGCTGTATGTGCCTGCTGACTCCCCACTACTCTCTTTCGAGATCAATGGTTGCTTGTCCAAACTTGATTTAGGGAAAGAAGGCTCTCAAAGGCAGTAAATTCTTACCAGGTAGACAAAGGACAGAAATCCCACTAAGGGAAAATCAACAAAATAAACCCTTAAGGGCAAGAGTGCTTACACACTCCACAATCATTCAAATATTTGTTTTGAGTCTCACTTAAACATGCAACAATATGGCTTCCGTAATGTAGAGCTCAAAGACAACTTGTTTTTAGCTACTGTAATTTCCCTGCCAGCTCCATAGTTTAGTCCTTAGGTAAGCCAGATGATAAGCCAGTCAGCTCACTCAGAGCCTCACAGACCTCTGATGTGCTTTGCACACAGACAAGGAATCTGAGGATTGAGATATCCCTACAACAGCCTTAAAATACTCATCCGCCACAGATATACGTGATCATCACTCAGAACTCCCCATTCTGTTCTACAGGTGAATCCTCCCTTGGAAAGACCAGCGGAAGGTTTGCTATTGACTACAGTCCTTGGGATACCTCACAAAGTGAAGCAAAAATCACAGTTCACTCACCTGAGCTATCAAGTCTCCATTTTCAGCATGCACCAGGATGACAGCCCCAAGGCTTTTTAGAAAGGTAAAGGCTTCATAAAGCTGCAGGTAGCACAAAGAAGGAAATGCTGATGAATAAGGAAAATATATTAACACTTAGACAAGCCTCTTCATCCCCGTTTTGCTCCTTCTATGTTGGTAATTCTCTATGTGAATAGTGTATTATCTCCCTTTTCCACAATCCACTTTTGACATATACCCAGAGCCACGTTGCTAGGCATCACGTGGCCCACTTCTCATACACCCTCCCTGCCCAGGACAAGCCTATGCCTTTCTGCACTGATACAGGGTCAAGCTCCAAGTGGGGCCACACCTCCCTCAGACACGGTGGTTCCACAAGATCCTTCTATATGCCTTCCACACTGGCCTAGGCTGAGTGAATAATCTCTTTTCCCAAGTTTTAGCAAACACAGTAGACAAGTAACAAAAGTCTCTTGCCTGCCTAAACAAACAAAAAAATGGATCCAATAAGACGCACTCAGATGGAATGGGAATAATCAGTGGACTACAGACACTTGTAGTACAGCCAAAACACATCCTTTCTGAAGTGCATCACCCTTTAGAGCAAATGGTGTCAAGTTTTCACCAGCGCCTTTTGTTCTATGATTGAAAGTATTCAAATTTTCTCTAGAGCATTCTTTTGTTTATTGCTAAGATTCGAAACCCATCCACACAAAAATGAAAATTGTTGATCCTACTGTATTTAAGTGAGGGTTTCTGGGATAACTGAATTACTACACTACTGAAATTCTAGCTCTCTTTCCAACGGTCATTGAGCTAATATGATTCTTTTATAAGCCAGACTTCAGCAGCATGGGAACCCATTTTTCAAACACAGACCAAATCCTGAAGATATGGTTTCTTCACTGCCTACTTTTGCCTTAAACAGAGTAAAAGGCATTAGTCCAGCCACATTTAATATTTTGCTGTATTACTTCTGATAATTCCAACAGCGAGTTGAATTTGGCATGCATTGGCTCCAAGGGAATATTTATATGTTATTTTGTCTAAAATTGCAATTAAAACCACATGTACTGGAGGTGTAGCAACAGTTATTTAAGAGACTGAGGGCTACAGCTCTGGGAATAAGTACAAATGAAACATTTTCTCAACTGAATAAGCAAACATTATCATTACTCACAGATGTCATTGTCCATTTACAATGACCTGATACTCATGAATGGGAAAGCTGAAGAGTGTGGAATCTGTAATGAGCACTGGACAAACAAGCTCATTGTTATCTCCAGGCCTAATGAGAAAAGGCCACCCACTCCCGTCAGCAACACTATTAAACCATTTGCAGCAACAGAGGAACTCTTCAAATCTCAGGACTGTCACTGCCTCATGTGCTTCATCGTTTTCTCCTTTTCTGACACAGAGTTCTTGAAAGGTAACAGCAAAGGAAAGTGGAGGGCAAACTCCTGAGCAGTGCTGAGCAGCTGCATTGTTGGGGACATTAGATAATCCCTGCAGAAGTTGAATGCCATACAGTCCAGAGAACATATGCAGATGTTAACAGCCCCTCAAACACTGATCTGTCAGGGAAAAGTACTCCTTGGCTGCAAACCCCCCCAAGAGTCACTCAGATCAGTGGGAATTTTGCTCTGGGATTCAACCTTAGCAACTCCTCAGCTACCAGAAGGGGACCACAGAAGATAGGACAGATCATAGTGATGAAAAACATTCAGAGCAGTACCTGGCTGTCAGACATTTGGTAGAGATCCTTGTAGGCCATGTAGACTTGAAAAGAGTTAACACCTGTTCCAAGACAAAATGCAAAGACGTTGCCATGTTAAGTGGACTCCTAAATCATATTAGAATAAAATCGAACAGGAAAAACAGATCACATCTTCAGCTTTACCAATGAATGCCAGAAATAAAGCAAGACTCCACAGCTGTATTATGGATGCTATGACTAGGAGCCTAAATCCCCTCTTTTCAGAGGGAACTTGCTGGACTCTGTGGATTGCTGTGTTCAGCCCTGGAGTAACACAGCCATTACTGCAGATGAGGTTGTTTGGAGCCAAATCACAGACAATTGACAGTGGCTTAAACAAGCATATAAAGTTCACAAAATGTTTAAAAAACTTGCAAGGTACAAGGTTCTACACATCACTTTTTAGGTTTCTTTAACAAATCAGGAAAACATTTTAGTTTGACCTAGAACTGTGCTTTTAAATAGATAAACTTCCAGTTATGCTTCCCCAAAATGCTGAAAAGCTGCAGAAATTGTGTGTCTGAACTGGCAAGCTGACTTGCTTTTTCTTGATCCTGATGTCCAAAGCATCCAGCTGAGCTGATGGCAGACACAAAATTAAAGCCTCAAATTAGCTACAAGGGCAGCTTGCCATACCTCTCCCTCCACCTTCCTAAGCTGGAAGGATTTACGCTGGCAGTGATACAGAACCATAAAAGATGACAGCTCCAAATTTTAGAAATCAGTAAGAAATACTAGTGTTGAGTGTTGGTGGCCAAGTATCAACTGCATTCCACTACGTGTTTCAAAAATTTCCTCAGAGGGATTATAGGGCTTCATATTCTAATAGGGAATGGGAATTCCAGACATCTTCTGTTTATATTTTTTGTACATATGAATTTATATCAGTTTATAAACTTGCCTTACTCTTCAGTCTACTGACAATATCCCCAGTTTGGCACAGGGACTGATCTCACACTTCTCCAGCCTAGAAGAAATGTCAGTTCTAAGCTAAGCCATGTAAGCTGCATTTCAAAACAGCTGCTGGGAAAACTGAGCTTCCTGTGGCAGGAGGAAAAAGAAGGAGTTGTGCATGTTATATATATTGGCTGTGTTGGATGAATAATGCTCCCTGATTACAAATTCTTCACGCATCTAGGCATGCAGATGTATCCTCAAGCGGAAGGTTTGGTTCGTGCTCACACAGAGAATTTGTTTATTCACAATTACAAGGCTAAAATACTCTGGGATACATGGAGGATAAAACCTTGAAATGATCCCTGGTATTTTGTCTTTCTGCTAAGGCCAGGCTGCTCAGAAAGAAACATGACAGTGGAACTGGTCCCTCCTCAGTGCCTTCCAAGCTGAGCAAATCCAGCCTGAACCATGGAGCCACCTCAGCCAGTGATCCTACCTTATTTTCTATTTTTCAGGATCCCAAAAAAACACACATAGACTTAAGCAGCTGTAATCCCTCAGCCTGTTCATATTTCATGTTTTCAGCACACTCAGTATATCCCTGTTTTAAAACTTTTGACTGCTTTACTTGGTGCCAACAATTACAGACTCATACCTGCAGTCCCATCTGCCCTGCCAGCATCTCACCACCCTCTCTGTGAAAAACTTCCCCCTGACATCTAATCTAAATCTCCCCTCCTTTAATTTAAAACTATTTCCTCTTGTCCTATCAAGGCATTATAGTTGGAAGACAAGCATTACACAAGCATTACAAAATCTCTTCCCTTTTCTTTTAGGCCCCTTTTCTGACTTTGGCAACTTGGTTATGAGTTTTGCTCCCACCCAAGTTAATGTTAGCTCTGAAGTCCATAGGAGTAAAAGGCATCTCAGAAGAGACTCTGCTATGGAAGATAATCCTGCTCCCTTACTGACAGCTTCCATGGCGCAGAAGGGGAAATTACAGATGTAGACACAAAACCACATCAGGCACACACAAAATTTAAGGGCACTTCACAGTTAGCCTTCAGAGCTAACACAAAGATGGTTCAAGCAATCCTACTTTGCAAAGGAACTATCTTGACAAGATACCAAGATAAAATAACAACAGATTACACATAGAGATATTCTGCTCTAGATTCTTTGACTAATTACTTAGGTCTGGTGCCTCAATCGCCTCACAGTGAAGAAGTAGCTTTTCAAAAGACATGGTCCATTGCATATTTAATTCCATGTTTAACATTTCTTACGTACTTTAACCTTTTTCAAGTCACGGGCGGGTTTTCATTCTTGCTCCAGGTTACTCAACAGAATCCTCTCCAAATTTCAAACAAATTTTTAATAAAGTACAACAGTTAAAGGAATCATCAAGGCCTCTGTCAACACAGTTCAGGCTGTTGTGCCTTTATACGCACTGGAGAATCACAATCACAAATTAGTTGCTATAAAGCTAAAAGCCTGAGTCTCTGCAATTGACATTTGGTCCTACAAAATCTCCAGGCCCATCCAAATCCAATGTCTCCTTAAATTAGCTTTGTGTTGATTTAAAACTGATTAATTATTCAATTACACCTCATGACAAGGCACAGCAGCAGCAGCTCTCTGAGCTCCCATTACTCATACCAAGATTTTAGTAGGCACACACAGCACGGAAACGTGATTAACTGAGCCCTGTTCCTTGCCTAACTCTCCCACCAAACAATCAGCTGAGATTAAATTCAATCCAGATTCTCAGATGATGAAAACCAGTGTCACTCCATTCATATCAAGTCTATTTGCACCAGCTGGCTCAAATGTTTCCAATTATCAGCAGATATTACCCATTAATTCGAAAGTCCTTGCCACACTGAAATATTTCCTATTCTTGAGCTTTCATACTTGTCTGTCCCTTGTGTCTCCCCACACACAAAAATAATTCTCATTATTAGACACTGCAGCATCCAGAAGAACAAAAGTGATCTCTTAGCGCTGCTGCAACCAAAGATGCTATCAATCAAGGGCCAGAAATGGATGAACAGCTTCCTGCCTTCCCTGAAGAGTGAAAACTCCTATTTCTATAACTAGAGAAAACTGTTAACCCAACTCAGCACTGGGCTCTTAATGTAAGCCCCAGGCAGGTTTGGAAATGCTGAGCCATGTGTGATCCAGGAGCTCTGGAAAATACCATCTAACCTTTGAAACAAAGCACAGCACTCTTGTCTGGTATTCAGCTAACACACTTCAGTGTGTCCATGTTAACACTGATAACAGAGGAATAGCACTATCAGTATTGACAGATGTCATCACCTTGTAAAAAAAAATCCAAATGACGACCAGCAGCAGTTTCTCTAAATTATATGCCATCTTGCTAATTGAAATGTTTTTTTTTTTTTTTCCTAAAACTTGGCTACATAGCAAATGTACTGCTAACATGCTGCAATACAAGATAAATTCCCCCACAAGAGCACCTCCACAGTAACTCAGTGAACAACCGCTCACTGAAAATATGGGATTTTGCCTCACGTTTCCACTTTGATAGTATACTGTGACATAAAGAGAATTTTTCAAATCTAAGTCATCACTAGCACTACACCTTTTGAAGAACGATGCATTAACGTACTACTTAGGATTTTCCAACAAAAGGGTCGTTCTGATTTTCATGCTGTTTAATACTGTTTCAGAAAATATTCTCCCTAATTAATATCAGAAGAATGGATGAAATAAAAAATACTTGAAAAAATATGGTTTTGGACATACTTGAAAAAATATGGTTCTGGACAGAAAATCCAGGCTGACAGACAGAAACTAGACCACAATTTATTTTCGGAAGGCACGTAGGTATGCGATGCTACCAAGATGCCCTGCCATATATGACTGTCCTATGCTGAAGCAGCAGGTGTGGAAGAGGATTTATTAGATATTTTATCTGTCCTATTCCTGAATGGTAGCCGCAGGTCAGGTAGGGTAAGCTACAGGATGTCACATGACAGCAGACTTGTTAACTGAATCAAATCAAGCCCCTGAGTTCTTAAACAGACTCCTAAATAATTGACCTAGTTTTCTCTGAGTCCTGATACAAAACATCTTCTAGTAACTTTAGGGAAAGCCACAGGAGACCAAGAACTTGTGAAAACAGGACACTTCTTCATTACTGGGTACCTAACTTTAGGTTCTCTTTTCTCTAATAACTTGAACCTATTTTAAAAATATAGGTGTTTTCTATAATAGTTTCTGACAAGCAAATTATCTTGATAAACTGCTGAGAAATTTGCAACAGCCTGTGATGAGGATTTCTCAGACACATGATGAGCTGGCCCTTCATATTTGGGTTTAATTTGAGGCAGTCAAATGGTCTCTAATGCACAAGCCTCGAAGTCCACATACAAAGCAGCAAGGAAATACAACATTTCAAAGTAATGTACATTTTCAGGGAAAACCTTGGGAAGCATACCCAGCACCTGTGCATTCCTTTTCTGGATCATAAACTACTACCAAATTTTACCTCCATATGACATCTAATAAATACAAAAATGGTGTTTATTTACACACACTAACCTTTGTCTTGCACCAGTACTTCCAGCTCTTCTCGAATCCCATCATACCAGCTAGTGATGTCCACGTGGAGAGAGTAATCGCAACAAGATTTGGTGTCAGCTGCCTCATGCCACTTCTCAAAGGATGTCAGTAAACTTGATCCAGGTTCTGGAAGCACGTGGTCAACTGGAAGAGAGAATAAGTGTCTCTTACTCAGACTACACGCTATTTGGACTTCCTCAGTCCCTGTAACTAGCCTTCTGGCATCTCAGCCAAAACAGCAGCCTTCAGGGCAGTTTCTATGCAGACAGTAACTTCAGGATGTTAGCCAGATCCTGCTGTCTCAGGCACAACAGACTTTATGGACAATGTATGCTAAGTAAGCTGCTTGGTACAGCAACAACAGATGCGCAGCAAGAGACCTGAATATCTCATGGTTTAGGACATACTTAACTTTCCACTAACTGTATTCTAACAGACCTAACTTCTGGACTTACTTTTATCTATTATCTCATGCGTCCATTTCTATGTATTTCACAGCATTACTATTAACCAGTGCCCCCTAGTCCCTGTATTGGCTCACTCTGCCTTACTAATGTATCAGTGAAGATGCTGATTGCTTTCTCAACAGCCAGAATTGGGAACATGGCCAAATGCAGAGCACAAACATTTGGCCATACTACATGGCAGATTGCACGTGCTGGAATTACACATCTTGGCTGTCTTAAGGTTTTCAGCATGTGACAATGCCACTAAGTCATATGACATAACTTACGCATGTATAGTTATCATTTTGCTGACCTATGCCACGTGGCATTATGGAAACAAAGTAAGATGGGCTTACTGATGGCATATGCAAACAAAATGTTTTACAGGAAGCTTCAACTGAAGAACATACATTGAAAAAATTTCTAACAAAAGTAATGAACAGCAGCACACTTCATGCTTATTGCCAGACATCCTTTCAGCTGATATTTGCTTCTGAACATATGTAATAGGCAACACTACTTAGCACATGTAGCCACGTCCCAATTCAGAGAGAAAGCCTTTGAGCAGCTCTATACTGCTGGTAGGATAAAGATGAAAATGAGTCTTGTCCTGCTATGTAGTACACAGAGTACAGAGTACAGAGTAACAACTAGAAACACTTCTCCTATCCACCAAGGATTCCAGGACATCTCCAGTAAGAACTTCCTCCATTCTTCATGCTAAATCCAATCCAATAAGCATCTTGTTATTTCCAAAGTCTCTGAAATGTCACTAACTAAGTAGGACCAACAGATCTTTGCCAGATGGTCTGTGTCATATTATTATAGCACTAACTACATTGCTATATAGTAAGTATATTACTCCCTATGCTTGTTGTGTACTTCAGAGGGAAATCCAAGTAATAATTTCTGTGCTGCTGTTATTTCTGAGGGTGGGTTCACTTCCAGGCAAGCCCTCGGATCTCCAAAACAGCATCCAGAAATCTGAGTATTAATCGGAGAAGATCTCAAAATATCAGTACAGAGCCTTCTGTAGCTGTCTCCACCTACAGTACCTGGGCTTTGACTTGGGATGGGAAGAGGTAGTTCTGCCAATACTCACTGATCATGGTGGTGCCCCCTGCTACTGCTGCTTTTGTGCCTTGATAGAAGTCATCAACAGTAGTCATTCCTTGGTAGGGTTTTTGTAGGTAAGTGTTGACATCTATTCCCCCAGGGATAACCATGCGCCCATTAGCCTCTATGGTCTTGACTCCTCCAGGAACAATCAGATTCTCTCCTATTTGCCTAGGCAGCAAGGAAAGGCAATATTACTTTATTTAAACAGTGAAGCAAAGGGGACAGAACACATCTGAGGTGTACGGGGAAGAGAAAACTAAGGACCATACAAAAAGAAGAAAGAACTGAGACCTAAAAGAAGGGAGAAACTCAATCACTTGCTCTGGCTGTTCTGCACAGCACTGGCAGAACAAAGCATCCACGAGTCTGTTAGCTGGGCCACATGCTCTCGTTCCTTTGCATTGCTCTTGTGGCCAATAAAAAAGTCATAAAGCGCCAACACTAAAAACTGTTTTTTTTCAATATGACTGAAGATGAGACTTAAGCATCCTATCTTTAAACAATTACGAATATCTAGAGTTAACATTCTCTTAGGAGTTCCAGTATTTGAAATTAATTTATATCAGAAAACAGAAAAACATAGATCAAATATGACAGTAAGCTAGAATTGCAAATATATGGCAGAGGCAAAATGTACAACAGAAAGGAGCCATAATCACTTTGTAATCAAGCAGTGTGAATTTATCCTTAAAAGGAAATATAAATATGCTAAGATATAGAAATACTTGAGACTCAAACGAATCTAGCCTACCATGTCACATATTCCTGATCCCCCTCCTGCAGCTAAAGCTTAGTGGAACATTCCACACAACCCAGCAGAAATGATTTTAAATGCTGTTGCTATCTATCCCCTTACAGATCTTCAAAACAGGATTGTTTTCACTACTAAAAATATTAATCTGTGCCCCATGCTGATATCAAGTGAACTCCAGATACCTACAATCAAAATACTTTGAGTGTTCACAGACATAACTGAGTAAATTAACCTTTAGATTTTAAAGCCACATTACATTTTTATAGTCTGTTTTGCACTGTCAAACAGGAAAAGTGTGGGAGCTGTGTCTCTGCACTGTTACCCCTTCATCTATCTGGGCTTAGAGACGATCATAACGCAGTTTAAGTTCATTTAGTTGATCTCATATTTCTGATATGCAGTCAGTCCCTGCCTTAATTTCCTTTTGTCTGGGATAAAATAACATTTACCCACAGCTAAACAAACACCCCAGACATCTGAGCTGCTGCATCTGTTTCTCCCATATTAAAATGCAACTCCCACTTACGGAGCAAAACACAGTGCCCAATTAACAGCCAATCACAACAAGTTAGAACAGAAAATGAATAAAACCGTTAATTAAAATCAGTGAAAAGGCAAGGGTAATTATTCAAACTGGAAGTTGGCCAAACCACCAGAGTTAATAAATAGCCCCAAGAGGTCAAGAATTTGCTTCATACCCTATGCAAAAATGCCACCTCCAGCAGCGTGGCTCCCCCAGCACCGTGGGGTTTTGCTGGAGGGAAGTACAGCCATTCCGTGAGCAAATACCCCTGAGCAGCCCAAGCTGCAGCCTCACCTCAGTGCTGAACAAATCCAAAAGTGCTTAGCTCAGGAGACTTGATAATATCACAGCTTGAAGACACGCAGCTCCGTATCTGATGTCTAATATTCATTAACACATACAGCACTGGGAGCATGTCATAACCTGTTTGCATTGGTGGGGAATGCTAACGGTGCCATGACAAATATGGAACTGATATGCAAAAGCAACCCAGCACATCAAATAGCACAAACACGGCTCAAGAAGATTCTCTGCTGTTAAAATTTGAATTGCAAAGGTGTACCATACGGCACTCCAGCCCACAAGCAGATTGAGAGCATGAAAGTCAGGTAGCCCCATGGATAATAATGTGCTGCACTGATTTTTGTTAGTTGAATTCACTCCCAAAATTTTAACTGAACAATCCTCAGGCTTGTACAGCGTGGCTTGGAAATTAAAAAAAATAAATAAATTACTACCATCTATTTACTTTAAATATGTTTAAGGTGGAATTGCACACCAAGGGCTACCATACCACATAATATTGCTAAAGAAAACCTATGCAAAAAATATAAAAGCAATTCACTTTCATCTTCTTCCACAATCAGTATCTACCAGTTCCCTATTCAAGAAAACACACATCCAAATGAAGTAAAAGAGTGCTAAGTGTGCACTGAAGTTTTTTGATGACTTATTGCTCATTACTGAGCAACAGCTTATTTGGCAGTCACTGGAGTCATCCATGCTGAAGTGATACAGGACCAAACGGTCTTTGTGGATGACGCTGTGCTACTACTTGTCAGGATCCTGTCCCATCTCTTGCCTGGCATAAAGATTAAGACTGAGAAAAGGCATTCAAGGTTATTTTTACTCTGACTGATTCGAACATAAAGAGATAATGTGACAAGATTCCTGAATTTTTTCACTTGTTAATACTAAATGTATGTTAATAAGAATGGGGTTCAGTTACCTGTGGGAGAAAAAATACAACAGCACAGGTAACTATCCTAGGCACAACATAAATGATTGAGCTGCTTTTCTGATTCACCAGCAACTCAGCAAACTAGAAAAATTAGACTCATGGAAAGTTGACACACTCTACAGTTCTCAATTGAGCAAGCTGGAGCATTCTGTTATATGCAAGCTGATTAAAGGAATAACAGTGGAAGCACATCAGGCTTTGACTCTCTGTAAGCTTAACTTGAGAAAGCTGGAAAACTCCCCCAGAACTCAATTAAGTTATATCAGCCACTAATGAAACCAGACCTCTTTTAGACATCTCAGACTCCCTCTGCCTGGGCTTGTTGCTGGCCCAGCTCCAGTCCCCAGTGACCCATCCTGCACACTTGTTGGTTCCCTACACCAGGACTGAACCCACACCTTCCTTTGGCAGGGCTGGAGCACAAGACAGCAAGCAGCAGACAGTGTGACCTACTGCTTGGCACCAAGACCTGGGTTCATTTCTTCATGTGGATAACAAAGACAGGAAAGATGTAGGCAAAATGTATTATTTATTTACTGATAGCAATTTAAATTACTAAATACCTTAATTACTATTTAGATATCAAAGAGCAGCCTCTCAGCTCCCATTTCATCAAGCACAGCTTGAGTTTCAGCTGGGAAAAAAAGCCCATGCTCCCCTGTACATATGAGCCAATTTGAGCCCAGACAGGTAGAAAAAAGCCTTTACCATCTTCCAAACCATAGATAATCTTCAAATGTATTCAATGTATTCATTATCTGTGCACTCCTCTCTGCAGAACAAGCTGCAGATACGCAGGTCTTAGTGGACCCTACTTCATTTCATTAGTCTGCATGAGAAACTCAACCTCTATTTTCTAATCAGTTTCCACTGCAGAATAGGAAAACGATCCCTGATCTTTATATCCTGGCAAAGCCATCACACTATTGCCTATTCTAGGAGAGTGGTTTAGCGTCCACTCCATTTTGTGGAAAGAATTCTGTATTATCAGCCGGATCTACAGCTGAAGAGTTAGGGTATCAATTAAAACGTTTCTGATTGAGGTGCAAGATACAACTCCAAGGGATCTTGAGCAACACCTAGCAACCATGTTAAATACTTAGACACATTGAGCAGTTTCAGCTGCAGAAAATAAAGGTCAATCCCAGAAAACACAGCACTTTCTGAACTGTAGAATTTACCATCAGAACACAGATAAGACCCAAGCCCAACTCACACCTGCAAGCTGCACTTGCAAATTAACTACTGAGTTTTTCAGAGCACAGAAAAATCTCAAGTCATCTAAACTCAGAACACCAGTCACAACTCAGATTGTTCAATAGCAAGCTTCCCTCCTCTGGCAAAGTTGAGGGCATTTTAAAATGTAAGATGTTAAAAATAAGTTTAGATTTTTCTCAGTTGCAACAACCTAAGCCATGAATAATGTACATAGACAGATATATAAAGAAGCAGACTTTTAATCTGATAATATCTTCTTAAGAAAAGGAACTCTGAAAACAAGTAGGCAATTAATTATTTACCATATAACCATAATTATGTTTCTGTGCATTAAATTGTGGCCTCTGGAGACCAAAATTGTTAGGTCATCAAAGAAAATGTTTAGCAGTTGAGAAAAATATTTGATCCTTATGTACGTTGTAGTGCTTACACACACACATATTTCATCAAAACTTCAAACTCTCATCTCCACGGTCTAAGTATGACCAGTAGAGCTACATGACATCTCTGGTATTCCTTACTAGACTTTCAGTAATACATATTTCTTATTCATCTAAGGAATACTTTTCCAGTTCCTATATGGTCAATAAATCAGTAGAATTTTCTAACTGCATGAAAATTAAGACCAGATACCTTTTCTAAGGAAGAAAAGGGACATATGAGCAATGTGTAACATCACCATACAAATAGAACACACAACAGAATCATAGAACCACAGAATTGCTCAGGTTAGAAAAGACCTTAAAGATCATCAAGTCCAGCCAACCCCCAACAGACTTGTGTAACAGGTCATGGACATATTTCTGTGTTACACGATCCCATACAGCATGGCTGCATTTGCCATGATCAGATGGGGTGAGAGTGAAGTTGTAATAAGCCTCCTGCTATATATGGACTCAAAAAATACTCATCATATATACTTACTTCTAGCTTTGAGAGATCCTACCTGCCTGCGTTGGTTTGGCCATTTTGGACAAAGCTAGAAATGAACTGTTCAAAGAGTAAACATTTTCCTTTTACAGCCAAAGAATTTTCTACCGACCTAATACTAGCAAAAGATTAAATGGCAGAATTTCATTATTTAGGACTTTTCTACAATGACTCCACATCAGGAGGTAACCAAGATGCTAGCTGCAAGGAATGAAGTCAGTGCCATCAAGAAATCACATCAGTCTATACTAACAGGCATGCAAAAAAAAGTTCAATATTTAAAAAAACCAACTTTATAAGTCCATCTTCCAGGTATAGGTCCGCATAGAAGGAGTGGTCATCATTGATAATTCTTCCACCTTTAATGAGTAGTCGGTCACTCTGGAGGAAAGAAAAGGAAGAAATGTGGTTTTGTTCAAATAAATAAACAGAACAGCATACTGATTGTATCAAATAGGCTTATTGTGTATGCAAAGTCATAAACATCACAGCACTCACCCTATTTACAGATCTATGCCATAGATTCAGGTGAGTACATAGTAGAAGAGAAAACCACAGTTTCACTGAGTGCTTATAACTGGTTTTTGGGATATCAGGCATCACAGTGGTCCCATCCTTAAAGCAGAAAACATGGAAATACTTGAAATCCCACTACATTCTCTTTTTACCACCACTCCACCAGATACATAGGCAAAAAAGGAAAGAGAACCCTGCAGACTAAACTGCCTGACACTGTAACATCCAAGATAAGCTCACCTGGGACTCTCAGCACCCCTGGAAGAGTAATAGCTTGGAATGGTGAGGGACAAGATCAGAAGAGTGCTGTGGTCCGAAATACAAAAAATCCTGCCTACAAGAAGCTGCTTTAAGCAAAGTCAGTTCAGAAGGGCCATCTTTGCTGCTCCACCAAGGCTACCAAGATGCATGAACCACAGCTCACGCTTATACTGTGCTTCCAGTTGGCTGTTTCTGCATGGAGACTGAGGGCATGAAGACAGAATTGCCATCTGGTACCTGACTCCCTCATGTGCACATAAAGCATGCTTATAAGCCAGGCAACTGGGGGCAGTCAATGCTGGGGCTCCCCACAATGCCTATCATTCCTTGAGGGAGGAAGGAGTGCAGTTATCAAAGTTAAAATTACCTGAAATATCATATATTACATCAAGAACAGCAGACAGGACTACTGCCTCTTCATATATTCCAAAGTGCCACAAAGCCAAAATAATTCAGTGAAGAATTGCTCGTGTATCAGATCTGCTGCAACATCATCCACAACAATCACCTGCTTTCCTCTATTCAAATGGCTACACTCTGTTCAGTACATTTTAGAGAAAGCAAATTTTACCACAGTATATTCAGAAGAAGCAGAGTTTTAATTCCCTTTCTGAAGGAGTCAGGCTGGAAACACCAGCACCCTACCCGGAGACAGAAGTCTGCAACTTCAGTGCATAATGCTTTTGAAAGACTTTTGCCAAGTGACTGTGAATGCTGAAAAACTCTGAAGCAGTGAGAACCTTCTCACCCCATTCATATATTTAAATAAGCCATTTATTATAAATTATTTCCTTGGCTCAACAAACAATAACTCAGAATCTATATTTTGTCCATGCTTTATACTTCTCACTCCTGACTCAGTTCTTGGTTTAATTACAGGATGACTCACACACATAAACCATGCATGTCTCAAGTTCCCAGTTTAGAAAACAAGTGAACAATTCGATACGCTTTATCATCTATAAAACCAAGACAACAACAGAGAGCTCCTAAAAATGTACAGATAAAAAATGCTCAGCCAGAACTAGGGGTATTGCAATAACCTTTCTTCAGTGTAACTTCTCTAATATCGGCCTAATGTTGAACACTGAGCTTGTATTCAATTTTTTTGCAGGTCTGAAACCTATATAGCCCTGTATATGAATCTAGAGAAGCAAGAAGGGAGAACTACCCATCATTTATAGAAGCATTTTAAATACAGTGCATGACCACAGGGGATGCACACAGAGAGTCTGAGGCTCTTCTGAGGCAGGAGGGAGTCAAGGCCCAGAACTGCACTGCAGTACATCCCCAGGACCTGCCTTGGGTGTTGGAATCCTTGCCTTGAAGGACGGAGACAAATACAAGTCCTCACTCTGGAACTTGCAAGACTGGGCTCCATGTTCTTTTCCCAGTCTCTCTGCTGTCACTCATAATTACAGTGCTTGAAAATCAGCAGCCTGAAAAGTCATAAATTATTTTGCCACACGCTGGCAGTAGAATCTCCTCACCATGATGATTTATACACTGTCCACTGACCCACAGAGAATTGCCTTCCTACATGTTAACACTGTCTTACCACAAAGAGGCAAGAGCTCATTGGTATGGACAGGGATGCTACAGGAACACTGCATGCGCCACTGCTAAAGAGTCAAAAATCTGCATGCTTATAGAGATGTTCCATACTTTCTCCTTTCAAAACAGAAAAAGATGCATAATACATAGAAATAAATGTGACAGACCAGGAAAACAAGATAGACTAAAGTAAAACAAAGTATAACTCCAGTAGAACAACTGTAAACACAAGGATTTAAAACATTTTATATATAAATATATCAAACAAAGGGAGGCATAAGAAGAATCTGAAAATAAAAGGATACAAACCCAGCCTCAAGAAAACACTCAATTATGTGAGTCATCCATTAAATGAAGACTCGTTTATAGTTTATAAGGGATTATTGAATGTTTAGATCTAAATCACTCCTTCAGCATTTCAGAGGGTCTAAGAAACTGCTGAAGAAAGAGAACCACACTTCACTGAGCCTTTCAATGTTTAAATTCCTGACATCATTCTGCCCAAAAGAAAAAAACTAACCCTCCAAAACTATTGCAAAAGGAAGCAGATCTTGCACCTGAGCTGGATGGTGGCTAAGGTCCCCAGCCAGGAATGGGAAGCCACGGGAGATGAGGCTGCCACAAACCCACAGATTTTGATGCTTTCCGTTGCTCCCCAGGTCTCCCAAGCTACTGGGGATGTGAGCAACCATGCAGATGTCTGTGGAGCCTTGCCCAGCTCCCATCATGACCAACAGATGTGGAAACATTCCCGACATACATTTTGATCCGAGTGAATCAGCACATTCTGATGAAAAGGGATTTGCTGGAATCATTCCCAACTGCTCAAGTTGTAAGTGCATCTGCAGGACGAGCCACAGATTGCTACGAGCCAGAAGGGCAAGCAAATGACAGTGATAGGCTGATGGCTGGACTAGATGACATTAGTGGTCTTTCCAACCTTAACGATTCTATGAATGGTACTTGGACACAGCGGGTGCAGACAGGCACCAGCATCTCAAGTGAGACCTTGCAATCTTCTTTGCACAGTGGCCAAACGCCCAGAAAAACTTGTGACCAAAGTCCTCTTCTCCCTGACAGCACTGCAGGCTGGAGGACAGCTGCACCATGGGGAAAGCAGGGTGGGAGGAGTGCCCCAAATGCAGGCCTCCATCACGCATTGCTGGGCCACATTTCCCACTCCCAGCCATAAATCCCCTCAGGCAGGACATTTTCTTTGCCCGACTCTCAGATGTGCCCCCAGCCACGGGCTGACCTCCGGGTGCTCTCACAATGCAAACAACAGCGAGCTCATTGCTCAGCCCAGCAACCACAGTACAGGCCTTTATGGGCCTGACAGCAGGAACTCTGCACAGTGAGAGGGGGAATTACAATGAACATTGAAACGGAGCGATTCACTGGGTGCCAGGCTTCAAGACAAAAATCTCTGCTCTCATTGACATGGGAGGGGAGGGAAGCACCACTATGAGTGCATACAATTGCTCAGCATTCGTGGAGGCATCGAGCTGAGGTGTCTCTCCTTACCTACTGCTGCAGCAAAGCTGTTTGGTTCCAGGTCTGTGGCTGGGTGAGACAGCTGCAAGGCCTTATGCATCCTTGCAGCTCCATTTTGCAAACACTCCAGCTCCTTGCAGCTCAGCCTCTATCACTCACAGCACTCTGCCTTCAAACACCAAGCAGTGCTTTCCGGCTGACATTCCACTGATCGCAGACTGGCTTCTCCTGCTTCATCTGGCAGCAAAGCCACTGAGGTTAGTCTGTGACATGACAGCAGTTTTCATGGCAGCAGAAGGAGATGCCACAGCCTCGGCATCGCTTGCTGCGGGAGGAGGAGCCCAGACATCAGGCTTTTGCTCTGTTACAGCTATTGTCTGCAGTACAGCATGAACAACACGAAACATCTGCAGGCTGGTGACAGTTTGTACAAATCGCCTGGTTTGATGTTTGGGTTTTTTAAAATCAGCTTGGCTCAGCTCTTTCTGAAGTATGTTCATATTTTCAAGTGTTTCCCATGATAAAAGGCCAGCAGAGTCGAGCAGGGGTGTGAGCCAACATGCAGTGACCCACACAATGTGCATGAAGCTACTGGGGGGCCTAAATTCTGCATCACTACCCTGCACAACTGCCAGGGAAGTCAAATCCCGTGGGTTAGTAAATCACTTATCTCCATCTTCAGATCAAAAATGATCCAAATGTTAGATTTGAATGTTAGAGGAAGAACAACTGCAAAGAAATTTAAAATTATCCCCTTTTTCATTTACCTACTGTGCTCAGAGCTACACGTATTTAAAATTAACACATACAACAATATTCAAATACATTTTTTACATTCTCAGTCTTCTAAAACATCTGAAAATCACAGCAACAGAAGGAATAAAACTGGCACGAACAGATATAAAAATAAATATTATTTGAAAATGGTGCAGCATGCCACAGCACAATGCAGCACAAGCTGTAGAAAACACACCTCTCTGCAGTACCAATATCCATTGTACTGCACTTGCATGCACCTCTCAGAGAAAACCACACCTACAGTACAAGATGGAGGCTGGGGAAAGAAAAAGCAAGAAAGAATCTGACATTATCTATTCTAACTACACAAAAAGAGTCAAACGGAGTTCAGGAGTAGCGTTTTAATCAAATACCATCATCCGTCCAGACTGCAATCCTGATATATTCTATTCTGTTTCTGTTTTTCTTTCATGAATGGAATGTCTATCTGTTACACATCCAACTCTAAATCGAGCAAATAATATCTTTTTAATCATTTACAGTTTGCTTTACAACTTAACTGCAATGAAATTCACGTGATGTACCAGCAAATAGGTCTGAGTACTGCTTCGTGCTTGGATTTGGAGTTTTATGATTGCTGCACTGCAGCCATTGCCAAATGCAAAGGTTTTGCAACACTTTTAGCCCTAGTATTTCCAGGCCTAAAGGAGAAAACACTCTGTAGTGATTTCATCCTTTGCATAACTCTAAGGACTTAGTAGAATATACCATTGTACTCAGATCTCCACAGCAATAATGGGTGTATTCTCTAAAATCCAGAACAGTGAAGGGCCCTGAAGATGACAAAGGATTTTATGCTAAACAGCAGTTAAAGAACAGTTCAAATTCTGAATTCACCTGTATTTCCAGTTCTCTGCCTATACTATGTGGCTTAAAAGACGTCAGGTTAAACATAACAGACATAAGAAGGCATTAGGCTATGTTATCTCACATACAGCCATGGCATTCATCTTTACTTTTCAGCATTTGAAAGGTAGAATCCATTATTACTAAATCTTTAAAAGGACCCCTGGGAGTTACAAAAAAGACACAGCATTCCTATTTTAAAGTTCAAAAGCCACAGGATGATGTTTGTGTTCTCCTTGGCTATGAATATTTGTAAGGGAGCAGTGCTTCAAAAGCAAAACTCTCACTGACACACCATGGAGCTCTCCCGTGCTTCTGTGCATTTCTTATTTCCCATAGCAAATGAGAGATTTACATTATATTTCTTTTTTAGATACGTTTGGTTGCCTACCTATGTTCAGAGCCAGTCAGACTCGGAACCAGTTGCGATATAATATGGTTCAGTTACCTCGGGTTTAGCAAAGTACCTACAAATAAGGAACATTTTTTAACTTAACGCCAAAGGAAGAAAGACATCCTTCCCACGAGGAATGCTTGCTTAAAATCCTTTCATAGGATCAAAGAGCTATAAATGGGATTTCATGAGTGTGCTCTGCTTATAGAAGATGTGCTTTTAATCAGCACTATCCCACCCTTTCTTTTGAATTTTACGTCTAGGTTACACTCCATAGGCAGTAATTTTTAGCTAGTGTGATCCCTGACCTGGGGAATCACTTGTAAATTATCATACCCTTAAGGTATTGTGTCTGCTATGTTACTAAAGGAGAATCCTGCTTTTAAGGCCCTTTTCTTAACAAATGTACTCCAGTATATGGCAATTCATTTAGGAAGGATTATGGTGATTGTAGTAATGTTGTATCTTGGTCTGTAGCCAACATATTCATTCATCTTTATTCATTTAAAAGATCTGAGGTTCCTTTGTTTCCCCTTTGGAGACCTTGCTTTTTATTCATCTAGCAATTCTCATCCTTACTCACACAGTCTAAAAGGGCTACTCCTACAGCTACAAACTCCATAGGGATTTCTTCACTGTAAATGTCATCTTAGCTTTGCTTTTGGAGCAGAAGCACAACAAACATCTCATTGATGGCAATCTTCACTGGCATCAGCAGGAGTTTCAACTAAATATGGGCTGCAGGGTTAAACTTATCACACCGTGTGTCGTAAAACCCAGCTCTCGGGTTACACACTGGTTATGTCAATTAGAGCTGATCTCAAAATCCCAGCAAGCCAGTCACAGGCAAGGCTGAACTAGGGAATAAATAACAACAATTCAGCACAGTTTCCTGCCGCGTGCCAGTGAACTGAAGAGCAGCCTTATCTGTGTTTTAGTGAGAAACCTGCATCAGGTTACCTGGGCACATCAGCCTTGGCACCAGTTAGAGGCACTACAAGTGGCTGACAGCTGGCTGAGACCATAAGGAACCCCTTCTCTGGCAGAGGAGGTGGATGCAAGAGAGACAGAACAGGAGAATATATCTTGACCAGCGCAATGCAGTGGATACACACGCGTATTGTTTGCATATTGATTGCACGTAGATGTGCAAGTCATAGCAGGTCACAATGCCTGCTGCTCCACAGCTTCTTCTGAGTTGTGTGCAAGGTGGACTAGGATCATCATCTCTGCTTGTGCCCTCACTACTATGCTCAGGAGATCATAGAGTGTAGATTTTACTGCAAACAGCGGGGACATTTATAACTCAACAAGAACATAAGCAAGAACTGGACATGTACTACAAGTTGAAATTTCATCTGATTATAAGCACAGTAAAAGACAAAAGTAATTCCAAAGTAACTCTGTCCCGGGGTACAAGGCTGCCATCTCTACATGCATAAGGATTAGAAAACTACAAATTATTTTGCTGCTGAACTCCTTTGTGCTGATTGTATGGTAAATGAGGCTTCTCCCTTCTACTGCACCAATAAACTTCTCATGGAAGAAGCAGAGAACAGGACCCTCATGTGTCAGGGAAGTGGCTCACTGCCAGCGGTGGCTCTCAGCAACTGTGACAGTGGCTCAGACTTCCTCAACGACCACTTCCCACATTACTTGTCTTCCCAGACAGCAACTGTTCTCCTTCCAACACCAAATGGCTGCCAGCAGAACACAACCCAGATCCCCAGATCCCCAGCTCAAACACCGACAGCCCTCGTGGGCACAGAGGACGCTGGCTGACAAACTGGCAGTGGCACTTCTAGGAACCACCACCCCAGCCCACGTTTTCTACCCCTCTGCCAAAGGTTTAAACTTCCACAGAAGGAGATGGAAAGATAGGTCACCAAAAGACCTACTGTGAATGTAATTGAAGGCAGCAGATGGAAGTGACTGAAACAAGGGTTTACTCTCCTGGAGAAAAAAAGGAAAGAAAAAGACATCACAAAATCATAGAAATGGTGTTTTCTGATTGTTTTTTACCAATCAGCAAAAGCATCTCTGGAGCTGCCAAATTCAAACCCAGAACAACAGGCAACGAGAATTCACAAATATTCACAGCAGATAGGCAAACTGAGAGCAGCCAAGCCTATTAAAAAGCTACTGATAGAATTTATATATAATATTGCAGAGTAAGAGGGGACCCAGAAATCCCATACCCACATGATTCAAAGCAGTACAAAAAAAGTGCTGTCCAAATCAGTCTAAATCCTGCACCAATAACAAAATGTGGGAAATGTTCCCAATGCCCAGCACTCAGCAGCTTTTCAAACCCTTTTGGCAAGTCATGCTCCTGTCTGTAGCTCCACACTGTTAAACAGAAGTGGGTGGGAAAAAAAGGGGAGATGTGGAACAGACCTACATCCAGACCAGGGCTTAAGACTCAAAGTATTCTGCTGTCTTCAACTGAATCCTACTTCTTTCTCATCTCTCTCCATGTCAGTCAATCCAAAAGACTACAACTAAAATTATTCACTGTGCCCACTCCTCTGAATTTCTCCACCTTCTCTTCGCTTTTCTTCATCTACTGCTTCTTCTCATCTCATATCAGTTCTTCTCTTTCCTTCCTAAATATGGTGAGATCCTTCCCTTGCAAAACCTCACTTTTGAGCTGTCCCCCCACATCATACAGTCCATCAGCTCAGGATCACCAGCTCCTTCCCCCATGGAAGTACCAACTCTTGGACCCCTCCCAGGAACACTACCTCATCCCCAGGGGTTTCAGACACCCTTTGCTTCTCCCACGTGCTCCCATACATTGGCTATGTTGACTGCTCTTCTCCCTTTGCTCCATGGAGTTGTCTTCACACCTCCTCCTCACTGAGCTCACGCTGATTCTGTTTTAATGGTTGCAGATGCTACTGGAACAAGTCCTGCTACAGACATCTTACAAGCCATATGCTTTTTTACTTAGAACGTTCAGTTCATCTGGGCTGAGAACTTGCTTGAAACACTACCAAAACACACAAGCCATAATGATCTGCAGTGGCTATTTCAGTGTCACCATCCTCATTGATTCAATGCAGCATCCTGCACAGGAGGAGAACAATAGTGACGTTACAGTGAGAGGTGGGGGGATGCACCCTGGAAAATCTGCTCTTGTGTGAGAGCACAACCCAAGCACAAAAGATTGCCACCTCATGCAGAAAAACACTTCAGCAATGGCTGTGCTTGATGACTATGCAGTGCATATGGAGAAATGCACTCCTGCAGATGCATCTGTGCTGACCTCCGCATTACAGATCCTTGTCCCCTCCCCATTCAACACTCCTTAGCCAGGACGGTGAGACCCTCAAGAACTCAGCACACTGATGAGGGCATCACCAAAGCACTCACATTCACTAGTTCAGCACATCTCTATTTTACATCACTCCAGCACCTGCACGGGGCCTCAAAGACTGAGCTCTTCACGGCAGCTACAGTTTCTCCAGTCCAACAACTGGACAGCACTGTGCACTGAAGCACTGTGTGGGATGTAGAGGGAGAGTCCTGAACAGAGATGAAACCATTCCCTGCTTCCTCCTGCATGAAGATTCCAGTGCTGCAGACCTGACCCTCAGCAGACTCCCAGAGTGGTCTTACCAAATCCTGACTGCAGGGTGGGCATGGGGCTGGCCTGGTGTGGGATGCTATGGGACAGCTCCCTTCCCTATACAGGTTTGCCACAGGAATTAAGCGCAGTAACAAAGGACATTTTGTATATGATTTCATTATTGCTGTTGTTGTTACATAACTTTACAGTGCTGTCACATTTCCTTGGGGCCCACAAGGTTAAACCTGCAATGCATTTCCTCAGTGCAGGATGAGGAACACAGAATGGGGATATGTGCAGTTAGAGCTGGTGGATGCTTCAGGGGCAGGAGGTGCGTGTGAGGTGTAACTGAGAGTGCTGATTTGCTTATGCTGGAGGGGAGAGGGACTAGGAGTGCAAAAGATGGAAATAAATAAGGCAGTTGAAGCCCAATGCCTGCCAATTTCCCTGGTGTTAATTTACGCCTTTGATTTGGTCAAAAAACTCAACACTGGCATTAATGAATATTCATTTGTAGAAGCTTCCACACATCTCATTTCAAACAGAGAGGGCTTTGGGCTTCCATTTTTCCCAGCACTCCCCTCACATAGAAAGAAATTTGAGGAAGTGAAGGAATCCAATGAACTGTTGATCCCAAGACAAGCACTTGTAACTCCTCTGGGGCCTTCTACTCTGGACTGGAGAGCACCTCAAGCAGCCACAGGTGGGCACCTGCTGCACACCAGGGCTCAGCCCCACACAGAGCAGCCAGTATCCACCCAGGAGGCATGGGGGGCTCCCAGTGCAGGGGAAGCAGTAGGTGGACGGCCAGCATGGGTCACATCACATTCTCAGGACTGAAGAATGAGGAGCTGTCCCCCACTGAGCCCACACAGCAGCCATGCTCACATCCTGACTGGTGTCCATTGGTAAGGGAGAACTGTAGCCGTGCACCCACTGGTATCACTCAGCCATGCTTTCAGAAAGAGCTGTTCCCTTCATGTCCAAATATTTGAACTAAAGGATTTTATTCAGTTGCAAGATTTCAGGTGCTCACAGCCATGTAACACTGGCTCAAGTGATGACTTCAGAGTATATTTTGCCTTCTCCCAAAGCAAACAGCCCTCCTGAAAGCCACCCCCTGGGCCCTGAACAGCAGCGTTGGCTCTGAAGCCACCACACCCACCTAGCAGCCCGATCCCTGGCTCCAGAAGCTCTCACCCAGCGCTCAATCCCTTCTCCATCACCCCACCCTGACTCCCGAGAGCAAAGCAGGGCCCGGTCCGGGTATAGACCCCACAGCATCTCTGCGTGGCCCCACTCGGGAGAAATCGCCCATAGAAGCCCCCTCCCCGCCAGCTCTGCCTCGCTTTTATAGGTCTATGGGGAACAATATACTGAATAAAGGACCCAGATCCTTTCTTTCTGCCGCGGAAAGAGCTCTCCATTGTGGTCCCGCTGGATGCACACAGGGGGAGGATGGTGACGATTAACCCTTTGACTCCTGATCCCAACACGCCTGATGCATTCCCAGCGCCGAGGTGTGGGCGCTGGCATCATGGCGCTCTCATTTTCCACGCTCCCCCCGCCCCTCCGCACCCCCGGCCCAGCCCGGCCCCCGCCCCTGCCCGCTGCCGGGGGCACGTCGTGCTGCAGCGTCCCCTCCCTCTTTTGTTCTGCCGAGCCCGGCGGCCCCCGGCCCCGAACCACCGCCGTCGGGCCCGGGCTGTGGGGCGAGGTACGGGTAAAAAATAACAGCGAAATCGCCCGCCATCAAACCAGAAGGATGCGGTATCATAACGAAATGAAATCAAATGAATGAGACGAAAACGAACCCAGCGCAGAGCTGCGAAAAGAGGGGATGGCCCCGCAGCCGGCACCCCCCGAGCCCCGCTCCCCACCGCCCCCCGCGGACTCTGCGCGGCCGCTGAGCGCCGTTCCCCGCCCGCTAACAAAGGCGCGGGGACACCGCCGGGCAGCGCTTACCGTGATGTGGGGGATGCTCTTCTTGCCCTGGTACGACATGTCGGCTCCCGCCCGGAACGCGCCCCGAAGAGCGAGAGAAAAATAACGGTGGGGATAACGGGAATAAGGGTAATTCAGATGCTGGGGCGGGGCGAGGGGGACCCAGTGGAGCTGTGTAATGGAGGCAAAGTTTCCTCGCCCGGAGGAAAGGGAGCGCCAGGCGGAGCCGGCACCTTTTTTTCCAGCTGCAATAAAACAGGGACGCGGCTCCCGGGGGGGGTCGGCGGGCGCTGCCTCTCCGGCGGCAGCAGCGCCCTCCCGGCTGCAGGTCGGAGCGGGATTCGCTCGGCTCAACCCAGGAAGCTGTTCCTTCCCTCCTGTCCCCCACCCCTACCCCCCCCCCCTCGGCCCCCCTTTCCCTGCCCATCAACCCAGCCACTCCCTCCCACACCGGCGCTGGCAAACGCCGCCCCCGGCTCCGGCCCCGCCGCCGCCCTATCGCGAGCTGCGGACACAGCGGGGTTCCCGTGCGTGGGGACTGCGGGGTGGGGGCCGGGGAGAGTGAAAGGCACCGCGGAGCTGCCCCCACGTTAATCCCCGCCGTGCAGACGGGGGGAGAACGCTGCGCACACGGCGCTGCGACACGCACACAGGCACGTGGCATCTCCCAGCCAGGTCGCTTCCCCTACGCATCCCCCCTCCAGATCATCCCTGCTCAGTGCTGCAGCGACCATATGGGGTCCGCTGTGCCGCCAGCTCATGCTCGCCCTCACAGCCTTAGAACTTTGGGGACCCGCAGAGCAACACGCGATGCGCCCCGAGACGGGGAGGCATTGCGGGTGTCCCAAGCGATGGGGGATGCTCAGGGTGCGCCCTCCCCGCTGCTCCGACACGGGGATGCAGGTGAGGTGGGAAACACCGCAGTGCAGCTCTGCACAGACCCCAAGGTCGCCGCAATGAGCGGGGTGGAAGCGGGGCCGTGTCCCCTCCGGGCTGCCGAGCACCGGGGAGATCTGAGCCCCATTCATGCGAGGAGCGAGGAGCGGAGCTCCCAGCCCGGCCTCAGGCGGGTGGCCGCGAGCGGTGCCAAGCGGCGGTGTGGGTACACGGCTGAAGGCCGCGGTTCTTCCTAAAGGGAAATCAATGACAGCCCCGGAGCCGGCCTAGCTCTGCCTCCGACTCAGTTGCCACGATCGGGGGAGACGGAGGCGCAGCTCCCCCGCCCCGGCCTCACTTTTTCCTTAAGTCTACAAAATGAACCCAGGTTGTGGGAGCTCTCCATCCTGCCCACAGCTGGGGAACCCCAGGCAGAGGCTGCCGCCCCCCTCGTCCCCCCCGCCTGGGGCACAATGAGGGCATCGGGGGCTCCGGAGGGAAGCGATCCCACGCGTGGCGGGGCCGGGCCGCTCCGTCCCGGGCGGGGAGGGGGGGAACAGAAGCGACCCTACGGCCCCGCCCCCGCCCGGCCAGCGTTCTACCGGCATGAAGGAAAAAACTCATCGCCATCACTTACAAAGGAAAAACGATTTCTGCCGCTTCCCCCCGCAAAACGCCCTCAGGAAGCTCATAAGTCAGACGGTTCCCAGGCCGGGCGGCCGTTCCTGCAGCATCCCCGTGCCAGGACGGGAGGGCAGCGCCTCCCCGACCTCCCAAAAACACTCCATATCCCGTCCCCCGAGGCAACCCCAACCCCCGTGTCCCCGCTCACCTGCCCATTGTCGGGGCCCTGCAGCAGCTCCTTCCCCAGCGGGAAGCGGATCTCCACGCCCGGAGTCTTGTCCTCCCGTTCCCCCGGGGAGCTGATGACGGAGCCCGACACCTCGCTGATGTCGCTGGCGGTCTCGCTGTAGTTGTCCCCCCCGTCCAGCATATCGTGCCGGCTGCCGCTCCGCGGGGTGCGCGATCCCTTTTTCCCCACGCTGTAGGCGTCGAAGTCGATGGTTTTGTTCTCGTAGGCCCCCTCCACCGAGGCGAACATCCCACCGTATTTCTGCCGCGGTGTCTGCGCCGTGGTCCCCGGCCGGGCCAGATACACGGGCAGGTCGTCTTCTTTATTCCAGTTCCTCTTTCTCTCTGCCATTCTCGCCGCGCGGGTCTCTCCGTCGCTCGCTCTCCGCTTCCCACTTCTCTGCACCTTCTGCTACCGGGATAGGCTGCCGGTGACCATAAAAATGAATGGACGGCTGCGGCGGCGTGGGGTTGGCTGCCGGGATGCTGCCCTTAGGGAGACGCAGGCGGCGGGTTCCCCCCCGCCATCCGCCCCCAGCAGAAAAAGAAAAAAAAGATTATGAAAAAGAGAGAGGACGAAATAAATCCAAGCGGGATTTAAAAATAGCCGTGTTAGTAAAGAACACGTGAAAATAAAGTACAAAGAGAGCAGAGGAGAGGGTGGCAGAGGCAGGTGATTGGAAAGCCCCTGACGAATGGGAAGCGCAGCAGCAATTCCCAGAGCAAGGACCGCAGTGCACACGCTCCCCCGGTATAAAGAATGAGCCGGGGGGCGGGAGGGGAGGGGAGGAGGGAGCGCGTCGCATGCACACCCAGCCACGGCCGGGACCGGGCGGGCTCCAGTCACCTGCTGCTACGTGGCTTCGGGGGGCGAAAAAAAAAGGAAAAGAAAAAAAAAAAGCCCTCACTCCCCCCAGTCCCCCGAGCGAGCCGGGGGGAGTTTCTCCCACTTCGCACACTCGCACTCCCCGCCTCCCTCCCTCCCTCCCTCCTCCCGGGGCGGGGCAGGGGGTGCCGCTGCCGTCTCCGTGCCGCAGCAGCTGGTGCTGAAGGGGGGTTGGAGGGGCGGCCCCGCTCCGCCCCGCATCCCCCGGCCGCTGCGCGATCCCGCGGCGCGGAGGCGGCAGCGATGACACGGAAGTGATCGCGGCGGGAGCTGCCCGCGGATCCGCCCCGCGCAGCCCCCGCAGCCCGGCGCGCCCCGCGGAGCTGTCCCTTCAGCACCGCGCGGCCCACGCAGGCTGGCGGCTGCGCTGCGGGAGGCGACCAACGGGGCCCGACTGCAGCGCTTCGTTCCGTAGGCTCGGTGCCAGCTAACAAACCCCGATTATCTATTATTATTACTATTTAAAGCGGGAGGATTTGAGAATGCTTTCCTCTCTGCCCACTTCAGAAAGTGCGGCTCTACACCTCCACCTGTCTTACAAAAGGGGGGTCGTCCGTTGAGAGCACAAAACCTTGGATACTCATCTCCCGCCCACACAGCCGACCTCAGACAATCCTGTCATGCCTTGAGTGCGCCAGCAGTTACATAAGGAACGCACTCTGTTTCTCTGAAATATTAGAACAAACTGCTCTGACATTGATTAAATGACTAAGCAAATTTAAAGTGCTGGATCAATCGCAAGACCCACTTACAGTTCATGTACAGCATGGTTATGCTATCTGAACACAAGTCCAGCCACACAGTGCTACTGTCTCTGGCCCACCGGCGCACCTGGTTGTCCCGGCAAGAGAAGAATTGCAGGTTGTAGATTGATTAGGAGAAGTGGGAGATTAAAAGCAGAAGTCCCTGGGAATTCACAGGATCACAGAATATCCCGAGTTGGAAGGGACACACAAGTATCATCCAACAGCACCACCCAAACCCCATGGCTGAGAGCATTGTCTAAATGCTTCGGCAGCATGGGCTGTGCCCACTGCCCTGGGCAGCCCATTCCATGCCCACCGCCCTCTGGTGCAGACCCTTTCCTAACCCCCAGCTGCCCCTCCCCTGGCACAGCTCCATGCCGTTCCCTCAGGCCCTGTCGCTGACACAGAGAGCAGAGCTCAGCGCTGCCCCTCCGCTCCTTGTGAGGAGCTGCAGCTGCCATGAAGCCTCCCCACAGCTCCCCTGCTCTGGGCTGAGCAAACCAGGGGCCTCAGCTGCTGCTCATAGGCTTTACCATAGTTGTAGCCCTCCTTTGGATGCGCTGTACAGCAGATATAGGCTGATGTAGAGAGCTACAGGCAGATTAAAAAAGCTTAATGTTTTCCATAGTGTACCTACGTACTTCAACAGGACAAAGTCTTACTCAGTTATGTAAAATCGCTCATTACATGGTCTGTATAATACTTGTATTTCCACTGATAGAGCTGAGAGCAGCATTTGGCCCAGAACATCTTCATTCAGAAGCAGCATCCATTACATATAATAGCTTTCTCCAGAGGATAGCTGGAAACGTAAGCAAATACTGAGTAGTGACAGTGTCACAATCTTTATTCCAAGATATTCCTTAAGAAAATATGAATTTAGGGGAATAAAAATAAAAATTAAAACAATTAAAAAAAAAAAAGAGGCACAGTCAGAATCAAATTGTTTTTCCAGCATTAACAGCCACTTGAACAGCCACGAGGTAAAAAGTAAACTGAGTCTTTTTGAAAGGGATTAAAATTGGATTATTTTCCTCTTTTAGTTGGACTCCCTGACTTTTCCCATTCCTGTGTTTTTCTGCACAACACTTGAGCTCTATTGCTAGCTAACAGGCTAAATATTAGTGCTTTATTATTATTCATGTAATAATCCAGCTAATATATTTTAAACCAGCTCCCTAAACTCAAAGCATGTCATAGATGCAACCAAGAAACAAGTTTATGAACTACTGCTAACTCCCAGTCTGAAAATGCATAAAAATACTGCACCATCCGAATGCCTGCTGTTACCCAATGTGCATCATCAAAGTATACCAGCTTTCTCATCAACAGCTACCAGTGAACCAAAGCCATGTAAAAAGCAGTTAGTTATGTAACATACCTGAGCACTGCTCTAACAAGTCAAAGACAGACAACTTCCTTTTCTGCATTTCCTATAACAGTGGTAACTCCTGTCTCAAACACCATGTAAAACTGTGCTGTCTGCATGAGTGGAATTACAGTATCAGTCAAAGGTTCACTGATTGTAACACACTGATTTTTAGTAGTTGCAGCACCATCACTGACATTCCTGAGCATGTATGCCCAGGATTCCACAGCTAACTCAGTAAAACTGGCTACCACGTTGATACATTCATTTTGTATGGACGTTTCACTGATGTGTGAAAAAAAATAACTGCCAGGATATTGCTTTGTTACTGCTTTAAATACTTCTCTACTATTTAGGCAAAACTTGATTCTTTGTTCCTAATGGTAACATTGAGATTTACTGACCGCATTGGGAAAAAAGATCAATTTTTTCCTCCACAAAATGCCAAAACCTGTGTAGTTACTGAAATGTGCAGGTGGTACACTCAGGAAGACATGAAGGTCACACATCACCCTAAATATTGGAAAAAAAACATTCATTTCCTAAGATTTTTCTTTCCAACCAAAAGATGAATTTTGAACCTCAGTAAAATATATTTCTGATGGTCCCACAGAAATACTAGGTCCAGTATGTTGTATGTGATGCATTAGGCTGCTTAATGTTTCAGAGTTGAAGAGCATCTTTTGTTTAATATTCAAAAAGCCAAGACAGATTAACTCTATTTACATGGTTTCTAGTCAGGTAATGTTATTCAGGTTCCTAGTACTGCTCAGTTTTTTTAAGTAACAAAGAAAAATGCTTGTTTGTTTGTTTGTTTGTTTTTAGTATTAAGCTAGAACATTTATCTTAATGTTAATGCATAAGGAGACTAAAAGACTCAAGGAACACATCAAATGAACGTTTTAGAAAACGCTAAAACTTTCAAGTTAGGAACAAGCATCATATCCGTCTTTCTTTGTTTTTGCATTTTCTTTCATAATATAGGCCTTTGCTTACTGAAATCTGTGCTGTAAGTGAACAGATGCATACTGTTCTTCTGTCCACTAAGAGATGAAAATTGTTGTTTCAGCTGCTCCAGAAGACCCAGTTACAGCCTGATGCTGTCACCCCACGAATTTACCTAAAAATTATATGCAACTTTGGAGAACTATATAGTTTTGGAATATTCTGCAGACACTGTGTTTCATCTCGTCTTGGCATAACTTGGTGAAAACAGGACAGAACTTGATTGAAATTGCACCTTCTTCCTATAGCACCTTTAAGCTTTATACTGACATAACACCAGTGACAAATTAATTATATTCCAAATAGGCTAGATGAGAGTGGAAAACCTGGAGAAATGCTTGCTTCCCTCAACAAAAACTTTCAACAAAAGTCCAACAAGAAAGATGTGATTTACCAGCCTGCCAGTGGTAGATGGAACTCTTCTTTCAACAGCATGAATGCCAAGAGCTGGAAAATGGCTTCTCAAATGCAGGAGCTCAGAGAACATGCAATGTACATTTTCCACCTGTTTTTTTCTGTTGCATATTTTACAGCAGAATCATCAGACCAAAAAAAAAAAAAAAAAAAAAAGGTATGAGCAGTGAGAGTGAGAGAGATCTGAGATTTCTTTCTTCCAGCAGATAAAGCTGAATCACTGAGATTCCTTCTCTGCTCTACACAACTATTGGGTTTCTGGCTGCTGTGTCCTCCTGCCCCCAACTCCTGTCCTATACATTGGAAATCTGGACCGCCCCTTGATATGTTGGAACTATGGACCCTAAATTCCACAAACCAGTAAAGGCTCATGTTTCCTACTTCCTAAGGAAGTACAATAAAAAGACAGACAATAGAGTTCTGTTAACTCATGCTAATTCTGCAAAGTCATCAGAAGCTGAATTGCAGCTTTTCTACCACGAGGAGCAAAAACTAAGACTGAGCAGTATCCTTATCTTGGTAGGAGACCAAATAGCTAATAGTTGATGGCCCTTCCTCAAAATGGAGACTTTCTTGGTTGCTATGCAGGGATACAGTTGTATTTACAACTATATTTATAAGCTCCACCACCATTTTGGAGTTAAAAATAATTAAAATTATAAAGTTTTTAATTTAAAATATGCATACATTTAATATACAAAATTGTACAAATTATACATTTAACTAACATAGAAAAATACATCTTGTTAACAAGATAAAATGCCAACATATCTTACATAATTTGTGAGAGTTACAAATCTGTGGTAATCATCAAGTAGACTTTGTGACTTCATTACAATTCCATATTCACCCTAATTACGTTGAAAATTAATACATATGTACAATTCACATTCATGATAAATGTCTTAAAGTGGAAATCTTTATTGAAAAGTTATCCATAACCAGATCAAAATCAAGAGTGGTCTCTATCGTGTTACTGAAACTTCTTGGTTAGCTTCTCCACTTTGACACCCAGTTACAGGGTAATCATGGGTAAGAGTTTTAAATTTTTGCATTTATTTACAACCCTCTCCCTCCAAAAACATCTAACTGGTACATCTGTTTAGTAAGTATCAAACCATAAACCCCAGTCTTTTTGTGAATTCTTTGGCACCTCTTGAAATGGACCCGAACTTGTGTCCCCAATGCTTCATGGTAACTACCAACACAAGTGGCTGTGCAGAAGAGCTGAATAGCTGCACAGCAGTAGAGCTCAAAATACAAGATCTCCATACATTATTCATCCCAGATTTCTCATTAATACCTCAGGAGGTGGGGAAATATCCTTGTTTCAGTCAGTGTGAGTAGAGAGTTTTTACTCCTTACTTAATTTACATGGTTTCTTTCTCCAAACTCCAAACAAAAGACAGAAGCCTAATTTATAAACAAGCCATAAAAATCTGTTCCATGCTGCATTTTGTCTTATATACTGTGAGCTGTGTAATGATTTTCTTCTAACTATTTACATATTTTTTAAAACTTGTTTGTCTTCAAAGGGAGCAAATTAGGCAACCACTCCTCTGAGTTTCATGCCCACTTTTTTCTTTTTCATTTTTTTTTTAAATTTTGGTAGCTCTGTACCAACAAACTATTTTATAATTCCTAGAAGATAAAATTCCCTCCCCATCTCCAAGCCAAAGGCTGATCCACTTCTCCTAAGATCTGCTTAGGAACCCCAGTGAGAACATAAATGACCTCTCAAAGGCTTTTTGCACAGGAGTGGTTTTAACCAGGTAACTACTTTTTCCCTCATTTTAAAAAAGACACAACCACTATTCTGAGAGCAGAGAAATGCAGATATTCAGCATCCGTTAGTTCACATGCACAGTTCCCCCTCATGTTGAAATCTACATTTGCATATTCATATTCCAATAACGAGAATCTGTTACAGACAGAAATAACATTGAACGGAGATTTATACCACAGATCCCGACGACTCCAAATCAAGGTAGGTCTTCACAACTACTCGTCTCTCTTTTCCCCACCTATGTGTTTAGAAAATGTTAAACAGAGCATATTGCTTCAATATCTATCAGATGCGAGCATTTCTTAAGCCAAGTAGAAGACTGAAGGAAAACTTGGTCCTAGGGAGACCAATGCAGATTTGTGGTACAAATATCTCTTTCAGCGCATCTAAACTTACTCTTCTTTTCTAATTCTACCTCCAACTTGCAATTATCCTTGTTAGCAAATAATGGTATAGGTACGGATGACAGTGGTAAAACTTAATTTAGCTGTATTTGTAATTCACACCCTTCGTAATAAACAGTATACTCTCTTCCCTAACATTTTTGTGGGGACAAAAATTCCTGTCCATAATCCTACTGCTAATGATTTCTAATGCAAATATGTTTGGAGCCAAAGGCACAATATATTTTAAAGGAACTCTGCTGAAGCAGGAAAGAGGTTTGAACAAATTTCTGTAATCCTAAGGTCTGTTTCCCCTCTGCCTCCTTAAGGCACTAAAGGATTTCCAAAGGATTAGTAGCAAAACCCAGCATGTACATGCCCCTCCCTCCACCCACAACCATAGAAAATCAAAATACTAAAATCCTTCCTCTGCAAGTTAGAAATACAGGTCAAGGTTTACACTTTTTAAAAGCCCACAAGGTTAAACATCATCCATACCTCAGTATGGAGGTTTAACTTGAGAACCCTTCGGTGTATGTGAAATATTTCCCAGCAATTGCATTATTCTGAATGTAATGTGATTATCATGCAGGAGTCAATCATGGTACTTCCAAGCATATGCCATCCCACAGTAGTATGAAGAATAGAATCCAGGCTTTAAAGATTGCGTAAGGAGCTGTGGAAATACATTAACCTATATTTTCAATATCTTGTGATGCTCTATGCAGTATAGTATATGGAAATAAGTGAACTGTCAAAGAAATCATCATGTAACACAGCCCACTTTGTCTATTTAGGGCGACAGAAGAAGGTTATTTTTACTTAGAATTTAGCAGCACCTCAATTCTGACTGTGAGGAATTTGGTCAAAGCGATATTGTGCATATAAAGCAATCAGAACAAAGTGCCTCATTTTGCATGCTGAGAAAGTTTAACGCAAAACAATGACATACGTAAAGCAGTGCCCGGCCTGTTTGCCATAGACAGCACATCTACACAAGTTAACTTCTGCTTAGCAAAAGAAAACTGAACAGACTCTGCAGCAGTTAGACAATATTTTTCACCATAAGATATCCAGAAAATAATAACTAAGATCTCCGTTTCAGCTGATAATCTCACATTTAAAAATTTACTGTTAGTGATTTAAGGTAAGACTGGAATTTTAATTCCTGATCCTCAGCCACATGGCCTATCAATTTAATTAATAAACAGGGTTTTCCAAAATTTGTAGGGCAGTTTTCATATTAGGCTGTGGCAGAATTTAAAGGCAATCATGGTACAAACCACAGAGAATGAAGCATGCTTTATATTTCTTATGCTAATCTTTTTAGAATGAAAGTTAATGGTAGAAAGCCTAAGATGATACAAAATGGACAGGTTCATTATCAATATTTGTAATTCATGGTGGGAGATTTTGCATAAATGCTAGGAAAAAAACATGTTTTAGTTCAACACTTAATTCAAAAGTAAGTAGCCTGGTTTAATTGCCTGAATGCTGTGAAAATGATGCATGTTTTCTGGTGGATAGCATGCAAAGGAAGAGAAACCTACGCACATGTCATTGCTTCATTCTAAAAACTTGTAGTTAAACTTCAAATGTTAACATGCCAACATGCCATCTTGTTACTAATCATAGGATGAAAATACACATTACATTGATTTTGGATTCCACCGCTTTTTTATCCTTCTGCCTCCTTTCAAAGAATATCTGTTATTACTGGGAGACTGAGCTTTGTGAAGATCATTACATTCTAGCAGCGAACTCAAGAAAAAAAAAAAAAGAAGAAACACAAAAAAAACCAGTTGTCAGCACTGAAAGCCCATTACAGTGAGAAGGACAGTTTGGGAGATCAGTATCTGTGGCTGTTTCCACTTGGACAACACGAGTTGCCACAGACCTCAACAGGGCTGTGCAAGCTTTTAGTTAAAGAAAGAGTGTGCATGCCTATATGACCACTTATGACCACTTAAGCACAAGTCTTGTGTGAGTGTCCATGTCTCCCTGCCTTCACAAATAGATACTCAGATACGAATTGCAGGAGATATGAGTGCGTAAACGTACACTATGGACTGTAGTTGAAAAATATGTTTGCATAACATGTAATATTATCAACCAATGGACTCAGAAACACCTACTTCAGAAAAAGAATGTATGTATGTGAATACTTTATCTGAAAGTTAAATTCTGGGTGGCCTATTCATGTGGTTGAATACCAATCATTCCAGAGCATTAGGACACAATACTTTGAAGTTCCAAATGCTTCTCTTGTGCCCATGAAGTGCATCCTCAATTCGTACCTTGTAAAAATGTAATTCTATTGCATTTCCTGAACAGTTTGTACCTTCATCTAACATGTCATCAGAAATACTGAACATCCTAACTTAGACCAAAGCCTCTTTCTGGAATGCTCAGCGCTATAAGAGGCTGAAGACATTGCATGCCCACATCAGTAGACCCATGAAGACTGAGGTCTGTGCTTAGTATAATAATTTCTTAAAATGGGTCCTCTGAGATCTTAAGAAAATAAAACAACAAAATAACAAACCACATATCAGGCTGGCTCACATTGTCAAGTTCCACTAAAGGATGTGGCTAAAACACGGTAGTCAGTGCAGCTTCTCAGTTTTTTCCCATAATGAAGCAGTTGTCGTAACCTCCACATCAAAGCACCTTTCGTCATTCCTTCAGAGCAGTAATTGTGTCTCTGTAACCAAAACTTTACTCCCTGGATAAGTGAAAGGAGAAAATACAAAGAGAAAAGCATAAGATAAGAATCTGGATTTCCACAATTTAAGGAATCATTCATTACTTGTTCAAGGACAAAATAACACATTTGGAAAGCAGTATGCTTTGTGTGCTTCCATGCATACATAACACAATTGCAGCATTAATGGAACACATTGTGGGAATTGAATTGTTCTAAACACATTGAAATGTTTTCCCACGATTAACTGATTTTAAGATGAAAGTCACATCTTGTACTTCTCCTTTTTGCTACTCCTTCTTGTGAACAAGTTCCACTCGTCCATTTATCAATATGAGAACGAACACTTCCTACCATCTTCCCAAAACCATTTCGTAATCCTCTTGGAGGTGAACTCTCAGATAAGGTGCATTCCAGGGATGACAGCCATCAATCCAACATTCCAAGTAAGCCCTATCTATATGTCTCTTCCTTAGAGCAATTTCAAGTTCATCATTTGAATCATCTCTCAGATATAAAAAGCCTGGATTTGCGTTTTCTGATGAGGTGACTATTGTTACTGTTAAATATTGTGAGTGATGCATTGCCTGTATTTGTTGTCTAAAACTTAGTGTCTATTGGAGAACTGTTCGTTTTAGTATATTAAGAGCATGGGAAATGACACCTACATACAAGATTCTAAAACACTGATATATTGAAGTCATTATTATAAAACTGGCTAGCAGTGGAAATTAACTGTCATCACTAAAACATATCCTATTCACTGCCATTCTCCCCAAAAGAGAAAAATCAGAAAGAGGGAAAGAAAAGAGCCCTTATGGTTTATACCTTATGACAGGAAAGTTTTAACCAGCAAGAAAAACAGAACAGAAAATCATGCAGAGTGAGGCAGAATAATGGGGAGGCTATCATTTTTGGAGTAGCATCTATATGGGATATTGTAGGAAACAAAACCAGTGAGATATGCAAGAGACAATAATTGAGTCAGGAGAGTGCCACCTGTGCAAGGACACAGCTGTGACTGCTATTGATAAAAGGCATTTGGAGTCCTTCCATCCTCACTAGTTCAGATTTCCGTCTTGAATAAAAAGGTGACAAATATTCAGTCTTGTTTCCTATTTGATACAACACAAGAAGTTTTCTGCAGCCTTTTTATGATGTTATACATTATCTCCTCTGTTTTCACTGCAGGTGGATCCAAATAAAAGAGTTTGGAGAGTTTCTTTTCTATTCCTGATGAAATAGAGCCCCATTATGTATTGCCAACAAACAGAGTCCTTTGCAGGTCATTCTTTTCTTCAGGCAAAGAAAGGGAAAGCTTCTAGAGTGCCGGTGCCAGGCTACAGAATCACAGAATTATTTAGTTTGGGAAAGACCCATGAGATCAAGTTCAACCATCACTTCACACTGACAAGTCTACCATTACACTATGTCCCCAAGCACCACACCCACACATCTCTTATATACCTTCAGGATGGTGATTCTACCACTTCTCTGGGCAGCCTGTTTCAATGCCTAACCATTTTCTGTGAAGAAATTTTTCCTCTCATCCAATCTAAACCTTCCCTGACACAACCTGAGGCTGTTTCCTCACATCCTAGAACCATTCCACGTCCTACAAAAATACTGTCTCTGGGGATCACCATGTTTTAGTACGAGCTGAAATCAGGACAATATGCAGCAGAACATATTTACAGCTCTTGCTATCCACAGCTACCAATAATTTCACAGGATATCAGCCACTTCCCTTTTTTTTTTAATGGATATTAGGGAAATAATATTACAAAAAGATATATGATCTTGTATTCTGGACAGTCTGAAAGACATTCCTGTCTCTCCCCTTCCACTCACACCAAGTCTGACTCACACAAAGATAAGACTCTGTGATCCCATCAGAGTGCATAGGTTCTGGACAGGATCAGAGTGATGAGATCCCATGACATTCTAAAACTTCATCTTAATTTCAAAGATAGAGAATTTGTACTTTTAGCCTTTCCTTTGCTTGTACAAGAAACACAGATCATTTCCACTCTTTACCAACTATTTCAAAGGGAAATTTGTTTTTGCATTTTAGTGGCCACATCTTTTGGCTTTAAATTTTGAAATAAATTATCCAAATTTCTAAAGGCAGGGATAGAGGACATTTGTCAAATAGGCACTGTAAGTCTCAGAAGCATTTGCAGTCTGAAAACAATTATTTGCATAATACTTGATTCCATTTTTACATGTTTTTTTCTTGAAAAATTTAGCTATCAATTAAGTTTCTAATTTGTCTCATATACTTCACTTTCTTTTTCACCTTCTTTCCATTGTCTTTGTTCTTGCTCCTTCCCATGTGTTGTTATTTATCCCTCCTTTTATTCTTCACTCCATGTCTTTTATGACCCTTGTGCTTCTTACAGTCTTCCTTTCCTGACAGTACTCATCCATCTCCTATTCTTTTTGTTCGTACCATTTACCTAAGTAATATAGCAGCATAAATGACTACTGATCTGTTGTAATTACTCTTGTCAGGGAGGATGTCTGTTTTGTGAAGGCAAAAAAAGAAGGTCTTCATGATGTCACTTTGCCAAAGAAAAATACCAGCTAAGCATTTACAGTGCTTAAGAATGGAGGTGCAGTCACCAACAGGGTATCACAGCAATTAATAACCAGCCAAGTCTTTATTAACATTGAGACTCAGAATTTCAGCATGGGTATCTCTGGTGCTCAGAAATCTGCTGGCTTCCTGTTCTTTGTTAGGGCTAAAGCACACGCATGAGCAGCAATGCAAAGGCTGAGCTCATGCTCCTCCACATCACAAGAGAAGCAAAATCAATTTCAGTTACCAGCAGAAAGAACTGCTAATGCAGAAGGTCATTAAGGAAAACTGATTTCTTCATGACCTTGAAGCCTTAAAGTGAATCTTACAAAATTAAATAATAAGACTGTACCATACTCTCTAATCCAGGTTTGAATCATATCCAACGTAACAAAGATTAGTGCATGTTCATATGCTCAGTTGATGTTCTTCAGTCTTTCACAACCTGTGTGCTGTCTGCATTCATTTGTTCTGGCTTTTCCTTACCATCCTCATCTATCCTTGTTCATCATGTGCTGAGATTCCCAAAACTATCAGATCATAGTAATGACCTCAGAAGGTCATTAAGGTCAGCCTGCTCTAATAAGCGGCAAGTATGAAGCCAGACCAGGTTGCTCAGGCCTACATTTATTCAAATCTTTAACACCTCTAAGAATGGAGAACGCACAAATGTCTCTTCTCTGGGCAACCTGTCCCACACATGGATTGCCCTCATGGAGGAAAGCCTGTATTCATTCTGAATCTGCCTTGATTCACCTTGTGTCAGCTGAGCCCAGCAATTCCTTACAGGTTGTTGTGAAGTCTCTCCAACTCCAGCTCTTCTCGGGGGGAAGATCAGCCTAGGTCCTTTGGCCTCTCCTCAAAGGGCAAGGGCCCTTTCCCCATAGTACCTAAACTAACATTTTTAAGGAACCTGAGTGAGAGAGCACTAGTAATGCTATCCAAGGCCATTGCTGTGCCCTCACCAACACAACTTGTTCAAAGGATGATGATTTAACAAATCATAGATAGAAACAGTACTGACTGCTCTGCACAGATTCATGATCTATCCCTGCTCACAGCAGTGGAACACAACCAGTGCTCCCCAGCTTCAACTACTTCTAGAAAGAGTTGTCCTATCTGACACCTCTACCCCAGGGAGCAGAGCTCTGCATCCACTGTCAGGGTCTGTGGTTAGAGACAAACCAAGATAGATACTACTAAGACAAACAATAGCAGGGACAAAGGGAAAAAAATAAAAAAGAAACCACATTACAGAAGGCACATTCCTAAAATCTCTACACCATCTTTGGGGAATGCCTGTTCTCTTTCTTCAGTTAATGAATGCACACACGCAAAACTGCCAGCTAAACACTTCTTTCTGCTAGGAAGTTGAAGTTGGAAAAAGAAAGATATTATTTTCCTCTTATTCTCTGAAAGAGTGTGAAAACTGGTGATACCTCTGTAAAAACTTTCCATGCATCTGTGGTCAGCTTAATCAGTGGACCATCACTTAATTCCAACTGCTTCACTCTGCTTTCTGACTAATCTCAGCAAATGCCCACTGGAAACAATTCCTAACAATAAGTAACATCTAATATCAAAGAACTGAATACAGTGTAACAACTGAAATGAATTCATGCTGCAAAATATAAAAGAATTACTCTGCTCTGTTTTGACCATTACCAATCATCATGTATTATCCCCACTTTAACATTACCGAGTCACTTTTACCTCTGTTCCAGAGCTACAGCAGCACAAAGGAAAGAAAATGTCTGGCAAAAAGGCTTGGTTTGTTCTTCAATATTTGATAATGTACTTACAGATACTTGGTCTATCAAACATAAAGGGCATTCAGTCTTTTTAATAATTTCTATTAATTACAGAAATTAAAGGTCTGTGGCATGCACGCCTTATTAGGAAACAATCTACCATGAAACGTTCTACGCCCATCTGAGTTTACAATTTAATTTTATCACGTAGACTTTTTTTATTTAGAAAAAGTTTGATTACCTGCCTATAGAAAAACAGTTGAAGAAGAGTGATTGCAGGAAAGGAAGCGTTGCAAAGCTGCTTTTTGCCACAATACACATGGGATCCCCCAGCTTTACAGTAAAAAAAAAAAAAAGTTGTTTCAACAAACGCATTCTGATCTCTGTAAAAACATTTGATTTTTGTATTTGGAAAAATAAAATCAAATAGTACTCAGTGGGATCTTCTTATTGATGATTTGCTGTTTATGAAGGTAGTTTCTAATTGATGGAGCTCAGGAGGTGTGAATCTCATTAAAGTTGGAGTGAAGATGTATTGATCCCAATTACAAGCTAAGGCCAACAGAGCTTGGCTGTATATCAGAGCAAAGGGAAAGCTATGCCAACTGCATCCCAGAGGAAAAAACAACCAACTAACCAGCCACAGCTATTAAAAATCATAAATAAATTATATCATCTTCTGTTAGAAAATGAAATCATGGTAATCTAATTTTTTGTGGTTAATAAATGTATTACATACTAAGAAGCATACTAAGAAGTTTTGCATTTATGAATCTGATTCAGTATTGTTGCTCTGACTTTATGCCATTGTCTCTTTCCAAACTAATGCAGTAACTCTGGGAAAATGAATTCATGCAGGGATGACTGAGCTTTGTTTTAACCAAACTGTACACAAGATAAACTAATTTCATTAACAGCTGAATCTACATTATGCTCAATATACAGCATACGAATAGTGCTATTTATTGGTATGGAACTCTTCTGGAAATTGTAACACATTCATTTTCACACTGTTTGGAAAAGAACAATTTAGGAATCTTCTTTGGGGCTGAGCAAAAAGGAGTTCCAAATGTGCATGGACAGTTGAATTCACTGCTGTGCTGAGCACCATCCTGGAAGTTTCTTTCCTCTATTAATGGTATAATGTTTAATATATAGGAGGAATATCTTTGCTTTCAAAATATCATCTAAAATAACATTTCTGTTAATACTTCTTGTTCTGGTGCAAGACACTCAACTCTGACATGCAAATGCGTACAGAAGAATCCTGATGTGTAACCTCCTGCTCAACAAATACTGCAGAAATTTGCAGGCAGGCAGCAGTAACAGATGAACTTATGAGATCAGTATCTAACCCACAGTCTTGAAAAAGCAGCCAAAGCAAGCCAGCTTGCCAACAAACTTAGGGTGAAACATGCTGATATGAAGCAGTCCAAAAATCGCAAATGACAAACTAAGAAACCTTGAAGTCTGATCACAGCTTGTTGAGAAACACGCACATGTGTGCACGAAAGAAAAATCCAGCTGGACTTTTTTTTTAAGATAAAGAGTTCACCCAGTACTAGCCCTAGTTAAAGAATGTCCCTATTCCAATTCAAAATAAGAAACAATGAAAACACCTTTGTATTCAAAGCATCTTCCACTTCCACAAGACCCTGTTTGATTTTGCTGTACAAGCCTCGCTCCCTCCAGAGGTTTTGGTAGCCTTGAAAATCTACTGGCACTTTTCTGCTAAGGTAAATTGAGAACATGAGCTCAGTTTTAATTACATCTCTTTACATCTCTTATTAAGATTTAGTGGAGTTGAAGGCTAATACAAACTAGTTAACCTCTGACTATATAGAAAAGAAGAGCATGGCACCTCCAAATACGCAGCATGGCACCATCTACACGTGTTAGCATCATAATACATCTAGTTACAAATGGAACATATGCGTTTCTTCCAGCAGTGAACATACAACATGCAAGTTGACACATCACTTTCCTGCAGCCCTAAAGTCAGTATGCAAAAGAACATTCAGCTCCATTATTTCCAAACACTGGGTCTGAAGGGCCACTCCTTTTCCTTACTGTTTCTCAGAGAGTATCTTTAACATCACAATCTTAATCATAAGGTTTTGCTGGTAACGTGCAGTGCAAGTTTTGCAGAAATTGAACTGATATACTTGCAGTAAGTAACAGTTACAAAGCCTCCAAAAACATGTCTCATTTGCTGGCTTTGATTCATTGCAGCAAGGCATTGCAAACAGAATCAACAGACAATGAGAAAATCATAGAGTCATCAAGGTTAGAAAAGAACACTAAAATCATCTAATCCAACTGTCAACCTGTCACTACCGTTGTCCATGAAATCAAGTCCCTCAGTGCCACATCTCCACGTGTTGTGAACATCTCCAGGGACTGTGTCTCCACCACCTCCCGGGGCAGCAGCAAATTGTGTCTCCGTGCATGTCAGTGAGGAATGCTTGGGAAGACAAGGAGGTAAGCAACCATGAAAATCTGAAAGACCTGCTGAGTGAAGAGAATATACCTATTGTGAGCAGGAAAACACAAGATTCCTTGGATTAAAGGCCATTGGAGTTTTTCAGTTTTGAAACTGCTGTCATTTTACCAGATGATCTTTCCAGGCTGATCTATTCACATTTCACAGAATCATAGAATTATTTGAGGTGGAAGGGACCTTTAAAGGTCATCTAGTCCAACCCTCCTGCATTGAACAGGGTCACCTACAGCTAGATCACATTGCTCAGTGCCCCATCTAGCCTGAACTTGGATGTCTCCAGGGTTGGAGATGATCACCAATTTGCATGGATAAAGGCTATTCAGAAAGGTCACATTCACCTAAGCCACAGCAACCTTTGTGCCAGAGGGGCATTGTCGATGTGTCACTGGTGCCTACAAATGTGGGTCTGCCCACTGTCCTTCAGGAAGTTTGATGATCTGGGAAGCACCACAAATGTTCTGCAGAAAATCATTAATTAAAATCATTTGAATTAGAAGAGACACACATTTTCTTTAAAATTCAAGGTCGTTAAGAATGGATTACTCAATATGAGACAAGGTTTTATGACTCACAGGAGACTAGGAAAAATCATCAGCAGAACTGCTTATTTAGAAAACTATGTTTAGTCACCAAAGACACTTCCAGAGTTATTGCAATCTCCTTAAACACTTTTTAAATTGCTGCAACAGTGCTGTAGCAGTAACCAAGAAATATCTCCCCCTTAAATGCGCAGTCATGCAAATAACTCATCAGCAGATTTTTCTTGCTGTTGTCAGCATAAGAAAAATGGGCAAGCAAATTCACATTTCATCAAGGTATTTTATTATCCCACTATCCCTCCAGCCACATGGGGGAGAATTATGTATGCTCATCCAGAACAGATTATGTAGCACTTGAGGCTAAGGATTTTATTTTTTTAAGTAAAAATCAAAACAATATTACTACAAGACCATGTGCTAGTCAATAGCAAATCATAGACTTTCTGCGGGTGCTTCCTCACCCTGATGCCCAACCAAGCCACAGGAGATTTGAGTGTCAGCCTGCCCAGCCCTGTCTGACAGGGACAATGGTTGACAGCCATGATGAGGCAGCACTGCAGGGACAGCACCCACAGACACCCCACAGCACAGCTGGACAGTGCCCTCACTATTGGAAAAGCCTGAGGTCCAACAGAGAATTTTGGTCTAGGGCAGAGTTCAGTAACTGCAGCATATTGTCACTGTAGCATATTTTAATGCAATGCCAGTAGGAAAAACCGAAGCGATTTTATCCCAAATCTAACTGCTTGAAAATTATTAACGGAAGAAAAACATTTGTTATTCCCATCAATATGCACAGAGGAAAAGCAAGTTTCCCTGGTCAAGCTTTACTCTTGTGGTGGAGAATTCAGCTTATGACCTACATAGCAGGAAGTCATGTTTCATTACAATCTTGTCCCCTTGAGCACTGAAAAATTTGGAAATCAGACAAGATGAACACAGTGGCCCAGATTTTCTCTGTCATTTGGGCAGTTTTACATTGCATCATTAGTTCTAAATCACCCTAAAGGGACCACCAAGCTTGTTGTCTACCATCCTCCTGCTTCATGGCTAGAAAAACCAAGAACATGTTCACCTTCCAGGGCCCCTGACTGCTGAAACTCTACTCTGAAGCTATAGATGTTAAGTATAAATTACAGCAAATTTTAGGCTTCTATAACTTTCACGGGGGATGCCTACTGAATTTTAAGGGCATGCTCAGGACAAATAAATGCCGAGACAGTTCTCCTGTCCACAAAGTTTGGATCAGGTGGTTTACTGGGTATGGTGGTTATGAGTAGATAGTTGGACTAGATGTTCTTAGAGGTCTTTTCCAACCTTAATGATTCTATTATTCCAGTATCTTTACTCAGATAAGTAAAGGTCACTGACCTCAAGGTCAGTGATAAAGCAAGCATGGAAAAAAGCACTGAGCATCAATATATATTTCATCTGCCTTTACAGTGCCATCTTATCAGCCTCTAGGCTTTCTAGAATAAACATGTCCTCAAAAACCACGAGAGCAAGGGGGATTTGTAGGACATTTGACTATGGACAGCCTGGTGCTACATGAAGAGCTCCATCCCAGCTACAGAGCTACGTGAGGGTAGGCACAGCAGTGAGCTGATGCCCGACCCGGCACACAGTACTGTATGTACGGACTTAACCAGTAAACCACAGACCAGTGCAGAGATGGTCTGCAACTAACGGAGCCACTAGGATGATGTATGTATCTCTTCATCCTCTCTTTCTCCTCCCTGAACTTTAGATGCACTATATCTAAAGCAAGTGGACATAGGATCTCAACAGCCAGGTGCTGACACTTTAGGGTTTCCACATGGGATTACTAAAAGCAGTCAGAAAAAAATTTCACAGAACACTTGATTTTGATGAGGCTGCAGGATTCACGCTTGATTTCCTGCCAGGTCCCCTTCCCTGGTCTTCAACGGCATTTCTGGCAGGTTGACAGAGAGTGGGAGTTTGAAAGAAGTTATTGCTCCAGGATTGCCTCAGAGATTGCAGAGCTCCTAAGCTGCTGGCTCCTCTACAGATCTCATTAGGCAGATTGCCAAGAAACTCAGAGTGGAGTATCCCTGCTCACAGATTCTGAGGCTGCCAGCTCCCTGTTAGCCCACCAGGCAGAAAGATGAGAAAGACAAGTGTGGGAGCTCTGGAAATGTGCAACTCCTTGGCACCCTCATCAGCCAGAAGATCCAGACAGAGAGCCTTGAGCTGGGACCCCAAATTTTCCAATGCCTTCAGTTCTAGGAGTTATTAACCTAAGAAATCTAGAAATATACACTTGTTTGTTTGTTAGTTTCAAATCAGAATAAAGCCAAATTAAACAAATCTATCAAAATCCTCTGCAAAATGGAATGAACTTTTTCCATTCCACACCACTTAAATAACAGGCCATTATGACTGGTTTACAGCACATCCCAGAGTCCAGATGCTTAAATACACAGATTGTCCTATTTCCCAGCAGTCTGCACTTTCATCATCTTCACAGCCTCTACATTCTTCCTTTTTATCCTAAGTATTCATTCCCTCCCCATTTTATTTCCAAAAGCAAGCTCTTCAGGGAATACTGTGTTTTATGTTTAATAGGGAAAACACCAGATCTATGTAGCCGTAGAACTAAATATATATATATAATATATATATATACAAACAGCAAAACTTTAAAAAGACACTAATTTCATGTGAGCACATAAGCAAAGTTGAAAAAAGATTTATTTTTCTCATATTCCTATGATCACACAACTCTATATCAGGTCAGCAGGCTTATGTAACAGTGATGCATCAGGCTCTGTGTCCCAAATTAGATAGAATATGCTGTGACTGCTACATAACCTTGTGGACTTGTTCATCAGAGGCTCACATGCATCTATTTTCTATTAAAGGAGACCCACTGAAATCTCTGCCTTCAATTTTCCAACGACCTGTAATTGTTACATGTTCTCAACCTGGTGCTTGCAGTCAGACACGCTGAATCATTTTCCTGAGGCTTTTCTCTCTCTCTTTTTTTTTTTTTTTCTTTTCTATCCCAGATTCACTTGTACCAATCAATTCCATTGCAGTTTTGCTTCTAGAAAGAAAAGATTTTGAGTTAATTCACATTAGTTATATTTCAACATATTCTTTCAAGTTCAGTTGTTAATTTGAATGTTCACTCCATATTTTCTTACTGCTGGTTCTTGTTCCTCCCTTTCCTTTAATCTTTTCCATTTTGTCACTCACCCACAAGCCATCCCTCTAAAATGGCCATAGCTCAGGGACATTATACTTCTTCACAGAACACTGCACCAAGGAGACTCTATCCGGACTGGGATATTAAGAAAATCTCTGTATTATATCTAGGACAAGGTATAAGGAAGGGTAGAGGACTCAAATCGACAGCAGGTGCCCAGTGCTCAGGCTGACATGAAGTACACATCCATGGCAGGCACTCATACTTGGGGACAACAAAGTTGATCTACTATTGTAGTCATTATAGTACTTTATTCAGCTACCAAACACATGTGGATATCTATGCAAATCCCAATTCTAGACCAAGAAGATAACTCCAATATGCAATTCTGATCTCCAGCTGGCATGTAAATGAAACCATTGACTTCTATGAATATTCTAATATGATTAAATTCTAGATGATGCACTAGGAGCTAAGTGTACAGTTCATGCCCTCAGCATTAAAGACCATGTCAACAATAGCACCAAAGAAACAAGCAGAAACTTTCCTGGCCAAAAAGTTATCATGACCATCAAGCACAAAGCTGAAAGGTCAAATAGGATTTGGGATGTAAATGAGCAGCTGACAGACAGGCAGTTCTACCACATCTCTCAGGGGCACTAATTCTGAGTGGCATATGTGAAATAGTTTCCCCAGCACTTCTATTGAGTACAAGGCTTTTCAGAAGACACAAGCTATTCTATAGGTAAAGATTCCACATTTCCTTTTATATTTGCTTCCATTTTTACTACAAAGTAAAATACTGACACTAAAACAGGACAAAAATATGATACCAAGCTCACAAAAAACAGTGCACTTATCTGCAAGAGTGCACCTCTAAAACTTTCTAAATTTTCTTCTGTAATAACATCCGGAGCATGACCTGTTAGGTTTAATCACATAGTAGGCATTTTCCAAGTACTAGGAACAATTTTATGCTCAGTTAATATATGCAGTGCTATACTAAGCCCAGCTAATCAACACTATCTGTTCTGCAAATAGGAAAAAAAATCTGTATGTCTATCACACCCCATCACCTTTCTCCACCCACTTCAAGCAATTAGTTTCAAAGACTTTCCAACTCCATTTACATAAAATAACCCCTCCTCTCCTACAGCTTGTTAAGCATTTGACTAATTTTACAAGGAGCTCTTGTAGACAACGATTGACAATAATTTCCTGGATCACCTTGTCACCTTCAAGATATCTGCAAGCCCATGGTGCAAGAATGTTATTCACAACCAGAGAACCTCTGGATCTGTCTGCAGAGAGGAGGCTGTGAATGCAGATAACCTCTGCTTTTTTAAGCAGATAAGATCTGGCAGGAAAGGACACTTGTCAATCCACATAAGGATCAGATAGATTCACTGGAAAGCCCTTAGAAGTGGGAAGTTCGGGCATTTGCAAGGGGAGAAGCAGGTGGAGAAATGTGGAGGAGATTTGAGGGGTGGGTGTCTTATGGCCAAAATGTATGGTTACTACTAGATGCTTTCAGACAGGACTTCAATTGGTATTACTGGATCAGCAAGCACAGATCTAGGCTGGTGGCTTTAGCAGCTGCTGAAGAATTTGTGATGTTCAGTGAATGGGCTCGGTCTTGCAAACCCTCCTCCTGCAGATCCATTCAAGAGTGTTGGAATGGGATGTAGTCAGGAGACAGAAGATTAAGCCTAAAGTGTTAGGACACAACAGTTCTGTTGGCAACCAGCTACTGCAAACAGCTGCGTGAGCTTAAGAAAAGCAAGAGCAATAGTTCCAAGTATCTGCTTTTACCATTATATTTTCGCCCTTTCCCTGACTGTGCATATATTAAGCAGCTTGCAAACTTGCAGTGAGTGGAGGGAACAATGTGGTTATTTATAAAGCAGTTAAGCTTTAGGACTGACCTTTGTATTAATATTAAACCAGTCTGCTTCATGTTTGGAAGGGCACTATTTTTATCATTTGGAAAACTAGAAAATATTCCAGAGCTATCTGTGAAGACAACCAGAAAGTTTTCAGCCTCATACTCTTTTGGCTGGTACAGATTGTACAAGAGATGGAATCCTGAGACAGCAGTGGAGCACAAGCAGACAGTGGCACAACAAAACTGTTCCAGAAAACCAGCCAGGGTAGGAGAGAAAAACAAAATTATTTTGTGTTTTCCTGACATGGCAACTGTTCACGGCCAAGTATTCCCACTGACTTTCTGCTGATCCAAACAAACACACCACACCTGTCTTTGTTCAGAAGTTACCGCCAGTATCAGCTAACACCTGGAGCCCCACCAATATCATTTATCCAGTACTAAGCTGGGACTGAAAAACTGGAAACAATGGCTGGCATGCTACCATTTTTCTCAGTGTTTTCTTGTTTCCAGGGAAACTCACAAAAGTCATGGGAAAAAAGGTCCCTGTTATAATAGGAAAAATACAATTTTATTTTTAGATATGGCTTACCCATCCATTAAGAAAAGAACACAATCAAATGAAATTTATAGGAGCAGTGACACTGACGTAGGATAAGTACACTGGTGTCACTGACTACATCTGCAGAAGCAATTAACAGGAAGTGCAAGATGCTGCTGTTTGCAGAAGTCCTGGCTGCTTTACTCAGGTTACCATGTACCTCAGCAAGCTATTTCATAATAATATGTCACACATATATACTGTGTCTTCATTATGCCTTCTCTAATTTGTTCAGTGGATTCAAAATTGACTTCCAGAGAAAAGACTGTGTGAGCCAAACCCTGCTTACCACACACCTTCAAAAACACAAAAACAATAAAGGAACCTTCATTTTGCTCCAAAGAGAATATATGATGGTCCCAAATTGCATATTAATGCCACAAATTATTCAAAATCACAGCAGGTAACAACAAATGTTTTGTTATGCACAATTATACAGCTTAAGCATGAAAAGACATAAAAGGAGAATAATTAACAGCTAGAAAAACAGAGTTAAGTTAAATACCAATACTGCTATTTCTTCTGCATTTCATTGACGGATGGCTCATGCTAATGCTATTAACCCCAACCATCAGCGGTACAGAACCCAGCCCCAGGAAACACCAAACCTCAGAGATTCTCAAGTACTTTTCCCCCTTAGAAATCTGCCTTCACTTCAGCAATCAGGAGACAAGAGGGGAGTCTCCAACTACTTCCAATTATCTTGTTCTCATTGGGAATACTTGGAGAACAATTTGAGGTAATTCACACTTTTCTCCCTTCTCCTGGGCATTTGTCCAGTACAGTTTCAGTACATCACTATTGTTGCAAATAATTCCAGCTCCATTTTCTAAATGAGAAAAATGAGGTCTAGTTGAAGAAAAAATGCCCTTTGTCACACAGGAATACTTCTTGGGACTAATTAGTACTTCTTTTACTCTGCTGTCTGACTCAGCACAATGTAAGGCATATTGTAATCGGGTATCTGGAATAAAATTTTTTTCAATTTCACCACAGGAACAAGGAAAGTGAGGATTCAAGTATCTGTGGTCAGAGTTCTCACATAGCAATTAAACAATTATAGTAAGAAATAGTTAGAAAATAAAGTAAGAGGAAAAAAATCACAGGTTTCAGCACCTTTCCTTTCTCTAATTCATGAAACATAACACAAAATAAAATAATTTAGGAAGCCTAACAAGAAGATACAACACATAACTCCTTGGAAAAGTTATGCACCATTTCTGTGGAGAAAAATTAAACTCTGTGGAGAAAAAAAATTAAACTTCTGTGGAGAAAATTAAACTCAGAAAAGAAAAAAAATTACGAAAATTTAAATACCTGGTGCAGCGCTCTTTAACAGATCTTAACAAATCTTTAACAGATGACCTTCTCTCTTGACTGAAGGCCTCAGGTTGGAGATAATACATCCAATATATCATCAGCTCTAGCTCATTCATTTCCAATTCAAATTTTATATCTCCCCAGGTAATCATTATTTAGCAGTACAGAAAAGACAGTTTAAATCTACTTTACACTCAGCAGTCAGTTTATTCTAAGTGGTACGAATTAAGAGATTTGGGTAAGATCACAGGGGAAAATAGACCTTCATGGAAAGCATGAGCTAATTTTTAAATAAAATAGTTAATTCAACCTAATTTTCTTCCACCCTTCCTCACCCCTGTATAAGCAGATCTCCATGTGATGTCTTCACAAGACTAGAAAACTTCACTGGGACACAGCCAGGTCAGTCGGTGTGTTTCAATGGAGAGCAGCTCGGCTCTTCAAGGCCTCTTCCATGACTCATATCTGAGCCTATGCAGCAACTAGAAAGAGAATAACCTTGCGTCCTATCTATTCAGACCCCAAGCCAACATTTAACTTGCAGTGCCAGACATCAGAGTTTGTTCCCTAAATTATTTCAGTCAAAGGGATGTGAAGGCTCTAATTAACCAAACATTGCATCCTGTACCTTTGCTGGAACACATGAAGTTGCTGAGGATTACCTGGCTGATTGTCATGCAAATTGTACAGTCTTGAGCGTGACAAAGGGCAACCAGTTCTTAAAGAATGACATCAGACCACTTCACAGCTACGTTTTAGTCATTCACATTTCTTATGATGACACTAGGTTTTCTTTCTCTGCTTCAAAACATGTAAACCTCTGTCTTATGTAGAAGCAGAGGTGATAGATATACACATTCCTTCCCAGTTTCCTCCATCATTGCCCAAGGGCCTCAAGTTTAGGTCTGGGTGTTTAGTTACACAACTGGCTTTATCACCTGACTACCCTTGTTATACGAGCTTTCTTACTGCTATATATCAACCCCTGAAATGTGCTCAGCACTGCTCTGCTTCTGAATTTTTTTTTAAAGTTTAATAGACACAAGAGACTCCCCTGTATTCAATGTATCTACCTCACCTCTGACAGGAAGAAGAATAATGTGGATACTTCTCTGATCTTGCAAATCCTTGGTTACATGGAACAAGTGATTAGGTTAATACCTATGTGAATAGGATATTTTCAGGGGGCAGGCTGTTTTATCCACTGAGATTTCACACCAAAGGGAAGTGGAGGGGGAACTTCTGGTTTTATTTCTGTAAGTCTAATGTTACTCAGATTGTTCACATAAGGAACATCTTAATATGCTTGGCTTGGTGCTGGCTGCAAGGATTAACTGCTTTGCCTCTCTCCCACCTTCCTGAGAGCACCAAAGATTTTGAACAAAAATACCAACGTGAGCAAAACAAATATCAACCATACCATTTCCCACTAATTTCCCAACATTTCTTTTAAGTTCACACATAACTACAATATGAAACTACTTCTGTCAAGAATACATATCTAGCAGCTACTGCCTCATTACATGGTCTGCAGCTGGCTAATGCAAAAGTCATCTTCAGTGGGTGACCTGAGGAGGGGGCATGCAGGGCTTTGTTTCCGCAGCTGCAAGCTGTGTCCTCTAGCCATTTCCTCTTTTCCTGAGGAGAGCTCATTTCACAGCCAAGCTCTTCAGCTGGTTCTTGAGTTTGAACAAAACCACCTTTATGCTGGGAAGGAAAGCAATACAAATGGAATTGCTGAAGCAAAAATCTTTCTTCCCCTCTTTCCCCTGCAGAAGGCGGTTAGGACAGGCGCTCACCCTGCTCAGGCTCTCAGTCTCAACAAAGCAAGTCACACTGATCTGGCTTATTAGGGCCAGAAAAAAAAGGAAAAGCTCTGGTACTCTCCTCAAGCAATGAAGGGTTTCCTTTGTAGAACTGCAGGCTCATGATAGACTACAACTTTAACTCTTTCTTTTTTTTCTCAGGCTTAAACATGAGTGTTTCCACAGTTTTAGCCAGGAGCTTCAAGTGATAGCACAGCTGAGCTGCATCTACAGGAGTATTTTTAGTTTGGTTTCCAATGGAAACGGAGCATTCACAACTATTGTGCCTCTCCATTCCTGCCTCTCTCCTTCAATTTTGAACCATGAGGCCACATTTAAAAATATGTATATAGGGGGAAAAGCCTCAAAGTTCTCACAAGCTGAATTAGGAGGTCTGTAGAAGAAAGCAAGTCCTACAGTAAGCTTTCTCACTATAGGAAAAGGTATATATTAGGATTATTCCCCTCAGGGAGTGCACATGGGTCCTCTATGTACCCAAATACTGCTAAGTTTCATCTGGGCTCAAGACAATCTTCACCACACAGGCAAATCCAATTCAGAAATCTGCTGCTTCTTCCCACACAGAAATTCTAGTTGTTTTGTCAAGAATAAAGGTCCCCACAACAGATCAGCATTAAATCTCACTTGCTCTCTGACCACACCCTGATCTAGCCTTTTTTTCTGAAAGATGAGCTTTCCTGTCCATACTAACACAAAACCATAAACTTCAACAACTGTATTTAACTGTTTGGACTTTACTCAGCTTCAAAGAATTCACTTTCTCTCTGTATTCAAAATATCCAAACATCTGCTTCCAGGAGTACCTTCACACATGGATTCAGTTCTGGGACTGTCTTTTGAAGGTAGAATTACAGACTACAATGATGAAGCTCATATGGCATCAGTAACCCATTCCACGCAAATTTAGCTTTAAGTGTCAGCCTTTCTCTTACTCCTCAAGACCAGGACTAATCAACATGAGATTAAGTGCTCTCTTGACGGAATTAAGCATATTAACATGGGAGATGGTTGCAAACTCCACTCAATTGTTTTATTTATACAGTTAGCCAGATCCTTCAGTGTCTTGGCATTGTTAATGCAAAGTTACTATAGCAACCTCTCTGTGACCTGCATGGTCCTGATAGCAGAATAGAGCTGATAGCTGAGTTACTGTATTTATGGCCTTGAATAGCAAACCTTAAGATGAATGGTCTGTGACATTCATATGTGGCATACTTCCTCATCATGCTATATTTATTCCTTTTTATCGTCTTTTCAAACTACATTTATGTTGTTTCTTCTCTATTTTATGTTTAGCAAAGAATTAAACTACTTGATAAAGTCCAAAGACTATTTATCGTGCATTTCACAGTATGGTTGATCAAATTAATATTATCTTTTTAGAGTTCTCTTCTCAATTTTCAGATTATATACCATTTTAAAAAGCAAATTCAGGACTAGCTAGCCAACTTATAGAATACCATGGACAGAAATAACATTTTTCTTCTCCTGTATTCATTTTTTTTTTCCTTAGGAGGTTGAGACGGGCTTGGCAGAAGTCTACTACAATTTCATAACATGTCAAAATAAAATTTTAAATTTTCTTGACAGGTTCTCATCATACAAGAGGAGGCATCACTCCGGATGCAGGCCGGGTGAGTGCTACACAACCAGCATCACCGTCCCATGATCGTAATGTACGGTAGATGGAGATAGTGAAGAACAGCAGCAATCTTTTTTTCCCTTTGCTGGAGTGTCATTACAACACACATTCAGAATGACAAGCACGTGCTTAGTTTTAGCCTGCATTTCCTTCATTACTACTGCACAAACTGCTTGAGCATGCACGCATGGTTTTAGATGAGAAAGGCGTGGGCAGCTCTATCTATCTGGTTTTAACTGCCTCACATCCAGGGCAGGCAAGAAATTCTCATTCAGATCAGGGCTTCAAGCGAGGCTTAAGTAGCATATAAGTCATACAGCAACCTTCCATATAGACATGAAAATCTGTCTCTGTGAGACAGTAAATATATGTTCATTGTTTTCTCTTGAGCAAGTTCCTTTTTTATTTTTTATTTTTATATATGTCATGCTAATATAATACTTCTCTGGGCCAGTTCTTTTTCCCAGAGGCAACAGGATTATTTTTCTATTTTCAAGAAGGAGGGAAATGGAGCTTCAAAATGCATTGCCTCGAAGCCATACACCATAAAAAAAACCTACCAATATCAGTGGAGGAATTGACAAGGATGAGCTAAATCCACTGTAAGGATCTTCCATCACTGTAGGCTTGACACAAAATGGAGAAGTATTTTGCCCTTGTAGTCTCATAAAGAAGGCAGTAGCTTAAGAGATTCTTGGACTGAATAACTCTGTCATCCAGAGAACAGTTGGGATTTTTCAGGTTTTTGGTTAGTTAGTTGTTTTTTTAGTTTTGTTTGATTTATCATGATTGGTGATTTAGCTAACAAATAATGTATCTTATGTATTTGGCTTTTTTTTTTTTCTTTTTTTCTTTTCTTTTCTTTTTTTTTTTTTTTTTAAGAAAATTGCTTCTATTGATATCTCTGGACAGGATACAAAGAACAGGCCTTCACAGGTGGAGTGAAATATGTATCTTTGTTAGTCCTCAGCCTTTTTACAGCAAAACCACTAATTCCAAAGATACCTGTGTAAGACTGGGGGCAGGGAGCAGTAGGGAAAACAAAACTAGGTGTACTGGCTCCATCCACCTGCTTTCCCAGTACTAAAAGAGTTCTACTTAATTTCAGTCAACTTGCATAATTGACAGCAACCCAAAAACCATCACGCCATATGTCTAACTTCACACTTGTAACACTCTGACTTATTTCTCTTTGATATATTAAGGCTTTTAGCTAAGATTTTTAAAACTTGCCTTCCTTAGCCCAACAGCTATATTTAAATGAGCTGCCTTATAAAAGTGCTGAGTATGTCACACTGTCACAGAGGTCTAAATGTTGCTTAGTTTTTCTTCATGGTGGTCTCACATGTGATAAGTTAATCTACAGAAAGTCTTAGACCCTACGTTTTCCAACACCCAGATAAACCTTCAAGGAAAAATCTTCCTATGCTCCTAGCATAAGAGAAATGAGAAGGTGTCTTCTGGGGAGTTATCACCATTGAATTCCCCTTGAAAGTGAACGTTTAATCTCTCCAGCTAATATGATTGTACATCAGCTCTTTCCACCTCTTTGCACCCTCCTGTGTCCTAAGCCCTTTATTTTAATTGACTTCAGAAAAGGTTTTATTAAAGAGGGTGTTTTTCTGGCTAGCAGTTAAAGCGTATGAACATCATTTCTGCAGTTCTCCTTAGAAAACCAGCTTGTCTCTTATCATCTGCAGAAGAGAGACAGTCTTTAAAAGCAACAAAAGGACAAGAAAAAATATCCACAGATGTATCAAAGTTTTGCCTAAACCTTCCATAAATTATCATTGTACTAAAGGTTTTAAGGCTTTTTGTTAATAAAGCTAGTCTAGAAGACTCTAAAGTATATTATCTGAAGCATGCTTAGTAAAAATCCCTGGTGGTGCCAAGTCTTTGTGTTTTCCCTCACCAAAATTTGTGTTGACAAGTAGCAATGCAGAGACACTGTCTACATACTTAGGGTGGCTTTGTAGGTCAGCCTTGGGTCTAAACAAGAACAAGAAAATTGGGCTCATCTTCTTTATCCACCCCAGACTTCTTGGGAAATCCTGGGAAAGTCACTTGTCTTCTCCGTGTCTTAACTGTCCCCTTGTAAAAACAAGGATGTAAAAACTATTTCCATATTTAAATACCTGTTTAAACCCCAGATAATCTAGTCCTTTAATTATGCTTCTTTTTCTATTGAAGTTAGTGAAATTCCATTATATCCTTAAACATGCATTTAGGCAACTTTGGTAATGTGTCACTAAAGTGTGCGTAGAGTATTTCCATCTCTGTAGTGATATTAAAATATTTTAAGTTAAGTAAGAATGTATATTATCATTAACCAAGTCAATATTTGCTTTCTTAAACCCCAGACAATCAAGTCTGTTCTGCCTTTGCTAAAGAATCAATGTTGTACTTGGCCACATGTCCAAATTGAAGCCATTAATCTCTCTCATTTGTCACCTCCAGATTAAAGTGGTTTTGAAACCAGAGAGAGTGCAGCATGCTCCCAGCATTGAAACAAAGCTGCAGGGCTCTCAGAAGGCTCTGCTTACGTGTAAAGGACATGAATTGAGTGTTTTATGAATAGCACCATGAACAAGACAGAAATTGCCTGTCTATACATTCAAGCTTTGATCTCACCAGAATGATGATCTATAGTTTAATTTTTACTTTAACAGGAAGTATTTTATTGCTAATAAGAGCATGCAAATAAGTATTTAATACTCTGTTAACAGCAAGTAAGTTTTGGTCATGTTTTTTGAGGCTGTATGATTGCAAGAACAAAGACTACATGGCTGAAAAGTACCTGGCTACGAAATTTTCTTGTTTGTTTTAGTTGCTGTTGATGTGTTCGTATCTGCACACTTGGGCACTCTGATCTGGTTAAAAGTCACCTTTAGACCTAAGTATCTATCCATGCATAAAAGCTACATTACTGTATTTATTCTTTTAAGCTAAAGGCATCTGCCAGAGCTCAAGAGTTCCCTGCCAAAGAGCTGGATGTGTGGTTTTTCAAAAGCATTATGGAACATTTCAAAAACGGAATCAATGCAAACATCTAAATAAACAGATATAATTACTTAACTGATGTCAACCTGTGCATGCAGGGCACATAACAGCAGTGTTTATTATTTCTGTTTGCATTCCAGGATGTGTATATGGCAGAACTGTTCAGGTCTCTGAGTAGTTACCTGTGCTGTGTAACAATTTCACAACAAAACCCAAAGACAGACTCAGATGTCACATCTTAAACACCAGAGATTCTTGTTGAAAAATCTCACTCTCCTTCCTGTGCAGCAGGAACATCACCTTTCAAGACATTTGGTTACCACAACTAAGATCTGTTTAGTAGAGATACACTTTGTAGGCAGTAATTTTCTTCAGTTTTCATTTATACACAATATCCTGACTATTTTCTTCAGGAAGAGAAATAAAAAAATTCATAATAAAGCTTCCAAAGATCCTCCGACTTTGATCTCCTTGTATTTCTAACCCACAAGTCTTTACACATTAATTTTCTTAAATTCTCAAAGTAGTAGATGAGTCCTCTTTTACTGTGTCATCATTAACAGTCTGCCCATATTACAGTGAAAAAAACAGGTCTTAATCAGGTTATTGGGGGTTGCTTTTTATCTCCCTTCTCTGGTAATCTCCTTATCAATCTGTATCAGATCCAGATATCTCTGTGTTATCCAGGGTAGGAGGTTTGACTCTTAACGCTGAAAACAAACACCATTGACTCTCACTTTCCTTGCAGTTAATCCCAGCTCCAACTCCATCTGCTGTCACTTGGAACTTGCCTTTAACAACACAGAAACACTGTTCACCAGATACACGATGTCTAGTCAGGAATCACAAACAGATGTTCTGGTTAAAAAAAAAAAAAAAGAAAGAAAAAAAGGAAAAAGTAGCACTAAAACGCAGTATTTCTGCTGGATTACTGTAATGTATCACTAACCTTTTGCTGATTCTTTAGTAATTAAGTGTCTCCTTATGAGAACATGCCTATACATGAGTTAAAGATATTTTTCAAGAAAGGCACTAGCACGGTTCACACAGAGGATAAATGTCAATATTATCATTTGTATGGAAGTATACAACTCCACTTAAGGGCACATTACAGGAGCTGGCAGTGGGCTGTTGCCTTGCAGAGCAAGGCTAAGCATCAGACCACGGGACTTCTCTCCTACATCTACAACAGGCACTCAGCTCCTAGAAACCAAGCCAGAGACACCAGCAATTTGAATACTGATTTGAAATGCTACATGGTCATTTTTTTTTATTATTATTTTTTTTTAAGACAGTTTGCAAACAGAAAAAGTATTCATTGCAAAATGAGTAAGTTTTCTACAACTTTTTCTGCAATACTACTCACTAAGCAATATTTTTTTTGTAAAATACTAGAAAAACCTTTTTGCTGAAGTAAATAAGTCCTTTGACTTGTAAGGGATCTGGTTGAGGCAGTAGAGATTGCAATACTTTGTATGGTATGAAATTTATAGACTGCTTAGCAGCCAGAGGATCTTACCAACGTAAGAGGAAATGCAGGTCTTTTTACATTCTTACTGATTAAAGTCTTTGTTCTCTATTTGTCATTATTTAGAAAACTAAAAAATATATTTTTAGCCAAGAACCTCCTGGCTTCACTGCTCCAGGTTTTGGCTGTAAAGAGCTCGCAAAAAGTCATAAAGTTCTTTAAAAATTAAATTAGTTCTTTAGAAAATATATTATGGTTTTAATCTTTTAAGGAACTAAAAGCGTCAACTCAGACTGCAAAAAGAATTTCTCTCTCTCCTTTGGGAGAGAATACAATAATATTCTGGACTTTAGCAATTATCCTTGACATAAAAATATTTCTGTGTAATGGCTTTTGAGAGAGCCTTATCCCCTTCACAGGACCCACAAAAAATTGATTTTTTTATCTGTGGGATTTTCACCAGAAATAGAAAAATATTATCCTACCTGTTGTATTTTTTTAATGACAGCTGCAGCTCAGTGGCATGGAGTTCTGGAAGAGCCCCTGGGAGCAGAGACCAGGTGGAGGGGCCAAGGGGGCAAGTCAAACAAATCTATCCTATGGCCGTATGGTTTATAGTATTTCCATTTTTTTTATCATATTCTTATCATCAGGACACATAGGTAGGAAGGCAGAGAAAGGAGCCAGTATCTCCAGTGGGAGAAGCTACTGAGTTTCTAAGGACAGATGCAAAGCATTGACATGAAGAGTAAAAGGTCAAATAGGCTATGGATTTTTAGATCACAGACAGAAGCAAATAATAGACACAATTAGGACATCTGGGGAAAGGAACATACAGGCAATACGGCATTGATGATGATTTCACAGAATACATTCAGGGTGAAGCTCAGAGAAATAAACCTAATCTCAGTGTACTTACAGCAATAACTGCAAATGATGTCATTGGAGAGCTGCCATAATAGACTCCAAAGACGTGTCAGCATTCAAATCTAACAAGCATGGAAAAGCCTAACCAGCAACAATGCTACCAAGAGCAAAGTGACCTGGTCTCACCCCACCGCTTGTCAGGATGGACTTGGTGTCTGCTAGGGGCTCAGTGTGGGGAGAAGTACAAATCCCAGGAGAAATGAAAATGCATCTGTAAGGCACATCCCATGTCATGTTCTGTCCTGGGAACAAGCCTCTGAGTGCCAGCAAGCCCCTGAACAGCCAACAGGCTAAGAGACCTGGTGAGTCCCGAAGTTACAGAAAAACTGCCAGAAAACTAGGTGTGCACTGCCACATACTATTAACTTGCTTTGTGCTTTTTATCAGAGCAGAGTATTTTGTGTTTATTGTTTCAAATCACTTCTAAAAAGTGAAGAAAGCATGACAGCATTAGAGGTGTTCAGGGAGCAGCACACACATCTCTATCAAATTATGCAGTTCACTGGTTCCTCCACATTAAATATTAATAGAATAAATAATGTCATTCAACAAAGACTTGAGTTACCTTGTACTTGCTGAATTCATAGCGTACTTACACAACTCCTCATCTGTACACAAGCATGGAAAAAAATAAAAAGGTATAAGACATTCAAAGTCAGACTGGACAAGGCTTTGGGAAACCTGATCCAGCTTCAGATGTCCCTGTTTATTGCAGGAGGGTTGGACTAGATGGACTTTAAAGGCCTCTCCCAACTCAAATGATTCTATAAAGCCCACGACTTGTTTAAAGGATTTAATATAGGATAGATATTTGCCTTTGGTGGTCATGAAGTCTTAGATGGATATTCAAGGGTGATCTATGTTTCATAGCATCTGCTTTATCATGATTTGACTGAACAGATTCAGATGGTGGCAAGCAGATTCTTTGTCAGAGATGGAGATAAACAACACAAAACCTCTCTGACTCTGGCGTAGCCGCAGTGTTCACATGAGTGACTGGAAATTGTCCTGTTAAAGGTTTCTCATGTCTGGTTTCCATCTTCAGGTTCACATCCACCACTGAGTGACAAAGTGCAACCAGAGACAGTAATGTGAATTTAACAACTCAAAACCCAGGATAACTATATTAGACTAAATCCTGTATTCACTTCTCTTTACTACCCTTCTCTATACATGCATATTTAGGTAACAGATTTGCTTAAACACCTTTAAATAATTGAACACCTTTAACATTCAGGCAACTCTAATTCTATTTTAAAGCCAAAGATACATTTCCAGTCCTTCACAGAAAGTTGTCAGCTTGTTCTGCCTGTACCCTGCATTACAGAAAGCCATAAGAACTCCTCCAATCAAATCAGTGTTTCCTGCATAAGTGAAATGCTGCAGGTTCTTGCCTGTCACTTTCTTACTGGGGCTGCTCTCATGTAGCTAGATTTTCTTCTAAGCCAGTGTCTATAGCGCACTCAACTCAGCTTGGTTATTTGGATTAAATTTCAACTTAGCATGCCGACGTACAACTTAATGCACTGGAAGCAACAGATTTCATGGGCACTGCACCATACTGGGTAATACTGAGGAAGGGCTTCATCCATGAAATTGTAATTTCTGCTTGCAAAAAAATTCCCCTGGGCACCACAGTATAAATGCTGACCGAAAATGACTAGATGCAGATATATGGTAACTATGCATGATAATAATTCTCTCTTAATATGATGAAGTACTAAGTTCAAAGACTAATTAAAACAGCCTAAATAACTGCTCCTAAATACATATGTGTACACATGAATTTATCATAAGTCATTTCAGGTAATACATGTATAAATTCAAATGGTAGAATGACTAGAAGTTGTGATGTTGCACTCTTTGGGACTATGGTTAGAGAAACAGGACAGCAAAGTTATATATTCAAATTAATTTTACACAGATGTGGGAGAATAGTGCAGAGTACATCATTTCAGACTATAGACGATAGTGACAGAATACATTGTGTAACTTTAACATTGTATCAATACCAAAGTAGTATAAAGAAGATAATGTACTAAGTTTATATTTGAAAACAGTGTTTCCAGAAGAAGCTCTCATGAGGATGCACCGCCAGTTCTGTGTTCAGTTTTGGGCCCCTCACTACAAGAAAGCCCTTGAGGCCTTGGAATGTATCCAGAGAAGGGCAACAAAGTAGTGAGGAGTCTGGAGCACAGGCCTCATGAGGAGCGGCTGAAAGAACTGGGATTATTCGGACAGGAGAAGAAGAGGCTCAGGGGAGACCTTATTGCTACAACTACCCGAAAGGAGGTTGTGGTGAGATGGGGGTCAGCCTCTCCTCCAGTGAGAGGAGTGATATGAAAAGGAAGAATGGCTTTAAGTTGTGCCATGGAGGTTCAGGTTGGACTTCAGAAAAAAAAATTATTGTCCAAAAGAGTGGTCAAGCACTGGGAAAGGGCTGCCCAGGCAAGTGATTGAGTCACTGTCCCTTGTGTTCAAGAAACGTTTAGACTCGAAGAAGCATGGAACTCACTATGAAAATGATGAAAGTCACTGAACTGTGGTTGGGAAAGATGAAGCACAGCAGGAAGAAAAGAAATATTCTAACATTCATAATGAATCTGATAGCACGTGTCCCCCATTGAGAGCAATGCAACCAAAGAATCAAAATACGGACTATGATCTCTAATTTCTGTAGAAAAAAAAAATCTATTTCAAAACTACACAAGTTTTTAACAGCTATATAAATGTAAATTATTGTATCTATTGTTGAATGTAGATTTTCTGTATCTTCCAGGTGCCAAAATCTATCACAAATAGGAATAAATCCAATGGTTACCTAATTTAGATCTTTGATAGTTCGGTTTGCTACAAACTATGCATGACCTCAGACTTTTACTCAATTTCTCTGTACCTCAGTAAAAGAGAAACCTGCACTCTTTTAAAAGCAACGTGAAAAATGACAAGGCTTAAGACTGTGAGGTTCCTAAACATGATAAAAACAATCATTACATGGTCATTGTGAGAGAGGAGAACTGTTGATAGAAATCTGATGTCTGAGTGAAAGTGTACCACCTCTCCAATTCCTGTCACAGTCCAAGTGTTGAACCAGAACAAATAGTGAGCTAGAAATTCAGCCCATTTTTGTGAACAGGAAATATAAGTAAATTTTTGAGTAAGAGTGAAAAGCAAATTTAAATAGTTCAGTACAGAAGTATACTGATGAAATGTACTTCTACCTAGTTTTCTGTTTTGTTGTTGTTGTTGTTGTTGTTTTTGTTGTTCTTTTTTTTTTTTTGCCAGGCAACATGATAGATTATGCATCAGTGACCACTGTGCAAAAAATGTCAAATCTGTGTTTGTCACCAGAAATGGCTATATTGATTTTATTGAGTGCTGCAAGAGTGATGTGCTCTTTGAAAATTAACACTACTAAAAATTAACGTACAGAGTTTTTTCTATCCAAATGAAAGCATACAAAAAAAATTTAAAAAATATGTAATGCCTTTTTGTGATAAAATATTAACAGTTAATTTATGTTAAAACTCTTTCATTTTGTATCCTATAATGAAAGCCATATTGCAACATCCTAATTCATTGTCTACAGGTCTCTCTAAACTGCAGGCTGCCTTTCCCCACTGTTTTAATAACACAGACCAAACCAACTGGCAAAGTGATCCCTGGAGAAATAATGAAGACCATACAGAATACTATTATCATCAGCTTTTCAAAGCTCTAGCAGAACACAAATGCAGATGTTGGAGTTTTCTCCCTTTTGGTGAGGAAAGTCAACAGTGTTCTCAGTTTAGCATAACATTTCATCTGAGTCCTTACAATGAAGTCAATTTTCAACCCACTGGCCAGTTCAGCACTGAAGTTACAAAATGATTTGATTTAACACAGATGTATATTTCCAGTATCAGTATTTCCTCAACAATACTGTGAATTTCCCCATTATCTCTTCACTATGGTTATAGGATTCTTGGTCTTGATTCTTGATATATGGTCTTCAGTATGGTTATAGGATTATTTTAAGGAAAGAAAAATCTGGCAGACAAAATAGTGAATGAAAAGAAGCAGGTGTAATAACATAGCAGAAAAAAAAATAATAAAAAAGACGATATCTGAAAAAATAGCTGCTATCTTCTCAGTGCAGGAGTCTGAGAGAATAACACTTCAACCTAAAAAGAGTGACTGCTTTCCATAATATTTAACAGCAAAATGAACATTCTGTCATTTTGGGGGGTATAAATAAATCTTAAAGACATAAATACTTTGGTTTTCAGTGTTCATTTCAGAACTGACAGCTACTGAAAAAAAAGGAGGAGGAATCATAATGTTGTTAGTTGTGCCTACACAGCTTTAAAGAACAAAAAAGAAGTGATTCTCATTTCATTTATATACATTTAGACAAAATTCAATTTGTACTTTATTTGTGAGGTTGAGGATTTCCAGAGCATAAAAGTAGTCTGGAGTTGCACAGAGGAGAGGCTAGCATGATAAATATTTCCTGTGGAAGCACTTACCTGGAATTAAAAAGAAATGGTATCTCCCTGTTTTCTAATTTATTCCACCTTCCCCTTTTACTATAATTGCCTGATTTACCTTACCAGCTCTGATAAGTGACTCCAATTGTAATATCAGTCATACCTCCAAAAGTTTTGTCTGTGCTCCAGAATTGGCCCAGCGAGTATTTTCTTTTGCCTAAAAAATGGAAAACAAAAAGAAAAAAAGTTTAAGTGGTGACTTCTGTTAAAGCGTATAATTTTGGAGTAGAAAGAAGAATTTTCAAAAACTTTGCTTTACGTATGTCCTGAAATGACTTTGGAAATGTGAGTACTATAGCTATCAATAAACAATGCTGTTGTTTGCTAGATAGGTTCTTCTGTAAAACTGATGCTCTACAGTGAAGACTGATACTTGAGTAGAAGTGCAAGTAGGAGGAAAGGGAAACCACAAATAATAAGAGCCAAGGTACACTACAAAAGCCACTGATTAATAACAAAGTGGTTCTTAACACAGAATCATAGGTTTAGATTGGAATGGACCCTAAAGACCATCCAGCCCCAACCCGTGCAGTAGGCAGGGCTGCCATCCATCAGATAAGGCTGCCCAGGGTCCCATCTAACCTGGCCTTGAGCACATCCAGGGATGGGGCATCCACAGCTTCTGGGGCAAAACGTGTAATCAAGTGGTGAGCATCCTGCACATTGTAAAGAGCAATGTGCAGAAGTCTAATGTGGGTTCAAAGAGAAACTTGACAACTTAATCAAGGTTTACTGAATGAATATGAACTTATACTACTTCAAGAATTCATGGAGTTGCAAATGATCAAGGCCTTGGAGGCTATCAGTCTGCCCTGGTCATTTCCTCTAGGTAACTGCTTTCAGTTAGTGTCTTTTATTATTTATTTATTGTTTTTAATTTCCTTTTCTGTCCACGAGCATATTTCCATTCTATCCACAAGCGGGCTCCTATTCTGTAAGCACGAGAGCAACATTTTTTAAAAAAAGGCAATTTGCCTTTCCTAGGTGTGACTTGGTATATGCCTATAGAATACAGGAGGGCGTGATCACTCAAGCAAGAATTTTAGGAAATTATTCCTAAAATAACTGCACCAATAACTGTAATGGTGCACCTCAACTGCTGATAGGATGTCCAAAGTGTGTGTGAGGAACCACTCAGGCACAGCCTGTTCATCCCAGCACTGGCACCACCTGCAGCCCAGCACTTCTTTTATCAGCAGTAGCCAATGTCATCTTGAAATAGGAAGGTCTGAAAATGGCTTAAAGGCATAAAATAAACTCTTAATGATGTCACTCCCCTTAATGACTGCTGAAGGGTTAGATATTAGCTGAGTCAAGGTGGCACACACGTCAGGAATGAAACAGCCATGATCTATTTGGATCAAATCTTAAAGAGCACAGAGAGCTCTAAGAGCTGTGGCAAAGGAAGCAAAACTCAGTTGACAGTTTAATTTGTGCTAGCAAATCAGATAGTACTTCTGTCTCATTTAAAGCTACTTCCAGAGAAGAAGAAAATCCACAGCTGCAACTGAAGGGATGCAGCAGTAACATACTTCAGCTCTCTGTGGAAAACAAAGCATTGTATTTGTCATAGTCTTATAAAAATGTCAGCAGCTGAAAGCACGTTATTGTCATGGGGTTTCCTCAATAGCCAGGTGAGTAAACAAAATGAATGTGAACTCCTGCCTAGACAGCATCTGTTTCTTCATTTTGACTCTTTTCTACCTTCCCCAATAAGCCCTTTAGCATCCAGGCTCTGTAGAGCTGCACACATCTTCCCCACACATGTGTTTTGCTGTCTCATTATTTACCAAGTCTGACTCAACCCACCTGAAGCTCTCTAATTCTGGCTGTATGCTGTGGAGGGGCAAAGGCCTCCGGCAAGCTGAGATTGAATTTCTCATGGAAAATGCAAAAGAACTGTTCATGAAACTCTGGAGAACAGAAGTACACTCCACATATCTTCCTGTATTTTTTTTTTTTTTTTATCCCCACCCTTTTTTGTAAATAGCATCATGGATCGATTACCGAGTGACAACTTTCAATGGTTGTGTATATGTGTATCAGTGACAGCAACAAAAGGCTTCTTCAGCTTCTGTGGATGAGCTTCCAGTCAAGCTGCCCAGGCACACCAAGCCCAGCAGTGTCCACAGGGTGCTGGGTGTGGTAGAAACAAAACTCAAACTCACTGATGAAAGAGCCCAGCAAGCCAAACCAAAGCAAGAAAGAGAGGATAGCTAGTATCCAGGGGTCACTGGCAGTGGAGGGATGAGAGAGGTGCAGTCCTAAAACACCATATTCTTATTTGTAGTATTTTCTTTGTTTTCTTAATTTGTGACCTTTTTTCCCCCTTTGGTTAGCCAAAACAACTATAGTGATTCTCTTAACCCTTAGAACATTTTTCTGTTCTAAAGAAGAGCGAATACTGAGACAGAACCAGCTTAATTTATGACAGAGCTGGCATGAATTAGAGCCCATGATAGCTAAACCTGCAGATCTGTGTTCATACAGCATCATTGGGCCAAGAGAAGCAACAGATTACACTGTTACTCTTACAGCTATCTTGCTTTCTGCTCCCTCAAGTGAAGTTTATTTTTAGCAAACTAGCACCTAACTATACAGAAAAACATAGTTCTTCTCCACTCCTTATTGCTTCCTGAAGAGGAACCAAGAAGAAAAGAGGATATTCAATCCCCATCCCAAGCCACCCAGGAATTAAGAGTACTTAGAGGGTCTGGCTAAAATGAGAGATGAACGTGTTTGTTAGATGTAATAATGTATGTCCATATGGAAGGAATAGCTAAACTGTCCTTTCCTGTAAAAGAAACTGAACAGATTGCCTAGAAATAGGCAGCTCCCATTCTCTTTACAGAGAGATACCATCCAGATGGAAATTATCAAATGGATCTAACAGCTACAGTTTATTCCCATGTGATCTTTGTTCTACTTATCACTCATTATACCAGGAAAATTATTTTTCTGATATCCCAAGTGCAGACAAGAATATCATTTATCATATGCTCATTCAAAATATTCTGTATTGAAGAGTTCCCTGATGAGATATTGATTTTTCCACACAAAAAGGGGGAGAAGACTGTCCTTCCCAATGGGAATATTCATTTACTATCTGTGGATTCCCATTAAGTCCTACATGTGAATGAGGACTACGCTGTTTCCTTGGCACAGCAGCCAACTGCACAGCATCTTCCTGATGCCCAGTGTGACTAAATGTCTTTTCAGCACTCCTATTCTCTTGCTAAGTTTTACAAAAGTTCATGTTACAAAGCCACAGTAAAACAACCCTGAGATTCTTCATCTACTTTTATTTACAATCTCCCATGGGTAAGTATTTGAATTGGAAGCTTGCACTGAATAAAAGCATAATTTAAAAACCATCAAGAATCCACATCTTTGGCTGTACATGATTATATATGGGCATGTAAAATCAAACTCAATAAATGAGGGGATGTTTTCAAAGGCTTAGGAGGAGTTAGTTAGCAACTAAAATGTAAAGAACAATAAATCTCAATATCTAATTCCTTCTTACAACTGTGAAAAATCTCTGTAACAATGAGGCAAAAAGTCATATTTGTGTAAGCATAAGTCTCCATAAATTTCTGATTATATTTATGGATGCTTATTTCTTGTCTTATTGAGTTATATATGCTCTGGATATATACTTTATTCCAGCATGAATTTCTTTTAGCTTGAAAACCTACAGCAGCACAGGTACCTTCTTTTATGAGGATATAAATTTTAACAGCTGTGGCTGACTGACGGGATTAAATAAAGAGCATCTAATCTATCTGGGCCATGTAACACTGTCTTTTTTCACATTAATTATTGAACATAAGTTCAGTTTGTGTCACAGGCTATCAAGCAGGCTTATAAATTAGGCAATAAATTAGAAGTTGATTTTTTAATGGTGTGATCCTAAACAGATAATTCTGCGTTCAGCTGCAGCAGTCCCAAAATATCAAGGTTCCTACACCTTTAGAAATCACAGGAACAATGTTGAGAGGGTGAAAATGAACAAGGCACCCATACACAATCCAGGGCCTGAGGTCTGTGTGACTGATGTTTTAATCTCTTTCAGAACATAGATGATGGGTGGATGGACGAATGGACAGATGGATGGATGGAGGTAAGCTTTGCAGTGTCTGGGAATATAATGGCACTGATGCATAGGGTTCCCAATGTAAAACACACAGATGGAAATGCAGTTCTGATGATTCAAAGAACAGGGTGGCAAGCAGATTCAGACTTACTAGAGATTTAGATTTACTATGACAATATGACTTGGTAATCAGTCCCAAACCAATCATTTTGGAGCAGGAAGAAGACCCTAACATTAAGCTGACAGAATATCCAGGTGAGATGTATTGTTACAACTTCTGAATAACTGAGAGCTCAGAGGTAGTAATTCATTTTATAGCATATAACATGATACTACAAATAAGTCTTACAGACAAGGCAACCTGTTCTGAGGAAAAGCTAGTTTAGGAAATAAAACATGCATGCTTATAAATTCAAAGATATAAGCTATTATTCCTAGTAATACTGCTAATATTATAACCTTGTTCATATACCATTGATTTACAACAGGTTTAACCTACTATGGAAGCTACCCAGTACTACAGAAGAAAGAGAAGTATGTTTATTTAAAACAAGAAGAGTGCTTACTTTCATGCTGAAGTTTAGATTATGTTTTTTTTTTTTTTTCCAAGGACTACTTTTAAATTAAGGAAGAGCCTTCTTCTCAAAATGGTTTATTAAATTGAAGGATGTGTCTTGACAATCACATTATTCTTTCTCCAGCATTCAGTTTGCTCGTGCACAGGACTGCACTCATTCTTAGCAGACATGTCATCTTCTGGAGACTTGCAAGAGTCTGAGCAATTGCTTTTAATTTAGAAGCAGCAGAAGTTACTTCTATACACTCTGTAAAGCTCCCGGGGAAGCATACTGCCAAGGATTTCTTTTAATATCACCTTACTCAGGACAAAGAAATTAAAGAGAAGAACACAAAAGAGGTCAGAAGCCCTGTAAAGGAAACATATGCTTACATGATTTCCCAGAAGAATGGCAGTGACTGCAGGTATGAATCCACTGAAGAAAACTTACCATAAGCCAGGCTGAATCCACACACTCGAATACACTGTTTTATAATCTGTTACTCTTTTTTCCACGTTGTTCTGTTTTACACTATTCAAGGGGATATGAAAGTAAAGAGTAGTGCATAGATCACAGATGAAGAAGAGTGAATTCATTCTATTTTTATGCAAAACCTCCTAAGCATTAGCACCAGATGTATGCTCAATGCCTCATTTGATGAATGTCGTCTTTGAACTCTTGCAGCCCCCAGAGAATTTATGTCAGGTCAATACAGCTTCAGATTTAAATACACCTTTTATTTCCTATTTAATATATTTATAAACTGTTACCTAAATGCCTCACAGTGAATTCAAAAGAGTTGAAGAACATAAATAAAGATGAAACTACATAGATAATCCAAGGAATAAGTACAAAAGGAAAGTCCTCAGGCAGAACATTTAAAAAAATAGATAGAACATCATAAAAAAGAGTGTTAAAGTAAGTTATCTCTTAAGAGACAGTAGCTGTCTAGGACACAGGAGGAGGATAGGAATTACCTGCCATTTCTTCTGCAGTACAGACCTGACATTCAAGATCCCCCTTGTCTCAGCTTTAAGGTCAGTGAGCGGAAGGGTCAGCTCTAGAGTGTGGAACACAGTGCCCGTTTTAGATCTACACTGTTGTGAGACGAACCCTGTCCTGTAGACCAATTGCTGATTTCTCTTCACGACTGTCAGAGGTATCAGGAGATTACCTTCATACTTGGTGTAAGGAATCCCCCTTTCTAGATCCCAAATTAAGCAGAATTCAAGCTCAGTTAGTAAAGAGATGATTACAAACTCCCTGCCTCCAAAACAGACATTTAACTTTTTCTGCTGGGAAGGTTCATAGCATTGGCTGAGCTGTCTTAAACTGAAAGATGTCTTCTGAGAGATGAGAACAGCTCTGTCCACCCCAAGGTAAGCTCCAAGCACAGCCATAAACTACCAGTGCCCTCCAGCTACTGCCAAAGGCAGCCTCACTCCTAGATTTATTTTAAATCCCCCTCACCAGAAAGGACTGTCTGCAGCCAGATGAAAACTAAGATGTGGCTGCTGAGAGACGGAGTCCTCAGCCTACAGATGGGAAAGAAGAGAGATGGCACCCAGCAGATGGTGGGGGGCACAAGTAGATGGCCACGTTCTCCCTTTTTATCTGTGGCTCAGAGCAGAAAGAATCACACATAACATTCAGCCTTAGAGCCACACCACAAAAAATGACAATGTGCTCTAGGAGCTTCCCACTTAAAGAATGCTTTGCCAGACAGCAATATGCTGAGATGCCACACCATTCAAAGCTTCTCACTCTTGTCTAAAAGTAAGCAGTGCAAGTGAACTTCAAGGAATCCTTTACTGAAATTCCCATTTACTCTACTCCATGCACTCACATCATGACAGAACAGGTAAGACCTTAATTTCTAATTAATTGTTGATTAAATGTTCTTAGAACACCACCGAAGAATCAAAAAAACATACAAAAATAAAACCACGCCCCCCTCTTTCTTTCCTTGTTCCTTTGACCTCAGTGCCTGAGAAGCCGGGGTAACAGCTGGTCTGGGTCACCAGATTGAAACAGAGCTGCTGTAGCATGAGATGAACCTCACCCATCATCTGTAAAAATATCCTCAAGCTTTTTACTAGAGTTCAGAAGATCTTCAACAAGGGTGAAAGTCAGTCTAGTTTCCAGTACAGGAGCAAAAGTTCAAGATTTTAGGCATATAAAAACAAGACAAAAAAGAGTGTTAAGAATATTTTATACAAACATTGATCTTTTTCTCTGCAGAAAGTAACTTTTTCCAATTATTATATATTACCATCATTTATGCCAACCCGCTGCATTTATACATAGGTAAGGAAAGAAATGTTCATAAATATTTCATCTATATTTACATGTAAAGGAACACACTGTCTCATGGTTCACCATTATACTGGCTGGTAAGTCTGGGGATACGGTCTGGGGAAAGACAATATTCTCTTTATTCACAAGAAAAACCTGATGCAAGAATGATAGACTTAAGGCAAAGCTACCAGCTGGCTGGCCTGCTAAGAATACAATTGCACAAATAGATCTGGAAGTTTCTTGGTTTAATCAGGCCATAAGAAAAAGGTCAGCACTGAAAAAAACCTTCCATGCATTATCTGGTTTTAATAAGGGGCTTTAATATTCATCAGCTTAAGGACTAAAGGAAAAGGTTGTTTTTAAGAAGATACTAGATAGCATTCTTACACACCAGAGTTGCCACCCAAAAATGTAATCATGATTTATTAAGGACTGCAGAAAATATAATCATTGGCTAATCATTTTTATTCTGACCCATAACAATGTGAGTCCTGAGCATGAGACTGAGTTAGTATGGTCTGAGCCTCCAATTTCATCACCAAATCTTGTATATTCATAAAGATTTTTACATTATGAGAAAAGCATTAGATAGGAAGTGATAGGCTTCCACAAGAACCCCACTCCCTTTTCTCCAGATGTTTTAATGCCATGAGAACCTAGAGCTAATGGTGGCATCGCTTCCACTGAACATACTATGTTTTTCTCCCTTTTTTGACTGAGCAGCACCATCATTTTATTTTCTAAGTTTATCTTTCACGTAGCCATAAAAATACACTGCGTGCACTATTTCAGGTTACTTCTTCTACGTACTGCATGTATACTCTATTTCTAAACAATACTTCTTTTTTTTAAAAAAAAGAGAGAAAAGAAAAAATTTTGCTGCTAAAATAAGTATTTTGGCTTTAGTACTGGTGAGTTCAAGCATGGAAAAAGGATCAGAGCAAAGATTACCTGGAAGTGTTAACAAGAATGAGTTTGATGTGAACTGTTGATCCTAGCTAACAGCTTTTACATGTTTCTAACAAGTTATTTGTAACTGAAAGGGTCTTGATGGAAAACAGGTTCTAAGAGCGTGGGTTAGTAGGATGTATATTGACGTCCAGTTCCCTCTAGAGTTCCCTCTAGGTGCGCTGATAAACCCATCAAGCTCAGATAATACCATTTGACTTGAGCAGTCCACGGATACCAAGCAACAGATAATTAACATAAATCGATTGTTCAGATGTGTTCTTTAAGCATGCTCTTTCCAACCCCCAATTTAAAAAAAATAATAATAATAATTTACAGAATAAGAGGAAATATTAATCATTCTGTATGAATCACTCAGCAAGCTCAGACTCCCAAAGAGCTTCAGCTTGGCAGGACACCAGTATACAAACCATCTGGCCTGCCACTGTACATCTTGGAGCTGGTTTCTATAAATGACAGTGTTTAAAGAATTTGAAAGACCTTGTTGCTGATGTAAACCATCATCTAATCTTGTACATCAATTAGCACAAAATTATTTGGCATCATATGACTATCATTTCTCATTTGCTTATTCAGTGTTGAGAGGAAATTGAGTAGGACAGAAGTTTCAAAAAGAGCCTTTAGATAATCCATAGTTCCTAGGGCTGTTGAAGGTAACACTGCAAATGAACACTGTTAAATTATTAGCATTCCTCCATTGCAGTATCTAAAATCTTGCATTTTTACTTAGCAGATGTAAAAAGCAAATGAAACAGATAGAAAAGTTAGAACTGTGGTATCTGCGCATATTCATTTTTTTTTTTTGTTATTGTTGTAGGAAGAATGTATTTCTCAAAGAATTTTAAAAAAACAAAGGGCTACAGGATTTTAATTAAAATCTATGACTTGCAAAGCAAAGCTACAAAGTGCCAGCAAATAATCTATTTGCCTGAGGAATCTTTTGAGTCTACTACATATTATGCAGCTCCTTGTTGGTAATATGTCTGCAAGTGTCTGTTCCCACAACTACAGCTGTGTGTGTCTGCAGACCTTGTTCAGGAAATAATTTCAACAGAAGGAAAAATGGTGCCAAATAACCTACTTAGCTGTAACATGAAGCATAATAGATAAACTATAGTTATCTTTGATAGAAAGAGACTGGACTGAGAAACGCTTAATTTCACGGTAAGATACTATGGTATTTATGATAACAGGTTATCTTACCATCATACAATATTATTATTAACATGCTTCATGTATTACCATCTGACCTCTAGCTGACCTGAGCTACTAGTTCATGTAATTTACTGACAACAAGATGAAGCTCCAAAAAAGTTTTCGTTAAGTGCTGATTTTTAAAGCATCCTTTTATCAGTATGAAAGTTATCATGTCAAATAATGTGTTTTTCAATGTTAAAAATATCTTAGCCTTAAATAAGACAACTCATTGCAGGACATCAGATTTATCTTCAGAGCTGCTGGCGAGCACTAGAAAGAATAGGAAGACAGATGAGAGCAGAATTCCAGATGCTGGATACTCATAGGTGTCTCTGCTTAGACAGTGCTTTCAAACATCACTTCCAGAGGTTATTTCCCTTGACATATGGTGTGTATTTTCTAAAGAGGTTTTGGATGAAGACCAATTCAGTTACTGCTGTAAGCAACTGCTCTGCTACATTACTGAGCAAATTAAGATGAACCCATCCCTCAATGAGGAGTGAATGTGTGCATTATTACTTCTTCAAAACCAGTCATTTCTGGATTTGGCGGAGCAGCATCAAACAAAGCAATAATGCACTATGAAGTAAGTGAGGGTAATCAATGAATGCCGAGAAAAAGCACAGAACAGCGTCACAAATTAATGTGTGTTAAAAATGCCCTTTCTTAATAAAAGTGACTAAAAATAAAGAGAACTAGGAAATTTGAATAATTGAGTTTCCAAAAATATCAACGCTGGTTGGAAGGATCCCAACATAAAAGGCACTTAAGTGTTTAGGGGAATTTGCAATCATGTTCTGTTAAATTTTCCAGACTCAAGTTATCTTGGCTCACACATACCTCCTTCCTGTTCCCTCCCATTACCCCAGGTTCCATCAAAGGTTCACACAGACCAGACCACATCTATTTCTGAGTCAGACTCACAAGGAAGCTCTACCACAGCTGTGCTAGAGCAGCTGGCCTGGCACTACCTTCACTTGCGTTTACTGCAGGGGTTTGCCATCTCAGTATCCACCCCAGGAGCACTGATGTTATGGTACTCACGATGCCCAAACAGTAACCTAAAGAAGCACTCTGAAACAAGTCCAGTAAAACTGCTAAAATTAAACTGGAACTTGAACAAAGGGCTTAAAAGTAACAATAGAAGGATGATGTTTTATGGATACTACCATCTACAGGAACAGAGAGTGAGTATCCTGTTGTAATTCAGCTTATAAAAAGAAAAATAAAATTAAATAAAAAATCCCAAGACATTAAGGAACTACTAACAGCAGAACTACTGTCACATTTACATAAAGTAGGAATTTAGGAAGTCCATACCACTGTCTCCTTAAGTTCCTGTCACTTAAGCCAGACATTTTTTCAGAACTTGCCACTGCAAACTGAAGAAATGTGTTGCATATAAAAGCAAGAATGATTTTAATACATTGTTTCACAGTTAAAGGAAAAGCAAATCATAGACTAGTGGTAAAGCAAAAAATGAGAAGCAGCCTGGCTGTTGAAAACTCTGATGGTTTCAGTTATCTAAAGTGTTCTAAGTAATCCTGATCATAAGCACAATTAAAGCTCTTTCTCATGTAAATTTTCCAGACACCTCACACATCTAGCAAAACATTTTTGGTTTAAAAAATAAGCATTACCTTTTATACATACAAAGTAGTATGACAATGGGAATATTACATTGCTAAGATGCTTTACCTTGTTTTATTTCTGAGGTTTTTATTCTTTCCCATGCAGCTGATTTCTTCCCACAGGATTTCGACCTTTATTACTTGCTGACAACATGTCTGACAAAGAGCTTTTTGCTGTGGTAGCTGAGGTTGAGCCATCTGTTTTTTCTCTAGAGAGCCATGTATTATTTGTAATGACATCTTTCTGTTGAATTCCCTGGGGAATAGCACTTGCATGCTGATTTCCTATTTGTCCCCCAAATACATCATCCCATTTGGACAAGCAGTCCCTCCCCTGCATGGACCAGTCACGCTTCGAAAGCTCCAGCATGTCCTTCATCTTTGGGAGTGGAGGCCAAGGTGTTTCCTCATGAGTCATGGACAGGTTGAGGTCAGCCTTTGAGTTTGTATTGGAGGAGACAAATGAAGGTATCTGAGGAGGAGCAAAGAAAAGAAAACATAACCTAAGATGTCCCAGTGCATTTCTGTATCCTGCAAGGAAATGTCACTCTGGACATTGTGGTTGGTTTCAGTTGTATCTTCCCATTTAATTCTACAATAGGTCTGTGTCATGCTCTCCCCATGACTGAATTAAAGCACACATGGTGTAAATGTATTAAAAAATAAATCCAGGAATTATCAAAGATCAGGGTCATCAAAGAGCTGCTTGCATTCTGCTCTCCCTAATAATTTTCCTCTTTAACAATATTTTCATCAATCCTTTTTATATACGACTGTGATAAAGAAGACCACTGGGAAATCAGTTTAAGCTGTCACATATAGCCCCTGGATTAAATCATTATGAGTTCTATATGTTACCAGAATTCTGAGTTAGCATTTTTTTATATAATAAACTTCTTAACTAAAAAGAGACGTTAGTGTCTTACATGATTTCTTTTTAACGTAATAGTTGAAAAGCAGAAACTACATCCTGCTTGTTTTATTTCTTTTATTTTAATCTGAGCTAACAAGGAAAATTCAATAGAGCAATATTCATAACTCTGTAGCTAACTGGCTCCAGTAATTGCAAACTCAAATTTTGTTTCTGTATAATTATGGAGGGGTTATGTTGTCTTAGAGAGGGTGAAATCTCTTGCGTGTTTAGTTTAGCAGTCTGTCACAAATGCAATTGCAATTGATCAGCTTTGTTCTTAACAGGATTCCTGCAGTTAATGGAAATTACTATAAGAGCTTCAGGGCATAGGAATAATTGGATCACTAGAAAAACAAAATGGAGGGACAAAAAGGTAGGACAAAATCAACATGATAATTCCTCTTTTTTTTAAACATCCAAAATCTTTCAGAAACAACTTTAGGAGAACGCATACCATGATGAAAAAAACCTTTTAATCATCTTTATGTGTTTCATGTCATTCTTAGGCAATACAAAAATGCATAATGAAAAACGTTAAGAATTTGTTATCTTCAGCTTGCTTAAACTAATGATAAATGCATACATCTCTGGAAGAGACCGTTCAAATATTTATAGGATCTGTAAAATGACTGTCAAGAACAATACATTTAACTAAAATAAATATAACAAAATAAACTTTACTGACCTGGCAGTTTCTCTGAATGTTTTGTCTTAGTTCCCGATGCAAGGCTATAATCCTCTCTGGACTTGTTAATTTTACAGGAGAACTCGTGTACGTATTTGGAGTGATGTGAGAACTGTGGATGCCATCTGCTTCTTGCAGAGAGTTTGCAGGTATTGACCGTGACATTCTGCTCACTCTGACCAAAGCCTCATGATTCTCTGACTGTCCGCTGGCCTCTGAAATGTCTGTGGAAGATGGCAGCATCTGCAAGACAAAATGTCACTTTTAGAAACTCAGGCTAGACTAAGCTTTCCAGGACTGCCTATTTTGAGTAACTGGAAGCTGTTTCGATTAATTCATTGTGAGAAACATCCACATAAATCAAATGTAAAGTAATGATATTTATCAAAATAAGAAGATAATATACCAATTACTTTAATTGTGAGGCATTCTTATATCTTTCTAAACTGGAATCCTGCATTCCTCAACTCTTCCCCGGGATATAAAAATTCCAAATTTGCATCTGAATATTTAGAAAAACTAGACAAATACCCACTAATTTTAAAGGTTGCACAATTTATCCTCTTGAAGGATTTAAAAATTTATAGCATGCTTCTTTCACACATATGCTCTTACTCAGCAACAAATCCATGTTTGTCTACCTAAGAATAATCAAGGAAGTTAAGTTTAATGGATTTTAAAAGTTCAGTTGCACAAACTCTTTTGCACATCCCCTTATTCCATATTTAAATTAATTGGCTTTATTGTACAACAAAATTGACTTTGACACAACGCAATGCTTTCAGAATACTCTTCCAGAATATCCTCTTCACTGAACTGATGTAACATTAAGACAGAAATGTGGCTTGATTAATAATGTACCTTTTCATAACAGTTGCCAACAAGAGAAGATTTCACTGAAAATAAATGATGATCACAAGGAATTAATGTTTTGTCATAAATACAAATCTATTAATGAAAGAAGATTAATGATACATTCTTTTCCCTGCAGTTGCAAAGAAAATGAATTTAAGATTGTTAACAATACTTTCAGCCTTTAGGTTTTTGTTTGTTTTAATTACTTTCAAAATTAGTGCATCTGATTTCAAGTTATCCCCTCATAGTCGTTAATTCTCTTGCAGAAACTCCAGAAATGCAAATATTATAAATGTGACAAATCAGGAATTGTTATTTAAGATAAAACACATTTTACTTAAAGAAACGTACGGCTTTTCCTCTCTATGTCTTTAGTAAGAATTAACTACATCACTTGTGTCCATTCAAAACAAACAAACAAACAAACAAAAAAAGCCACCAAAAACCACAAGGGGTTCTGAAGTGTTATAATGGTGTAAACTTGTTTTGAAGTGATCCCCCAAATATGACTATCATTTATCGGCAAGCAGATCCATCAAAATACAATGCTATGACAGTGTAAAGGAGAACCTGCAGTATGTGAATTGCTTCCATTGCCAACGGAAGAAGTTTCACCATCTTGCAGAACTGATAACCATGGAGCTTTATGTGTAATATGCAACTTGCAAGCAGTTCAAGAGCAGCCCCGATACCAGGGTCAGAGCACACAGATGGCAGTGGTGCTGCATTGTCCTATAACCTTGGAGGTGACCCTAAAATCCTTACAGAAAACAAGCTAGCCTGACCTGAGAAAACTCATCATTCTTGTCCCCTGCTTACAAAACGCTTTTGGCTCTTAGGCTCCCTTGAGAATGTCTTGGGGTTCCTAAATATACCAATGCGCTGGTGACCTGTTCATGGGGTCAGGAGTATGAATTCTGCCTGTTCACCTCTAGATCTGGTATGCTGGAGGACAGAAACTTCCCCAGGACACACCACGTAAGAGAGTGTGAATAGTAAACATAAGTGATGGACACTGACTTTGATCCCATTGCACCCTACATTCTTGTCTCTTCATGATAAGAGGGGGGAATCAGCGCTGAATTCTGGCCACTGATCCCATTAAAGCACCAAATGTAATTGGTTTTGCCAGCTGAGATGACAGCTACTCCCTGATAGCAGCCACCACCTGTCTCTTTTACTTCAGGCTGAACAGCAGGTGAGATACAGGACAGCAACATCAAGGAACACCACTCACATGGACCAACTTTTTCTCTACGCTTATTATACAGATAATAGATAGTGTTTATTTAGACAGGGTGGCATGAACACCCCATGAAATCCTAGCATCAATGCCATAGATCAGTTGAAAAGCAAAAGCTATACATTTGGATGTTCTCCTGTAAACTCTGCAGCCAAAGGAATCTCCAGAAGTCCTTTGCTTCTAAGTAAAGTTATGAAGGCAGTGACTCACCAGCACTCACAAAAAGTGCTGGCTGGCTGAAAGTAGTGGAGGGGTTACAAAAGGCAGCCCTGACATGCTCTGAGGCATGAAGAGATTGGATCTAAAATTATTTGATGAGAATTTCCTCACTACAGGAAGCACAGTTAGAGGCATCCCTAGTGATAGATGAAGCTCAGCAGGAGCAGCACAAGTTATGGAGTCCAATGACCCATGCAAAGGCAAATCACTGTCCTCCTCAGTAGGCAGGATTGCTGCTAAAGCTACCAGGAAAAACACGACAGCATCAAAGCTGTGACAGTCATACATTCCATTGCTAGTAAAAAAATAATCCTTTTCAAGTCTTTTCTTCTACTTCCCTCAGATATTCAATTCACAAACTCTTTTGAGTTCTAGGATTACTGAATTCTGCTGCAGCCGATGTATCACGAATCAGCAGAAATGTGGGTTATGAGTTAATGCAAACCCTGATGAGTGAAACTGCTACCACACTGACACAGTGTTCACAGAAAGGTACCATATGAAAGCTGGTATGATTCTCTCAAAAAGGTTCATCTTTAGCATTTCATAAAGCATTGTGAAACACTAAAAATCACATTGTTTAACTCTATGGATATAGCCAAGCATTATATTTATGAGCAGAAAAATTGCAGATTTTTGTCTCAATGTGTATGTGTGAATATCTTTGATCAGATAATTATCACACTTAACTATTTACAGTATTAATTCTATTTTACTTTAATATTTTTTTTTGTTTCCTTGAGTGTTTCCACAAATTATCTCAGCTGGGAAAAAAAAATGGAAGTATTGTAACATTCCCCCAAGCTTGGCAGAATGCAAATTTGCACTTCATGTCCTTGAAAGGACCACTTTTAAAACAACAACAACAAAAAAGTACTGCCCTTTCAACATTACAAACAGAAAAAGATACTGGTGTCATCAATAGAATAAAGTTTGAGTTATCATGGATGACTTTAACTGAACATTTTATCTTACTAAAAATTCTAGAGTTAGTTTCAAAGTTAGTTTATTTATTTTAATCATGGTTATTATTCTACATGTATTTACTGTTCTATTCTACTAGAGCAATAACCACTGCTAAAATATCCTTATTATGCAGTCTGTCAGAAAACTTTGTCAGCTAGACCCAATTTTACTTAAAAATGGTGCTAACCATGAGTACATACCAACTCCTCAGTCACTACAAATTCTTGGGATTCCCTCTCTACAGCCATTTATATAATTATTGAACAGCTTTATCAGTAATTTCACTGGAAATGACAGGTTGCCCTTAACAATTTTAAATCCATATTTTATATACTTCATTATTTTACAATATTTTTCAGGGTCAAAAATAACATCCCTCTGCAATGGATTCCAACCTTCTTTAACAAAAAGAGTAAATAACAACCACCATCTTGGTTCTTCCATCTGCTTGGAAGTCCAATCAGCTCAGGACACATTTTCTGTAACATCAGAAAAGGAAGTCACTTCTTGTGAAAACTTTGCCTGGAAAAGTTACCTGGTCTTGATCAGCTTGGTCCCCATAAGACTGAAACCTCAGAGTCCTCCGCTTTAAGTGTGGGATTCAGCTAGCCAAAGCATATCTCTTTTTGACTCTTGTTACAACAGAGAGAAAATAACTTTTTAGACTTTTCTTATCACATCTAAGCAGATAAAATGGGCAGGGTAACTGTTTATCAGTGCCTCTTTCTCTTCTCTAACTATGGAATGAAGCAGAGTAACTTCCACAGATGTAACTGTCTGAAATATGGCATCAAACATGAATTGTATTTCACCCTATGTGTCAGAAAACCTGATCTCAACACTAATGTACAAATCATTTTATGGAGAGCATAAGAGTCTACTATTGCAGGCCTGTTTCCTTCAAATATGATTCACAGGAAAGTGGTAAGCACCTTCTTGCAAAGAAATACACAGAGAGAACATATATATATGTATGTATGTATGTATGTATAAATAAAAAACATTGTTCTGTTGAAAAGTACCTCTGAAGAAATCCCCTGATACAAAGGATGATCAGGCTACACTGTTTTGCACATTTATATCTATTCTGTAAAACATACAATTCACTGCACTGGACACATTCACTGCCTGGAGCTTTCCATGTATGAGGTTTAAGATGACTCAATGAAAAGCAATAAAAAGCACTTCCATTTATCATTGTAGTCATTGCACAAATCCCCTCTTGGATCTGAGAAAAGGGGGCAAATAGCCACAATGGCTTCAGATCCACTATGAAAAGAACATACAAAATACATCATCAAGTCAAAGGCTTCCTGTGCAAGAGAAATTGAAGTGATTGAGTACAGCAGCATTATCCATTACAACCATTAGTCATCTGAATGGACGCTGTTGACATAAAATCAGGACTGGCTGGCTCAGACATCTGTGGGAAAGAATTGAACACACTCCTGTTTCTCCACACACACCCTAAAAGAGTGAGAAAATGCCTGGAAATACTGCACAACTGCACAGTCTGGGGTGAGCTCATGTGAAGGGCAAGTCAAGCTTTCTTGCTCCTCTGTGTGGTTCTCTAATATACCAAAAGCGGCATGGATTCAGCCTCATGTATGAGGCTGTGAAATGGGTCAAGTCTGTTTCTTCAGCTGCAAGTAGATACAAATTCTGAAAAAAAGATGGTGGCTCCTATTTCACATTTATCTGTTATTTATTAGTTATCTGAAACATCTTCTCTTCCTTTCCACTGTTACCAATCCAAGCATGTCAGCTACTGAAAACTCCAGTCCTAGTCTTTTTAGTTACCCATCCAGTAAGTATAAATATCTATGATCAGCTGATGAAGCTGCCCTATGTGCTTTCTATTGGGAATGGCAGAGAAACAAGAATTGTTAATAATGCCCATTAATTTCAGCAAGAAAAGAAAGACAACAAGTCCTTTCCAACTGAAAAAAAAAATAAAATGAACATTTAAAAGATGATCATGAAAGTGGGACACGACAAAAGGACAAAAACCATATATTTTGTCTGAAGTTGGGCCCATGAACCCCTGCCATGGCACTGTTCTGAGGGCCACGTGCACCTTCTAGAGGTTGCTCTTGTCCCTGGCATGTGTCGCCTCTTTACAGACACACTTTTTAATTTCCAAACACAAAACACAATGTTTAAATTATTTCTGCTGTCCAAATTTATTATCACTCTAAGACAAGAGGCTCAGAGACTTCTCCATCTAGGCATTTTAAAATGAGAGTATGTCTCAAAGTCTAAAAAACACTGAAGTTCACTCCTTTGTGCCTCCTGAAATTTTGAACTAGATTGTTCTTCCGTTGTCTTCCCAGGAAGCCATGTATTTTTTCAAAATTGAAAGATAGGCATGATGAAGCTTTTTGTCAAAACCCTGCACACAATCTTTGCTTTCACTGCACTTACAGTTATGTTTTCTCTGTATGAAAATGAAGTTGAATAAAACTTTAAGTATAATTACATATGTTTATTATGATAAACTAAACTAAAACTAAACTACACTAAATTACTAAATTAAATTACAAATGAAAGCAATTCATGGTGTACAGTTTTATGGTGAAAAAGTCATTCAAAGCCTAGTTCTCTTTATAAGGACTAAGGATTTTAAAAGTATGTTAAGAGAAAGAGAATTGACTTCCTTTTCTAAATAGATTAGAGGTTGTTTGGTTTTTTTTTAACAGATGACTGAAACATCATATTCAAGAACAAGGCATACTATATGAGTCAAGAAAATTTTAGTCCTCACTCAAAAATATTTGATTGTAACATTGGGCTGTGAAAATAATTGAGGATGTCAATTCTCAGACTGAGTGCTGTTCTGCTGAACCAAACTCATTTGAAATTTAGTTCATGCAAATCAGTAAAATGAAGCATTGGGACAACAGTGATTTACAGTGACTGAGAACACAGCCGCCAATGCTGAAAGTGAAGTACGTACATAAAGATGTTTGGTTTTTCATGACACTGCCTTCGTTTTTTAGTATTAGATATAGGTATTTGGAATAAAAATACTTCTGGCAAACAGAAGAGAATGCCCAACCACACGCGGTATCCTGAATAAGAAAGGGACCAAATAAAATTTTTTCTTCAGTCTTGAGTAACTTGTTGACGCTCAGATGTCCTCTACTGCAGCCACGCTATCCTCACACACAGCTAGGACAGATTCTATCTTCATGTATTTACACAGTTGGCTGTTAAATAATAATAATAATAATTTTAGAAGATAATTTGAGAAGCAGGCACATAATTTTTTACTTAACTACACAAGACTTGGCACTGAATTGAATCCAGTCCTTCAAAGGGCTCTGGGATCAGCCCTTCATGAATTACAAACTTTCAGTTTAAATCCGTCATTGAGCTAAAGCAAGCAAGTCTGCTGCCAATATGTAACAGACTTCTGTTTGTCACTGGATCCAGAAATGAATAAAGCCAAGTGCAAAACTGTATGTCAAGAAGGAAAAAAAAAAATACATCCACCAAATTTTCTCTGGAAGCATTCAAGTGTTAGGAAAGATTTAGAAGTTAAAATCTCAGGGGAGGAAAAGAATGAACTTTCAAAGCAGTTTTATGTCAGTAAAAGCTGGGAATCTTAGATCTGAATATCAGCAAGAATAAGAGTTGAAATGAAAAACATAACTCTTAAAGATGAAAGGTCAGTTCACTTTAATACATGTCTGCAGAAGTCAGCACAGAATTGTGAATATGAAACATCCCCTTCTCTGTGATTGCTACTACTTATATATATTAAACATGTAGTAGTGTCAACTGGATATTTTCTCACTACAATGTTTTTCTATAGGAAAACTTATTCATGAAAACTTTTTTCTTTTTTTTTTTCTCTTCATGGAAACACACAAATCTGCCTTGGCAGGAAGGTTTTCCTCTCTTACATAGGAAATTACTTTCCACAGCCAGCTGAAACATCGGGACTCAGAATGGTCTGAAGCTTAGCATCATGTTGCTCAGCAAGAGCCAGGCTGTCTTTAACAAGATTCAGACAGCAGTTGTGAATACCCAAGTCCTGGTGGAACCTCTGGCCAATACAGTGCTGGATACCATATGAAGGGACTTGTGCTCTTCTTGGTGAATAGCTAAATGTCTGCTGAAGCAAGCAATTGAATTTGGAGCTTGTACCTCATTAGCCATCTCATTAGCCATCCAGATAATGATTCAGTCTAGTGCTATTCTGTTAAGAGCTGTTTAGTTTTGTGAAAATTAGGCATTCAGGGAGACAGAGTGTGTCTTACTATATGCTCATTCATCACAGCAATGTTTGGGAAAACATCTGAAGGTAGTGAAGTATTGTCTACATTTCTGACATAAGAGTTACTAACTCCTGTCACACAAAACATTCATTCTTAGTGTGAGCTTTGGTAAGTGTTGGGGCATGACTTAAAACACATCTAGTCCCACCCAGACTGGTTTTTGTTTTTTTTTTCCTTTTGATTTCTGAGATGATGCATCTCAGATTTCTCAGGAAGAAAATGCAAAAATCCTATTAAAAGTCAAATTGTATCAGTTTTCTTGCATTACCCACTAGGTCATACATTTCATCAAAGTATTAGTTAAGAATTTTTTGCATGGAGCACAAACATACCTGATGAGCTCCAGAATATTTAAACCACAACTGAAATTGCAGGAAAGCAATCCAGTCTGCTACCTGGTCTGAAGCAATATTTAGTGCCCAGAGATATTTTATAACTACACACTGAGTCACACTAAACACTTCACAAAAAATCACTGACAATACAGCAACTGAAACCAGAGGATCCTGCAAGGACACGCAGACGCTTACCTCTTGATTGCATGTTGTCGTAAAAGTAGCTGTGTACTCTGCTAGGGCAATGTCATTCACCAAGCTTCTCACCTCTTCATCAAACATAGAGTTGTTAAATCCTCGACGGCGAAACTCGGCATGCATCCTGGTAATGAAGCTGTTCCTTTCCTGGCATTTTCTGGTCAAGCAAGCCAACTTAGCCTATGCAGCATAAACACATACACAGTGATCTCATCCCCTGTTCAGATTGCAAAATTATTTTCTGTGTCTGGAGAAATTCTACACATTCTGACCCAAAGCTGTACATTGTAGTCTTATACTTCCAGGCCTTTCAGGTGCTTCTGCACCCTGCAACAGCAATATGTACGTACAGACAAGCCGGACAGAGGCATTCACTTTCCTATCCATGAAAATCCACTTTTGCAAGCTATAATATTAGCCAACCCTCACCTAAAGCAGAGGAACAAACAGCTAAGTTAGGAGGAACTGCAGAAAGCAGGTAAATCCAGAGAACTTCTACAGTATGCTGAAAACAAGAGCAAGCCTGTAAACATAGGGATATCCCTTTGCATCAGCCTTGCATCAGCCTTCAAGCACATTATTACCTTTAGAGGAGCTAGTGTCAACATTACTTCAGACTTTCTCTTCTGGAGTTCTTTTGTCTGAAAGGTTAAAAAAACATACCACATTAATATTTTCAATAGTCAGTTAAAAATATTGCAGAAGCTTTTGGATATTTGTTTTAGACTTGACTTCTGAAGTATATACTTCACATAATTGCACGACCTTGTATCACAAACACCCTGCAGTAATGTAAGGAGTTGTCTGTACGCTGATAAGCCCTGCCACTGATGTTGGACTCGTGTATTACCAAGTGTTTTCGGATGCTTTTAAATGGAACCCTATATCATCAAAGCCACACCACATTAAAGACTTGATATCATTTATTATGCATTCATACTCCCATTTGATCTGTGAATCCTCCAAAATACTCTTATGGGGAAAAGTTTTCCCCTTTCTTATTTATGTTATGCTGTAGAGTGCAAGAAACATGGGGAGATTTCCAGCACATGCATTCCATGGCAAGGTTTCAAAAGTAAACACCAAGAATTTTCTGCTCTGAAATGATGGATACATTTCCCCTAGTTTGAGGTGAGGCAGATGACCTGATTTGTACTTCATGATAAAAATGCTTACTATTCATGAGAAACCTGCTTTCTGATAATACAGAAAACATATAATATTCTGTCAGGTAAAATCTCCTTCTACTATAAATGAATACAGTATTATTTGGCAAAAAAAAAAAAAAAAAAAAAAAAAAAAAGCACAGATTCCCTTGGATCCATTTTGTTTGGTTATTTGTATTTCTATGAAGCCTGCAGTAAATATATAATGTGCAAAAAAAAAAAAAAAAAAAAAAAGAAAGAAAGAAAGAAAAAAATTCCCTTTATAAGACCTTAATTATACTGAAAGAAGTCACCCAGTCTTCAGCCAATAAATTATGGACTTGGGAAGGAACAGAGTGGATAGGACAGAGAGATGCCCTTACATTACACTTGCACTGAGGGAACAAAGGAAAAGCTGGCAGTAGGTCTCTCCACTGTTGACACTAAATTCTTGATCAGGCATGGAACAAAACACTTTGCTGATGCAACAGAACAATTAGGAGCTGCCCATTTATGTGGATAGCATGTCTTATCCTTTACTCACCTACCATCTGACTTGCACCATCCATCAGTGCAGACAGCAGACACTATAAAACAAATTCATTTTACCAGCACTGTTCTGTTAAGAAGCAGCCTAATCAACTCCTGAGAGAGGCCACTAGTTCTCCATGCAGTGCTCTTTAGAGTAAATCACAGCACATAACAAGGCAGTGGATTTACTGTGGAGGGAGGAGAATGAAATTCACACTCTGCAGGAAGAAGAAAATTCTTTGTCTCCTGTATTTCAGAGAAAAGACAGAGAAGAAGCACATTCTGTGTACTCTCTGCAGGGTACAACTGTGAAAACTCTGTTACTAGTTGTTTCACAGCACAATGGACAATTCCAATTTGTCTCACATTGTAACAGTCATTATTTAAAAAATAAAAATAAAATAAAAAATTATTTCCAAAGAAATAGAACATAAAATCTAAGTAAAAAAAAAAAAAAAAAGCCTTAACAGGAATTTATTCATTCCTCAGAGATCACCTAAGAGATCAGTGATTGTAGTCACACTGGGAACAGTCTGAATTTAAGGCAACAGCTCTGCAAGGGTTAATGAATGTACCTGCTCTGGTGTGCCTGCTGAAATACAATGTGCAGGTCTAGAAACTGTTAATGTAAGCAGACCTGGAAGCTTTCAACAGAACAATAATGTCAATTGGAAAAAAAACAATACACCACACATACAACTGACTCTCTTAATATGTAACCCTAACTGCTGGATCAAAGAAAACTGCAAAATTCTGGTGCAGCAAGAGAGCTGGAAATGTCAAAAATTGTGACAATGTAAGGCAAGGAGGTGGCTCTACAAGAAAACTCAGCACTTTTCATGCATTTTGATATGGGGATTACAGAGGAGACCGGTGGCAAGTTGTTATTATAGAGAGACTATCATCTTTCCATAATGTTAACCACCCAGGCAGTTTACATCTTTTCCTATTTCTCTGAAGTCAGGGGTAATTTTACATGCCTGTGAAAGATTTAATTATCCCCAGACCCACTCCCAGGGAAAAAAAAGGAAAAAAAGAAAAGAAAAGAAAAAGAAAAAAAAAAAAAGAAAAAGATTATTTTGGCTCTTTCTTTTGGGAAGGAAGAAGTAGAATCTGAAGTCTGAGTTCACATCAGTCCACCCGTTCAAGCACACAGACATCAGCTTGCTTATACCTTTTCACATAGCTGAGCCTGAAGGAGTTCCACTTTATTTTGCAAGTCGTGAAACTGATTTTGTAATGCAGTCTGGTCCCTGAGCTGGGCTTTCAAGGTCAGTACTTGCTGCTGTAATCTCTTATTGGTTATTTTATTTTCCTCTATTTCCTGTCCACTTTTCATGGTGTACATCGGCTAGAGAGCAAACACACAGAATCTCAGATTAGACATAGAAAATAAACTATTCTGAATCATGCCTTAGAGCAACGCATCTACATTTTATCTCAACTTTTTTTAAGCTAATACAAAATATATGATTTCACATTTTTATGAACGTAGGAGCACTAGTATCTTGCAACAATCTTAGAATTGCTTATGAGTAAGGAGTTCTTGATTCCCTCTGAAAATAGGTATAGAACTGGGATTTCACAAAGTTCTGTCAAGGTTAGTATTGTATTATAATCATCTCATGCATGGGGAAACTGGGGCACAGGCAGATTAAGTGACTAACCTAATGTCACAAAGTTAGTGAGGACTGAATTCAGAAGTCCCCAGTCTCCTGCTCTACCGGCTATATAATACACCCCTTGGTTTTCACATTTGTTTATCTCAGAGAATAAATGGCATGCTTTCAGTTATTTATTTTTATTATTTTGGAAGATAATTAATAAAATGAATCTGATTTTAAGTACATATTTTTTAAAAAATTTAAAAATAAGCTATTACATTCAAATTTAATGATAATGGTACAGAACAAGGGGAAGGAAGAACTTCTGAATTTAATTCCTCCTCCCCCACTCTCCATACTCTCCATTTATTTTTTTTTCAATTTCATGCGGCTAGATTGAACGGATTAGGGAGTGCTTTAGATTTGAGGTCAGCATCATGATGTCAGCTCCAGAAATGATACTGTCAGATTAAACAGATAGTCTGAGAATGGGGAAGATCTAAGAGTGAAGACAGTCTTGTGAATACTGCTTGTGCTATTGTGAATTTATATTTAAAAATACTGAGTTGATACACACAGCTGTTCAAGCTTTCATGTAATGTCATATATGCAAGCCTAAAGAGATGGAGCATTTCTGAGATTTTGCTACAGTCAGATCTGTAATAAGACCATAAACTTTCTTGTGAAACACTCACTCAGGAGGATGGTTCTATTTTCATGGATATAAACACCAAAACAGCTGAAAGAAGAGTTAATATTCAGCTGTTGTGCACAGCAGCACAGTGTAATCCTCCCTGGCTTAGCCACCATCTTTCCAGCTTGGACACTTTCAGTGACTAGAAGATACTAAAGTACCATTCCATAGAAAATGAAAACTGAAGAGACAGATCACATCATTCTGGCTGCAACTCACTATTGCAACACAGGCAAAACCACAAATATGATATTTTCATGCTAATCAAGCAAGTTTTCTATGTACAGCATTCTAGTCATTTGTGCTTGCTTTTTATCAAACTTCTTGGCTCCCTCTTGTGTTAAGAGAATAGAACAATAGTGACAGTTGGACAAATCAAGGTTGGTTAGATCAGTTTTTTTCTCATCTTCACTCCTACACAAAAAAGTACGTTATATCAGAAATGGAAATATGTCCTGACTGCAGATGCTAAATGGAAAAAGAAGTGGGGAAAGAAAATGTGTGAAGTTTAAAGGCAGAGGATTACCTCCTTCGTTCTGCATTTTGCTGGCATGCTAGCAGTTTTCTCTATTTTCAAAAGCACAAATGAGCACACAAAAGTGATTTAAGGTTATGATGTCCCAGTTTACAGTAACTGCTGTTCAAGCTCCAATACGGCAATGAACCAGAAACTGGGAAATAACTGAAGGATGACTAAGCCCCAAACTTAACTTATTTAGTGTGCATTTCATAAAAAAATCTTCTTGTATTCATTTCCAAAGCTGCAAGTAATATTCTGCTTCTTTCCTGCTAACCCACATAGCTTTCCCAACTCCTACTACTACAGTATGGTTCAGAAAGACACCAGAGCATCCTAGAAAATTTCCCCAAATAATCTTATGCTAAATGATGCTTTCCCTGTTAGCAACACCAGCGAAACAAGTCCTAGCAGTAACTTAGAGGTATGTTACCTGCTCCAAAGGCACAGAAAAGCTTAGATCATATCTGAAGGAATTCACACAAACATTGATGTTTATTAAAAAGTTTATTTTAAAAGAAAATGAAAAAAAAGTTTTAATTTTTCTTAAAATATGTCTAATTTCTATCCATATTGATATTTGCTTAATTTTACCAATAAGATCTACATCCTTTGGTTAAGATATAATGGACTTCAGTCATATGGATTAGTTGATCCATCAGAGAGTGTAACTGAAGCATAAACTCATCTCTCTGGTTAGGCTTGGTTAGGCTGCGGTTGGACTTGATGATCTTTGAGGTCCCTTCCAACCTGAGTGATTCTATGATTCTATGATTCTCTGATGTACACATGCTGTAGCTTTCACCCTAGGATGAGATATGTGTGTATTTAAAAAAAAAATGATATTAATCCTACAACAAAGATTTAAATTAGACAGAGAAGCAAGAGCTAAGTCAAACAGCACAGCAAACCTTCCGCTATGGGTGATCTCATTAATTCACTTGAAAATCCATGTGTCAGAGAATTATTCTGGCTAGATAGAGAGAATTCTAAAAAAAAATAGAGGTGTCTAAAATGCCTATGCAGAACTGAAACACTGGATAATCCAGTAAGAGAGATGGTCAGCCTAGCATATTATCTCCTCACTTTCAAGTTTACATCTGCACTGGCTCTAAAACTTGCATCAAATCTATTGCCAATAACAATAATAGATGTCTCAACACCAAGAACATCCTGTCCAAAGGAATACGGCTTTTCTCCATTCCGTTTACATACATACCACGAATCTGCAGTGCTGCTTTCCAAGAGTTTTGTCTCCAGCTTCTTGTTTAAGACAGTCTAATTCTGAGAGAACGTGTGTTAAATAAGTCTTGATTTCTTCATATCTTGTTTCAGCAAAGCCAAGTTCCCTGTACCATTTCTGAGCCTAATAGTAAGGTTAAAAAGCAAAATTACTGAGTGTAGTTAGTCTAGCAGGGATACTGTTTTCAGTATTGGCTTACAGACGTGGTCTTGAACATAATCTCCAAGTTTTAAATTGTTAGAGCTATGATAAGATTAAATTTTAAAGTTGATTTCTAAATTTGAAGTTACCTTGAGTGCCCCGAATGAAGCTTAAAATAAAAGTCTGAAAGCCATCAGAGCAAAAAGGAGAGTAAGTGGTAAAAAAACAAAACAAAACAAAACAAAACCTTAAAAATGTCAAAATGAAAAATGTAGCAGAGGAAATAAAAGCCTGTACATTTACCTTTATATTACTTCTGAGATTCATTTTCCCTACTTACACACATTAACTGTCACTTTGAAACAAATACATTCAATATATTGTTGACAGCAAGATCCTTAGTTATTTCTTCCTTCTGAAATCAAAGGTTTCACATTCTTTTAAATTAACAAAATAAGTTGTTGTAACACCCAAAGGATTAGAAGGGCCCAAATTAATCAGACTTTTTAAAAATACATAAAAATCAAATAATATATTTACATGTAAACTCCAAGGGTCTGGAGTCTGTCCCTAACAAGCCATCGTTCAATCCCAACCCACCCCTGCACTGCAGTCACCTCATTTGAATTCAGGGAGGTTTTACACAGTGGATGCCAAAGGATGGCCATCTCATACACCCACAAAGTGTAATCATACTACTCCTTTACATTCCCAGTGTAACATTTGTTATTGTCAATGTTTTTCCACAGTCTGCGTGATGCTAGCTACTGTGTAAAACAGCCCCATAAATTCAAGCTTGCCACAAAGCAATACTGTTAAGATAAACAAGACGTGGAGATTGTGAAATAAAAATAGAAATATTAAAGCAAATGTGCTAGGAAGGGCACAACACAGAAAGCTTATCTCACGCTGTTGGTATTAAAACCACAGCTTTGCTGTACAGAGGCACAGAACTAGCTCCCTGTTCAAACAAGAATTTCCATTAAGATGGCTATTATTACATAGATGTCAAGAGACGAGGCAGTGCACATGATTTACACTACCACTTGGTATAGCAAAACCACTTGGCAGAGTGGTTTTTCCATTTCCTTATGTCCCTTCTCCTCTGCTTCAAAAATTATTCTGAATTCAGGTTCACCATAATCCTCAGGGCTTCTTACTCTTCATTACTAATGAGAGGGAGGGAAGCCAGAGCTGGCTACAGCAGATATTTTGTTTGGGGTGTCTTTATTAAGCCCTCAGTTTCTGTCGAAGTATGCTGAAGGAATGCAGCTTCACTTGAAATTCTGGTCAAAACCAAATAACTACGCAATTCATCACTTAGCTGAAAGATCTTGGTTCTGCAGATCAGAGACTTCCCATTTAGTAAAAACATTAAGAACCAGCAGAAAAAGCAGCCATGTAAGAAAACAAAGAAGAAAACAAATTCACTCCTCAGAATTGCATCAAAGAGGAGCTTACCTCTTTTTTTGATTTTTCTAATTCCTTTCGCTGTGTTTTTAATTCCTCTTTTGCTCTTTCCAATTGCTCTTCCATCACGCTGTATCTTTCAGACCTGCTGCCCTGGAACAAGTGGAGAAACAGAAAGACGTGACTTTTCCCACCCATACACAAGGGTTCACATGTTTTTTAGTGAAAAAGTATATGGTTTCCTTTCATCTGACTTACAACAAACATTTGCATAAAATCAGAATTTAAGAGATAAGTCTTTCCTTGTTGATTATTCTCAACTGAAGTAATAATTCTGCTGTTACAAGAACATTGTATTCTCCATAGAATTTTGCTGTAATGTAAGATTCATGATTGCAGTAGAAAAACACAGATGAGAAAATGAATATAATTAAAGATCTTGTCTTTAAGTATACATTTCACAGAAACCAGAACAGCTAAAAAAAATAAACCCTATCAGAATAAAAGTTAGTAAATGAACATGTCTGTATTTCCTCCTTTATTTAGAAGATCCTGCTTGATAATACTCATTATTTTTAATATTTACCTCTTTTCTGTTGAAATAGCTGGAAGGGTCTCTTCCTTCTTCTTCAGTCTGAGTTACACTACACGCTGTTTCAACTTTCATTGGCTTAGCACCATACTGCTGAGTTTTATTTTCTTCTTTTATTTTTACCACCTTTTCCTTTGCTCCCAAACTATTTTCTTTTCTCAGATCTTCATAGGTGAAACCCAAAGAATACATCAATTCTTTCAATTTGTTATTTTCTAAAATGAAGCCTTCACTTGCTTTCTGAAACTCACCAAGTCGTTCTGCATTTTCCTTTTTAATTTGGTCTATAGCTCCTTTCAAAGCACATTTTTCCTCCTGCAAATCAGAAATAGTCTGATAACAGCTAGTTTTGCACTCCTGAAGTTCTGAGACCAAGGCCTGATATTTATCTTGTTCACATTTTATTTCTGCCAAACTTCCCAATAAATTTTCTTTTTCACCTTCCAAAAGAGATATTCTTTTTATGTTTCTCTCTCTCTCTTGCGCTAATTCATTACATTTTGCTATATAGTTTTCCTTGTCTTGTAATAATTTAGCTATTTCTTTGAAGCATTTTCTTCTTTCTTCTTTCAGGTCAGAAAGCAGCTGGAAATATCTAATTTTCTTTGCATCTAGAGGTAAAATACTCTTGGGAAGTTTATTTGATTCAATTGTTAATGAGTCTTTTCCCAAATTTCTACTTTTCTCTTTAACGTAAGAGAGATTCTTAGAGGTGGTTTTAGCAAAAATTTTTCCTGGGCTCTTGGTATTTCCTTCTGACATGTTATAACATTTACCAACAATTTCATTCTCATTAAGTACATTTTGAAAAGACACAATGTTATCTTCATCAACTTCTAAAGCATATTGAAAATATGCATTCATGTCCTCTTCCAGTGCACACATCTTCTGAACACATCTCTCATTCTCCTCTTGTAATAGACAGACCTTTTTAAAGTAGTTTTCATTCTCTTGCATCAGTAGAAATATCCTCTGTGAACAGATTGCCACTAATTTTTCCAGTGCATATGTTTTCATATTATGGTCATGAACCGCTGCTGGTGGTGACAGGTGACAGAAATACTTGGAGTAATTGTTCTCTGGCAGAAACTGCTTGCTTAAGCACACTGCTCTCTTCTGCATAGGAGAAAATATGTTTAGTGGATAACCCTCTTCCTCTGACCAAAAACATTTCTGAGGGTACGCATATTCCATGTTTTCAGCAGCAATTTCCTGACAAGAGAAATTCTTCTCATTTGATTCATGTAGTTTCAGGGACTGGACTTTTTTTACTTCCAGTCCAATATTTCTTGAAGGGTTTATCTGGAGAGTTGTTTTCTGAGGTGTCTTCTCTTTCTGTCCCATTTTCATCATGTCTCCATCTTTGCACACCTTCATCACATCAGAGACACAGATTTCTGAGAGTCTTCCTTGTTTCTCCACCTGTTCAGGACTCCCTCTGAAATGCATCTGAAAGTCTTTCACATCGACAGATATTTTGTGGACACCTTGTGGGCTACTTCGTTTGTCTTTGGCTTCAATTCCTTGCTTCTCAGGCTGTATCAAACCACTCTTATTTAAAATATTAGAATTTTCCCCCAAAACAGAGGTTACCTGTTGTACTCGGGATTTCTCATTCTGTGTTTCTTCTCCTTTAATTCTCGATCGAAAGATTTTTAGGTGATATTTTCTATCACGAACACTTTTATCTGAACTTTTATTCTTACTTATGCTTTTTGGTAGAATTAATTTCTTTTGCTGATGTTTTTCCACTCCGTATTTTTGAAGAGAGGATGCAAAATTTTCAGTCAGAGAGCACAGTATTTTTCCACAAAGATCTGTAGGAGCTTTATCAGAAAAAACTTCTTCTGTGACAACACATAGACCATCCAAGCAAGGACTGGTATTTGCCTCACTGAAATCCAAACTCCTCACTTTCTTCACTGTTGTGACAGCTTCTACTTCATGGCTTTCCGGTTTTAAGAAAATAACGTTGGGTTTGTTTCTCATCATATCTTCAACCACAGAAACAGGGAACATTTTTGCTGGTAGATGTATAGCTTGTTCTTTCAAGAAAGAAAAGTATTCTTCATCTTTGTTTCCTGTGCTTGTTTCACCGTTAGTTACTTTTTCAGAGCAAGATGGAAGCAGTCTTGCTGTAGGATAGCTTGAGGTACATCTAAACAAAGTGAAACTGTCTTCCAAAGCACCTGTACTTTTGGTTCCTAGGGTGACCTGGTAATTGCAAAGAAGATATGTTTCAAACTGAAAAATATAAACCAATGGAAATAATATTTAATTATGGACAAATGAGAAAAATATTGCCACATGAAGTTTTCAAATAATTAAAGATTTGAAATAGAAAAAAGGTAAGATATAAAATAGAAAAAATAAGAAGGTACAAATAATCAATCATAGTCTTGGAGCACAAAATTATTCACCTTGAATAGCACCTTAACTAGGTAGGATTTTAAATGCTTTTGTATTCATCTTTAAGTACACCAACTCTTCTTCTTAACTCAAAATTCACAGATTCACTGTGCTCACAAAGATAAGAATAGCAGGAACTTCTTACCAGTTTGATCTCAGCTAAACCAAGTTCTTCAGCAGCGTTTGCAAAGGTGCTGGAACTGTGCTCAAAAACTGGCAGCAGTTCTTGTAGCTTTTTTGTCTGTTTAGGCCCAGCACAGCTGTATCCCGGTGTTTCTGTTATGGTAAAGCACAGGACAAGTGTAATGGCACTCACAGACAGTTACATGAAAAACAAAACCCTGTATTTCTGACTAGATGTTTTGAATGGAAAGCATTTCGGTAAGGATATAACCCAAACTACCTTCTCTAGCAGAAGGGCTTACCATGAGTGACACAGAGACAAGGATGACATTAAGCAAGAAAACATATTTCATAAGAAAAGACAAGTATAAATCTCTAAATTAAGGTATATTTAGAGATTGTTTCCCCACCCTCCAGTTCTTACAGCCTTTCAAAATGAAATAAACATCCCATTACATTGAGTAGAGGACAACTCATGTGTTAAACATAAAGGTTAAACCTAAGGGCTAAAATATTTGGTGTAGGTCTGTATTTGCATAAATTGAAATTCGTCATTAAGTTCACATTAATTTTAGTTGGAAAATTAACTAGATACAATTTGCCAATATCAGAGCTTTCATGTAATGTTTAGTCTAAAAAATCAATCTGACAGCTTCGCAGTGTTCCCAAACACCGTAGTTCAGTCTAAACTTGAGATGTATCGCCTAACTTCTTAGCCTCTTGGCAGCTGCAGGATTTGTTGAGAAAGCTCACATCTAAATCCTCATGTCATACAAGTGAATAGTTATTCTTCCACATTCTCAAGATACTATTTCCAGATAAGGTTTTTGGAGCTGTTTTATCTTCTAAGTCAAACACACCGCATGAAAGCAGTAATCTTTACTTTTGCTGCTGAAATAAAAAATTGCAGCTCATTTTCATACCATACTCCATGGCATGCAGCAGCACAACTGGAGTTTGAGCAGCTCTGCTTCTCCATTCTGAGACTGCTCCCCTGTTCTGGTTTTGAACACCTTGCTGGTGGAGGTCTCCATTCTTGATGGGAAAAGAGGGGAAGAAAATAAAAAGCAGATTATAAATACACCATTAATAATATGAAGGTACACAGGCACACAACTTTCCTTTGCTACTTTCTATTAACATTCAGTAGACCAATTATTTCAGCATAATTGTTAGTAGTTTATATACTCTTCTCATCCTGACATTTTCCAGTAAATATCGAGCTTCTTAGACCTTATCCTCACATTTCCTTGGGACTCTATATCTACTTACGGAAGAATATCTGAGTAATAACTATGCACAATATGTTGGAGCACAGAACGCTAGCAAGGCAGAGTCTAATTGTTATGTTGCCCATTAACAATTTGGATGCTAGGACAATTTCTGGTGCAAAGCAGATACCCTTAATGTCTGATACACTGCAGATCATGTGTCACACATGCCTTGCTTATTTTTAGTGAATAATCAGGTTTGATTTCCTCAACAAAAAACATAATTGAGGCTGCAGCCAAAGCAGCAACAGAATAGAAACAAAGACAAGAGAGTCATTTTTGTCTTCCCACAGTGCTTTGCATCAAACACCAGCTGAAAAAAACCTCGGCAAATCAGGACTGAGCTGCAGTTTTATTGTTATCTGCAGATGGAAAAAGCAGCAACTTCAAAATGAGTCACAGAATCACAGAATTGTAGGGGTTGGAAGGGACCTCTAGAGATCATCGAGTCCAACCCCCAAAGTTGGAGTCTGCAAATGCCTCTTGGTTTTCCTCTCAACAACCAACGAGCATAATTTTAATTTCAACCCAAGTAATATCCTGCATTATTTTGCCCTCTTATATCTTGTCTGGGTGGCATGATTTGTGTGGAAACCACAATAATTCCAGATTTCTCCCATCTTTTTCTCAGTGATAATTGTTAATTCCTTAGAACACACTCATTCTTTTCATGCAAGTTTGCCTCTATTTCCTCCCAGATATATTTTCTTTACTGATATGGGGGTTCTGGCAGAAGACTGTTATATAAAATGATGGAAAACATACAATCCTTGAATGCCAGGAACTCAAACAGCATGAAATCAAACCTCAAACTCTTGTCTGAGAGTTGTAGAGAAATGTGTTGCTTGGTGTTTCTTAACTTTCCTTCACTATGATCTTGAATAGACCCCTACTGTTCACATCTAGAAATTTTCTGATATATAAAGACATCGGTACATGGTACTAGCTATTTTTTGTGTGCATTTTCCATTCGAACATAAGCGGCAGCTGGATGCAGACAAGATTCTGGAAATTTTCTTATGAAATTTATGTGACTGCACTCCCCCATGAGATTCAGTTCACTTCCATGGTACCAGAGCAAAACACTCAATTGAGTTAAATAATATTGCATTCATATACAGTAGTAATCAGGAGATAGTTTTCAAGTATCATAGATAAGCTTGTCATATGATACCATATTTACTGAGGAATATCAGATCTTTTGTACTTCATATGAGTCTGATAAGCCTGTCTTCACAAGCTACACTTTTTCTGGCTGCAGATTGTCCATATGATCCCACTCACTCTCTCAGTGAAAAATGATGTATCAGAAAAGTTCCAGAAAAGTAACAGCACAAAATTTTTTCTTGTTATGCATGTAACTCCTCATTTTTAAAGCTGGTGATGGAGTATGATGAGCTTAAATAGGATTTTTTTTTTATGTAACTATTTTGGCTTGAATACTACAAGACCAGTGTAATGAGATTAGGAAATTTTATTATGTGCAACTAAAACATGAATCTAAGGGGAAAAAAAACCCTCTTCAGTTTTACAATACAACACCAGAGGTCTCCCTCCTCCTTTTAGAACAGAAATTGAATTTTTTTTCCCCAACTATTTGAAGGCACAATTTTCTACTGGAAAAATCCAGGTGAATCTGTAAGAGTACTGAAAGTGAAGGAAAATACCACCAGCAGCGCACAAGGTTTGACGCTGCTGATGCTATGTAACACAACAAGGAACACGACCTACTGTGTGTGTATCAGAACAAAATACACTGGCTTAATGTATACTTTGGCACGTTTGTTAATACCATGGACTGCCTAACTCAGTAAATTCCTAAGACAACACAGCCATATATTAATAGTTGGAAAAGAAATGGTTAGAAAACGGTGAAGGAAAAAAAACAACCTTTTCACCACAGTACAGAATAGAATGAAAGAGACATGGCCCTGTTTCTTGAAGATGTTCTGCATTAGTCTCGGGCGATTGGTCATCTTGCTCTCATACCTTCAGCTCAATATTTACTTTTTCCCTTTCTCAGATTTTTGGAAGTAATTCTTCACTGCTTATTCTCTGGTTCTGAAAGCCACCATCCCCCCTGGTTTTAGATGGGCAGTTCTGTCACAGTGCTCTTGGTTGTGGTACCTGTGTACAACTCAGTGCAACTCTTTCTAAATATATCTTAAGCTCGGGACATTTTCTAACCTTCCTTCTTAAGAAAAAGTGAACTCATTAGGGTAAAGCACCTGTATCAATGGTTCAAGCTTATAAAAATAAGTACAGCTGCAAGTCCTTCTTCCAACCCAGGGCAGCTAAGGAGAAAAGTGGCAACATAGCTTCTAAGCTACCCACAGAGGTCACACATGCCGCCAGTTCCTGCAGAAGGATCTTAACATTCTTTCTCTAACTTACCTGGGACTAAAGAGTTAGAAATTGTACCAAATCACTATGTCTATAAAGATGTATTCAAGTACTAGGTTAAAAACTTCATCTTGATTTCTTTTAAATTTTATGGACAGAGGGTCCTCTCTACCTTCTCCCAGTCCTGAAAGTACTCACAGTACGTTTGTTCTCCTATACTAAAGAGGTTTTGTTTGTGTTCGTTACCTCTCAGTTAACTGCACGTAATATCGTGAGAGTTCTAGGAATATCAGGTCGAAATCTGAATGGGTAGCTGAGTATGAGTCTGAACTGATTTCACTTTATTTAACAAGTCCTCAGAATAAAAATACCAGCAATCCCAGTGCATAAATAATAAAACCTTGTTTGTGTCCTCTCCATTAAACTATTCTTTGTCAGCAAAATGAATTGGCAGAAGCTGAATGTCATATTACAGCATATGTAGAGCTTTCCCAGGCAGCGCTGGAGTGAACAGCTTGAAGCAAAGAAATCCTATTCAATGTATTCAGAGCACATCACAATGCTGGGGAGCTGCAAAGCACTGAGTATCTCAACTCACAGACTTGAATATATTATCTATCTTCCCTTGTGCTCCATTATCCAGAGAATCTCATGAGCAAGATTTTTTTCTCAGCTGTGCTTTTTTCCTTCAGCATCCGGGCATGAATAAGATGTGAATACTCACCCAACCATGCATGCACTCTTCATCTGGATGGTGTCCACAAGACAGACATCTTAGAAGTTCTTCTGGGTTGTATTTTTGGTGCCAACAAAGACCTTTCGCCTTGGGCACATCACTTGAAAACTTAAGGAAAAAAGGTTTGTGAGGTGCCTTCAATATACACCTCATAAAAAGCACTGATGCATTGAAACTCCAGCTGCTGATTCCAGTTGGTGTGAATTTGACACTGAACCTTCAATACATCAACAGAAATAAAGGAAACAAATATAGGAAGGAAAAAGCCTCAGGGTTACATCTCCATTGCGTACCTAATGAAAAGTGTAATCTGGGGGTGATATAAAGATAAAACTTTATTGTACTTTGCTTTACTTTTACTTACCAGGTCAACACTGTTGTCTGTACTTTCTGGTCTTGTAAGCTGTGAGTCCTTTTCTTCTTTCTTTTTTAACCTCACCCTAGCTTGATATTTTAAATCCTTAATTTCATCCAAAAGCTTGTTCACTTGTTCCTGTAGTTTGATTTCAGATAGTTTCAGATTATAAACATGATGACAAGATTCTTCCAATTTTCTCCTGAGAAATTCTTCAGTGTCCTGGGAGCACTGGAGCTGAGTCAGCAGGTCTGCTCTTTCTCTTCTGTTGTCCTCCTCTTTATCCCTTAAGAACTTCAGATTTTTCTGAAATGACTCGACGTGGCTTTTCATGTCATGCTCCACATTTCCAATGGAGTTTTTCAATTCTGTGAGTTGCATATTAGAAGGTTTATAGCTCTGAGTGCCTTTGGATGCTGATTCCAGCTTCTTATGGAGACATTGTGCCATTCTCTCTCCTAACTCAGATGTCAAAAGAGCAATATGGGCACTGAGATCTAGCACTTGCTTTTCCAGTCTAAACACCTCACCCCGAAGGTAACATTCCCTTTTTCTCAGCACTGCTGTCTGTTGCTTCTGCCTTTGTTTGTAGTGCTCAAAATACTCAGATTGGCTTTTTACTTCACTTTCTTTTGTCTTCAGCTGCTCCTGAAGCCAATGTAATTTCTCCTTTTGTTTCTTCTCTGACTTCTCTTGGTTTTCAACCTAAAATTTTGGTGTTTCATACGGTTAACAACTTCATATCAAATCTAATCTTCTCTTACCTTTTTTCTTAATTTTGCAATAATTACACCCCTTTTCTCCCCTGAAAACTCAGGGAAATATAGGAAATAGGAAAAAAAAAACAAAAAACAAAACAAGAAAAACACCTCAAACCAAAAACTACCCACTTTCTTTTGCATGTTCTACAAGAACTATTAAATCAAAAGAAACTTTGAACTGAAATGCATACAACCAGCTCTGAACAATACAGTAACATATCCCATACACTGATATTGGTATGGCACTGAGATGTAACAGACAGAGAAGCCATAGTTCTACTGAATAAAAGAGAACAAACACTTTTACAAGAAACCAAGTTTTTGCCCTTTGCCCTTACCCATACCTGTCATCTGTCAGCTCCTTTTATGAGCCCAAGGTAAAAGAAGAAAGGAACAGATGCCTTTTGAATCAGTTTCAGAAAGACGTTAGTATTTTGGTTTGCATCAAACTGTGCTTGAACACAGAGACATACAGAGGTGAAAGAGGTCAACAGGAGGCAGAGAACGCTTTTGTGATTCACATGCTGCCCTTGTATAGAGCCACCAGCATCACATTGCCTTTACGGCAACATATAAGCAAGACTGAGGCATTGAGACATTGCTGTATTCCCTGCAGCTGAGCAGCTGTATTTTGTACAGAAAACAGGCTGCCATGGTTTGTGTTGTGCTGCTTTATTATGTATGGTGGGGAATGAAAAAAAATTATTTAGTGTGGGGCTGGAAGAATAAAGCCTAACTTATGGAAAAAGAATGTGTTGACTTGGGAGCAGATATCCCAAAGTTCAATGGCTCAAATGGCAGCAATAGCAGGTTTTTTTGTGGTTTTTCTTTGTTTTGTTTTTTATTTTTCTTGTTTGTTTGTTTGTTTTTTGACAGTGCTGTCAAAGCAATTAGAGAAATAGAAAGTGAGGCACAGAGAGAAAATAGTTCTTCTGGTTCCTCTGGTTTTACAAAATAATAATAATAATAATGCCTAAAAACAGACAGGTCACTGAAGAGGAGATTGACTTAGAAACTACTGCCATAAAGAGAACTTGAACTAGGTGATTTGAAACAATATCCTCCTTACCAAGCTCAGCAGCTCCTCCCAAACTTCTCGCAGTTTCCCTTTAACACGCACGTTTGCATTTTCAAAATGGTGCACTTTCATGTTTAGTTGATCAATCATCACAAGAAGTGTTTTGTGTGACAGCTCCAGCTCTTTCATCCTGTTATATTGTGAATGAAGATCTTTGCTGAGTAAACAGTATAGTCCAGACGGATAAGCTGTCATCAGCAATACATCAATTTATTTTTATTTTCCCATTTTTCTCTCAACGATAAGATAGTAACACTTTTTTGATTACTACAAATGAACGTTATCAAAAAGAGTCTAGTGGGGTTTGCAAGTTTCACTGGAATCTGTCAAAGACTTTAAAGACAATGTTGATGTTCATTCTCTCTCTGCACATTTAGCATGAAAGCCATGTCTTCTGTGTTATGCAATGTAAAACCTTACCATAGAGATAACCACAACTCTGGTCTCCACACCTATCCAGTCACTGGGTTTTGCTAGACTCATGGTTAGAAAATTTAGATTTTATTATCTATTTAAGCCTCTAGCTTTGTTAAGAATAGTGCCATTGCGAGGCACCAAAAACTTGATCTTATTCTAGTCAACTACATAATTAATGCTTATTTAGCTACAGTCATGATTAGCATTAACATACTAAGCTACATGTATCTTTCAGAAAGTATAGTTTTTTTATACAGCACAAAACTTTAAATAGAAGTGCATCTTTCTGCTCCAAAATTAACTCTTAAAATGTCTTAAAAGAAAAGTGACATAATCTACAGAGCAGAATTTACACCTTATGAATATTTAAGGATGAATCATCCTGAGAAAGCTGTCTGGTTACAGACTCTACATCATGCTACAAAACTGATTTAAATAGTAAAAACAAAAATTTGAATAGTGTATTTCTATTCTGAAAGCTACACAACACATTTATACACTCATTTCATTAGCCATTCTAGAGATTCTTAGAGCTTACTTGCTAGTTTTGCATGTATTTCTTGACATCCTCTAGAAGTAAAAAAATAAAAAGTTTTTATTTACCTATTTCTTAACACAGAATCTGACCCCATGTAGACCTCTAAAGTGTGTTTCAGTTTTTGCTCCAATTTCTCCAATTCTTTTATTCTGAGGTTCAAATTCTCTTGCCCAGCATTGCTTCCTTGCTCACCAGGTACGCTCGCATCTTCTAAATCCTGAAAAATCCAAGAAATATCAATGTTAGCATTAAAATTCAGAACATCAAATCCTTCGTCACTGAACATTTTAATACAGTAACAAAATTCTTGTTCTCTAGCAGATGAAGGATCTGCGATGAAAATAATCAATTAGGTTCTCAATGTACTGAAGTCTGAGTATGCAATATGAGGCTAAGCCTCTCTAAAGATCAAATTAACAGTCATCGGGTCTGAAAACATATATTATTTATAAGAGAGTCTCATTTCACTACTCTCAAAGTAATTCAGCATGCATGAAAGGAGTTGCAGATCTTTATAAAAAGTACAATTACATCAATTCATGAAGGCATTAGGTATCAAACTTTTGAAATGGGGATTGTTTTCTACTAAATGGAGCAGCTGATAACATGGATTACTTATATCAAAAAGGATATTTTTTTTTGAAAAATCTTTGATATTTTTATTATTTGAAGAAAAAAAATCAATGCCTAAAAGGAACTTTCAAACTTGAGCTTCCAAAGTCTGTCTATTTCCTTTCCGTTGCCAACTTCAGGAATGGCTCTAAAAGTTCCTCAGTCCACAGTTCACCTTCATTTACACGAAGAGTTTTCAGTAAAGAATAATCCTATAGCTGATACCTGAGAAATGCCACAGCTTTCATTTTGTAAAGCAATTTCTGCTGATTTGAAATTGGACCTGTTATAGTAAGACAGCTACTGGCATTTGGACTTCTCAGCAAAATAATGCAATTAATTTTTTGTGTGTGTTTCATTGTTTGCTTTTGTATTTTGTTGTTGTTGTTGTTTTCCAAATACTGCACCAAGAAAAAAAAAGTAAAAGTAACATTTATTTTTTGCCACTGAAGAGAAGAAAATAGAACCAAATTGGTGCAAAAAGATCAAACAGCTTTATTACTGTCCATGTTCTCACAAGAGCTATCCACATATATGCTAAATTACATAAAATGGTGGGTTTTTTGCCCTGTTGTATCATGCTTTGGTTTTGTGTCAGCTACATGAAGACCTAGACCTGAAAAGATTCTGCCACTCCCCTGTCCTTCAAGAAACTGTGATACTTAAATGCTAGAAGCATGGAAAGGCAAATAAAGTGTAAATCCACACAGACATTAAAGTTCATATCCCTTTGTCATCTCCTTCTAGACTCACCAGCCCAAGCTTCTCCTCAGAGACCATGGGACCTGTAAATATAAACACGTTTTTTTCCTGGCAAATGGAACAGTATCTTTGCTTTGAGCTCCTTGAAACACTCAATTTCTCTGTAAATATTATCTGTGAAGTGAATAAATACCTTTCTCTCCTACAACTGGCAATCCCATGTACTACTACAAAAGAAATTTAAAATAATTAAAGGACACAGTTGCTCTGCATGTTAACAGTTTACATCAGAAGCCAAATTAATATGATTATCAGCTGTCCCCCAGCCTGGTATCCAACTCACGAGCTGTAGAAAGAAAATTTCTCAGACATACACTTTGCAGAAAGTAGCCACCAGATAAAAAATGGAAGAAAGATCAGGCAGGAATTAAGCTCACACTTAATGTAGATATATAGATTCCTACTCAGATTTTTGTTACTCTTAAGTGGACTTTTATTCACTTAAATAAATATAATGAAAGTTAATACAGTAATTTCTAAAGTTGATTTTTATCTCCATGATCTACATTTCCTTTGCTTTGTCCTGAAAAGTACTTAATACTGCAGCATAAAATTGAGAAATGTGTTACTACTAATCTCAGAAATCAGAAACTCATTGTTTCCCTCTTTGTTCATATATCTGGCAGAGAAGACTTAAAATCCATGTCAAAGAAAGTGAAAATCATATGCAGCATCCTTCATGGCCTGAGTACCTTAAGCCACTTATCAGTTTTAGGTTTATATAAACATGCAATGGATAGTAAGACTGAAATGACACACCCAGTTTTCCAGAAACACAAACCTGTTATTTCAAGATAGGATAAAAGCATCATAATGTCATATAGAAAATTTCACTCAAATCAGGCAGGTTTTTTGTTTGTTTTAGGAAACTGTTGCATGAATTACAATGCAATGAAACACATAAAAGATAATGAAACTGATCATACCTTTTCTGCTTCATAACAAGACCATCTTCTCTCTGTGCAGAGCACTTAAAGTTGCAGTCACGTGTTGGGTGATCATTTGTCTATTCTTCCAGTTAAATTTCCAAAGAAGTGAGGAGCAAAGCTATGTTTGGTTGAAGAGTGCTTCTTCCCTGAGTCAATCTCTTCCCAATTTCTGTCAGCATTAGTTTCTGATTTGATTATCCAAAGCTCTTATTACCACTGTTATGGTCTCTCTTTAGACTAAAGACAAAACTTTTCCTTTTGCAGTAAAGATCTCATTTTTTTCCACATTCTGTCATGACAGTGCCAAAAAGTTTTAGCTGAAACATGAAAAGTCTCTATCTGAAAACACATTCTGTGAATGCTTGTTCCTTTTTGAACAAAACATTGTGAGCAACAAATTCTTTCTCTAAAACAATCTCTGAAGTTTCTAACCTTAGTTGTGCTTTGTGTCAGGAAACAGGGTTATTCAGACACTCAAATGATCCCCAGTTTGCGACATCTGACTAAAATAATGTTGTCAAGTGCTCCAGCTACTTCAGCAGATATACGATCTTGGCTGGTGATTTTTCCTCTGTGATCTTACTTCAGAGCCTGAAATATTTAAGAGAGCTGGCTTCTTCTGAAGCTGCTTCCTGCTCCTCCAGGTAGGAGATGTTGAGTTGCTGTAATAAATCTCTTCTTCAGCTTTGTGTTGCCTTGATTGTTCCTTGCCTTATTTTTTTTCAATTATAACTTTCACTTTACCCAATATATAACCATAACCATCTTGTTCCTCTCTACTTTTGTGTTCAGCATCTCCATGGGAGCAGACCTGTCTCTCTGTTGTTTTCTCCACAGCCCTTTTTAGCACAGAGATTTTTCATTAAATTCTAAGGAGAAAGTTGTCTTTACATATTGTGCTTTTAATAATATTGTTAACTAGTCTCTACATTCCAGAATAATAAAAAATTATCTACTTCTTCACAATGTCTTTCCAGCCCTTGAAAAACCAAATATTTTTTCTCTCCTTGAAAGAAAAACCTAACCTTCTTGAATTTTTAAATTCTAACTGTTCTCCATCTTGAACAACTGTTTTCAACTTTCATTTTTTTCAATCTGTGCTTCACAAGAAGTTTTTCTTGCAGTTCAGGTGGTTAATGTCCTTGACCGTGTATATCCAACTCTGCTGGCTTCCATTGTGCCATTTTTTCTTCCTGGTCGCCAGTGTCAACCTTCTTTTGTGAGGATAAAATTTTCCCAGATATTTCTTTACAAATGCTCGTGTGCTTATCACATTCATCTACACACGCATATCTTCAAGTCTTTCTTCCTGAAGAGATAACTGAGGACAGCACAACATGCATTCTGTTTTCTTGACATCTCAGTGCATCTCACGATCTTCCATTCTCCCAGGGCTGTCTTCACAAATTATTGCCTTAATTTTCCAGGAACATTGAAAAATTCACTTCTGCCATGTGGCTCTTACCAATTTCAAAGATCTCCAACTTCAATCTAACATCCAGCCTTTTCTCCAAACTCTACATCTTCTCCATGTGTGAATTTCCAACTTACAAATTTAATATGATTTTTATCACTGTGGGGCTTTAAATCTCTCTCTGTTTTCAACTCAGAATGGTTTTTGTTTTTTTTCTCTTTTTTTCTTTTTCCTCTTTCTTTTTTTTTTTTTTTTTCCACCTGTCAGATATTTACTACAGAGAATTTATTGTCAAACACTTATCTTTTTTATATGGATACTAAAAAGGAGATTTTGTGTTACCTGCGTGAAATGCAAACGACATTTGTTGAAAGCATGCAGTATGGAGACAAAGATCTCAGTACTGTAAGAAAACTATTTGGTAGAGAACAGTTCACATAGCATCCAGTAATTGCACTTGTTTTTTTTTTCAGTGTTTGATTGGCGTGTGAGTGTAAATTCTCTTTATACTTTTTTCAGTGTGTATGATGCGCTGGTCCCTATTTGATTATCAAATCATTCCAGCTTGAAGCTATAGATTTAAAAAATCTCTAATTTTAAGTTCAAATATTTTGCAGCTTCAAGTATTATGCAAACACTTTTATGAAAAAAATGCACCAATTCAAAGCTGCTCAATAAATATTTTCTATATTTTTGCATGTGGACTCAGCTGTTCACTCCATAGGTTCTTTTAATAACCTGTATAATAAAAGAAAAAAAGAAAAAAAATATGTATTCTCAGCTTAAGATAGACAAAATTAACTTTGTAATAAATTTTGGCATTCACCCCATCAAAAAGTCTTCCTAAAAGTTTAATGCTAGATTCAAAATAACAAGAATGAAACTACCATTAGCAAACAAACCAGTTTGATAGCAAGAAGAAGAATGTTGAAGAGTCTCACCAACAAGAAATCATAGTTAGATATCTTAAAATGGGCTTTGCTGTGTTACATTATTCAGGGATAAATTCACTGGTGGCAAAATGAATTAAAGAAAATTGTCCTCTGCACTAGAGCTTTGATATGCTGTGAGCCCATGGAAAGATGGTGTGGCTTTATGACTGCACAGCCATTGTAGATGGGCCAGCTGACAACAGTCTCTTCTTACAAGTAGTTTCCTGGATCATAATTTAGAACTGATTTCAAGGAAGGAAAAGATTTGAAAAATTGCAAAAGTGAAAGCATGGGATAATTTTCAGTTTAAAAAAATCAGTGGCTTTAAACCACATCTTAATTCTCTTTCACTGAGGCTGTGAAGTTACCATCCTCATGGAAAAGGAGCATGAAACTTACATTGCTCCATGGAAGAGGAGTAGGACTGATTTTATTAATCTCTACTTCTTTCTTGTTCTGTGTGAAAGGTAAGCCACTGTAGCTACAGTGCTGCTACAGCTAAAAAAATTCACTCTGTCGCTTGCACTGTGAAAGGGGCAGTGGGAATTACAGTTATGTCTAAAGACAGACTTATTTCTTAGTGTCATCCTTACTGAGTTCATGAGCACAAAGAAGGTCAGTCATACTTCTTCATATCACCTCATAATAGAAAATCAAGTTATTTCTTCCTAATTTACTTTGTGGCTTCAAGGATTTTAAGAAAGTAAAATGAATCTCTTTTTTTGCATGGTTACAGGACATTTAGAAAACAAAACTGAAAACCAAACACTCCACCACCTGTCTATCCTGCAGAACAGGAGATGGGACCTTACAGTAATACTTGACCTTCAAGACTAAAATGTACCTGCTCTACAGAATTGAGAAGTACCCACTGCAGTTCAGGCATTCAGTATCTTAGAATGCAAAATCAATCCTTGTTGAAAAACAAACAGTTTTCTGCAGAAGGTTGGGAAGGTAATGGAAGGCATCAATTTGGATCTTGCAGGGGACTCTTCCGGTATGTGCAAGCAAAACCATTAAATGCTTTCCCAGGGTTTCAAAGCCTTACAAAGATGATTCTCAAAACACAGCAAAATCTAAGAGCTAAAAATTGAGTACAAAATAATATAAAGAATACCAACCACATGTCTTGGCTCAGTTGTGTCATCAAGGCCACAGAATGAATGCTAGTGAAAAAAACAAAAAAAGGAACAAAAACTATAAAATAAGGTCAAAAGAAAATGAAGAAAAAAGAAAAGAAAGAAAATGTAAGATATGTAATATGAAATCCAATGACATAATTTTACAGCAGTTAATTTATATTCATATTAACTGATTTGACCTGAAAGATTAGTATACCAATCTGACTCTGAAAAGAGGTAAGAGGGGACAAAATTCATTATTTGAGGACAGCTTTTGTAAACAGTAACATTTGTAATTTACACAAAATTCAGAAAAATTAGGCTTAGCTCTGTGACTTAGTCAAGTACACACTCATAATTACATGCCTGAAAGATTTCCTGTATGAAAACTTACCCAGACAGGAGTAAAAACCATGCATAACTTAAAGGCCAGAGACTCAGTTATGAGAAAAGCAGAATGTGTTTAAGCAGCACTTGTTCCTCATGTATTGGCAGGTAGAATGAAACCGAGATTGTACATTATTTTTCTGATAGGCCCTGGAAGCAGGACAGTTTGCTGAAGAATTTACAGGGTAAAAATGCTGCCACTCTTATCTTTATCATTTGAAAGCATTTTACATAAAACTTAAAAATTGACTCAATTCCCGAGAGAAAATAAAAAGCCATACTAATGATGAAGTAACTGTAAGCAATGTGCTGCCCATAGCTACAACCAGCAAGTGGGCTTCATTATAAAAACTGCCATTCCTTCAAAAGAAAGAATTTCCCTCCACAGGAAGTCATCGTGCTCAGTGTCAGTGTGATAATGTTAATGTCATTCTCCATTCACTTACATATTAAACCTTATAAAGAACAATGAGGTACAAGTATATCATTCACTGATTTTCTGACAACACAAATTTCTTTCAGGCACTCAAATTCTGAATCAGATTTCATCTCAAGAAAAAAAGTGTAAACGTAATATACAGAGAAGGAAACCCTGCAGTCATCTAAGAGTAGAAGGATATAAGAAAATGATGAAGCCTTGAGAAGTCTCCTGTCAATATGACATTAAGAGAAAACATGAACAATTTTAACTTATTCCCAGCTTTCTGATCAGCCTGTGATTATAGTATTTCTTTTCCAGCACATTTCCACGATCATCGCATGTAAGAGCAAGCAGACATTATGCTAACTGCTATTTTCCAGTTTACCACAAGTCGTCTCACCTAGTATCTATGCTACAAACTGTAATGGTTTATGTTTTGGCAGTAGTAACATTAAGAGATTTTATTTATTCTTTCACACTTGTAAGCTTTGCTAAGCATTACCCATTGGACAGGATGAAGATAGCCTCTTCTGTCAAATAAACAAATCATAATGCCTTTACTTGACCTAAACTACAAAAAAAAATTAAAAAAAAAATAAAAATCCTCCCCATTTCAGTCTAATAACTTCCCTATTTGACAGAAAAACCCAAACAGCAGATGATGATGAGTTTATGAGGGACAGAGCTTTGTTTATTGCAGTAAGGACTAGAATTAAAATTTGATTTTTCTTGTATTAAAATAGATCTCTCAAGAGTAAGTTAAACCCTATTAACATCAGTGTAACGGAAAAATCAGTATGAGAGGGAAGATCGTTGTTATCAACCAGGTGTTTATTTACCTTTTCCTCAATTTCTTTGAGTTGCCTTTTTTGTAGTTCTATTTTATCTTCTAGTTCTCGAATCCTCTGGAACAAAAAAGTGAAATAGATCTTATAGTATATACTTTGGGAACCGTATGAATCAAAAATATGTTAAATAGCTTTAAAAATGAGAATAAATACCCTTTATTAATGTAGCACTTCCTGCTTGGTTATATTGGATGTGCAGGTGGCAGGATTGCTCCACATTTCCATGAAACCTTGACATTTGAAACAAGCTGTATCTTCATATGATATTGTTTACTACCAGGAAAGAGCTCACCACCCATAAATCATACTTTTAAGATACATACAGACATAAGGCCAATTAGCACCAAAATTCCAAGAAGTACAAGACTAATTTCTCTGCTACTGCCAGAAGGATTTTTTACTTACCTACACAGTCAGCATATGACACTGTTAAATCTCATTTTAACGCTCTACTTTCCTTTCCTGTAAAACATGACTATGCTTCTGAGATATTTATGCTATACCAGAAAAAACTAAGCACACTTAGACTTTCAATTCACCACCAAGATGCCATCCTGACATTCAGAGAGAACGTCTCCACTACAGCTTTCCCTAATTTTAACAACCTTCTTTGTTCAAAGCATCCCCAAAAATATGATTGTTGTTTGGTCTACTCATCTCACCTTATTTCTGCTCCCTTTGTTTCCTTTCTGTAAGTTCTCTCTTTTTTTTCTTTTCTTTTTATTTTCTTCTTCTTTTTTTTTTTTTTTTTTAAATAAATTTACTGGGCTTCTAGACTAAGAGGATGCATTTTATTAGTACGTTCAGTGTATTGTACTTGCTGTAGACTTTATAAAGTTCATTATCTCTTTTTACAGGTAGAAACCTGGGACCTCCTACTAACAGCTTCTGGGAATGAAGGAGCAACTTTATAAATTATCAGCTCTTCTTTGGAATTTACTGCCTGACATCTCCCTGGCCTACAAAAATTAAGGTTATTTATGAAAAGAAAATTATCTTCCACTCTAATTCCTGTGTACACACTAATAAATTGAATGTAGGAGTTGCTGCACAACTCCCACATTATTTTATTACTCTCAGATCCATTTGAACAGCACATCTTTCAGAAAAGCAACCAGTCAATACTTATACATCAGTGAGAACAATCAGTGAGTCAATTATCTACTTTCAACTCAAGGACTTCCAACAGTGGGAAATGCCCCATGCTCACCGCAGCTCACAATATTCCCAGTAGCAGCAACTGATCCTATGACAATTCAGTATTGCTTTAGGAACCATAATACTTAGGCTTTAACCTTTTGAATCCAATCTGGAGATATCCCAAAAGACGAGGTACATCCACTCCACAGCTCAACATGCCCACAGCTGTTCTCCACAAAAATATTGCAGGCAGGTGACAAACAATAATCTTGATATTATTGCTGCTTTTTTTTTTTTTTTTTTTTCTAACAGAAAAGACTTTGTTTCAGTGATCGTGTTATTCATGTGATCATTTTGAACACTGCTCCATTGGAATAAGTTAATCAAAATACCCCACCATATCATGCCACATCAGAGATTTCCCCAGATAATATAAATGCACAAACCAGATTGCCCTCACATGACATAAGTGCATGCAGCCCTGCTGACAGTAACAAATGCCTGGAGCACAGCTGTATTAATTTCACTTTTCCTCTATTACCTCTGAATTGATTTATACTTCATCAGCTCATGGCATTTCTATCTCTCAAGCAATCATTTTCGTATACTGTATGTAGCAGGAATATTACAAGCCTGTGAGAAGCCACAGGATATGAACCAGGCAGATGTAATCATCTCAGTTCTCTTCTCTATTAGGTTACACTCTTCTTTCTCTCACACTAATTTCAGTTCTGTTGATTCCTATTTACAACTGCATCCCAGATCTGAGTGACAGAATTCAACTCTATTGGGGGTGATGCCATGCTCTGTGATAAAATTAGACTGCAGGGAGTTGAGTGGAAAGAAGCAATAACTTTAAATGTCATTTTCACCTTCAGGATTCATTGTGCGAGATGGTTTTTCGACGTGTGTGGAGAACTATCCTCCCAAAAAAGTAAGAACACTAAAAACCCCAAACATCTGGTGGCTTTCTCACCTCAGGGTTTAGAGCAAGTTTTCTTTTATATAAGAACATTTTAATTAGACAGCATTTTTCAGATTAGAGAATTCTGTTAATTGAGTAAAAATTGAGATGTTATTATTCCCTCATGAATTTTTAATCTTTTCAGAAGATTACAGCTATTCAATTACTCTCTCCAATTATTTGGAATAGCTCTAAAAATGAAGACTGATTTTCTGTTTTGCAATTCTCACCTATAACCCATCATAACTGTTAAGCCTGGTGTAACTACATTAGAGGTGGGTGAAAAGACATTAGAGTCTTAGGGTGAAAAAAATCATTCTTATAAATACCTAGGCAACCTAGAAATTAAAAAGGAATACATACAGAGCTGCATTTCTTTTGTGTGAAAATCTATTTACAGAAAATCTTCGAAATGATAAGATGTGTGTCAGTAGGGCAGACATAAAACAGGGTGAATATTGCCTGTAGGGCAAATGTTTCTATATATGTACACATACATCTATTAAGAGACCTATTCCAAATTTGCCCCCTAAAAAAGACCAGCTGAAGTTAGGATACCAGTGTTTAAATAGCTATCATTCCTTTTACTTGAATAGAAAAGGCAATGGCAGTGGAACACAGAAGACTTAAACTTCAATCAAGTGATATATTGTACTTTTACTACAGGAACTAGAGTTCAAACCTACAGGACAGATTTTGTTCTAAAAAGCAATAGTGGGCTTGGTGCTGTTTATTTGCACATGCTTGCTTGAGTTGCCCCGGAGTGTGGAGAGAGGATTATCCAGGGGGATGAAGTGGGTGTAACTATTGCAGTCAACATTCAGTGACTGCACGGGGTCAGCCTAGCTCAGCTATTTACATGTCCTGAAATATCTGGTTCAATTCATTACCCGTTTCCATTTAATTCAAAAGATGCCTTTAAAAATACAGAAATATCTTTGCAACAGGAAAAAAACAACCCACAACAATATCAACACAGAGATTTAAATTCATGTAGAGTAGCTAACACATCAAAATAAACATATGTCCCCTTTGTGCATATCTGCTTTTATAGCATTATCTTGACCATACTGAGATAATTTGCAGAATGTGACTTTGAAAATACACATAAGGTACATAAAATAAATATAGCTTAAATAAGAGTATCCTCTAGAAACGCCAACTTGTGCTCTTCAATCAAGAGCTATATTAAACCACCGAGAAAGAAAATACAGAAAAATTACATGTCCTAATTAAGACCGAAATCAGAACTGCTTGATATTCAGTACAAATGCTTACATCTTTATCTACTCTTCCTTTTATTTGCAAGTGTTGGCAATCAAGAATCTGTGGACTCACTCTCAGATCTTCACAGCACTTGATTAGTTGCTTTCAGTGAACTCTGATTTGTTTATGTTTGCAAAAGCACAGTTGTAACAACAAATCATGCAGAAATATTTTATTGTTATCAGGAATTTCCATCTGCTGCATGCTTCAGCTTTAAGTTGATGATACGTCAAGGTTTCCTACTGTGTCATATGGAGGTATAAACATTTCAATATAATGATTCGTTTGGCTTTTTGCTTGAACAAGGCAACAAAAAGCCAGTGTAATTTCTACAGAACAACAGACTGCATGAAGAACCAATAAAATCTATGGTACCCTGCTATCAAAACACTGAGATGTCTTGGTTGGGAAGATACCTACAAATTGTTCTTTTCCTTCTTTTCATTTTTTTAAGAATGGGGTGGAAAACACTGGTGGACAATCTGAAAGCATGACAGTAATTATGTTTCTATGAAAAGCTTTGGTATTGGCCTCAGAGTAGGCATGAGGGACAAAACAAAGCAGTGTTCAAGCTGGGTTCCAGCAGCTCCTATGTTCCTACAGTCGGTAGCTGTACAGTGGCCCCATGAGTGCCTTCTTGGACTGGCAGGCTTCGTGAGAAGAATGTCATGCTTTCAGATCACAAGGCCATACAAAGGAGTTGCTCTGGCAAACAGAAAGCTGAACAGAAACCACACAATGAGAACATAACCATGAAAGAGAAGAGTGCTGTGCTAGGGCATGGATCTTTAATACTGTGCTCCACACCTGCTTTCACAATCAATCTGCCAAAATACTGAATACAAATCTGCCATTCATCTTGCAATAGCAAAATAAAAACACAAAAATTCAGGATGATGGATGGGCAGATTTGTGAATAGTTCGTTACCACTTCACCTACACGGATGTCTCCCAAACACCCATTCTAGTACAGAAAAAAGCTACTTGATAAATCATAGTTCCACCAGCAGTGAAGTTTGTTGCCACTGCTCTTCAGGGGCCTGCAAGCAGCCAGAAGCAGCACGGGCTGCCAGCCTGCTGCCATCCCAAGGTAACAGCAGATGGCTCTACCAGTCAGGCTATGCTGCAATAGTAAAGATGCTCAGTCAGCAGCGAGGCTCCTCCTGGAAATCCATTCACATTTCTAGTCAGGCACAGAAAAGCCTGCTGAAGATGTGCAATATGTGCCTTACTTATTACTTAACTGCAATTTGAACAGTCCTTTAAGATCCATTAGAAATTATTTTTTAGTAGTACTTATACACAATTTGGCAAAGGAAGGTGGCACTCAGCCCTGTGGCACTCACCCGGATAGACTAACAGTAAGGTAAGAGAAAGAACATCCAGAAAGTTAAGGCACCTAAAGCATAAATATTCTTTGAAGACAATAGTTTAGTGATAATCCTGTGGTGGAAACTCTACTCAAGTACCAAACACTCAGGGCTGTCCAAATGCCTAAAAGAAGCAAACTGAGTATTTTTCCCAGCACAAGATTCTCAATGTGCATATTTCTTTTAAATGCACATAACCATCATCTTTTTTTCACCTCACGGTGGAAAGTCCATCTTTCTGGGAAACAGGATGCACTTCTTGAAGTGCAGTTATTTACTTAAGCAGTTATTTCACTTAGTTAATTTGGATGACAAGTGCCTTTATTTATCTTCCAGTAATGGCAGAGAAATTCAGACACTCAGATCTTACTTCTGAGGTAATAGAGGGCTGATGCACCAAGATGGGAGTGCATAACATTACTATATCTTGCTGCCTTCCTCAAAGCATAGACAGTTCCACAATGCCTCAGTACTTCTGAGAAAACTTTGTAATAAGAAGTAGCCAGCACAGATATGAAAAGAGCATACCACAGAGGTAAAGGCAGGGGGATCCTTGCAGGCCATTCAAATCAGAGATGAGGTTCAATGGAAGAATGTCAATGCATTGCTAATGGAGAACCAGTTAAATATGCTATGTGTTGATTTCAAATGGGAAATTTCTTTAATTTTCCGTGTGATCTGGCTCTCATGGCTGCACAGCAATCTCAATGACATAAGCACCTCTTGACCATCTGAGGAATCAAGGTTTATGTGAAATGCAAACAGCAAGATGGATATTCACTGGAAACATTACTCAACTTTCAGTAACAGATAAATCCTATTAGCACAGGTTTAAAAACCTGTCTTATGGAGAAAAGAAGAACAGATAACAAAGCTAGTAGTGAAAAAGATATTATTGCACTTCAGATACTTCATATCATAGAATGCTTTAACAAGTATGAAAAAACTGCTCAATTAAAATAGTTGATTATATTCCCACATAGTATGTATGAAGTATGTATGCACAGTTGGTATTAGCAATCCCTCTACATTAAGTATCCATTCCATGAATACACTTCCCGTTCTAAAGGAGCACTTAATAAATGGAAATCCTCCCAGTGAGCTCAGTGAGCCCTGGATTTCAATCATAGGGCCTTCGTTTTTCTTCTGTAGGTAATAAATCAACCCACTGATGATTTGTCATCATTCTGAGAGTTTGGCATCTCAGGAAATTCTGCATCATAAAGAGAGATCTGAAGTGCAAAGAAGTGCCATGCTACTCTAAAAAACCAAGATGCAAATTTTCCCTACCATCTAACAAAATCATGAAGATTTCTTAAATTTCTTAGTTTTTCTTTTATGATACTTCAAATTCTGATGAGAAATGGCCCATCCCTCTGTGCAATTATGCAATTCATTTCACACAATGAATTCACAAAATTCAGGTCTTTTACCTCATCTCTCAGCTTCCTTTTTGGTAGCAAACACAGATTTTGAGAATTCTGATGCTCCCTGGTTATTGGATAGCAATGAACACTGTATGTGCTGTAAATGAAATGGAATATCTTTGTTTATGTCTTTTGTCCTCTCCAATTCACTTGTAGCCCAAGCTGGCCATTCTCAGTCTGGAACCAACAGCTTGGATGGCTTCAAGTCCTCAAGGACCTTTGCCAGCTGGGGAAAATTCTACCAGGAAAAAACTTCCGTGGCAAATTTCAGCTGCTGAAACAGTGAAACTTCATGCAAGTATCCAGCCGCAGACTTTTCTAGAAAAAAAGAGTAAGTAAAAGGCCCATAGGAGCAAACTTTGTTTTACTGGCAGCAACATCAGGACACTGAATTTATCTGCCTGCAAAATACACTTCTTGTCATGCTGCTATCATTGTGTAAACTCAACACTGTACTACTAATCAGAGGGTACAGAAATCACCTTAATAGTTCCTGTGACCCACTCTTATTGGATTTACATCCATCAGCAAATCAAAGAAAACAATTTGATAATTTTAGCACAAAGCAGACAAAGGAGGATTTGCTAAGCTGCTTATGTCCTTGGCTCTGAAATGTTTGAAAGGTTCACACTGATGTTCATTCACAGGATGTGCACCATGGATGGACTATATCAGATGCTGACTTTTTGTATCCAGCATATGATCAAGAACAAAGAGAAGAATCAATGCTGTTTCATTATATCACTCTTTTAAGCAGCATCTCAAGGATATCAAGATGCAGGTATGCAAGGTACTTAATAATGTAAACAAAGATGCATATAACTGATGTGCTTTTAGCTGTTATTCAAATCACTTAGCTGATAGATAAAATTCCTTAATGAAAAAGTAACAACATAAGATACGTATTTAAATCAAATGTATTTTAGCAGTTGTTTTAAGGATCATATATGCAATAAAATACATATGGACAATTGCTACGTGCATCTACTCAAGATGTTGTATCTGCTACTGCAAGAAACTTAGGCTTAGGAATCCAAATATTCCCTTCAGTTTCATATTCCTAGAATGTGATTTTGCATAATAAACATAAGGAAAAAAAGCAAATATTTTAATATCATTAAATTAAGCTATTTGTGTTGCCATCTTGTTTCACTTTATGAACAAAAACTTTGGGCCAGTTGAATATATTACATCATCTTTGACACTTTATGTTTCTCAAAATTATCATCAAGATACTACTTTTACAAAGCAGGTAACAACCTCATTCCTTTCTGTGTTCTGTAATCTCAACCATGATAATCCAATTGATAATTACTCAAGTAGGGGAATTGTTAAGCTTTATTACACACTTGCAATTGCTTTATTTGCCTTCCCGAAGAGAATGAATCATTTAGCAGCTCCACTGATGCATCTTTCAGCATGGAAGTTAACATGTACTCAATTACATTGACTCTAGTAGTAAACCAGTGAATTTTATAAATGCATTTCCCTTAAAATAAATGTTTTTTATAAGCTGATACTAAACATGAAGATATGGCTTAATATTTAATAGTAAGCTTGATTTATTACTAAAGTCATTTAAGCCTTAAATATATACAGAGTGGTTATTCTAAGTCCATGGGAGCTCAGAAGACCAAATATTCAATATCTTGACTCCTTGACTGTCCAGACACACTATTATTATCAAAATACTTTTTTAGTTAATGCTAAATTTTTATTATCTCTATTCTTGTGTATAAATTGAAACAAAATACATGCATGAATTGTGCATATGAAAGTATATTTAGCCACTGTCCTTCCTAAGAAACACAGGGCATTCAGAATTTCAGCATTCAAATTTCAGATGAGAGTTTTCTGGATTCTGTTATTGCCTTCAGGCATGCAGTTGCTCTTAGCTTGAGCACAACCTGAATCAAACCTCACTGAATGCAAAAGCAGCAGATTTTTCATATACAATTTGTTGGTATTGTGCCAGTACAGCTATCATCACTCACAAAGACAAGTAACATCACTAAACAATTAGCAAATCAGGCATGGTTTGATCTGAAGCCTAGACAGAAAACGTATATAACAAAGCACTGTAGGATAAACATGTAGAAATGATTAAAATTAACTCTCCTCTGTGGGAATTAACAGAATTTTATTGTGCTGCAGTTTTTATGGCAGCAATGATGGTTTGAAAGACTCAGTATTCACTTCTGCATAGTAAATCAATACCACAGGTCAACTGTGATTAACCTCGTCATGATATGCTTGATGACTATAGATTACAGTTAGCTCCAAAACCATTTGTGAATACCAGAAATGCACCATTACCAACAATCTATTCTAGACCGAACAGTGAATATTTCCCAACTGCAAACATTAATAACAGCAAAAAAATCCCTGATTGCCCCATGGATTCATCTTCATATACAGCTGCATGCAAATAAATGGGGAGGAACTTTGCTAGCACCATAATACTTCAGATTTAAAATTAAGGCATTAAAGCAGATGGTAACTATCAAGAAGTAAATTAGCTGAGAATTACCCCAGCCACTGATGTTTAAGTAATCTTAGTAATACTTCTACCTTACTTACTGTGACAAAATTTGGGGATTTTGACCAAGTCACAGACTGGCACAGGGCAACATGCCAGAGAGGACAAAGTAAAGATCACACCCTCTCATGCCTATCACCAAGGTACAACAAGCATAGCATCCTCAATAATTTGATAAAGTAAGCATCCATCCCTCTGGCTCTCCAGAGCCTCCACAGTTTAATATTAAGCCTTAACAATTCTCCCCAGGTGGAAAATAAATGGTTTATCAACCAGAACAGATTACACGGTGAAATAGAATAACTGCTGAATTTATCCAAATTCTACCCAAGCATCACTAGTATATCAAGCAGAAAATCTGTGGTTCCAACTTCACACAGGCAATTAATATTTCAACAAATTAATGTTATTAAATGTTGGGTTTCGGAGAAAACCCTAAAACAAAACAAAACAACAACAAATAAGTATTCTGAATAGCTGAGCTAACAGAATCATATAGGCACAATTACATTATATTCTATGTGTTTGTGAACAAGGTGTTCCCTCCCACATATTACATGATAGTGTGGAAAAATTGTCCCGTCTGAGTTAGTAGGGAGAACCCATAGAGGAATAGCATCCACCATGCTTAACTTATAAGCAGTAAGGTTTCTTGCCTTCTAGTAGGACTCTTGTCTATACCTTCTTCCAGTAAAATGTGCAAACTGGTGGTTTGTGTGTATATTACTGATGAATAATTCTGCCTGGTCATAGGAGTAAAGGCTTCAAGAAAATACAGTTAAAATGTTTACAGCTATATTCTAATTATTTGGGGCTGGAATTTGGATGCCCTCAGCATTTCAGAGAAAGGAAATGATTATTTCCTTTACTCTGTGAAACTGGGCTTCACCCAGCAATATTTTAAACTGAGTTTAGAACTAAACTAAACCCTTCTCCCCACCTCAGCTTAGTATGGTGATTACAAAGCAACTCAGAAAGAAAAAGTCTTCTTTTTTTTTCTTTCTAATAATTTTATGCTATGATAAGAATTATCTGGGAAATTATTGGATTACATTAGTAAAATCTGTCTCCCACATCCTTTCTAATTGGCAGCAAACACTTTTGGAATGGAAAGGGTGTCAACCTGGTGTTCTTCAATGATTTTCTAGTTTCTTCTTGTATTTAAAATGACTTAAATGAAATCAAGAATAAATTCTGATTCTATTATGCATTTTCCTCATGTATGAAGACAGCCAACAGTGCAATGCAATTTAATCTATCCTAATTTAGAACTTGGCTCTCATCACTTTCCACAGTTTCTTACTGCAGAAATGAGCTGCAGCCAGAATAATTGGAATAGAGGCACTATATGATAAACATAAGGCAAAATTTGACTGTCAAAATTTACTAATTTCATCAGGGAACTAATACACAAACTTTTTTTAGGAGATCCAGCAAAATGGCTCTTACTTTTTAATTAAAAAAAAAAAAAAAAAAAAAGAAAACAGAGCTTGCTTAATTAAGAAGTTGATATTATTACTTCAGAAATATACTGTACTGCTGTTCTACTTGAAGAAATCTTTTCTAGGAGAGGATTCTACAGCTACACTACCACATTTTTTCTCCTTTCCAGAAAATGCTTACTGTGAAGCATGTTATTTATATAAAATACCCTCCCTCACAGAACTGGCTAGATATAATCCTTATAATTTCCCAAGTGCACAAAAGTCATGGCTCTGCACAGGCTGAAGCATAAATGTTAATTTTAAAAGAAGTCCTGTCAGAAATAAAATGGCTTACAAAACCTCATAAAAAGACTATAGTACAATACAATATTATAAATATAGGAACAGCAGTGGAACTGCATGCACCCTATGGCTAGGAGCAAATAGCACAAGCTGCTTGAGACAGATTTTTAATTAACATAACTTGCCTCCCACAAATAGTGAGGGTGATGTAAACCAAAGCACCTTCTATGACTTGAAAGGAATACTGTCAGTATGCTTCAGCCACAGATCTGTCCCCCAGATCTGCATGTTGCTCTTGGAGTTAGTAAAAATTTTGTATGTCTTAGCAAGCAGACCTAATCAGTGTTTGTCTCATTTGGTTCCACAGAAGCCTGGTTTCCTTCGTACATATTGGATACACATGAATGATTCTATTTATACACTAATAATAACAACGTGGGGCTAAACAAGCACAAGATGAACAGAGCTACCAATGCAAAACAGGGCTTAATATCCTAAAACACATTTATTTCACTCAAACATTTAAACACTGACTAAAAACTAGGGCTTCATAACTAGACAAATGAGCACACACAAAGCAGAACAGGCTCACTTTGGACAACTTTTACCTATGCATGCCCTCATCCTTTTCAGATAGCATATTCTCCAGAAATAACATTTACCTTTTTTGTAAAACCAGCAGGTCCATCACGCTGCCATTTCATTTTCCTTATCCTCCATTTCGGGAGATTAAGAACAGTGGATATAAAAAAAAAAGCACTGTAAAGTGCATAAATATGAACAAGTCTTGACTACATTTTTGCCAGAACACAGTATAGCTGGTGCTTGCTGATGACCCTGTGTAAGCAAAACCTCTGGTGTCCATAAATTTATCATTAAAAGAGGACACTCATTTAATGTATCATCGAAGGATATTTAACACATTTAGAACAGCTTCATCCATACATGAAGACTCTGCCAACTCTGACGTGATCTCTTTTTTGTAGCATTTCAGCTTCTGTCACCAGCTATGGCAGAGAAATTTAGTTCTGTGAGGATTAGGCCTCTGATACTCTGTTCTATGCTATGGCTTTTTGTTTTTTTCTGTTGATTTTTTAAGCTGTGCGTATTTTTGCACACAACTACTAGATTATCAGCATTGACCACTGGTCTCATGCAAATACAAACTTCAGGAAGAAAACAACTGAGAAGAGACTGAGTAAAGGATTTCAAATGCAATATGCTTGCTTTCCATACCTTGGGGAAATTAACTGACATTTTTGACTTTGTTTTTCCTGTCAACAATAGGGGGTTAAAAATAGATGACTAAAATGCTTAGCTTCTTATTAGGCAGTAGAATTAGCTTAACATGTCCCGCAGGGCTACAACACATTGAGATGGGGAAACACAAAATTCCAATGACACACTATAAAGTGGATCTGGAGACAGGTATATAAATATCCACTGCTAATGAGGCTATGCTTACATCACCATTTTGCTTTAAGGCAGAAGTGAAGTCTTATTCTGTGTAGGATAAGGGGGAATGGTTTTAAACAAAAGAATGGGAGATTTTCACTAAGTGTCAGGGGAAATTTTTCATTGAAAAGCTGGGGAAGTGCTGGAATATGTTGCCCAGAGAGGCTGTGGATATTCCATCCCTGGAGGTATTCAAGGCCTGTTTGGATGGGGTACCGGGCAGACTGATTTAGTGACTGGCAAGCCTGCCTCCAGCAGTGGGTGGAACTAGATGATCTTTGAGGTCCCTTCCAACCCAAACCATTCTACAATCCATCATATTTACATTTACATGTGGAGCAATCCATAAATACATAAACCAGACTGAAATGAAGGCATGTTCCAACATATCTTCAGCGAGCAGTCCATGGGACCAAACTAACAACCCAACACAACCCAAAGTAGACACCTAAAATGCACTTCGTATAGCTGTAGTGTCCTTGGAAGCAAGTCTTTCAGTCTACAAATCTACTCTTGTTAGTACAACCTATTTGACGATGTCATGTTTCATCAGCTGAGCTCTGCACAGGTGTTCAGTGGGGCCACAGAAAGGTCTTAGACAATTGTGGTCCCTCAAAGTGTACATGCCAGGTAGGAACAAAGGACCAGATAGGATCTAGTCTGATGGAAAAGTCTCACACTGTACATCACTTAGATGTAGAAGACTTAGAACCAAGTGTTCAGGAAGAATGATCTGCTTCTCTGAAGCACACTTTTGCAAATACCAACATAAAACTTTATCATCTGTCAGATCTGAAATGCCACGAGCCTCAGCAGTGCATGACTGAATAAGTATATATAGGAGACAAATGGGATTTATACAATTAATAAAATGTGTATTCCTCAGATGTATAAGGTATTTCTTCAAAGAAATAGGGCAGAGATAGATTTGTGGTTGCTTAGAGCCAAAAAAGAGATTTATTTATTTATTTTAACTTTCAGAGCTACTACAGGAGGTAAAAAGATTGATGCTGTACTCACTAGTCAGTGGCATCAGTCAACACAAAATTCCATTCACACCTACTAAATGTCAGTGAGAAACAGTATTTACTAGTTCTGAAAAAAAATAAAAATAAAAAATCAAAATTCTGGCTAGAAGATCAGACTGCCTAAGAAAACGGCAAAGAAAACCCATTCTCAATAATTTGAGCCATGATAATAACATTAAGCAAATAACTTATGATTCTATCTTAATTAATCAAGTTTAATAGACTTACTCTACACTTTCTTTCTGACACTTTTACGACTACCTTGTGTCTACTTTCTCCAGCCTTCAGTACACCTTCACTGATTGGACACTCATTAACAAAGATTTAAGAGTTGCTCATATCCTCCTGATCTCAGTGTTACATCTCCCAAACAAAGGGAACACACTGAGGGAGTAAGAAAAAGGAGACTTTTAGAAAGTCAGAGCTCAGTTCAAATACTGTTAGCATATCTCATCACTGTAAGATGAGAGGAGATGAAGACAACAGTGCTAGAACTAATGTAATATACTGATCTAGTCTGTGTTAATCTACAAAGCAAACAGAAACAGCTTAAACCAAACTAAAAAGTAATTCCTAACCCAGCAACCAGTATTTGAAATAGCAATAACGTCCTGCATGGATTTGCATAGTATGTTTCGAGTAAGTGATTCCAGATTTGCATAGAAAGCAGCCAGAGCAACCAGAGGGCAGTCTCCAAGATCTACAACATCTGGCTGCATCTTCCAGATGTTACTATAATCAGGAGCCATACAGGAATTATTCCTGCTGGAATAATTAACTTCCTAAGCCATGCAGTTCTCTTTTCTCCATGAATATTTGAACAGAAAGACCCATCATCATACAAAAGATTCTTTAATAAACAATTACCATGCTTCCACGAGGGAGGAATTTCCCTGAATGTTGTGTTTGTCCTGAAGGAGACCAGGCATTTCTGAACCAATGCAAAGGCATGAAGGCTCATTAATATTTTTCATAGTGTTAAGGCATGCAAGTTTCCTTCCATTCTGGCTTTTCCTAACTTAAGCCTTAAACTCACAATAATCCCCCCATGGACTCCTGTGGATGACTGCAGCTCTACACACAAGAAGCAGACTGTGCAACAGGATGTTGTAGTGAGACAGTGGCTCGTTCTGCGTGCAAACCATGCCCAGGCCCACAGTACCCTCTCACTGCCCGTCTCCATGACGTGGGAGCAGTGGAAGGTATAGACTAAGCCCTACTTGACAAGGTGCAGTGAGGTGCTGCTGTATGGGCAGTGGCAGCCACCACAGAGTAACACCAACAGGAGGGAGCAGAGAGTGTGGGGTTTACCTGCTGGGCCTGCTGCAGAAGCTCCATTCGCTCGTGCAAGATCTGGCTGTCAAACTCACGGCTCTGCCTCAGGATCTGCCGCCGCACCTTCTCAACAGCAGCCCGCAAATCCTCCCTCTGGGCTTCAGTCAGCGACTCGCTCGCCCGCCTTCCCGGGTCCTGCTGCAGGGCATTATACAGCGTGGCTTCCAGCTCCTGGATTTTCTAAGGCAACCCAAATCACATACAGACAGGCTGCCGTTTGAACCCAGCAAGCACATAACCCACCCGCAGCTCGAGGAGAAGGCCAGCGAGCACAGCCATGGGCAGGAAGGAGGAAGGACACAGACACGGGACAGGAACAGGACAGAAAGCAGCAGCCATGAGCAGTGAGGAGCATTCCACACACAGTGAGCAGAACCACACAGCACCAGTACACACCTGGGCTGATTTCTCTTCTATTAAATGATTAATTTTATCTGTTTGGGAAAGTTCCGGATAATAGGTCTGCATTTAATGTGTGGCAAAACCCCCAGATCACTGGTACTGAAAATTACAAAATCACCGAAAACTGAAAGATTCCCTTCTGCTGTGACGGAGTTGCTAAGTCATTCTACAAAATGAAAAGCCCGTAGCATACACAAAAAAAAGCTGTGAACAACAAAAATAGCAGTGCCCTCTCTCCCTCTGGCCTTAGTGTCCTGCTATCCACTGCTCAACATCAGCTTCACTCCCTTTGTTACCCATGACCGTAAGCAACCAGGAGAGAAACGCTGCAGGGTACACTAATCCCTCCTCAATCTCTCACCCTTTGTCAGATTGCTAATCAGATTCTAATTGACTAACTCAAACTGCAGCACCTGCCAAAGCAGACGGCACAGGAGAACTTTATGTTTGTATGGAGAACCATATTCCCAAGAGGAAAGAAAGAAAGAACGGAATCACGACAGTATTTCTCTTGCTCCTGTGGTTAGTATATTTCTATATTTTCCACTACAAAACAACATGGGATGATATTTAGATCAAAAGCATCTGACAACATCCCTTTAGCCCTCTTAACACCTTTCTTTGGTAGGTAATTCTATCCATATTAGTGATGTATAAGCAGCAGCACAGAGAGGTTAAATGGCTTGCCCAAGGTCACGGTGCTAGAAATAGAGCCTGCTTGCTTCCTTCTGTTATCTGCTCTGAGCACGAGACCTTGTTCCTTTCCTGAAAATATTTTCCCCATAGGAAATATTTATGATGTATAAACAGTTCTTCATGCCATTATATTTTGATTTCCTGAAGTCTCGCTATTAAGAAAGCGAAGCGTGTGGTTTTGTCAATTCCTAGATTATTCCCAAGGCTTCATTTCATTTTGCATAGCCTGAGAGAAGGCAAGGTTGCAGCTTTCCACTTGAAAACTAGGAAAATTAAGGTTAGGTAGGACAGTGCAGCACAGCAAGGAGGGGCATAGGAATAAGCATTCCCAGCAATACTTACAAATGCTTAGGGAAAAGTAATATTAGAGGAGTTCTACAGTTTTTTCTGGTAAATTTTACCAGGATAGTTTCATGCACAGACGGACCAGCTCTTACCATTCTAGATGTACTGACAAGAATTTAATGTATTTTAGAATTTAAAAAAAAAATACATGACTCTTATAAATACTACAGTCCCTTTTCTAAGTCCTCATTTATGTAGCACTTGATTTCCCAGACTGGTAGAAGTCTAAGTAAATTAAAAAAGATCTCTATTTAAAATCAAAAGAAAAAAAATATTTTACCAAATCTGTTCAAACATGAAAATTGAATGGCTGTTCTTTTCCTACCATGTATGCCTGGTCCAGAGCTTGTTTCCTGTAGTCGAGTTCTTCCTCTAAATAACCCTTCTGTTTACTGAACAGGTCCTGAGCAATAATAAAAACAAGGAAGAATTTGTTCTTTATCCTAATTAATGGAGAATCATAAATGCCATCATTTTCATGTAAACTCTCCACTTGAAAGTAAAAGAAAAGCTACAATCAGTGACAACACTCATCAGAAAATTAGATATTCAGATATCTAATTTACAAAAGAGACTTAAAATATGTGCGTGCTATCAACAAGTTTTACCCAGATAGTGCAGACCTCTACATCAGTGTACAACCCTGCCTCGATCTGTTGCAACCAAAGGTTGGGAGGTGAATGTGAATGTGCATGCATGGGGTCCAATGGCAATTATATGCAACAAATAGGTCAAGGAAGGGACGGCAATAGCAGCAGTGAGGGCAGTTGAGTGGGTTTTCTGAAAATATCCAGTATAACCCTCAAGGAAATCATGAGACAACCCAAAATCTGTGTTGTCTAGCCTCTTCCAGGCCAGAAATTAGAAGCTGCGGGGCCGGGACTGGATCTTGCAGCAATAATCCATGATGTGTTAGTGAAACAGGAACAGAAATTCAGTTTTCGGCTTGTAGAGGTAGGAAGCTAATTCAAAATGGGTAATGCGACAGCCAGAGAGGTTAAGTGACTATAGCTACAGAGCTGAAGAAGTTTTTGACATACCGAGGAGTTTTATGTATTTAAAATCAAATGAACTAACTTCCGCAGAATTAATAACTTATAGCTGATATTTCAGTGAAACTCAGAATCTGAGAAGATGATGCAAGAAAGTTGTGAACATTTAAACAGCTTTAAGAATAGCCAAACTACAAGGCAAAACATGCCTCTAGAGTCCTTCAGTGGACTTCAAGTAGAACATGAAATAGTAGGTTTTATTCATTTTCCCCTCTAGACAGGAAACAGAGCCCTTTTGATCAAAGTTAACATCATAAAGTTTGATTCTACTCAACAAAAACTTGCAGTCCATGCAGACATACCTACAGTATGCAATATATAGAATATATCACAGTTTGTTTATACAGGAATCCTAAGATGTTTCTTCTAGCTTTTATTAGTATATAAAGCAAATATTGCCAGTCCTGTTACATCTATCAATTTATTTTAATACTGTGACCATTTCCAAATACAACAGAAGGATTTGCTTGCAAACTATATATATGTTGACAATAAAAAAAGATATTGAGGATTATCCCCAAGTCAACTACTTGGTCAAATTTTACCTTCAAACATCTAAATCTGTTGGAATTGCACATGACATGTATGCCAGTGTAGAATTTGCATAGCTGTGAACAGTACTGATGTTCAACTCTCACTGAAAACATCTGGTTTAAGAGAAATCTTTTCTGATTAGCAAATTAGTGCTTGACAGTGTCTGTGAGCCCTATAGAAAGGCAGGGATCTCTTGCAGGTGCTACAGAACCTGTTTCCCAGCCTCTCGTGGACATAATTCTGAAGAATGCAATATGGTATCAGACACCATATCAAATCCCACCTTGACTGCCCATGTGACATTATTTTCTTACATAGCTCATGGCAACAGCTCCATGGCTGTTGTAGAAGATGTACAGTGTAAAGCAAAGTAAAGAACAAGCCTGGTCTGAAGCTGCTTACAAGTGGCTCACAGCAGAGTCAACTAACTTGCCCAAGTCTACAGAGAGAATCAAGCTTCCAGCAGATCCCAGAATAGCAACACAGCTGCTCCATGTCATATCTCCAAAAGCCATTGTAAAAGATAGCCAAGAAAGCAAGAGAGAGAGACCAAGAATGAGATCTTGAATTCTTTACATGGGCTCCAAGGACATCTAAACCAGTAGCATGATATAATATTATTTCTAAACTCATTTCACAATTTGGTTTTTGGAGACACAACCATCAGCAACAAAGACTTGCAGCTTGCTATTTTAACAATTAGAGGGCTACCTCTAAAAACATTACAGATACTAAATGGGAAGATAATAAAATAAGAAAGAAATTGTCATTTTCCAAATCCTTTTTATAAAGAAACCTAGCATTTCTGGGCACTTTGTCTCTCTAAAACTTTCCCATTTTTCCATAATGAGTTAAAAATAGAAATGCTAAATGTGGGAAGGATACTTGTATTCAAGTAATACCAACATGATAGGCTACATTCAACAGAGAACACAGTCTGAGCACTTCTCCTTTTTGTGTGGTCTGAATACACACTTCTTCAGTGGCCCTGGGCAAATCACTTAACTTCTCTGGCTCTGTTTCCTATTCTCTAAGATGCATGTAATGTTGATTACTTATCAACCTGGAAAAGGTGGGGTGAGGATTAGATCGTTTTTGTAAAGCCATTTGAAGAGGAGAAGCGCAGCATGTATGGCAAACTAATAAAAACAAGCAAATGTTTCAAAACTCTGTACTTAACACGTGAAAAAGTAAAGATGGCAATCTAGAGTAAAAGGAGGCCTGTACAATTTGTCCAGAGACTGAATATCAGAGAGAAAAAATATCCTTGACAATTCTTCCAGCATGATTAAAAAGATGATGCTCTTGCCAAACAAATTAATACATGAAGCACAAAGACAATTTCACACTGTTCAGTTAATCTGCTCTGTAAAGTTATACCTTCGTGTACTATATTGTGTATATTTTAGTATTTTTGCTCCAGATGACTTTGACACTTCCAACCCACTCCAAAGAACACAAGCAAGAAACAATTCTGGATACTTCTTGCAAATTCTACCATGAAAGAATCTCAGTTAAGCAGAGAAATGCAGCAAAGGAACCTGTGTTGAAGCTTAAACACTTGCTTTTGAAATGAGTTTAACCAAATGAATTATGTTTTTGGTGCCCTTCCTTACCTTCTCATTCTCCAGGTCTAACATCTTTTGTGTCAGTGCAGCTTCTGTCCCCTCTATCTGTTTTAACCACTACATGAACACAATAATATAAAAAGGAGAAAAATGAGAATGAAAAAAACAGGTTTTGAAAAATTTGCAGCAAATATTTTACAAGTTTGTTCCCAATGTTCCCAGGCATATGCTTCTGCCATATTAATCTGTTCACTTTGAAGTAACGCATGACTAAACAGGTTGTGAAAACAAGTGGAATGAAGGACTGTAGAAGCATAGTCAAGAGTAATGTGGAGGTTATTTTCTAACAATTAAAGACTCCTTCCCCCTGTAAAATTCATCGACTTTGGTGAACAGTGTAAAATCAAACTGTTTTTTTTCCAGCTTAATATACTAATGCTTGTTGTCTTGATTTGTAAAAACATTATGATGGCATCAGCTCTGCACTTTCCCAGAAGACAATACAAAAGACAAAGTTGCAAGCTTGAGCCTTTATTTTGCAGTTTGTTGAGTCTTTACTGGTAAGAGGTACACTTCTGAAATGTAATGTAGAAGAAATAATACAATGGAAACACAGAAGAAGTTAACGTTGTTGCCCTCATAAAACCCTTATTATTGTGGGGATAAGCAAAAAAAAAAAGAGGATGAAGAAGAGCTGTTGAATTCCGAATGCACAATTACATACTGTAAAAGCTAAGTGCAGATATAGAAGGTACTTGCTTAATTACTTAATTAACTATCATCAGGACTATATTCTATTCAGAACTTATCAGAATGGGTAGGAATGCTCTGTTTGTATTCATTTATTTTCTTTTTTTATTGGTCTACAATAAGGATCAATGACTAGTTTTCAGAGAGCATAGTTTAGACTGATATTTCTTTTCCAAGGGCCAGTTCCAATTAAGACCAGCCATGTCTTTGCCACTGATGAATGCATAATTATCACTTTACTAGATTGCTCTTGTTTAGTTTAATTCATTGGATAAGAATTAATACCTCAACTTTTTAAATTTAGGGTTTTGCTTTACAAATAAGCAAACTGTGAATTAATGAATTGATGCTTTTGGATCTTCCACTATTCAAGAGATTGATGGATAAAAAATGAACCTTGTTTTATCTACTTAGTATGTTTATCTTGGAATATGAAGCTGAAAGAAATGACCAGGAACCTCATATTCAGTCCTCATCATAATCTTTTTGTTCTTTATTTTGAAGGTGATGGATGGAAGATATTGCTAAACAAAACTGAACCACTGATAAAGGATTCTGCAAGACAGTGAGCATTCAGAACCCTGGAAATCAATAGAGATTGAATGTACTCAGCATCTCGCAGTAACCCTCAATAGCTGCAAATGAAAGGTTGTTCGCAAGAATTAGAGGTCTAATTTTTTGAACTGGTGGATGATATGCAGAATTAAATTTTGATTCTGTTCTTCTCATGCATGTAAGTCATTCTGGAACCAAGGGGAACAAAAGGACAAGCAAGAGTTTATGAGTCATAATTATTTGTAGCATTCAAAGCCTTTGTTGCATTTGTTGTAGCAGTACCCAGAAACGTTCTTTGCCTAGCAGCTTGATTTCCAAAAAAATTACTGCTAATAGCTGAGAATGATAAATTTGATTGAAATAAATATTAAGCGTGAAGAACTAGAACACATGAATGTAACTAGCATAATGCCTTTAATATATCAAAGATCTCATTGTAAGGTGATTATATATGATAGCTTCTCACAACTAAGGATCTATAGGAATGCACTTGCAAAGTCATCTGTTCCTCACATAGCAGGACATCTGAAATAGTTACATTATATGAGAAGAGGCAGTAGATTTGTTTTAGATTTCTTCTAACTGAAATTGTCTTTGCATCCAATAGGATGTATGTTAGAGCAATAATCTAGTCTTGTTTATCAGATTTTGTATTTTACTTCACATTTTATCTCCTCCAGTGTGTTCTGTAAAACATACAATATTATGAAATTATGTGGTGTTGCGTTTCTTACTTTGAAGACAACATAGGACTCTTTTCTTTTATTCCTTGTCTTGGTAAATTTTGGATACGGGTAGTGCTTTTTTACAGTTATTTGATGTCATTTGATTACATTGTACATCAAATATCCACCAGGAAAAGGACAAAAAATTTCACACTTCTCAGAGTATCCTTTTTATTTTACTGCCTGCCGGATGGTGCTTATTAGGCTACTTTACTAAAATTGCAGAAAATTGGAGTCCAAAGATAAGACGAACAATTTTTATTTCATTCATTTGATGTAGCCTATTTGCCTATGAAAGATAAAATGAAAGACTTCATCTTTCTGAATGAGTGTTGAGTTTCTGTAAAAATCAGATTCTGGGGTAAAATGACCATAAAAATCCTTTAATGCAAACCAAGAGCTGGCCAAATAAACCCCACAAATGAAGAAAACCAACCAAACAAAAACAAAGTAGAAAACCTCCACTATTTTTCTTGAAATGAAATTTAAGTACAAATTTACTGCCAATAATTTTGTTTCCATTCATGTGAAGAATTCTGCTTAAAAAACTGCCAATCCCTTATTGCTGTGATCTGTTGCTACTGGAAATAACTTACAGGTAAGCATGTATGTTCTAAGCTGCACCACGGACACCAGTTAAAAAGTTGACCACTTCCAGTGGCAGCTTTTATGCAAGGACTTATTCAATTGAGTAATGATAACCCAATCCCACCCCTGAAGACTGGCCATATCTTATCTTCCCTTAGCAGCCTTCTCCCACTTATTGAATTTGAAGGGCAGTGATTTTTACATGTTTTTCATGCTATAGACCAACCAAAAGCATCCCTCTTTTAGCCCTCTTCCTCTTTTTTTTTTTTCTTATAGTAATTACTCACTTAAGTCAATAATTATTAAGTTGCTTTATTTAGATTACTTAAATTGAGATATTAAGATAAATAGATTAATAAAATAATGTCAGTTAAAGCAATGATTACTTATTCAACAAAATGCTCAGATTTCAATTTTAAACTTTTCTGTATGAATTTTAAAAGTGTAGGAAAGATTTTATAGTTAACTATGAAAGACAGAAGGGGTGAAGTTCCTTCAGTAAAAAAACAAAAAGGTACATTTTTCTTAGTTCATTTTAAATGTCATCACTACTCATGTGTAGATTATGTTCACTCTCTAACTAGAGAAGAGCTAGTCATCAAGTGACCTAATTCAATATTTACCTTGTGCTTTTTTGTTATTTATGCCCACTGTACAGCTCAAAGGACCACAGGCTACTCAGACTTCTCTGCTATGCATAGAAGTGGACCAAGGTGGACTAATAGTGTGACTTAGAGAGAACCCCTGCAACAGCCCAGGAGGGTCCCCTGGAGAACATAAGCGCTTCTCAGAATGAAGTTGCTCTTGTCCAGAGGATTTTTAGTACCTTATTCTAAAGGAAAATCTCCAGAGAAAGTTTTTATTTTTAAATTGATTTCATTTAAAGTGTTAGATTATACCTCAAAACATCACAATCCCAATAAAATCATGTAAGGATGAATATATGCTCCTGTCCAGATCCATTAAACAGAAAAAATCATGCTTCTCTGAGAGAGCTACATGAGATTGCAACAGACATGGCTGGTCTTTTAGGCAGATAAAAATCTTTACTGAGTTCTACCTTTTCACAGAGAGAAAGTACAGTCCCAGCTTGGATTATTGCAACCTGTTCTTCATTTCTCAAATTCTAAAATACAAAAAAAAAAATGCATTTTAAATTGGATTGGAAATCCATTCTTTACTACAAGTGACAAATTTTAACTGCAGCTTAGAGAATCAAAGTAAACAAGTTACATTTAGCACTTTATAAACATGATCAGAAGATGTTTAATGACTGAAAATTTAAAATAGTGCTTAACCTCTGCTCGAATTCAACGTATCACTCAACAGTTCTTTTGCATCTGTTTATTATTTCATGAGAATCAATTTCTATTTTTATTTTTTATCAAGGATTCTGAAAGATTTTTTCTAGCCATAAAAAATAGCAGTTCACTGTACTATATATATAGCTCTGCAGCAGTGAAGGTTCCCTCAAGTCCAGTTCAGAGCTATGTTCCTATTTCTTAAAACAGTATAAAAGAAAGAGCAACTCCTGTAGAAATAGCCACATAATTTGCAGCATAAAAAATAAATCTGGAGCTTGAAATTAGTACAATAAATATGCCAAACAGTTAAAGCTCTGTAAACATCTCCATGGTTCTTTCTGCCCCAACTGTACAACCAGAAATTTATTTTGTATTTGGCAATGCAGGGGAAGTTATCCTTGCCCTTTTTCCTGGTAAACACCCTTCAGCAGAGGCATCCTCACTGCAGCAGGTACTACTTTTACTACCCAAGGTACAAACTGGCCTGGCTTTGACTTCCTTGATTTTCTCCCCTAACCTGCTTTATGCCTCATTCTTGAGCCTACTACGGTGTCTTTTCTTTCAAGTCAATCAGCCATGATCAAATCCTATCTTGAAGAAATACACTTTAACTTCAATTTATCTGAAATCTTTTCCATTTGTACTAGTAGTGCCTGATGATTCACATTTTTTGTACAAATAGAGACATACAAAAACCACTGTACATTTTCTTATTTGTTATTCTGTGCAGTGGGGAAAAAAAAAAAAAAAACCTGCTTGAAAACAACAGTAAAGGTAGTGTTACATTTAAAATTAAAAATCATTACCCCATTATCTCCAAGAATATCTAGCTTCTTCATGAGTTCTGATATATTCACATCCTGAAAAAGATGTTCAATACTTATTTTTATAAAGAAGGCGAGAAACAGTTCTACATGCTGCATTTTAGGTACCTTTGCATGCAGAGTTTTGAAATGCCAATAAGTTAAATGTGAGTTTTGCATCATAACTACAAAAGTATTACTGATCATTTCAGAAACAAAGTAAAACATCACTTGAATACAGCATCTGTGCATCCTGGTGATGTATACCAATGGATGACAAAACTGATAAACTGTTTGTTGTTTGTTTTGTTTTTTTTTCCTCGCAGTTTGGTGTGGAGTGTGAAGCATCAGGCCATAGAAATCAAAGGGACAGTAAAATAATTGCTAAAAAGGTTTGTTTTTTAATTATTTTCCTCCGCTTGAGCAAAACAGAAGAGTTCCAGATCAGCTTTTTCATGGCAGAGGGGAATGTGCACAGTGGGCTAAGCATGCTCCTGCAAACACTGGTAACTCACAACCTCTCTGGGTAGAAAACCACATTTCTCTGCCAGTCAACCCCGTATCCACAGAGAACAGCAACTGGTGCCCAGTCACTGCAACCAAGGCAAACACTTCACTGATATGAAAAAAAGAGGAGGAATACATCTGCAGATGATGCCTGTATTTTAGATCTAACAGTGCCAGGGACCATTCCTAGGCAGCAGAACTCTATTTTCTACTGTAAAAAGTTGTTGGAAAGATTCATGGAACTGCTTAACCTATGATAACAATGCACACAAGAATGATCCCAAGTTTGGCCCACAGGTTATTGTGGACCAGGGATATTTCCTTTGACAGCTAGTATACAGTTGTACTTTTTGAAGGTAGGAAGGCTTGATCGGATAAGCAAAGACCAGTCCAAAAATGCTTAATATACACACAAAAAGACAGCCATTATAATGCTGGCACTCTCAACTTCTCATATTCAGCGCTTCTTAGTAGGGGTCAGCATTTCCCAATGACTGTGCCTTGGCTCATTAGTTTCATTACTTACAGCATGTAACATGCTGCTTTCCATCTGTGTGCTGTGCAGTTACGTAGTACAAGGAGTCAGGATGACTGATCTTTCAATTTCTTTGAAGTGAAATTAGCTGTGCTTGCAAAGTGCATACCTATAGCAGAATATATTTGCTCACCGTTCTGTATCCAATAGATTCCAGTGAGTAAGGTTTAATAAGGAATTGAAAGATTTCCTGAAAATCAGACGCAGCTGTGGGAGAGAGTCTGTACAAAATAGAATATCCTGGCTCCAAAACAGGAATAATGTATTGCATTGGTCTATGATCGGAAATACCCTTCCTCCCTTCCCATCCACTCCAACACTGCAACATTGCATCTACATGCCACAGTAGCTACAAAATAGTGTACATCAGTAATTTTAGAATGGTACAGAGCTTAAAATACTCCTGTATTTGGACTGGATTGAAGTCAAAGCTAATGATTTTGATCGGCAGTGACAATGTTGAACAGAAACTTCAACTGATCAGTTTCACTGCTTAGGACTGGAATTCAGTACGACATGCCAGTTCTTAACCCTGTTAAACCCAAAATTCTCATTCTAGTTAATTTCCACAAAGAAGCATAAAGAAATACTTAAAACTCAAATCAGATTTTCTATCACTCCAATGTCTAGTTTGCTGGCAATAACATTTTTTACAGGTGCTGAAAACATATAAAAAGCAAATAATTTAATATGCCCATATGAGGTGACCATCTCTGCTTCCAGGCAAGTAAATAGAAAGGAGGGAAAAAAAAAAAAAGAAAGAAAGAAAGAAAGAAAGAAAAATCTTTCATGCAACAGAAGACAACAGGTAAAAATGAATTCAGGATACCATACCAGCTACAGTCAACATGAAATTAGAATAACAGATATGTTGACAGCAGATCTGGCATTCTCTGGAGGCTCTATTTGAAAGGTGATAAGCTTGGTGGTTGGAAGAAGAACTTTCTAGTCCCTTCCAATCAAAACTAGTCTGTGATTCTATGTCAGTTAATTACATTCAATGAGATTTAGGGAGACAACTAGAGTGACTTTTAAACTTTTTTTGTAAAGGCTCAGTTCCCCAAATATATATATAGAGAGAGAACTATAGAGCCTACACTTTCAGTTTGTTTCCTCAGCTGTATGCTGTATTATGGGACTGAATAGAAACCAGACTTCTGTTAAAGAGCTTGTAAACTGACCAGTCTTCATTTACATTTATGAATGCCTTACAAACTACCACAACGTATTCTTACGAAAACCTTTTCCCAGTTAAAAATCTATTTCCTTACTATATTCATTTTTCAGATTTTCTTTCCTACAGCAAGATGATAATAATGGAAAACCATTCATCTGAATATTAAGTTCTTCATTCCAGCCATCCAATAGTTCCTAATGCCCCACATATACCTTTATTCCTTCATGTTGACAGAACAGTTGCAGGGCACTTCCATTGTTTTCAGGGAAGGTGGTAATATGAAGATTAAATGCTGGCGATCTTCGTTCTCTCTCCTGAGGAAAGATTTTGTTTAGAAACAAGATGTGTGATTAACATGTATTTCCCATCTTTACAAAAAAAAAAAACAACAACAACAAAACAACCCAAAACAAACAAACAAACAAACAAAAAACCACCACCACCACCAAACTCTTGTACATTAAAAAAACAGATTTCTATTCATATTCTAAATATGTGGAATTTCCTCCTGCTTTCGCCAAACTTGAAATCTATTCAAGTACTCTATTCTACAGTTAACCTTTGGATTAGAACATGTGAAATCCTGTCCTATTCACTGCACAATCAAACATGTTGGAACATGCCTCCATGATAATCCTTGTTCTGCAATCCAAGGCAATAGGATGTACATTGAGCAAGCTCACTATGGCCGCGGGAATACAAGTGAGAAAAACTAGATTTTCTCTCAAAACAAGAAGCAGCGTTGCCAACAGTACCTTCGGTTTCAGTTTTAATGAAAGAGAGCAGCTGCAAATTTAGTAAGTTCTGTCCAAGCATTACCTGATTTCTAAACCACAAATGAGGTGCTTTAATTGGTAATCACAAGTGGGAAGTACCCATTCACTTAAGCAGGTTACAAAGTATGGTAGCTCTTGTTCATTGACTAGCCAAGCTAGAACCTACAGTATGGAGGGAAAAATACCTCTTGACTTTATACATTTTTTTCCATCTCATAATCACTATTTTAAATAATTTTTCTGTTAACAGCATAATTTTGAAATGGACTTCAGTGACCTAGCTATTCAGAGACAAACCAGAAGCTTAATTCTTTTCCAAATTCAATTACCAATATAAATTTTTTTAAAAAAACTAGTCACTTGGTATCAGACTAAACTCACCTGGATTTGCTTGTTTTAAATGACGTAGAAATGGTTCTGTTTTATACATTAACATAATTTTTATCTGACATAGTTTAGGTATTCTGAAAAAAATGTTCTGGTTATGAGAGGTGTTCGTGACTTTACTGAAGCATTCACATTGTCAATCATGTTTGTGTCTAAATGCTGGCTCAGAAAGGAAAAACATCTTTTACTGAAATCACACACAAAAAAACACCCCTTGTTATGCTACGAAATAAGTCCTTAAATTTTGGCAGATAATGAAACTAGACGCATTAAACTGAACTACTTTTCATGTGATTTTTGTATGTGGAAAAAACTTTCCTGAAGGATGTTTTGAAGCACTTTTTTTCCAATCAAAGACATTTTTTCAGACTGCTGTACTTCTAAGAACACTTACATTTAAACGAGCAGAGTCTAGGGTAACTGGCAATTCAATGCTAATTTGTTCAGCATTTTAATCTATAGTTGCTTAATAAAATATAAAGAATATTATAAAATACTTTTATTTTCCAGAACATCTTCTGAAATTCTAATAATGTAAATTCTTAATTTTATATATAGCATACTATGGCATCAAGATATATGTGGTTGATAAAATAAATGATTAAAAACAGATTAAGAAATTTCAAAGATAAAAGAAAAAGAAGAATGTCCACACAACAGGATGACATGACATTTTCATCTTTATCAGAAAAGTTACACATGCCAAGATTTTTGGTGAAACGTGCTGGGTGATGAAAATTATGGAGGAGTGACACTGAGAGACTTCCTGGAGAGCTTTTTCAAGATGGTGTTAAGAAGGCTGATGATCTTTCAAATTGAACTACGTGTTATCAGACAGTGTGACTGTGTGACTGCTTCTCACACAAGCTGTTTACTCTTACTAAATTTTGCATGGGCCTCATTTACAAGGCAATGAGAACCATTGCTTTCTACTGCGATCAGCAGCTACACGTTCAAATTGTTATTCACAAAAACAAGTTCACAGTTATTTCACAGAATTTGTTAAAGAAGTTTGCTATGGGCAACTTCCCAATTCCACAAATTGTACTTGTGCCTCACCACTAACAGTGACTTTCTTAGAGGTTTCTTCTGAGTGGTGAAAATTATTTTCATCCCATGACCATTTTATACCATCAGAAAATATATTTCAGGTAAGAAAAACTATTTCAAAACTACTATCACAGTGCGTTCTTTTGATACCATTTTACTTCATACTACTGCTGTCAATCTTAAGTCAGTGTAATTAAAAGCAATTATACATTGATGTGATGGATGTGTCAGATCTTTAGATTTCACTGCATGCAAGATGTGAGAAGGTGTGTTAATTGAAGCAATGCCAACCGAGGCTGTAGTATACATACCAGGTGATTTCACATGCAGGAAAGGAGTAGTTATGGAAATGAAACAAAAAAAAGGCAAAATATTGCAAAACAAAATATTTTATTAGATGTAAAACAAACTATATGCAATATATATTAGCTATATTACATCTTCATAAACATTAGTGAGTACTCTCTCCAAAACACATTAAGGCAGTGGTATCAATCTCATTATCCCAAGATATAACATTTAAAAAATATATACCTAAGTGATTTCCCTTAAACATGCACCAGACATCAGTAATCTTTACAGGAATTTCAGCTTGGGTTCAAACATAATTTCTGCTCCATTTGAGAGTTTGCAACAGAGAGAATCTCTTACTTCAAGCTCTAGCACTCTGAATTCTAACAGCTCATTCTGGTCTTTTGCATCTTGCATCTCGTTCTTCAGCTGATGCTCTTCTTGTTCCATTCTGTAAATCTATGAGAAAAACACAACATCTAACATCCTGTAAATAACTGGAAGGGAATTATACTGAGTTACGAGTCAGGGTTTCAGGCAAAACTGTTACTTCAGTTTCTCATTAGATGTCGGACCTTGCCTTGGACATAAAGAAGAAATATCACATCTGGAAGTATTTGTGAGAACTGGCAGAGGAAAATAGTCTGTGATCTCTTGAACAGTATTTTGGAAGCTAGTATGAAAAGTTGTATGAATATTACATCTAAACAAGCGAAGAAATACAAGCTTTCTTTTAAAATCACATGAATAAAACTGATTAACTTTGGACAGACTGTTCTAATAGTCCTTGTGAAAACCAACATACTAAAGATAATGATGGAGTGTTTTTCAATGATTAATTATTAACTTTCCAGATTTCTGCTTTGGGACACTAGCAATGATAAAATAGAAATTCAAAATTGACTCTTCATTATGTCAACTAAAACATTTGATCTACTGGCTGGCTTAATTGGGTAATCTTTTTAGTTATGTGAAACTGAACAGAAGAGGAGCATCTGAATGCGATATAGCAGACTGTGATGTTGCAGTTACTTAGAATAGCCATGTAAGTGTCTGGACAAAATCAAGTCCAGCTGTAGTTGCTTTCATTCGTGCACTTCATCTTGTTCCTATTGTATTAATATTGTTTTACATTTACTTACAAAAATAATTGTTATATTCTAACTACCAGATAACTTTTCCACCTACATTAGTAAAGACCAATGAGGATGTTTAGCTTTGAATATTTCAGACAGTAAAAGCTATAATAGTGATAAATAGTGATAAATGAATTAATATTATTTAATGTGAAAAAAAACTGTTGAAGTGAGCAGATAATTTTAGAATTTTAGTTTGAATGGTCCCGGCAATAAGAATCTTTGTGTAACTGTTTGGTAAAATTCAAACATTTCATATTACCATGGTTATGTTTTGGCAGAATCTTGAACAATCAGACACAGTGGGTTGTACTGTGGGCTATACAATATGTAGTACCACAGTAAAGAGCAGTTTCCATTCCCAAAGAATTCGTAAGTATATTAGCACTTTAATTGTAGAAAATCAGAATTTCTCTTTCCAGAGAGAAATAAAGAATGCCTTTTTTATGTTGATGTCCCCATATTACGTACATTCATTTCCTTTTGCCATTCATTTTATGATAAAGCACAGAAATTGCAAAAATAAAATAAAATAAAATAAAATACATTGCCAGATTCTGAATGTATACCTTCTCTAGTAACTCCTGATTTGCTCTGATTAGCAACTGCTTCTCTTCTACCCATTTTGAATCCTATGAGGAAGAAGAGAATTTAAAAGATTACATATATTTTATTGTACAAGACAAATAAGTACAATTAGAAAATTCCAGACCATTGCACACTCATGTAAGGAAATGATCACTCATCAAAGAACAAAGTTATCATAAGTATTTCAAAGATAAATAGAAATTAGATCTATAGAAACAATAAAAGTTCCTTTTTTTGTTTTCCTGAAGCTTAGTCTCCCATTTCCTGATTTGTTCCATCTATTTACTTTAAATGGTTTACATATAATAACTGTGGATAAACATATATACAATATTCTGTCATTTTAAAAACATTTATTTATTCAACTTAGCTTAATTCAAAACTATTTATTTTCCACTGCAAGAAGCTGGGAACTTTCTTGAAAAATCATCTGATTTTGAGTTTTATAATGTAAATCCAAATGGAGAAAGAGAAAAAAATTATTACACAAAGCAAATGAAATTAAGTTTCAGAGATATACAGTCAACAGCCCTCTGCTAGAGGTGTGAGAATCAGGCTAATGCACAGTGTTTGTGACAGGGAATTTGAGACAATGGAGGAAGGCTGATGAAGTAAGACATCTCCAATTGAAAACTGCGTTTCTATTTGATCATTTGCTCTAAAGCTGATCTTTGTTTTTATGTTTTTCTGTGGCTATAACAGACCTCATCAAATATCCCAGATTACGAAAACAAAATTGGATATTCAGACTTCATGGATTTTAACATCCAAATTCATTCCATTCACTTTATAGAGAAAAGTATTTGCACAACCTAGCCCATTGTGTTTATGATATTATTTTCTAGGTATAAAAGACAATTTGTTTAAAATCCAACTGTTTTCCCAAAGTATTAAGGCTGATACTTTTTGTCAGCAAGGTTTTTGCCATTGATGCTACAGTAGAAAATAATGAAATCGGGCTATCCAAGCCCTATATATAGCTTTGAAAGGTCAATTAAAAGAAAAATCAAGACAATATTTAACCCACTTTCTTTTTTAAAAGTTTAAAGTTTGTTTTTCTACTTACAGTGAACAATAGTTTCATACTCTACTGGCTTTATTCCTTTTCCCACTTGTAAAAAATTATGGGCCAGCACAATTTAATTTCCACACAACAAAGAATTTATTTCATTATGGAGTTAAAGGTGACATACCAAGAATATTGTACTAAGATTAGTACTGAAAATCATTTGAGTTTTTGAAATAAAAGTAACTAATTAGTCAAGAATCAAATCATTTTTTAACTGCAAGATCTCAATTTTTTATTCTGAATTTGATATCAAGATAGCTGTTAAACTCTTTGCAGCTTCTGTTTCCACAGTTGTAACATCAGACTAAAATATCCTGGGATAACTCACTAGAATCTTTTAATTCATTGCTTCCTTTATGAAAATATGTTATGGACTGGTTCTCCAAACAAACATTTCACAAGTATTATCAAATAGTCAGCATTATTATGACCTCCTAGATGACAAAGTAATTTTAAAAAATGACATAGGGCACAAAGAAGTCAGTTTATTATCACAATCATTTATTTTGTTGAACATAGGGACTAAAAGGTTAGGAAAACTAAGTAGGTTCTTCAGCTCTCAGGAAGACACTGTGACAACTTCTGTGAAATCTAATTCTCAGTGTACAAACTAGCCCAATAGGGACATTATTGTACTGCTCCTTATCACATCCCAGTTGGCCTTCTCTGTATTACTATGAGATAAAAGGTTGTAAATATGGTTAAGAGTCCCATAACGTAATAAACTACTTAAGTTATAATTTCCAGATATATATTTTTCATATTGCCATTCTAGAAGCAGAAGTCACAGAAGTAATTTCTTGCATGTATATCCATTTTCACTTGTCATATTTACACACGTACTGCTTGCATTTTACACGGTAATAGTCAATTATTTTGTTATTATTTTCAATTACACAGTAATTTGCCTACATGACCATCATCATCAACACATGAAAATGTCAGCAGTTGATGGTCATGAGGTTTTCAGTTCCAATTATTCTTCTAAAACCTCAATGAATCATCATTTTTAGATTGATAACTTATTATTTACTTTAGTAATATTTCACTTACATAGAATTTACTAAACAAATTACAGTTGGTGTAGAAGTGAGCATAAATAATTTTTATCAGTTTTTATCAATTTAAATATGGCTCCCAAGCATTCGAATTTATACAGAAACTTACAAAATGTTTTCTTACATCGAACTGTATAGAAACTATAAAAATATCAATAGCATTAACCTGACATAATTTGCAGATTGTTTTCATTTGATGCTTTAGAATTATTAGTCTTCAAAATGTGTATCTACAGAAAAATACACCCAATTTTATTATTATATACTACCTGCAATCTTAAATTGTTATTTTAAACACTAAAGAAATGATAAAATAACATCCAATTTTCTCAGTGTGTTCTAGCACTTATGCAACCGAACATCTTTTAAATCCACCATTCACTCTTTTATCAGTCTTCCTGACTATGCTAGATATTATTAAATATGCATCAGTAGCCAGATCTTTGCAATTATTTACAAGGTATACAGACGCCTAATTTTACTCTGTGTGATGTTATGGCAATTTGAAAGCAGTTGTGTCCTCCGAGAACTGAAGCTCAAAAGAGTTTACACAGCAAGTGGCTTCCAGTGGCCAGATACACTCAGCAGCTTATTGCTCCAGATTATAGGGAAGCTGAAAATTTTTTTCCTCTAAGTTTTCCTGTGTTACACACCAAAACATTCTAAGATGATACAGAATACTCATCTTGTTGGAATTTATAGCAAAGACAAAACAGAAAGGAGAGAAAACTACACTGAATGACAGTAGGAACAGAATTTAGAATGCATGTATATGTGGATATTTCTGTATTACCCTAAGTGTATTGTGTGTTAGAAAATGAATCTTTGGTGGTTAGCATATATACCATTTTCCTTTAAATAATCCACTGCTGGAGTTGTAATTAAACTGCATCGGACACACTAACACACCAGCAAGCAATGAAGATGGCAAGGGCACCACTGCATGCAAGAGAGAAAATGATGTTGTAGAGGGCATTAAGAGAGCCTTTTACCTGGCCTTTCTCAATTAGAGCTTTCTCCAGGTCTTCAATTTTCGCCTGACATCGAAGAAGATCGGCTTGCAGTTGTTCACGAGTCTGAGGAAAAAAGAAAATTGTGTTATAAAGTGTATATATATGTACACACGTCTAAATAGGCATGTATATTTAATCACATACTGAATCAAATTGACTCTCTTTTGGATCATCTAATCAACTTTTCATGTTTCTCATTAAAATAAATGCTTTTGAGTTTATGTTAAAAAAATATTTAAAGCCATCAGTTCAAGAGTATTTTTCATTCCTATTCTATGTCATCTCTAGTCTATACATATTCTGCAATCAAGCTCTTAGAAAAAAAATCATGTTAGGCATTGAAAGAGTTCTTCATAGGAAGCTATTCATGAAAAAAGTGGCAGACAGTGGGAAAAAAAGTGCAAGACAGAACTGCAGTAAGCACTTAATAAGTTCCTAACAATTAAACAATTTCAAGAGCTATATGAAAATAAAGCGTATTGACTCAAAATAATGCACTTATCCCTTTAGTGGAACACACCACTGCATTTTCCTCTTTCTATACAATTCCTAAACTAAATTCCTAAAAGAAAAGATCTCTGGAGATTCTCAGTAACTGTGGATCCTTGAGCTACTACAATTATTCTTCCTATCCAACTTCAGCTACTTTTTCACCTAAGCAGTTCATAAATTCCCATAAGGATTTCCTTCTGCATCTTCAGGTCCTTGTTGTTTACCTTAAGCCTCATGCAAAAGTAGCAGGAAACATTCATCACACCAGAACAGTGGGAGCTGAAAATTAACCATGCAAAAAACTACCTACTGAAACTCCCTCAAAAACAAGAAGGAGCAATCATTTTGCAAAAGGTAATTTTAAAAAGCTATAACAAAAATATTCATATCATCGCCTTCCTTCCCATGAAGGCAGAGGAAATATGCAATGGTCTTTCAGAATTTTCAAGTACATCAGTGCCTCTGAAATCATAATTTAACAATAGCTGTAATAATGCTACTATATTCTGCTACTCAAAATTTTTTTCAGCTTTTTCAAATATTTCAGAGATAAGAGTAATTGCAATTAAATTAATTACCCTTGCTTCTCTCTCTGCATCCAGGGTTCCACCAACTTGTTCTTGAAGCAATGCGTATGCTCTTTGCAAAGCTTGATATTCTCTTGTTAGCTGGCAGAATCTTAGTTCAGCTTCTTCCTTAGGCGTGGTCTTAGTGAAGAGGAAAAAGAGGTGTTTTTGTGTATGTAACAATAAATGCATATAATATTTTTGTATATAGACACTCACAACAAGCAACACAACTCATCTGAGTCTCAAACTTCAAGAGGGCTTTAAGAAAAATGACATGAGTAGAAATGAAAGATGGTTTAAAAATGAATGGGAAATGCAGAGTTCAGCAGCTACGTTTACCTTACAATTGCAGGACAGTGTCAGCTGCCATATAAAGCAGTAATTAATACATAGAAATGGCAAGAAACTGACTGAGAAACCATGAGGGGAAACAGTTGTGTTCATCACTTTTCTTCATCAACTCCAGTGCCACAAGGTATAAATCCTACTTGTCATGCAGACCATAACTCCATTACTTGTTGTCTCTACCACACCAGCGTAAAGCACTTTACCAGCACAAGCACACTACCACGGCAGTTACATCTCAATAGCATTAAGATGCTATTTTTTTTTTTTTTTTTTACAGGAAGTAATATTAATGTGTTAAATTGCTTAGAATTTTGAACAACCGATAGCAACAATTTCAAGATCTTTTTTTATAATGCTGAGGGCAAGAAAAGTCCTTTAATTAATTTTTGCTCTTGGAAGTCAGGCTACAAGGAAAAGAGATTAAAATATTGTTAGATATTAAAGCTAGAAAAATAGGAAGCCTGTTACAAGTGAATAATGTGAGTCATAAGTTAGCAAACAGGATAGAAAGATGAAAGAGAGTATTTAATTCACTCTTTGTCCTCAGCCCTGCAATCTTCTGAAGTAGGCCAACTGCAGCATGTGTCACAGAGCTCAGACAAAACATGGCAGTGGATATTTACTCCCTATAATCACTTAAGCCTTAGTGAACTGCAAAAGCTTCTCTCAGTATCTTGAAAACAGGAAAGAAAAAAATCATGGTTGTATCAAAACAGTCAAAAAAATTATAAAGTCAAGAGTCACACTAAAGTCTAGAAACTATTGGCTTTTGGCAAAGCAACATGCTTTGTTTCTCAGTATCGACCAAATCTATCAGGCAGAATCTTATTTTCAGTGACTATGGGGTTTAAAATTGGACTTAAAACAAAACGGTTCTCTGCCAAATCTTTTACACACGAATCTTTTTGTTCTTGTGTCACAATAGTTGAAAAATGGTTGCTCTTATACCCCGTGCCAATTTTAGTAGAAGTCAAGAACAAATCATCTGCTACTTACATCTTCCAAATCTTCCTCTGGTGTTGCTGGCGTCCTGTCTGTTTTATCTGTGTTATATGAAGTTATAGATGATGTTTCTGAATCTAACGATTCTTCATCAAATCCAAAAAATGTCTCCACAACATGCCTCTGAAAAGTTAGTTTTCCTCAGTTATTAGCAAAACAGTTAGAAAACCCCAATGACCCAGTAAACAGCAGTCAAGGACTTCTCTGACCATCCAGGAGGAAAAACGGCCCCTGAGTAAACTCTTGTTCCACTGAATTAGTTACCTTTCCATCATCGTTTGCTTAGGCAGAACTCCAAATAGTAATGGGAAACTGTTGGTAAAGTAGTGCTTTAGCACAAACATTAATACTATTTACCAAAGTCATAAAGATCTGATCCACAAGATTCCCTGTGGAGGACTGCAGTATCTATTCAGACGTAACCTTGAAGTAAGCTAGAAGGGATAGACTGGTGCCTGTATTTACACACACACTGCACTTACAGCCTGCAGCCCTGGTCCTCCATGGTCCATCTCACCAGGTTATCATGGCCTCCCAGGTCTAACTCTCATTTGTTAGCTGAACAGTTCCATAATTGTTTCACATACAGCTGATCCCACTCACACTACTGAAGTCAGTCTTGAGGCCACGTCCTAAGCTATTGCTTTCCTTCAGATGAGACTACCACATAATAATTAAAAATATAATTCAAACTGACTTATAAACTAACTGATTTTACCAAAAGCTCCAGAAAGGATGCTATGTACTCGATAAAGAAGTCACATCTTCTCCAAATCTGTATATCCATTCACAGATATACAGATAAACCTGATGCTATATAGGTGGCCAAAAGCTTTAGAACAGTCTTTATAAACCAATCTTATTTTTGTAAGCTACTAACTCGCTAGCAGTTATCTAGCTGGGTATATTCACAGGAAAAGGAGTGCAGCTGTTGTATTAAAACCCTATAAAGGCCCATTACTGCTCTCTCTGTCCTATAGGAAGCACTGCAATCCTAGTGCTGTGAGTCTAGCAAAACTGCCAGAGGCACTTAAGATTAACACTTCCCTGTGACATTGCCTTCTAAGGAGATTTCACATATAGCTTAAGAGTTGAATCACAATGGTTCTTGAAAAGAATGTGTGCACATGTACAATACTCACTGGATTTTGGTAACTACATGGTTTTCATTGAAGATTTATTCAAGCTTTTCTTAAGAAGCAGGAAAGTTCTCAACAAATTATGCTTTTATATTGATTTGTATATTCAATTGTTACTTCTAAATCATAACTGAGAAAAGTCAAATCAGTTGCTGAAAAATTCTGATTTGAATTCTAATTTCCTCTGACTACTGTCACATATTTGATAGAAAGTATTTTTAACGTGAATTTACATCAATTCCTTCACATAATTTTGAAGTAAAATTATGCATTAGGCCTTTTCAACTCAAGTATTAATGCTCCTATTGGAGCACAGTACTAGTAAACACAAAAGTTTAGAATGCTACAGAGCAAGACATAGAACATATAATATGCTTATTTCAAGATACTCTCACATTTTTAATGGTAATCTGATTTCTGGGTTCCAAAAGCAGTTTCACTTCATGGTCAAATACCCAATTTTTCAATAAATTAATCTAACATGATAAAAGTTATCCAGGATGAATTTCCCTGCAATGCAACCAGAGGAACTAATCAGCAACTTCTTACCTTCATGCTTATATGTCATTTCTTGGCAGCCAGAAAAATACAGGCACACCAAAGCACAGAGGCAGATAAAAAAAGAAAAATATAAAACAAGAAATATGAACTCCATCACACCAGTGTGCAGGCTTTCCCCTATTGCAAACACAGTTCGTTTCTTAAAGTTTAAGTGAAAAACCAAGTCTGTAGAGACCTGCAGTTTCCAAAGAAACTGAGCAATAATGCTTTGTTTTCGAAAGCATAACATCATCAATAATGAAATCATAGAATTCCATTCTATGGGTGCAAAACAAACAAACAAAAACCAACACTTTCCAGATTTCCTTGGTTATATCCGTTCCAGAACAGGTCTGTGGGAGGCAAAGCAATCATAGATAGGAAACAAACCGCAAACAAAAAAACAAAACAAAACCTGAAAAAACTACGCCTTGAAAAGTGGAGGAAAAGAAGATTCACACCTGGTACATCTTTCTCCTAACAAATGACACATTAACTAAAAAAAGAAATAAATCTCTATTTTCTTAGGCTTCTTCAGTTCAGAGAAAAATACCCTCCAGTACTTGAATATCCACAATCATTATATTACTCACTCCTCTAAACACCTTGCAATGAACAGAGGCTGTAAAGCCCCATCCCACTGAGCTGCTCCTTTCCTCAGGGGCACCTGAGCTGGTTGCCAAGGTTCTCCTATGGACACCTGTGTCCCTTGGTAATTGCAAGAGATCTCAGTTAAAGCTACACTAGCAACAGTAACCTACTGTACTGTATTTATGGTACTCCAGAAATAACATAGATTTCTAATTGTAAAATGAAATATTTAAATTCTTAGTACTTTCAAAAGCTTTGCAGCTGAACAAACATTATTTAGACACAATAGGGCTACAATGGCTGGTAGATGAGCCTTGACAGATCATTCACACAAATCTTAAAGACAGACAAATATATGACATGGATTTTGTTCTACCTAACAGGAATAGCTGTTAGCAAAATACTTGTAATAGAAATGTCCACATACTGGACATTATCTGACCAGAGTATCAGGAAAATTAAGGAAGCTAGATTATGAGTACCCTTTCAGGAAAAACTGCAATAGTACAGTAGTAAAACAGAATCATGGAATCATGGAGTGGCTTGGGTTGGAAGGAAACTTAAAGACCATCCAGTTTCAATTCCCTGCCATGGGCAGGGTTGCCAACCACTAGACCAGGTTGCAAAAAGTCTCATCCAACGTGGCTTTAATAACCTCCAGGGACGGGGTATCCACAGATTCTCTGGGCATCTTGTGCCGGTGCATCATAATAGTACCCCACCTGTACATTTAGTTCCTGGTTATTAGAAGAAAAAAATGAACCTTCTACGCATCCTAATGTGAGCTTATCTGGCCAGAGTCATGACGCTTAATTGTCATCAGTTATTTCCTTTTTCACATTATCAAGGAGAGTCACAGCTCTGGAAACAGATCCAACTCAAATAGCCAAACCTGGTAATTCATTGGTAGTAATGATAATTTCACATTTAGCAAATCTTAGAAAAGCAAAGCCAAAAATTTACATCAGTTATTTCTCCTTCTGAGTGGTTGGCAGGACAGATACAGTCATAACTTCTACTGTTATATATAGGTTATCATATGCAGGATATAAAAATATCACACAGATCACATAGTGAAGTACACTTGCACTACTCATATCTCTATAGAGAGTAACTCATCCTAGACTGCATTTATAGTCCTTTGAGAGAAGTAGATATTTTCAAGACAAAACTCACATAGCCTGTTTAGGTACTTGCATCCAGAGGAGAACAATCAAAACATTACTACTCCTTAAGGTACACTCAGAATGAGATGTCTATATCTCATCACTATTAGTGAATTCTGACATAGCATTTGATTTGATGAATTTTACAATTTTCAACTCAATTTCTGACACAGGCTGTAAAAATAGGGATGGTATAATCCCCACAGGACATCTGGGTGAGTAGTCTGTTCTACATAGATTTAGTAAGTAAAGAGCAGGAAATTTACATAGCCTTGAGGATTTTGATTTATCTTTCTTGATTTAGCACCTAACTATACTCTCAAACCATTTTGATTCTCCCTTCATGAAATGCGATCTGCAAGGAAAAAAAGGAGAAACTCCTGACCTGAAATAACTTTTTGAAATTCCTACTAAACTAAAAAGCTATTCAGTCACAACTAAAACAAAGCACAGTTTGCAGAAGAACTTTGAGAAGATTTTAAATGATATAGCTTTTAAATATAGTTGCCTATGTAGACTCAAGCTATACTGCCCTTAAAAAATAATAATGTAACAAAATTTCTTTGGCTTATAACAATTATTAAAAAACAAGGGACAGAATGTTAAAATGCACCTACAAGTATATGATTATTTGGCAATAGCCTCGATGAACAAAGTGAAAGAAGATAGTTGGACATTAGGGGGGGTTGTATAGTGGAGAGGCAGAAGGGCTGGGTTTTTCATTGGTGGTGGTTTTTGTAGATTTATTATTTTTATTTCTGCTAAAATCTCAACTCCAGCTGTAACTCAATATATTTCTACGGAGAATCAGAGAGTGAGGAATAACAATTTGATTGTAAATTCTAAAGCAAAAGAGCAAACTTAGTTACATGATTTGATACTAAGATATAATGACAGATTAGCTGTGCCTGGCTTGCTTTAATGTCCTTCAAAACTATGTTTTGTAGTTCTGCCTTCACATAAAAGCAGTCATCAGTACCAAAATCACACATAGTATTCTATGACATCTAATTAATTTATCCACGTGCAAAAATTCAGTTCATCCACGCTTCTGTATCAGGTGCCATTTTGTCTCACTGCCTCTCTGCTGCCATCTGTCACATGGCAACAAAATGCAATTGGAGTATTGGTGGGAAGGTCCACCCTCTACTGCCACACCACCATCTGCCTCTGAGATTTTGGGCCAACATAATAAGATGGGAGGCATTACTTTCAGAGCAACCCATTATATGTATAAAGCCCTATCTTAAAATTGTTCACAACGGACAAACTTCTGGGTACAGTACAACAAGCAAAGATAGCTCAGCTTACTATAGATGCATTTGGCCTCCATCAGCCTTACATTATGTAAAAGTAGAAGATACGCAAGATTTATCATCATATCTGAATTTTTCTTTCTTCATATGACAAAGACACACCACTATTAGAAGTGTCACTTGAAGAATTATCACCAACACAGAGAACAGGAAGGGATAAATTCTTTCAGAATACATATAACAGAACACAGAGCTATAAAAATGCACCACCTGGAGGTCATCAGAAGTACACAATGCTGAACACTGACAACTACTGTAATACCCATTTACAAAAGCATGCATCTTATACTGTCATATACCTGATAATAACCACTCCACTCTTCACTTCCATTTTCTCCCTCCTATCCCATTCTCCTCCCCTCACATGCTCCAGGCTGTTAATGTTCATCTTTGCAAAAATAAAACAGTATTCAGCAAAACCAATTATTTTAAACACATTACAATAAAAACTGAAGGCACAGTCTGAAACAAAACTTTCAATACCTGAATCTACTTTTTTCCCTCTGCACCCTAGAGCAAAGTAGTTACTGGAGAAAAATAATTATACGTTTTTGCTATCTTTATCTACAGAAATATCATTTAATCCCTAGCATGAGCTGAAGTTTTCAGTTGTGATTAAGCAGTAACTTTCTGCAAGTACTTTAAGGGGTGCATTTTCTGTAAAATTCCACTTCAACTCATTATGTCATGTAGACCTCAAGCCATGTGAACATTTAGGTCACAGTGGTTAAAATTTTGATTTTTTATGCATTGTAAACAAGCTTAAACACAGTTCAAACCTTAGAGCTCCTATGTTATCCTTAGAAAAAGTTAATAAACTATTACGAGGGAAAACAGGAAAATGATATGAAATTTTACCATTACTTTAAATAGATCTCTAATTTCGGGTAGTATTTGAAACACCCATTCACAACAACCAGAATGTGCAGAAAATGAAGGTTTGCTCACCTTTTGAGGCTTCAGAATTTTCTTCTTCTGCTTTTTGGATCGCAATAGCCGTTCCCTTTCCTAGAAGAAAAGTGTAGATTTCTTCTGAAATATATATATATACTTAGATATGTTTAACACAAAAAAAAATTTAACTTTAAAATTTAATTTTAAAGTTTCTTAAAAGCTGAGGTAAAGCCAACACAAAGACAATGTCTTTATCCTCTCAGACTACACCATGTTGGTGTCACACCACATTGTTCTGCAGTTTTATCCCTTTAGCAAATAAACATTCAGCCACATACTTTACATGCTTGATTGGAAGTTGGCAAGAAAAGACTTTGCTAAATATTGGGCACAGATTTCTGGCAGTTCCTTTGACACTTTTACCAAGAGGCTCACTGTGGAAACAGAATTATCTTTCTCACTCCAACCTTCAGTCGTCCTGAAGATGCATGTTGGTAGGCAAAAATGAATCCCAGCCAGATACAGTGTTACATGTAATTTATAGGAATAAATAGGCAAAATTCTCAAATGCAAAGGCATTTTCTCATCAAGAGAAATCAGGCATACCTTAGCCTACATCTAGTTTCTAACATGGCCACGGAACAATGCCATACTTTACTACATTATAACCTGAGAAGATTATAAGTTGAAAAATACTGGGTTTACAAACATTCAAGCACCTGAATGTTGCCTTGAATTTAAAAATTCAAAATGAACATAAGAAATGCAGAGAATAGGAAGAGGGAGGAGGGATGGTGAGATAGATAGATAGGTAGGTGATCTATCTTGCTTTACATCTTTGCAACATTTCTACTTTTAAAAGAATAATAGCATCTGCAAGTTCATCTCTAGTGGTCATTGCTCACTGTATATTTTCCTATTCAGAGTTATTTGTTACGCATTCAGTTCAGAATCTGAATGAGAAGCTCCAAGTAGAAATCAAAATAAAATAATTAATTTTATAAGTACATTGTTTCAATAAAGAAGTTTTGGAAAATAAGAAATAATTCAGAAATTTTTATAGCAATATTAATACACATGGCTTTCAAATATGGAAAAGTAATGACTGCCAAGGTAGACTGAAGATAATATCTCACAGCGTAAGAAAATATAATGCATTAAGTTAAAGCTGTAAACAGAGAGCTACATTTTAGAAGATGTAGAAAAATAATGTTCTCTCCTCAGAAAGCCAGGTTAAGGCACAGTCCCTGCTGTAACAACAGGTCTCCTGCATCCCAGGCTGCTGTTCAAATTATTGGAGAAATGAGATAGTCTTTCTGCCTTTCCTTCCTAAATACCCTGATTTTCCCTGTTTCTAATCTTGTAAGACTGCTTGATCTACTTTCTGTTGCAATATTAAATCAAGCCACCAGAACTAAAATAATACCAATTAGTGAAAAACTATCTGCTGAATCACTTATGTGTTTTGCAAGCACCTGAGTTTATCTTGACAGTTTTCTTTTTACGAATTGGCCAAGAAACCATGGTTGTGGCAGAACTCAAGTTGATAGGTCTTCAGCAGCATCAAAGATACTCTAGAACTGACAGTGTAAATCAATTCAAACAGCCTTATTGCTGAAGACCATCTTTCTTTTATGTGTGTATCATATTGTACTCAGCTGTAAAGAAGATGACTTTTGTGTTAATCAGGTATGTGACATGTGGGTCATTCTTTAAGATTCATCTGTATTTTACTGAGGCGAGAACTGAACCAGAAAATATAGCTAAAAGGCATAATGGAACTGCAGATTGCCCCACATTTACATTGAAGGCAAAGCATCAATTAGTTAGTACTGACAAGAAAAGCAGTATACCAGTTTACAATCTCACTTATTTCTGCAGTGAAACAGCATCTGTATGTAGGATACAAAGTGACCAATGAGACAACATTTTGCAATGCTTATTAATTTTATTTTCACACTAAATATAGTTAATATTAGTTGACCAAAGTTAGGTTACAATATATTTCCTCAGATCACTGAGTCACAACCACTTCACAGTGAAATATAGGTGAGGTTATGTCTGCATATACCAGGAATTTAATGTCGTGAGATAGTCCCTGTCTGTAGAGTTGTATTTTGAAGGCAAAGCAGCATCTCCCTGTGAATCAGCATTGGTGTCTGGGATAAAATCCCAGTGATAAAACATCCAACAGCTTGTAACACTGCGACATTGGGCAATGCTCACAGACATCTTTGGCGGGATTACAGATAGAAATCCTTGGTCAAAATCTGAGGTGAACTGCCAGGAATAGAGACCAGACCAAGTAATAATGCATAAGAGTTCAAGTCCAAGTAATAACAAATCATCTTGTTTTATATTTTTTATCTTCTATTTTTATTTTCTATTTCGAGTGTTCTGATTGCTTAATCTCTTATTTAGACAGAATGGGCTCAAACTTGTTTCATCATTATGTGGCTTTCATAGTGCTGTTTTAGATGCCATAGAGCAGTCTGATTTCCAGATGCTGCTCCCAATGCACACATGTTTCTCAGAGATGGTATATATAACACTAAACACCTCTATTGCAGCTGAAGTAAGTCCCAAACAGTGCAAGCATCTATGAGCATCCTCTTAAGTAGTCTTCACAGTCAGCGGGAAGCAGCTGTGCAATCATAATACTAAAATATGCCACCTTTGATTAAATGAATCATGCATATTTCTATTTGCTATAAAAACAGAGAGTGGGCAGTTCAGTTAGGTGGAATTAATGTCATTCTGTATGTTGCTTTGTTTTAGGAGAAAATCTAGGTCAAATGAGTGGGTGGGTTTACAGCAGGATCTACACCCAACATGTTTCAGTTATTAAGTTTTGGAATGTGTCCTTTCCTCCAGGTTCCTCAGTTGCTGACATTCAGTTTTGTAAGTAAAGTGAATGGACTAATGCACACCTCTTTCTATTAGCAGTCCATAATTGATAAGCACACATACACTGCAAAGAAATTCATTCACTACCTGGGAAATAACAAGAACAGTTCAATGCCAAAAAATTTCTTCTATGCCATTATTACAACAGGAGTTAAAATATTGCTTTCCTATCTTCAGCTTGCCTACCAATGTGTATGCATACATATGTGTGTACCAGACATGAGAAGTATTACCACAGTGAGATCATCAATAACATGCTGCTTTTCTTTGACTTGCAGTCGAAGAAATTCAATTTCTTGTTCATCCCGTGTGCTGCTAAGATCATTTAAAGATGTGTGCCTCTTCAGCACTGGTTGTGCAGATAATTTCTCTTTCTACAAAAGTTAAAATAAAATCTGTTATTAAACACAAAGAATATTGAATTATCTTTCCATAAAGATAAAAGAATTCAGGTGCATGATGTAGCAATCAAGAATTCTTCAGACCCATCAGTGCATATTCCACTACAGCATAAGGCCTCTTTCACCAGCTAAATATATATCCCATATGCCTTAGTGTTAGTACTTCACATAAAATATTTTAGAACAGAAACAAAGAACGTAGTCTGGAAAAAAGCTAGCAGACAAACAGCCATGACATACCATAACAGTAGAGCCTTTGGCACATATACTTAAAGTCAGTTTTGGCCTTTAATCAGGAAAAAAAAACCCATCATTTTATAAAGCTGATATTTAGTCGTACATTTGCTGCATCCAAATACATATTTTTTTTATCTACTCACGATCCTTTTCATTAATCAGTGCAAACTGATACAACACAATGACACAAAGGAATACCACTCTGTACTTAGAATGTGAATATTCAACTGCATTGGCTGACTTGGACAGTTATATCATCCCACTGTTGAGACACTGAAACACCTATCAGAAAAAAAACCTCACAAGCATTTCCACCTCAAAGTAACTCAGTTCTCCTATAACAAGACATCAGAAATTATTACTTACCAATTCTACATTTTCCCTTGATAGATTTTTTATTTTTTCTTCCATTCTCTGGATGCACTGCATCATATCATCATTTTTTTTGCTCATCCTCTTATTTTTTTCAACCAAAGGCTTTAGCTGACTTTCTGTCTCCCGAGAACGTTTCAGCTGCAAATAGCAAAGGAACAAGCTAAGTTGTGCTTATTTTATAGTTGTAAGAAAGAATGTGTGAGCTTTCTCTTGCCTTTTCCATTCATTAAAAAGTTCAGTTCTTTTCTTAAGTATCATCTGATACAGACTTCTGTACTGAGTACTACGAGAGTCCAAGCAAATGAGAAATAGCTCTGGTCTTTGGATTTTGCTCTTACAAAACATTTATGAAGATCTGTAAGCATTTCTTGATAAACTAATCTTGTTGCACATAAGTTTCTTGTGAGCAAATATATATACGGTCATCATCTTTCACCAACTTAACTACCCCTTAGTAAACACTTCCTCCTCTACTTTGAAAAACCTATACCTAGTGTGTAATTAGGGCAATACAAGAGGCTGCCAGAGGGCACAGATTCAATCTCAGCATTCTGTTGACATTTCCAAGCTGTTCAGTTTTACTCCTATGGTCTTATTATATTAGACAACAGAATGAAACAAATTGCTGCTTTTTCACGTATTTGTGTGTATTCAGTATTTCACTACTTCTGTTTCATTAATCCTTGATTTGTTTTCTTTGCTTAATTTTTTTTTTCCACCACTTATTTCCATACTTATTGATATTACTAGTTTTACGTAGTATTGTCTCAGAATATGACAAAATCTCCTCCATATCATTTCCAAACTATGTTTCTGAAACCTCAAAGTCAAGCATCAAGAAGAGCTTTTGACTGAGTCATACGTGCCTTCCATTTAGAGGGACACTGCAGTAAAGATGTTGCAGTACTTTAGCATTCTTCAGGGATGTTTTGACTGACTTATGTCCACAGAAAGGATTAGAAGGCAACCATTATAAAACCATTATAAAATCCATTACATAATGCAACCTTGAAAGAAAGCATGATGTTCTTGTAAGTACAGAGTAGAGAAAAGCAACTGTACTGGTAAAAGAAAAAAAAAGAAAAAGTACACTACTCAGCACCTAGGCAAAGTAGTGAAAATTGCTAACAGCATCCAGATTAAAAAGTATGCTCTTACATAGCTGTCTGTGAGGAGGAGTCATTTGTTTTTTGTTGTTCTTTTTAAATTCATGATTATGCTCTCAAGTCATCCAGTTTTACTATATTATGGTTCAATTAACTTCACTAATCTAGATTCAGCCAAGACTTCAGACAAGAACATTTAAAAATTAGTTTTGATAATCATCAAGTTATCACAACTAAACAAAATCCCTTTATCATAAAACAAATCCCTCTGATCTCAGTATGAAAAACTAAGTCTGACAAAGAGAGTAAGAAGAAGTCAATGTTGCACTTAAAATACTGGAAAGAAATTGTGCCCTCACCGTACATAATAGCATTAATTTGAATCAGAAACACAGGTTGCGTGAAGGAAAAATTCTTCTTAATTCTACTTAAAATGAAAAATCCTTTCTACTGCCTTTAGGAATAGTGCATTATAACAGGATGCAAATAAAAATTTTTACTGTTAAAACTCAGTTTCACAGTCCATGGGAGTTTTCTCATTAATCTCATTATAAGCAATTAAGTAGCAATGCAAGCTAATAGAATTCATTCTTAAAATTCATATCCTTTCTTTAATAAGTTGCTATCATTCTCCTAGGATAGTTTCACCTACTTAAGAGATTTCCCTTGAGAAAGGAGATGGCAGATTTCTCATCTCCAGAACAAAAACACTTTTTAACTCCCAGCTAGCATAAGCATGTCACAAAACTATTGTTGAATTTGTCTATTACAAAGACTAATACAGCAATTTAAGGACGTGGATTATGTATGTTTTACACAACATCATTAGACAGTTGCCACAGGCAAGCTAACAGCCTATTCAGTTACGATGACCACAAAATAAATTTATAAAGTTTTATTTCTCTGGAACAAAAGGGATTCCATCCTTGTCTATGGTGACAAAGTAAATATCCATAGAAACATATCCGATCTTTATATATAATTGATTGTGTCCAACCAGGTCTAATTTGTAAATTATTTATAACACTGACTTTTCAGCATTAATTCATTTACCATAAAAAATGTCCTCCCAGTCACCATCTGTGTTATTACTAATTAATTTACCAGTTCATTTCTTTCATCTGCTAAGAGAGTATTTCTGTCTTCCAGCTTCCTTATCATAGCATTCAGTTCAGCGATTTTCAACTGAAATCTCCTCACATCTCGTTCATCCAAATGCTGCTCCTTTGCATCAAAGACATATAGATATATAAAATTATCTTTAAAAATACAATCCAAAAATGTAATATCACGGTTTAGCAAGTAGATTGTATAAATCTGAATTAGACTCTTACATCAGTGTTTGGAAAACTTATCTTAATTAACTGAAAGACTAAACAGCAACATCCTGTGTAAATGCTACATTATATCTTACCTGAAATGGGTCTACATGACAGTAAAGAGTTAACAATATATTTATAAAAAAAAAAGAAAAAAAGAAAAAAAAAAAAGCTAGATATAAGTAATTCATTCATGACTGGTAAATTCTAGCATGATTTATAACCATTATCTCAAAGAAATCTAGTGCATAATACATCGACTAAAAGCACTTGGAAGAGTTTTGGAAAAGGATGGTATCATATAATTTCTAAAATTATGGGATAACTAACTCTAGAAAAATAGTGGCTTTCTGGACGAAGAAAGGCTGTTTTTAGTCACAGATAACAAGCAAGTTCGTGGTTGAACCTCATCATGTAAGCTCTAAAAGGTCTGTGTTCACATATTTTTCAACATTCTTTGAACCTGAAGAGGTCCAAGGATTTTCTTACTTACAGGCAAAACACTACGTGCAGTGCAAGACCATTTGAGTCAAGCCTTCTAGTGTTTTATAAGTAACCACAAAACCAGTGTGAATACACAGGCAGTAATTGTCCTGTGCTGGCTATTTAAAGGAAACAGGATTTTCTTACCGGGCTTCCCATCAACTCGGTGATGTCCCCCACTCCTGCAGGAAGTTCTCTCTTGGGGCTGCTGTGGTACCGCTCTGCCTCCTTCACTTGAACGAGCTGCTCATCCAAAGCTTCTTTCTGAAGGAGGAGTTTCTGTGTATGCCCTGCCTGGATGCCAAGGTCTTTCTCCAGAGCCAGAATCACTCTATCTTTGCCTTTTATCTCATCCATCTGGAAAGAAATACAGCAAGGAAGTTTCTATAACATCCCCAGGTATGGACATGCTGCATGCATGTCCACAAACCTTCAAAAAAAAGTTCTTTTTCTCTCAGATTAATACCAGAGTGGCTGCTGAAAAGAATAATCTCTCTCCTCTGAAGCACTTGCCCCTCCCATTAAAAAAGTTTCAGCTCTCACTTGACAATAAGCTTGCTGGGTACAGTCTCAGTTCAAGTGGAAAACAAAAATAGATACAGACATACACTGAAGCAAAATGTATAGCCACTGAGAGTGTCCATTTCACTTGTGAATACACACTTTAATAAACTAAAGAGAAATCTCCCTTTACCATCTTCCATAGATGCAACACACGGCTAACACAAGGTAAGAGGAGCAGACCCTTTAAAACTCACATAAGTTTTGTTTTGAAATTTAAGCAATACACATTTGACCATGATGACTCTCTCTCTGTTAGTGAAAAATTACATGCAGTGAATCTCTTCATAGAGGTTTTAAGATCAGTGAACAGACAGTCACATTTCAATTTAAATCGTTAAGTAAGCCTAAGCATTTTGTGTGCCTTTGCTAGTCCCCAGCTGGAAGGAAAAGAGAAAATGCATGCAGAGCTTTAGAATAAATAGTAGGGAGAACTAGTTTTTTAAACACCATCCATGGTTATTGAACTGCATTGTTCATTCACCCTGATACCAAATAAAGCATACTGATAGCAGGGATCTATTGCAGCTCTCATAGGATTTGTCCCTCATATCATCAGTGTTACATTCACTTCAGTACTATTCCAAAAGCCAGAGGAAGTGACAATCTGCAGCAATTACTACAGAAACTGTTTTCTTAACAAGAATATTAACCATTGCTTGTATATTTATTAGAATTGTACTATCTCCTTTAGTTTATGAAATGATTTTCTTGGCCAACTAGCTCATGGAATTTTGGAAGAGTATTATAGTCTCACATAAAGAGAAAAAATCACAAACTGTACAGTTTATTACTGTTATTTTTATTTTTTTATTTTTTATAGTCCCACACCTATATAAGTCCTTCAGTCAAGTTCCAGCCCTACCACTTCACTCTCCCCCAAAAATACAAAGGAAATGTTAACTTACAGTTAAGTCTGACAGTCTGAGTCTGATTAACTCAATCGGACTATGTGATCAGATATAACTTACTCAGGATTCTCATCTTACACTTTTCACAGTCTACAAAGCATGTGAAATTAGTTTGAATTCAGGATCTGTATGGCAAGAGATAGCTTGGCTAAGTCAATTAAAATGTGATTTTAAAAAGTCAGCAGATTTGAAGTGAATAAACTGGTCTGGACTGCTGATAAATTGCAATTATTTGTTTTAATGTAGATATCCTTCCTGATTTGGGAATTTCCTCATTCAGTAACTGGGGTTAATATATTCCAGCAAGTTAATTCAGATTTGTGTGACTTTCAACCGTGTCAAAAAGAACTTCCAGGACAAGTATGCAGTTTTTATTAATGGAAGAATTTGCGACATGCAGGGTTTCAGAAGGACTGTGCAGTGAACAGCCATGACAAAAATTAAGCAGCTGCCTCATTCACTGAATGCTATCTATCATGCACACTGATCTGTCAGGGGTCCCCCTTCAGAGGAAAAAATGTCATGTAACTAAATACTGTGGACAAGGTTTGGCTCACTGTTACACAGGTGTTCATTCTGAAATAAATGAAACAGAAATACGACTACGTGAGGCATACGCTTAACAAAGAAGAAGTAACGCTATGTAGGCAGCATAGATTTTAGTCACCCAATTAGTAACATATTTTGTACTCTTGATACTCTCACAACTTAAATGCTAAATGGAACGATGCAGGTGTTTCAGTTGGAAGAAAAAAATGGAAAAATTGCAGTACAGACTGCTATTTGATGAACTGTAGCAGAACAAAACTTTTGAAGTGCATCATCAGTGACATTGCACCCAATTCATTCTTCCATATGCTTCCATCCACAAAGATCAAACACTGGAACAAAATAGCATGATGGAGCATGGCTTTGGGGTAGGGCTAGGGGAAGGCAAGGAAGAAGGCAGAATTCTTTGGACTTCTTTGTTTTTCTTCTACCAAAAAAAATCTACATGTGGTGAAACCAAGAAAAAAACTTCAGTCAAATAGAAAAATTACTGATATATTGATAATAATTTATAATAGCAATATAATAGTCATTACTACAGACCCCTTTCTATTTGGGGGCCTATACTTTAAGTTAGAGAAACACAGCAGAGTAGCTCTTACACTAAAAAATGCGTATTCCTTCCTGTGAAATCATTTAAGACCTCTAAGTAAGATACAAAGGGAGACCACTCTTTTATTCCAAAGTATTTAGAATAATTGGATACCAACCCATGAATTATGTGCACGTAAGCATAGAAAACATAGCAGCAGCGATAACTTCAAGTGCAAACTAGAGGGATTTCTAAACAATTTTACTGAAGTAACTTAATACAAACAGAAAGCAGAAAGGTATGAATAGAAGAGCAGCAACAACACCTTTGCCTTGGATTGTTTTATCTGCTTGGTTCACAATATAACTTTCTTACAGATATTATGCTGAATCAAACATATCCCAGAAATTCCTTCCAACTGCCTGTTTTAGCTGCTGATTTGTTCACAGTTTTAAAACGTTGCCTTTTTTTTTTTTTTTTCAGTTATGTGGTATTGCATGAATTCTTTTGCATTCTGCTTTCCATGGATTTTAAAGCATTTTAGAAATGTCACAATTTTAATGCAATTAAGCAAGATAGAATCCCGCATAAAAAGCCTGTGATCGGAAAGCAAGAGAGCAAATTAAAACTTATTTCCATTTACATGCTTTGAGAAGTAGTAGAAATACCATCAGAAAGAGAGCTGTAAAGAAAACAAGGTCTACAATCATCAGCTGCATAGGATATTACCACAAAATCACCCTGGTGTTGTTGACTAAAATTATAGCTTTCTAAAGAATCATTTCTTAATTAATGGGCTTTATACAGTCAAATGGTAGGTGCTGAGCACAGCGATTACCTGCATTGCATCAATGTAGGGCCAGCGTTCGTAGCCTATTCCAAATTTACATAGTTTTCTTAAAAATAAAAGGAATTTTAAAAACATTCTAAAATATAAAAGAAATGAGCAGAAATAAGTGTTTTAATAACATTTACCAAATATGAAAGAAAGCTAAGCTAGTCACTGGAAAATGTATCTATGTGCCAATTATCCCACACTTCAATAACTACAATAAAAGTCAGAAATCTCTGGGGGAACTTTAGCCTCTCACAAAGTTGAAAGAGAAATTCCCAGGGACTTAATAGCTAGATCTATCAAGGCAGCAAGATACTCAATTTTCAAAGTGGAAAAAGCCAGCTGCTGCATATGGCCAAGTGTACGACCCTCTTCTTCACTTGTCTCTATCAAAATTATCTGCTAGCCAACTGCAGAACAGCATTCTATTGCCTTTTGCTCCAGAAGAAATCAAGTTCAAATTTATCCTGAACATTTGATGCTTAAAAAAAAAAAGAAAAAAAGAAAAAGGCTTATATTGAGAGGAATGCTTGTTACTAAGAAAAACACAGAACAGAAGCTACTCAAATTTGTTAAGATAGAACTAACAGGAATTAATACATATTACATTTCACAGGATCACAGTATTGCAGGGAATAGAAGAAACCCTCTAGAGATCATCGAGTCCAAATCCCTGATAAGCAGTTCCCTACAGTAGGTTGCACAGGAAGGCATCCAAATGGGTCTTGAATACCTCCTGAGGAGATTCCACAAGCTTTCTGAGCATCCTGTTTCAGTGCTCCATCACTCTCACAGTAAAGAAGTTTCTTTTTAAGTTCATTTGGAACTTCCTGTGTTTCATTTGTGCCCGCTGTCCCCTGTGCTGTCGCTGGGCACAACTGAAAAGAGCCCAGCCCCATCCATTTGACTCCCACCCTTTAGATATTTATAAGCATTCCCACTTCAGGTTTCTCTTCTCCCAGGGGGGAAGAACTCATAAGGGAGATGCCCTGCCTTCTGCAGGCTAATAAGGGAGATGCTCCAGATTCCTCATCTTTGTGTCCCTTAGCTGAACTCTCTCCAGCAGTTGCAGTAAGACATAACAACAATATTCTACATAAAGTTCACTTGGAGGCAGGAAAAAAATATTCCTGTGTTGTGCACAGGCTTCTCTACAGCAGACATAGTCAACTATTTATTTAAATGTTTGCTGCTTATTTAGGAACCTCAAGGGAAGATGGGAGAAGGGTTACGTACACACGCACATGGGATCTATTCTTAAATGCCATCATCGCAATTTCTCTAAACCAATAGTCAGTATTTTCCTCCAATAGCTTTTCTCATTCTTTTAAGGTGTGTATATCTAAGGAAGGGATTAAAAGTTATGTAAACTATACAAGAAACAGCATAAAGGCGGACGACATCAGAACTTTTCAATAAGTTTATTTTAATAAGTTTACTGCGCATTTCTCAAATCATCTTGCATTTTTGTAGCTGACTGCAATCTCTTCTCCTGTAATTATTGTTCATTGAAATAAATGTAGGAGAAGTAGTCAGAAGATGGGAAAGGTAGAAAAAGTAAGTAATCCAAATGTAAGCAGATTTTTTTCATTCCATGTGCCATGCCATACATCATTTCCGTGGGTTTTTAATAGCATACAAGCAGTTGGATATTTCTAAAGGACATGAAAATCATATTAAGTGACCTGCCTACCACAATAGAGTCCTATGAAAATATTAGGAATAAACATAAAATGCTGAGCCTGTATTATAAAGCACTTTCATTTGATCTGCTTGATTCAGGAAAAAGAACAACAAGGCTTGAGTTGCTCTATCAGCTCCTGAGAGGAGGAGCACAAAATCTTTAGAGGTCTGAAGGAAAGTGTTATTTGCAGTCTTAAAATACTGAAAGCAAAGTACATTTTGCAGTCCTAAAATGCTGAAGGTGGTAGAAGGGTCTTTGCAGGAGATTAGCTGAGCCTTGGTATGTAACTCAAACAGGCTTCTCAAACAGATGGCAAAATCCAGAGAAGCAGCCTATAATTTGATATCAGCAGCTGTGAATGAAATACATGCACGATTAATTGGGTGATAAGAAGCACGTTACTGAAGTCTCTGCCCAACCATGCCTGACTACACACACTTGGAAGACTCAAACACAACACTAAGAAGATTCAAAACTCAGCTTTACTGTTTGAAAATTCAGTGTCTGGAAGAAGAAACAAAACTGATGCATATTTGCACTGCATAAGTGCAGTTAAGAAAGCCACGCCTCATCCCTCTTTTTGGGCCTTAGGGCAGCAATGGAACACAAAGTCTCCCTGCCAACAGAGACTACAAAAATTTTGAGAGGGAAAGTCTCAGCACCTTTTGGTCATCTAAATTTTACCCCTTAAAAACTAAAGAGAATAATGCATGTAACATCTTCATCTACTATTCAGATGAAGAAATGGAATGCACTCTCCCCAAGTTCATGGATGACATCAAACATGGGGGGGCAGTTGCTGTGCTAGGGGTGATGTCTGCCATTCACTGGGACTTGGTGTGCTGGAGAAATGGGTCAAAAGTAACCTTGGAAATTCACCTAAGACAGATACAAACTCCTGCCCTTCAGGTGGTTTAAGTTCTGCAGCAGAAAAGTGTGGAAGCCAATTCCAGTTGGCAGTGCTGCAGGGGAAAAAAAGGAAACAAGAAAAGGCTCCTGGAGGGCAAGTTGGATGTGGGTCAGCAGTGAGAGATTTTAACTCTCAAATTAACTTGACATTAGACCAAATGAGGAGTGCAGCCAGAAGGATGAGAGAAGTGATTTAGCCCTTCATTAAGAACTTGTGAAACCACACCAGGAGGAAAGTAGCCACTTTAGAGCTTCTCTACTGGAAAAAAAAAAAAAAAAGAAGACATGGATGAATTTGCACAATCACCATAAATAGCAGCAAGAGCAGTAAGACCACTATGGGGCACTGTGTGTCATTCAAGAAATGGGTGAAGAAGCAGGACTTATTTATCCAAAGATTGCAGGATCCATACATGAAGGCTGAATCAAATTTCCAGGTACTATGTTACAGATATTTGGGAAATTCTAAACAGAGGAAGGGTTCCACATTGAGACTTCAAATTCATGCAATAATTATCTGACAGACCAATCTCAAAGCGTTGCAGTAACTGGGGTTACCACAGGCACGCGGCCAGTAAGTAGTGGGGTTCCACAGGGCTCCATTTTAGGCCTAGTTCTCTTCTTTTTTTTTTTTTTTTTTTTTATTTTTTTTTATGTTACTTGGACACATCCAACTTCATAAATCATAGCTGATCACAAACTTCTTAAAATCAATCCTAAAAGTAACTTTGTACTTTTATCCCACAAACAACAAATGGATTTTTTTCCTTTGCAAATGTGAATCTGTACTAACATTACATTACTATCTAGAGGATTTTGTAGAGTTATTTGCAAATATTAATGAAATAAGCTAATTCACTCAATATGTTGTTCGTCCTCAAACATGGATCTGATTGTGTGTCTAATAAGATCAGTGGAATCTTCTACACTGATTTTCTGGATAAGAAACCTGAGTCTGCTTCACACTGAAGTGACATAAAGTGATTCAGTTCATCTCAATCCAGGAACATTTAGGAATATTCAGGAAGATCGTATGTGCGAAAGTTTTAACTAGGTTGAATTTTAAAATGGGCAAAAGGTTTGATGTTAAAGATACTGCCAATAGAGGAAACAATATTTACATAAAACCCCACATCACACAATACAGAATGCATGTCATCTGTTCATCCCAAAGCTTAAAATATTACATTGATTATTTTTAACAGTCAGACAAAATAAACATTTAGGTTCCTTCTTATGTGATAATATCAATGAGGTGATGTCTAATCGATATATGATAAATGATTTTGTATTATTATCCAAGGCATGCACTGTGAAGAATCAATCGTTCTCATCACTACAAAAAAAAAAAAAAAAAAAAAAAAAAAAAAAGAGTATTGAGAGAAATGCACCTTGCAAAGTAAGAGCTTTCTTAAAAACAGTCTCTAGATAACCCTGGAGTGAATGAAGCCTCTAAATAAAAGGATGCACTACTCACACCCTATTTCACAGATATACTTGCAACAGAACATAACAACCTTTTGAAAATACCACATTTGTGATTTAAGAGAAAGAATACAAAGTCTTTACTGCTGAAAACCAACATTAAACTTGATTTTAAAACCAAATTAAGTCAGTTAAATTACAAGTTTAATTGAGGTCCAAAGCAAAAAATTGTCCTGTTATTTTGTGTGTTTTTAAATTTTAGACTGATTAAAACATTAAATGCTGTTATAGTTCTGCTTTTTATTTAGTAAACATTTAAAAACCCATAACTTCTCCATAGCATTAATTAGGTATCTTGTCAAGTTTACCTTGTACCAGCCAGACTTCAGAGGGAAACCAGACACCCTGCTAACAAACATGCTGCTGAAACCAGAGTCTGTTGGTAGAGAATTACCAAGGTGCATGCATCTAAGCAGCCCTCAGCTGAAGGTATGCTTTGGGGCAGTTCATGTCAAAGCTCAGTGGGTGAAGAAGTGCAATTATGGCTGTGCGTATTCTTTTATTGAAATAATCTGGTCCAGAAATAGAACAATACTATTTCAGCTTAGCTGCTCGGAATATTGGATTAAAAAAAAAAAAAAAAAAGGTAATAGTTGCTCTCACTTATCTTCTTTAAGTTGTATCTTTCCTTTTAAAGCTTCTCTTTCACTTGCATCTCCAGTTTGTAACTAGCTGTTTTTACTTTCTAGTTTTCTAGTTTTCAGCTGTCTGTACATTGTGCCCTTGCACATATATATATAGCAAGAATGTATTTTCCTCACAGAAGGAAAACAAAAACTATAGTTACAGAAAAACAAGAAATCCATGTTCACAGGCATTGCATAAATTAATGAAAAAATGCTATAACTACTATATGAAGTCAATTACAGGGACATATTTCCATATAATTTCATGCTGTTCAGAGAAAGAGTGATTTCTTTGCCAAATAGCTATTTTTCTTTCCCTCATTAGGCACTGGGATCTTCCCATTCATCTTGTTTGCACTGAGGACTGTTGGGTAATTTTCATTGCTCAGTCCAGAAGTGTGAAGACACTGACCATAATCCTACTTAGTCTCCCAGAGGAAGACAGTAGCTCCTAGGAACCCCTGCAGTGTTTGAAGTGTTTCAGTTTGGTTTGCATTTGTTTTGGTTTTTACCTTGCCACAGACTAAAATAGTACCCTATACAAGAATAGCCACCTGAATTGTTATGAATTCCTGGAAGGAGCACTGCCTTCAGAAGAATATCTCAGACAATTTAATGAAATATTGAAATCCGTAAATTTGAAAGGAGTCAAACCACTACACAGTAACACCAATTTTCTGATATTTTTCCTCATTGTTTCTCCTTAAGGTGCAGAAGGATGTGAACACTTCAAGTAAAACCCCTTGAAGCTAACGGCAGACTTCTTGCAGAGCTGTGAACAGGTAACAGCAGTTATCTGCACACACACCAAATACCATTATCTTTAATAGATGCAGTTGCACTGAATAACAGGGGAAGAAATGGAGAGATCCAGTAAAGCTCCAATTATAATTTGGAATGATTTGACTGGATTGTTTCATGCCAGACAGAAAAATTGAGTGCCCTCCTTTGCCTTCATATCACAGCAGGCTTAAAGGTTCAACACTTAAGAGAGAAGAGCTAAGCTGTTCTGTACAACACCACTGTGAGACTCACTGTGGGTGTATTTGTGGGGCAATTTAAGATGAAAAAACTGAGGGTGCATAAGTATGTGCTTCCTCTCACTCTCTTATCTTTAAGAAGGGTAAATTTAAATAACATCTGTTCTTTAGATCAGCACAAGCAACAACACAATACATTTCTCTCCTCTTTAACACTTTGTAAAATTACCTGGTTTATTATGGTTATCTTAATATTCTAGATTTATAATATAGAACAAGATGTAAAACAAGCTACGCTCACAGTAGCATCACGTTCTCAGTCTTTTCAGTGGTCATTAAATTAGTTAATCAAGGAAATTATGCCCTTGAGAGCTGTTCAAGATCCAGTTTACTTAAGGAAAAAACAACTACATTGCCTCAGACAAAAAAAAAAAAGGGATCGCTGTTAAACAGATATACTTGTCTGTAGCTTATCTTCACCATCTTTCTTCACAAGGAATGGAAGAAATAAGAGAACATATCCATATAAGCACAAAATGATAAAATAATTTCTGCTTAAGAAAACCAAGGTTTTATTTCATTTTAAATGTAAATTTCTTTACATGAGATATATTTTCTCATAATGTCACATTTAACTTACAAAGCTATTGAATAGGTTGATTAGCGAGATTAGCAACCAGATCTTACAATCATAGAATTGATCAGGTTGGAAAAGACCTTAAAGATCAAGTCCAACCACAACCTAACCATTCTATCCCAACTCTAACAACCCACTGATAAGTCACGTCCCTGAGCATCGCATCCAAACTTTTTTTAAACACATTTAGGGATGGTGACTCAACCACCTCCCATCTTGAATGTACATAAAAGAATCACATACCAAACAAATGTCCTTTGTAAAGTGCTCTAAACGTATTAGTTTGTACAGCCCTCCTTGTATGCACTTCGCATTTTATATAGATGCAAATTTGAAATATTTGGGGCACCTACTATCAGGAAACATTGCCCACCCTTCTACTTTATACAAGTGGCACAGTGCGCCATCTGTGCTGAAGTCCTATGGTTTACAAAACATGACAGAACCTTCTGCCCTGCACCCTAATTCTTCTGCTCCTGAAAGTCATAATCTAAAATCAGAAGCTTTAAGAAGCCAAAAAGGGTAACTGCTTCAAATTGAATGGTCTGAGAAATTATTCACAAGGAGAAAATACTTTACCTTGGTTCATCACAATGGGTTTGCCATATAAAAAAATACAAAACTACCCTGGAAAGGTTAAGTTGTCCTTCTCACAAAGGTGTCGCTAAACTGCCTAATGAGCAGTGCCTCACAACTTTGACCAGGGTGACTTTGACAAGTAGTACAATTCAAGCACGTAGGAAAGAAGAAAAAATAATCAATTTCTATGATCTGTTGAAAGAAGCTCAGTTGGGAAATTTCTGGCTTAACCACATTCTACTCAATGGAACATAAAGCTTTGGATTGGATTGGGGCAGCCACGGAGCCAAGGCATGAAGCTATGCTGTATGGAAGAAAAAGTACTGGAAGTAGCAGCCTACTCTATTGAACCAGCCAGCACTGGTGGAAGATGTCACTGCAGAACAGGTTAGATATTTACCTGTGGGTGGATAAAGCAATATCTTAAATGCTACCATAAACAGATGTATTATTTCATGAACTTACCAGCCTGCGGATATCCCTCTCACATTCACGCTTTATTCTATTAATCTCATCCTGATGGGATTGGTAAGCCATGCGCAGGTCAGCAGCCTTCATTTTATCCGCCTGCATGATGTTGTTCAAAGCTTCTTCAAGCTGCTTTTTACCAGATTTTAGCTCCAAGATCTCTTGTTGCAACTTCATTCGTTCACTGTCAAACGATTTGCGAGCCTCCTCCTTCGCCTCACTCAGCAGCGCAGTCTTCACCTTGTCGGCCGCCCCATCCCGCAGCACATTGACTGTTGATTGCAAACGCTGAATTTCACTGTCTTTAATTTTCACCATTCTCGCTACTTCCTGCTCATGCTGTCGGATCAGCAGTTCTCTGACGCTCTGAAGCTCCTTCATTTTCTCCTCATGGAGCTTAGCTTTCAGTTCAGAAACATAGGCAGTGTGCTTATGCTGCTCCTGCTCCCTTTCTTGCTTAACTTCTTGGATTTTCTCTCTCAATTTACCCACCTGGAACATCAATGTAAAATATAGATTAGCAAGCGCCATCACACCTTTACAAGTCATCAAGAGAGCTTTATCATAAACCTTCTCAAAAAGTCATCCTGAATATTCAAAAGCAAAGACTGTAAACACAAAATTTCTCTCTTCAAACAGCAAGAGAACTAGAGCTTGAAAAAGGCTGTTTGTGCCTGCGTGTAGATGAATCTGCTTTGCAGAGGTACTACCAGCCCAGCATCCAACCCAGTTCTCAGTTCTCTCACAATTTTCCTCTACCAAACACCCCAGATTACTCTCATCTACAACCCTCACATTGCACCCAACAAGCTGATGGAAAAGGAAGCAGAGAGAAAAAAAAAAAATGCAAACATTAAAAAAATGTTCAGGATGAGAAAATTTTCTACTACTCAACAGACCATACTTCAAGGATGTTCATAGTAACTCAGATCTTCATATAGGCTCAGGTAATTTATTCCCACAACATCCTTCTGTAGCTAAGGAGCACTATCACTGTACTGCATATGGGATTCTCAACCAATCATCAATTTACCTTGTATATACACAAACTGGCTTTGGGATTCGATTTCCTAATTCCTACACCCAAATCCACTGTTTGACCTAAGGTAATTTCCAAGTGAGATTAGATACTAATATAGATGGGGGAGAAAAAAAAAGGAGAAGTATTGTAGTACAACAGAAAGGGTATAATGTATCCGATCACACCTAATATCAGCATCGCCCTCCTACAACTCCTATCACTTCATCGGCTGGAATATAGGCTCTGCACATGGCCTTCAACTCTCAAACAAAGACAGAGAGAAGCAGAGATTTGTGTTTTGACCTTGAGTGGCAATAAAAACATATAACCCTCATAACACTGCATGGTAAAAATCAGGTCATCAAGCAGTTGGATATTAGTACCTGCCACAGCATTCCTAGACTTCTTGCACCTTTGCGGTGCACTGCTGGGACCTGTGGTCACACAATGCATTAATGTATTTAATTTATGCTAAACTACAGCAAAGATGCAACTTGCACCAGATTTTAGTGCTGTATGGGGGGGAGGATCTCTATTAATATTGAGAATAAAATTTACTAAGAAGGCATAATTAATACAGTTTATTTTTTCCCCACAGTTCTGGATTCTACAGTCAAAAACAAAAGTGTTAAATTAAAGCTATAATACTAGTTCAGGAAAGGTTCAGAAAATTTTGTTATTTTCCTCATTGTAAGAAGGCTGGATCTAAACAGGTACACTTGTGTGTTTGCTTTAGGCAAAACACAGCATCTTAACTCAAAAGCCTTGGTTATAACTCATCCAATGAAATCAACTTTACTACTTGATTTGATTGGTCATAAAATGAGACTGATCTGTTATACATTAAGACCCTAGCACTAAGTTCACGATGTCCAGAATCTGAACTCCACCTGAAGTCTTCTGGCAGAAAGGACAGCAAATCCCTTTTTAAAAAGTGAAAAAGAAACACGTGGAAGCAGGATAGCAAGGGTACGGAAGTAATATTCTAGATATGATGTGGACTCAACACCAATTGGGGCAGTGTTACAATTGTAGGAGTGGAGTGAACCAGGCACCATTCAACTAGGATGTCATCACACAGGTACTGTTATCCCTTTCCAGGATGATCCAGATCATATTTATATGTTTATATATATGTTTATTCAAACAAGAATTATTTCCCCCATAAATGGTAAGTCTGGCTACTGGAATGTATGTTCTTTAGATACCCATATTTTATTTCTTCTCATAAAATAACTTGAAGATCCAAGCCTACAGCAGATAGCATGGATCTCCACTGCTTGCATTAGGGCACTCGATTCCGTAAGAGAGTAAATAGGCCGAACTTTTTCTTAGACTATCACAGATGAGTGAATTTTCAAACCTACCAACACTCAAATTCACCTGAATCTGCTATTGAAGGCCAAAGAAAGTTGAGATGAAACTGTAAAATGAGATCTAGTTTAAAAAAAAAATCATAGGAAAACAAATTGTACAATGACAATTATAAATAATGCTGATATTCCTCCAGAACCACGGTATTTTAAAATTAGTCATGTTGTATATTAGGTATGAGACTGAAAAGCAGTTTTCAATATAACACATTAATGATTGTGACTTCCTGAAAGCATTTTTAATACACGTGAAAAGGATTCTGACATTCTGGTGAGTTCTGGGTTACACAAAATTGCATGCTTGAATAATGGTTTTCATTTTTCTTTGAGCACATGCCAACATCTATATCCATTGTTTCTGTCCACCACAACACATCTCAAACTTTCAGACTAACTGAATATCATCACATATCATTCAGTCATTTCACTTACAAAGCTTCTGCAAGCACAACGCAAATAATAACAACCCTATAATCCCTGAATTCTGCATCTTATCTTAAATGCATTTCATTCTGCATAACCCAGAAAAATAGATGCATCCTAATCTTCAAGGTCTTTAAAAAGCCCATTCTTGTTATTGCTTCTCCTCAGAGAAGATAGAAAATTAGCTCTATTACAGTTGTCTTCCCTGAAAGCCATAAACTCTCTGTCCCTCTCTCCCTCCCAAAATGTTAATCTCTACACTTTTGGCAACTGATAGAACAAGAATAGTAATATGGTATTTTCCCATATGCTTAACTGTCTCTGTTTCAAAATGAACTCAAACACAGTTAAAATGTATTTATTTTTAAATGCATAAAGCTGTTCTGTCCACAAGTTGAAGCATAGCCAAGAACTGAAGCCAGTAAGTAAAAAAAAAATATTCATACAGGTTTTCAGTGCACCACTGAGAGTGCCTGACCCCATCTTTACTTTCCCCCATCAGCTATTTATGCATTTTTATAAAGTCCTTCCAAGACTTCTCCAGTCTCGACAGCCCCAACTTCTTTCTTGTAAGTGACATTGCATATCAACATGTCTTAGAGATAGAGAAAATTGCTGAGAAACAGTCTAGTTCCAGAATAAAGAGAAGATGACGATACTCAATGAAGAAAGTTCATACTAGAATTGGCTTGTATGTCACAGGATAAAATCACAATTGACTGGATTGCAAGAATTTGGTGTTAAAGTATAATTCAAACAATTTCAGGGAGAAAAGAAAGTATGCTAAAATTTTGCACTTAGGACATGATAACTTTTCTGCAGAAACTTGCAAGTGTAGAATTCAGAAATGTAAGTTAAAGTCTTTGGGAATATCTACAGGTCTGATTTAACCTCTTTATTGGATATGACAATTTGTCACATCAGTCCACAGCCTAGGAACTCTCCTGGCTTTTTTTCCAGATTATATCACTGTATCACACCTTGTAAAAGAAACAGCTCTTATCACTTCCAGTTACCTAAGAATCCAACTCATTTTGCCCTGATTCTTCTTTCAGGCAATCATTTTTCTAAATCTCCTTCACCTCTAACAAGAGCACAGAAGTGGCAGAGGCTGCAACCAGGTGTAATTCCACTTTGTCAAACACCAATTTTACGTAACATACACTCACTGCTCAGTTACCACTTTTCCCACCCACCTGCCTCTACTGCTTATTTCTATTATTTATGTGATCTTACTCATCGTTCTTTCTCCCTAGCAAAAAACCTTGTTGAATTCACTCTATTCTCATTGCACCTTTGTAAATATCCTCTTTTTGCTCTTTTCCAGCAACAAATGACTCTTTGAAAGAAAAGTAAAAAAACTTCATCTTGTGCATTTGCTACAATCATTCTTGCCTCCAGCATTCCCAATTCTAATAATTTTTTAGCCTGAACTCTCAAGATTATGTGAAAGCATCACAGAAAATGTGTTTCTGCTCACATCTGAGGATAGTTCCTTGTTTTATATTAGGATACCCTAGAAACTCCTGAAGGCTGCAGCAACTGTCCCTTTATTCCAGATCAAAATGTAAATGTATAGTTTGACAGATACAATAATTGCACAAACTCCACTACAATTCTGAATAGAATTCTGTAGATCACACCACATTTCCTGTTAACAACTTAGAACATGATAGCATCTAGAAGATTTAATTGTGATACTTTTTTGTTTTTTATTCCAAATTTGGGATAATCATTTAATATCTGCATGTTGATGTCTCACTCCTCCCCTCCTCCTTAATAACTTTTTTACCTGGACAAGTCACATTAACATGTCTAGCATTTTAATGCTTCACTCCTATTAGAACTTTTAGTTCTTCCGTATTTATTCCTAATAACTTTGCTATATACAGTGTTTGACAGACGACCCAAATGCTCTCATCTTAGTGATTTGTTAAGTATTGATCATTTGACTTTACACAATAAGACCACAGATCTGAATTCAAACGCCCTTCAACTTTAATTGGTAACACCATTACACATAGAAGTGTAAAACATCCATTTCCCTGCTCTAAGATGGTTGCCGTATTTCTTTCCCAACTACCATACCCTAGTAGCTACTTGTTATTCAGGAGGCTCCTTATAGTTCATAAAGTTATCTGGCTCATTTCTTTTTCTATACATACTATCTGGTAATAACATTATTTTATATGTATTCAGTTTGTCTAGATTCTCCAATCAACAGTTTAATTATTTAGAACACTTCCATAAATAGGTAGCCATAACTCTTTTCCTATAAAAGCTTTTTTTTTTTTTTTTTTTTTTTTAAACTCCCAGTACATACAGCTGGTCTGACTGACTTACATACTATCTTTAATTAAAAAAAAAAAAAAAATCTATTAAAAAAAAGTTTAGAGAAGTTACAGGAAGTCACTGTTACACACAGATTCAACATCTGACACCAAAACTCAAAAAGAAACCAACAAAGAAAACTGAGCAAAACATGAGGACTTGCAAAAGTCTGTAAAACCATGACTCAGTGGCAACTGAGTTGAAATGTCGCCTCAGGTTCTGAGGCCTGTGGTAAGTAAACTCTATTAGGAAAAGTAAGAAACTCTTCTGGGGCTAATCCATTTAATTTCATTCTCCCAAACTGTTCTGTCTCTTGTTTATATGCAGAATATTAATGATTTATCTGAGGAGAAACCTTTTAATTGGTTAGAGACATTACACATAGAACACGGTTCTGCCTGCAAAATACTGATGTTCTGGGATCTCCCCTCCAGGAAACGTACAGTCAAATGCAGAACACTGATGCTAAAAAACAAGACCAGAATTCAGTACAGATGCAACAGTAGTGATTGCAAACGCTATAATACCTTGTTATCAGGAACAAAGTGTTTCCTGAATTGTTGAAATATTATCTTCTGGTGTTTCCTGATCATCTCAGCAGGAATCTGCACTTCATATAATTATTTTTTTTTTTAAATTTTCGCTCTTTCAGAGTAAATTGTCAGCTACATTTTTTTTTAAAATTTTTTTTTTAAATGTAGGCACCACATTAGCTATGTATTTTTGCCAGTGATGAAGACAACTCCACATACTACACCTCAAAAATCTTCACCAGTGGAAGTGACACACTGTTACTATCCCCCATGCCATTTACTAAATAGTCTACATGGAGAAATTCAGTGCCATATCTTCCATGTCAGAAGGCATTTTGTCAGGCTTCCCCTCTGCTACCGTCTGTTGCGCAGCAACTAAATGAAATGGAATATTGGTGGGAAGGTTCAAACTCTACTATCATACCACCAACATCTGCCTCTGACAAAAATAATAAAATTGGAAGGCACTACTTTCAGAGATGTGTCTATAATTTATTTGTCAGTGAAAGCCTTCACCACCTCACATAGCTGCTACGCAGACAGCATACCAATGCCCTGATGGCAAGGCCCTCTTTCTCTATTCTCCTTCAGTGATTTACAGCATACACCTCAGCAAAGACAAGGAAATTGAAGACAATACTCCACCATCCTCCCAGAAATGACATGCAGTAGAACTTACCGTGGAGCAGACTGCACGTTCAGTAGGATTTTAGAGCACTCTGGCTCTAAACTCCTAATTCAAATACCTACACATCACACATGCGAGCCCACTCATTTCTCCATGCGTTTATCTGATAAGTGATACGCAAATGCATCTCCTGCAACAACCTCAGTACTCAATTAAGTATAACTTTCGTACTGCAGAAACATGAACAAGTGAGCAAACTGGAGCAACGGATGCTGAACTGTAAGGAGGCTGGTTATAGACAGAGTGGTATTGTTCTGAAAGTTGTCATGGTGTTAAAGATAGAGTTAACCTTAATTGAGTTAATCAGAGTTGAACTCGGGACACTACTAAAGCATCAAACTTCAAAACCATACCAGGGCTAAACTCTTAGCTTTTCTGTAGTCTTCAATGTGAACGCTAGAAATTACTTCATTCGTCTGTCCTAGGTATAAGATAGCTTTATAATTACATGCACTAATGTATTTAAAACATTAGAAAATTTATATTCTTACATTTTCTTCCAAAACAGAATTGGGAAAAAAAATGCAAGGTGAAAAAGACAGTGATATATTAAATTTATTTATAATATTAAATATTATAAATCCTAGTATATTGGATTTATTAGAGGTTTTCAGACACTGGTAATTTTCAGGGTGTACAGTTTTAAGAAGCAGTAATTTGCACCACTCGTACTATAGTTCATTTTCATTATGTCAAAAAAGAGGAGAAGTCGAAAGATAAGCAAGCATAACTGGCTTTTCTGTTCATTCATCAATTCCATGAACCCACAGGAGACAGGAGAAATGATCAGACAGAAGTTCATAGCCTCTGCAATCTTAGAGGTAATCTAGTCTGTAGTAGGAAACAAGAAAATATAAAATAACATCTGAATTTTCAGTTTTCTGTTGTGTTAAGTGTATCATCCTACAATCTTTTTCTTCTTTAGTCTGTGTTCAAAAATGTGAGTTCATAGAAATTTCCCTTTTCCAACAAATTCAGTTTGTCTGATCTGTACTGAACCTATTACAGTCAGTGAAACAAGAATTAGAGCTTTATTATTTATTTTTTCCTCTGGAAGGAATAAATTCTGAAGATGCTATTTATAGGCTTGTTTCTCTGCCTCCTGAACGATAATATGAAATAAAATATAAAAGAAGATGCCATCCAAAGCTGAGTATCACAAAGGGCTGTTTAAGAAACTTGAACATACTGGACTATTACAATCCATGTGTTCCAAAGATGTTTCATATTCTGCACCAATATAACAACACAAGTACACAACAAAGCCACGTTATATCAAGTGAACATAGCTTTAGTACGTATTTATTCTTCAGACAAATCCTTGAGACTTTTAGAAAGTATCACCAAACAAAAACTGCCCATAGTGGGGAAGACTGGAATTACGTGATCTTAAAGGTCCCTTCCAACACAAACCACTCTACAATTCTATGATCCTACATACTTTGTGAATGAACACTTTCTCCTATGTGTTCTCCTGACTACTCAGATACCTGTTGAATCCGTGTTAGATAGACGAATACTTATGGATTTATTTTGTTAATAAACAGACACTTCAGAGCAGGTAAGAACAATAGCACACATAACCCAAACAAATCAAACCAGGATTCCTACACACATTCTTTCCAGGCAAGTTACAATCTCTGTAGACACGTACATAACGTGGTTTGAATATGCTTGTGTTCAACTCTGCATACACTTATTTTAACATACAGTTATCAGAGCTAAGATCAAATCCTGAACCCCTTTGTTTCCTCTAAGTCCAGCTAAGATAGTGCTATTAGTACTGAAATCACAGAAAATTTCAGCAACAACGGCTATGGGAATATTTACTTACTTTTGCATGGTACTAAAATATTTGGCAAGAGAATGGAATTTAATGCTCGGTTCTTCTCATATTTCATGCCACACCTTCCTGACAAAAATTTCAGTTTATCAGTGAGAGGTTCTTGAGACATTTCTTACAAGTATAATGCAGATTTTAATAGGTAATTAACTTGAGATTCAAGCTCTGCTTGTTGATAACATCGCTAATATTTAGAAGAATGATCAACAAAATGCAAATACGTACCTTGCTTTTTTCTTGCTGAAATTCTATCTGAATGTTGGTTAGTTTAGTTCGTAGCTCCTCATTAGCAGCTTGCAGAGCTTCAATATCCATGTCGGGCTTATCTCCCTTGGCACGGCCTTTCTTTGACATAATTATTTTTGAAGTTTAAAATATTTTTTTGCTCCAAATTGAGCCACACCAGCTAGGGCCTTCTGCTTTCAGCATTTAAGAGTCAAGTAGTGTTCAACCAAATCTTTCACAAAAGTCTCTGCCATTGTGGGTTTTGTCTCTCATGTCCTGAAAAAAACAAAGAAGAAATAGAATTAGACTACACAACAGAGCAAGATCAAGGAGCACACTGAACTTCCTTGAAGTATGTACTATACTACATAATGTACTAGAACTAGAAAGCAATAGATTAGAAAAGTTACACATTCATCTTTGTACCTAAAACCACATCAACTTTCATTTCTGTATGCATAGGAGAAGAGTTTCGCTCTTGTGTTAAATATAGCATATAAACATAAATCACATTTTATTCAGGACCTGATGACTTGGACCACACAAGATTCTCAAGAGGCACTGAGACAATGATAAATTAATAGAGCTGAGTGGCGTTCCAGTGGGAACTGCTTACTTCCTGTATTAAGGAGTAAGCACCTTCCACCTTAGGGTATCAGACATACCGTATTATTCAAAACATCAGCATATGTGGAGAAAGTGGCATTAAACTAGAAAAACAGTTTAAGAGACTTGAAAAATATAAGCTGTGTACATTCAAGATCAATAGTTCAAGGTGATCTAGTCAAAATATCCAGGTATTTCATTTTATTTTAATTCCCTAATACATATCTAATATGTATCTAAAAGTATTCAATTATTTAAATCAGCTTTACATGATATTCAAGGAGAATGTCAATAGCAGACAAAGAACCCTAATTTCAATAATTGGCAAGTCCCAGGATTAGTTTACTTCTTGAGTAGCAATAAAAACTTCATTAGTTCTTCCCTCACCCCCCTTCCCCGCTCTCCTCTAGGAATAACCTTGTGCTCCACAAGAACAAAATGAGCAACAAGTGCTACCAGTGCTGAATTATTTCAAAACCCAGATCATTTTAAATAGCCACATAATGTTCAGCATTAAATTCCTGATATGGCAAAGGGCTTTCTGCTTTAACAACATTGTTCAGATTCAGTAAGAATTCTGGAAGGTGAAGTTGTTAATGAGTCAGCTCAGCTGAAGCAAAAAACATAGGTAGGGGAAAAATATCTGGGGGAATGGAAAATGGTTTGACAGTTAAGAATCTATCTTCCCACATATTTTGTAGAATCAGTTGCACTTCTGTTTCATTTGAAAGGAAATTGCCAGGTTCAGTGTGTCATTTTCTTGGAGTTCTCATTCAGAGAAGGATTCTTTTCTTCCAAATGCAACACCAAAATCTGCAGGGCTATGACCTCTGCTAATTAAAATACTTGCTCTACTGAGTTTTAGAAAGAAAAGAGAAAGTGGCTACGACAAAAGAAAAATTATTCCACTGTTTCTCACACACCTCTATCAAAAATGAAATTAAACAAAGACACATCCAGGCCAGCAGTTTTCTAAAGACATTATACATAAACTGAAGATTCACTATTCTTAGCTGAAGCTCCCTCAAAATCAATACCATTCCATTGTTCTTCCTTAAGAAAAAGAAACAAAACTGTCAACCATTAGTAACAGAACCCATAACAGCTTCCTGAAAATGATTATAAAGACATAAAAAAAAAAAGTGTATATACACACACGAAGTATTACAGGTCTAGATAATATTATCAAAGACTTCTCTAACTATGCCTATTTTTGCTTTATTAGAACAACCATATTCTGCTCCCTCCCCTTCAGATCAGACATCTTTTCTTTTTATCAGACATACAAGAAAGATATAGAAAAATGGAGAACAACGACTGTTACAATGTATGGTAATCCTTACTGCTGAAATTTTCACAATCGTTCTACTCAAAGAAACAAAAAAGAACTACATCTGCAGGGTAGGGCTCTTACAAAAATAGAAATTCTTCAGCTACTTTTGCTTTGTCATTGTCCATATTTGCCAACTCCACCCAGCATGGAAACCAATGACATACCTAAGGTTTCTTTTCTGCCCAAGAAATATCGTAGAAAGTTCCTTCATAATTGTCTGCACCAGTATCTATTTTTTTTTTTTTTTTTGTACTGTTGCATATTGCTCTTCACATTCTACTGCCTTTTCTAATTTCTTCCCTAAACTCAGATTATAAACTTGCAGTTATCTTTTGCAGGAAATGGAAAGACCCTACAACCCTCAGGCTTTCAAGACTGCCTGAGAATTCTGACTTTTCCACACTCACAGTTTCAACAGATTTTCCTAATTTCTAACTGTGGAAAAACATCTATGTAAAAATATTAAATATTTAAATGGTCATTTATTTTCAATAAATTTCCACAGAATGAATTCCTCACTCTAATGCATTATTTTTGTAAGGGTAGGAGGTTTTCTTCTAAAAGTTCCTCAGAAGATTAAAAGTAATTCATGCAACTGTGTATTATATATACATATACGTAAAAGAAAAATAGATTTAAAATAGATAAATAAAAATAAGTAAAAGGTTCTTCACATCTGGACACCTCCATCCAAAGAAGGTGATTTCTCATTTTACTTAATCCTTTCTCCTACAGTATTACACAGCCTTACTGTGAGCCTCGGATAACCCTTGTCATGTTTGTGAACATGAGACACAAGCACATCAATGCTGAATATTCAAGTTTAAAATAAAATTTATTATCCTAGCACCTGACAAATTTAAACTTAGTGGACAAAGGGAAAATACATATCCTCAAAAATACCAGTTACATTATAATTTTTCAGAAGTGTGGTAATCAGCCAATGAGTGTATGGGAATGCTGACATAAATAGTTGTCAATGCCCAAGGCAGATTTCCCAGAAGGTTCAGATGACCTACATTTTTTGCTTCAGTTCTCAGATGTACGTAATAAAATATGACTGAATGGATAAAAGCAAAAGTATCTCTAGAGGATGAAAAAGGATACATCCCCCAGTCAACAAATATAAATTCTTGTTATCAGAATAATTTTCTAAGTATATAGTAGACTAGTAAAACATTTTGGGTACCCATTTGTTAGCTACTGAACAGATTTATTTCTGTAATAGTAGAGCTTTACTTTAAATCCTGTCCTACCTGCAGTACTGTTGAGTTTCCTTAGTGGAAGGCTGTAAGAGTCACTTGTTACTTTTTTTTTTTTTTTTCTCTTTTCAGAGGATAAAACCCAAAAATATCTTTATTGCTAACTAACAGCCACATTTTTTTTTGGTAGTCACATCCATTCTCGTTTTAATAAGAATATCTCTCTAGGTGCAAACTAAGTGGAAAGCAATCACCAAGAAGCACTAAAATGTTTAAATTTTTCCAGAAAAATCTCAAACAATTGTGTTGAGTACAGCTGAACAGAGGAAAAATTTGCTTTGTGGAGATTGTAGCATAGCATGAGTTGGACATTCATGATGCCTGACTAAGGAGATTCTGTAACAGATGACACCCTGTGGACGAACTCAGAATTTGTAACTCGCTTAACTCTCCTGCTAATGTATCTTTTACGTTCGTTTCTACAAAGGCAGCTCAGCTAAAGAGATGTTCTGAGATTTTGCATTTCCGCAGCCTTTCAACAAATTCTTATTGCTCCCAGGGGACAGTAGCTGTGCTTTAACATCCCACCACAAATCCCTGCCTTTCAGGTCCCTCCTCTGCAGTTAACAGAACTTGAATTTGGCAAGCTTCAGAATGATTTTCACCAATACATGCATTTTAGCTTCAGTTAATTGGTTGTCTGTGTCATGTATGCATCTGCTAAAACTCATGCAATTAAAAAAATGCTTCCAAGTCAACATGTAACACACCAAAAAAACAAAAAAGCATTTCACGCTCATTTAAAACCTACGCACACTTTCAAACATGTATCAACCAATGACAACCATACACCGCAGAATAATTATTTCTGATCGGCAGTACTGCAGGCCGCTAGATAGCGCCCAGTACATTAGTGGCCTTTTTCTAGACAGAAAACATATGCAGTAAAAAGGAATATTTGAGCTGAAAAGGCTGAGGTAGTGGGAATTAAAGGAATCACAAATGCATTTAGCCATCAAGATTCGCTTGAACTAGTTGTATGTCATTTTAATGTACGTAACATAGATTATGGATATCAGTTTGGTGGCTTTTTTCTTAAATCTATGCTGAAGATATTTACAGGGGGAGTAGAATTGTCAGTAGTCCTTGTCAGCCACTTAGCATGGGAATGACAGAAAAGTTACACAATGAAAAAGAATTCAAAGTAACAACTGGTCTCTGATTTTACAGATTATTTTGGAGAAGAACTAAAGGACCGGTAACAAGCATAACTTAAAACAGACTATTTTCCTGTTTCTACAAGACTCATACTCCTGGCACTGTTGGCCTCTTCAAGGTCCTATCAGAAATTTGCTCCACAGTTCTGTTTCTGTACTACAGCACTCTAGCATACCAGAAATTACTGAAACCTTGGCCTAAATCTCATCTCAGAATGCTATGAGCTTGAAACCAGGCCTTTGAAATAAATTAAAAATAATCATTGGCTTCAATTTAGTGTTGGACTGACCTGTTTACACAATTTCACATGAAACACTGGTTTGCAGATTAATCCTTAAAATCACCCCACTAAACACACTAAAAGACAAACCATTCCAAGCAGCAGCCGTGCGATACACACAGGAATGAAGAAGGAAGCACAAAAATGTGAAGTTCAAATGCAATTTAAAGTAAGACCCTCCTTCCACAAGCTTCCAGAATCAGCTCTAGCACACACTGTGGCAAACAGCTTGAGACAGAGCCGAGCCTCTAATCTAAGAGCCAGTTCCTTTCTTTTGAGCATACTCAGGAGACCTGACAAGTGGCCAACTGCCTAGCACAACATTTATGCAGCCTTCCATCCTGCTTGTACCCTGTGCGATTCAGAGGGAGTCTTGTGCTTTCTTTGAAAAATATTTCCTCCTTTAAAGCGTAAGATTTAAGGGCAAAAGAAGAGTGGGAAGATCAATCAAATTTTAGCATTTCCCACTTAGTGTTATAGAAATGACAAATACTGAGAATGACTGCAATAACATTCTTCGCCCTCACTGACAACCTATGGCTTAATCATCTCATTACATCTAGTCTTTTGGATTACACCGGACTGCTTTTGCTGAGTTATTTACCTGAATTTTAAAAGAAGACACCTTTGAACTTGTTTGTTTTAAATTATTATCGTCACTGTTATTAATATTGCTGTAGGAATAATTACTGTTTTTAATAATTTGTTTTTAATAATTAAAATAATAATTATTAATAATAATAATTAAAACTCAAAGCCAGAAAAAATAAGATTTTGGCAGGTACGCAGGAAATGTGCAAAGCAGTCAGATTTAGAGAGAGAGGTTCAGGTTCTCAAATGACTTAGGAAGGAAAAATTGAACTTCATGAGAAGGAAAACTTCAGGAGATGTTCTAACACTAACAAACGTTCAATCTTTATTTTGTAAGTCTGACATGATTTTGGAAATCTGACCTCCAAAGGCCCTCAGAAGTCAAGTATAAGGAAGAGAACAGGGATAGTTGCACATGGTCTTATGACCAGCTAAACAGGGAAGCAAACAGATGCTGTCTTATTTGATGTCATGATTTCTGGTTTCATTGTGTGTAATTAAACCTACAAAATACCTTGTATTGTGCCTGCCAGGCCAAATTCCTACCTTACTGCTATACCACAAAGGAAAAGCAGTGCTATATACAGAACGGTATACCAATTTATTTTCAGTTATGCTAAGCAGGCTAATGACAAGACTTCACCTCAACTTTGAGGAGTCTCACTAAAATCAAAGCTCTTAGCCAAAATAGAGATGCTGGCCTATTCTCTTCTAGTAATAAAGGAAGACTGTTGAGAGAACTGTTTCCAAAGATGCCATGAATTCTAGTTTTAAAGCCAAGTTCCTTTGTTCCTGAGATCAGGATAAGAGAGTACACTACAGAGATGGCTGTGTTACTTAGCTTTTGAAGATTCACAGAATCTCTGAAAAGTATATACCTACCCTCAAGATTATAGAATCTAGAGCGAATAGCTGATGGTGAGCATCCAGGACTCTTGCTAAACTTTGTTCCTGACATAGGACACCTCATGTTCAAGCTTAATTTCAAATATAATTGGATTATGATACAATAACAATTATGATCATTTTATGGACTATACACTGGGTTAAGTCTTGATGGATTCATGTCTGTCTACGGTTCTGTCACAGATGCTGTGAATAACTTTGTAACTGAGAGATTAAGTGATTTGTTCAGAGATAGTACCATAGTCTCTCTCATATTCTGAGGACAATATTAAAATATGAAACACTGAATAAGGATTATGAGAAACTGGGGTTATGAGAGCCTACAAAGAGTTTACAACAATTGTTGGTGAGCAGGAACCACTATTTTTAACATATCACAAAGCTGCAATTCCCTCAAAAAGATATTCCTAGAAATACCTAAAAATACACCCTTCCCTGAACAATTGAGCTCAGAAACAGGAGAAAGTACTTAGGATACAGATTCAGATTACTTGAGTGGGACTAGACAAAAATTAATGTCCAAAAATCACAATCTTCCAATACTCTCATTAATCGTTGCTTTTCAAGAATTCATATGATCTTCCCAAATAGAGAATAATCTAAGCACCGAATTACAGACCAGAGCGTTCAGAGCTCTAGCGATCAGAGAGATGGACAACAACTTAGTAATGTTTTCTGGTGGGTGGCTTAGATAACTCATGTTAGTATTTAAAATACTGTTCTACAGGTACATAATACCCTGTGCCCATGTATTGTATCGAGAGCTAAGATCTTATTTTGATCAAAAGATTTCAGGGATTTTCCGTATGCGAGCAGGGACCATGCTGACTCACCAAGCACCCTCTCTGGAAGCAGTGACTGTATTTCTTCACATTCATGCCTACCAGTGGTGACAACATGAGGTGACTCACTTAAATTCCTCCTTATGACAGTGCTCTGAAAATCAGTCATCTAATGCTGACATTTCAAGCACTAGTATTTGAGTGTCTGTTCATTGGGGTGGACAAAGCTTCAGGCTCTGGACTGCAGGCTGATGGAACTGCATCAGCTAGGATGAAGTATTTTCAAGGACTGTTTCAGCCAGATGTTAGTTTCTTCCACTTCCCTCCCCTCGGTTCCATAAGGGAAGAGAACAGTAGCTTAAAATTGCAGCCAGCAAAACGCACAGCTAGAGGCTAATACAGTAGGAGCTCAAAGACAGACTCTCATTTCTTATTCAGTTTCATCCACGCAGAGACAAGCATGACACAGCACAAGAAAAGCACGGCAGAGGAACTTTGTGAGCTGAAGACTTTCTTTGTGTAACCATCTTCCAATATCCACAAACTGGAAGCTTCACTACAGTGAAAAGACTGCCAATAAGACATCCTTCTGCTGACTGCCAGTGCTTCTGATTCAGCCAGACCAGCCTGACCTGGGGAGGTGGTTGGCAAGGCGTTCCCCAGAAGCACAAAGAGAATGCTCAGCACTGAATGTGCTGCTCGTGAGTACTTGCATATCTGGACAGAAGTATTCTCTACACATCAGAATTAAAACGTTAAGGACAGCATCCCTCAGTGTTAAGAAACAAACAAAAGATAAATCAGCCATAAGTCGGCTTAAAAACAAACACACAAAACAAACAACCAAAATTATTCCGTGATCAGCCACTGCCCAAAATGTATCTTGAAGTGCAGAATTTAATCAATGCTCAGAAATACATATGCAGAAATAAAGCTTCCCGAATCTGCAAGAATGGTCAGATATGGAATAGAGGTTATTCCCACGCAGGATTTAAATTTATCTATAAATCTGAATATCCAACTTCAAGTTCTGCTGGTACAGCATCACTACCGGTGTATCTCCAACCTGCTGACTGCTGTCATAACCAGCCTCTTTTATCCACTGAGGGGAATTAAAAAATGATTTTTTATTCACTCTGAGTAAAATATTTTTTTCCCCTTTTACCTATGCAACTTTTTTTTCAGTTATTGCAAAAGCAAATTCTTACTTCAGTATGTTGACTCACAGAGCTGACAAAAAAAGACAGCACAATGTTTTACTTAAAACAAGGGGCTAGATACGCCAAGTAAATTTTACATAAGCAGGTGTAATTAGAGGAAAGACCTGTATGTTTTTGGACTCAATAAATTCAACCTCCTTCTTCTTCAGTCTGCTTCTGTAAGTCATCCCTGGCTATGGACAAAGTTTTTATTTGAGATTCATTACCACATAAGTAGGATGCAGTATAATTGAAACCTCATTCCAAGTTGTGGAATAATATATTTATATAATTTGTGCTATGTACTGATATTACTATTCTGTTCTGTCACTCACCCCACCTCATGCCCTAGAAGAGGTACTGAATGGAAGCCTAAAACATTAGGGCACCAACAGTAATTTTGTAGGCATGCTTAGCCTTCAATAAGACTTTACGAAGTAATAGGGAAATAGGTATTGCCTCATCATCTCCCCAGGCTGAACCACAGAATAAGACTTTGCTTTGAAGTTAAGCTTGGCACAGCTCTAGCAGTAGCAATGCAGTTTTTCACAGCTTAAATCGCAGAGCCATTCTAGCAAAACTTTAACAGTTTCCAGAACAGGAAAGAAAAAAAGCAGGGGGAGGAGAGGGTGCATATACTATTGGGAGGACCCTTACAGAAAAGAGCGTGCCAAAGGAGACATCAGTAAAGGAAAATAAAGGGAACTAATCTTAGTAGGACCCACTTCCTATCACTAGCCCAAATAACAATTCTATCTGCTGTTTGTCTATTACTCCATCAGCTCTTTACCTCACAACCAACAGTTCTCAGAGACAAATAAAAGAACTGTGTATCAGAAGAGGAAGAAGAAAAAAAGAGAAAACAAGAAGTTGATTTGCACTAAGATCAAGATTTACTTGTTGCTTGCATGTATTCACATTCCGTGCTGAAATGTTGCTTGTTTCAGTGAACAGTGTGAAAACTAGGTCTGACCATGTTCTTTCCCTCTAGGGGACATCAATCAAAATACCATTGCTGCACACATTCACAACTCCGTTAAACAGTAAAAGTCTGGAAGCATCAAATCAAAGATTTTCACTAACACTTCACACGTGGAACAGGAAATTAGCGTATATTTTCTTTGACGTATGGAGAATTTTAAGTAGTAAATAGTTAGATCCACTTTTAAGTCTTAGATTAATCTTTGGAAGTTAATTGACATGCCCAAATACTCTACTTCGCATCTACCATCCAATTTCACTTTTCTCTTGTGTTGTGATAACATCCAGCACACCAGTAAGCCATTCCCATGCCTCTACCAGCACGCTATAGTGCTTTTCCCTGCTTCCCCTCTTTCACTGATTCCCATTTACTTTAAGTAGTCATTCGTGTCTAAATGTAACGACAAGGAAAATGTTAAACTTTTCCTGCACAGAAAATTGCTGCAACTGCACTCTTGCACGCAGTTTAACAAAAGTTCGTCTACTTGAGAAAGATGGGAAGTCTGCTTTCATCAGTTTCCTGATAAGCACAGAAATATTAAACTGCCACAGTTGAAAAGATGGAATAAAAGTGCAACTGATCCCAAAAGTGAAAAAATAACATGATAGTATCTTATTGCGATTCTAAGAGTTATCATATTATTGCATCTCTTTCCTACTTCTTGCCTGAAACAACCACAAAGCAATGAAGAATTTCCTCAATAAAGAAAATAAATTCACCTGAATGAAGCAATAGAAACATTTCTACTATAATTGAAAATTCTTAACTTACTCTTCAGTGTAGTCCCTCATCCATCTCCCCTTTGCATTCTTTAATTTTAAGCCAACTTTAACATAAATGAGAAAAAATTTCTTTCCCTCCCCAAAACTTGTACTTTGGGTTTAGTTACAAGGAGCAGCACTTAAGCTAGCAGCACTTTAGCAGAGATATTTATCAAGTCTGTGAAGTACAGTTCAAGGCTGCTGACTAACCTGACTGCACCAGCCCTCTCCGGCTCCCTTCCAAGCCATTAGAATCTCTCTCATTTCTTTTCCATCTCTGGATTTTTCTACTTGATTGCATGCAGCTATCAAGTCACCCTAGCACTCAAAGTTGGTCTGTTTTTCTTACCTCTCCTCACCTGTACATCATACCTACACGGTATATGAGCCCTGGCGTGTCTTCCTTTTGAGCTCCAATAAGAGACCTATTTCGGCAGTCCTTTCAAGGAAAGTAGTGTTGCCACCATCATCACATGCTTCTCTCGTTGGGAGTTGCTCATTTCCAATCCATGCATAAAATGCTTGCTTGCTTACTTTTCTGCTAACTGTCAATACACCAAATTTAAGCTTTGCTTCAACTCAAATGACTTAATGCTGATGTCCCCCCATCCCTCAACACTTTCCATCACATTCACCCACAAGATGAAACACAGACACACATCCTTGATGGTCCTGACTTCAGAGCACACCTACAGATCCCATCATTCTATCGCCATACAGATTCCTCTTAGACATAGTATTCTGCCACACTCTTTATCAGAGTCTAACATTTCTATTATTTCCATTTCCTAAACACCATAGGGGGATCCCTCCTGGAGGATGAACTACTTCTGTCCCCATAGGAGAGGGAAGATAGAGAAGGAGATTTACTGTCCCCAGGGCAAATAATGACAAGCATCTGATAAGTCTGCAACAGCATTTCTTGTTTCCATAGCATGATTTTTTTCTAGACAATAAATGTTTAAAGACATCTGTTTCTCAGTTTGGTTATAATTTCTAAATTGTGGTTAACATCTAAAAATAATTCAAGTAAAGAGGATTTCAGAGATTCAATCAGCGAGATAACTTACAAACTTCACAGTGGAGAAGATTTATTTCTTCAAGATCAAATGACTCATAAAAGCAATTAAAACAGAGCTTAAGAAAATTTCTGAAAGTAGTATACCATCTAGTAGCCTGCCTTAATATTTTCAAGTAAAAGTCTTGGATGAGCAAGCAATTTTTTAAACATAAATCCAAGTTCTGAAGGTCAGTTCTGCAATTATGAGATATAGTTATGTTGTTCAGTTCCATCCAGACTCTGAAGAGCTCATTCTCTGGGATGACCTTTTCTGCATTATGACGGTTTGTTTGTCAATTGGTATTGCTGGGTTCGCATTCTGCTTTACTCCATTCAGTTTCTATACTCACACATGTGGCCCTATGACACACTCATTCTTTCCCATATTTTACTTTCCTCATTTTTTTCCACTGCTATAACAAAATAGAAGCACTTAGAACACATTTTTAAATATGTATTTATCAATACATTATCAGTGAATCAAATTTGTGTTTAAAGTTCATTTTCAAAGGATTTTAAGGTAAATTTCCTAGTTTGTGCTGAAGTTTAGGTTTTCACACGCAGTTCTCGCTAAATATGAAGTAATCTAGCTGCGAGATACAAGTGCTTCAGTATGTAGCATTTTTCAGGCACACTGACTCCAAACTTAATAAAAATACATAATGTACAAGAAGATCACACAAAGTAGAAAAGGAGGTGAAAAGTCTCCATGAACTAAACAAAAATCTGACTCTATTATCAAAATAATAGAAATGCAGTATTGAGCAATTGAGGAACAACCTGAAATCAACTGTTGTCCAAGTTGATTGTAATATAGAAAAACAAAAGAACACTTTAAAATACATTTTTGATTAAGATTATATGTAATAAAATATTAACATAATATTTTAAAACATACATATGGGTATTTATATTATGCGCGTATATGCACAGCGTAGGTTTCCTTTAAGAAGTGTTTTAAGTGGTAAGATAGTTTTTCAAGACTATCTTCTTAAAAACAACATTTATATTACTGCATGCTTTGTACAGCAATTGTTTACACATATTGCCATAATTAGACCATGTTGACCAAGTAACTTTACTATTCATGTTGCACTGTTCACAATTACTACTGTTTCCAACAAACTGAAGAGCCGGAAATAAAAAAAAAAAAAAAAAAAAGCCAAACCAACAAAATAAAAGTAAATAGATAAAACAACAAAAAAGACACACAAAGAAGCACTCTAAGAAAGTTAACCAATTTCAAGACAGACCCTACTTATCAAGCACATTATTACAAGGACAGTATCCTAGAGATGTCAAATCTCTCAACTTCTTTCTCTTGTTACTATTTATTAAAAGGTATGCCACATATGCTACAGGTTTCTCAGGGTTCATGCCTTCTTTTTCCATTCACATAAACATAGGAATTGACAAGTACCTTCTTAATAGACTGAAGGTCTCTTTTGATTAACATCCAACAGCAAGACAAAGAAATGAAAGACCTTTCTATGATATAGGAAGTTTGCTTAGTTTTCTTTTTAGCACATCTTGCAAGCATTCGAAATGTAGACAAGTATTTTTTAGCTAAGCAAAACATGACTTTTCTTATCTTAACGAGACCATTAGCAGCCACATATTTATCTAACTGTAAAATGCATGTGGGAATTCTGCCAGCAGCTGAAGAGCTATCTGCTATCCAAATGTAGCACCTTATCAAAACAGTTGAAAGTTCGCACGTAAGAGAAACCATCTAGATGCATACCACTGCAATTTTTTTGCAGTGTTTGAAGAGCAATGGATCTATAGTCATAAAATAGGAAACGTATTTGTGCAGAGGGTTAGTCAGCGCGGATAGATTACTCAAAGGATGTTAAAAAAAAAAAAAAGGAAATATGAGTAATCTCATTTTATCTACATTAAAGTTGTGTCAGTTTAAAGCAGGGAGCTGGAAGAAATTATGGCAGATTTCACAATCTACCAGTCAACAATACAAAGAGACATTTAAAACACAAATGTGCCTGGCCTTATACTCAGTGCCTTGCAGTAATCCTATATGTTCATGCACAGCCATTCTTATTTAAATAAACGCACCCACAGATAGCAGCATGATGTAACAGCTCCCACTGAAATCCTGTTCCTGCATAAAAGCGTCTGTGTTTACATGCCATTCTGAGGAAACAGTTTGGAAGTATCAGAAACAGTACAACCAAATTAATAGGACACTGATATGCAAAAAATAAGGGTAATCAAGACTTGCAAGGGAATTTTTTGCCTTTTGCTCAATCCTAGAGGAGAAAAATGTGCATAAGCAATCCAAAAGAGTGAAATTCTATGCTAACATTTTCCTGAAGCAGTTCCAGAAAATGTGATGTTTCTTCATAGACAACCAGTATATAAAGCAATCACTTTCAGAATTAGGTATCAAAGACTTTCTCATATCTTGAGCACCCTGCAGAGTCTGTTAAACAAATAAATCTAAATCAATTTGTTAAACCATGTTCATCTGTTCAGATATAGAGGAGCTGATAGACGTAAGGATAACAGATCAACGTTTTATAAACTGTTTCAGAGATTTAAAACCAAAATTCAATGGGAAACGGAGCTACAGTATTCAGTATTTTCATTCTTTTCAAAATCAGCATTATCTACTTTCTATTGCGTAGGTCATTCTGAAAGTAATATTTCTTATTTATTTCTGTGGAAATTACAACAGATGTAAAGAGCACAACTTTATTTGATAGAACAAATTCTCAGCTACAAAATGCTAATTTTCAACAGTCACCACCATCAGCTATGCATTTTCACCAGTGATGAAGAGCCTACATGCCAAGCTTGTAAAAAACTCTGCACCAGCAGAGTTACCCACCGTTTCACAGCTCCTGTGAAGGAACTGTTGCTATAGGACAATGTTACCTACACAATCCATCTTATGTTGGCCCAAACAGGCAGAAGTCAGAAGGCTCCGAATCCAGACTATATGGTGACTGCATTTAGCCAAGATTGACAAAGTGCTCCATAGTCTTCAAACTGGCATTGTGTTGCAAGAGAAAGGTCTCTGGCCTGACTCTGGAAGTTTGGACGTTCACCTTAGAATCACTATGTAGCAGCAATGTAGAGTTGATAGTTTGTTCAGACTACAGGAAATCTGAAATACTTTTCCAATCCAAACAGCAGTGAACATCGCTTTACCTGCTGAGTGACACATCTTGAACACAGCAATAAAATGTAATGATATACTGGGAGGAAAGTTCAGCCTCTACTTCCATGGCACCAACATCTGCCTCTGAGGTTGTGGGCTAACATAATAAAAAGGGCTGCTCCAAAAGTAATGCACCCTTTGTATTATTGGACAGGTACATCTGAAAAAATCTCCTTCATATCTGTCACTGAAGCTCCTCCTGCAGTGCACCACGAGGAGTTAAGCTTGGTCAGCAGAAAGTGTTGAACTGCACTCCCAATTATAGACAAACATTTAATTATCTGTAGAACCCAAAACACACACAGTTACATTAATTCTTCTCCTTACTAAAAGGGAATTACTTCAATGAAGACCAAATTATTTTAGACTTGGTTTTCCACTCTTTTTATATTGCCTTATAGCGACTATGCTATAAGGAACATCTCTCAAGCATTAAAATAGAAGATACTAATGAACTATTAGCTGTACTAGAACATCACAAAGGACAATCCAACACTACCCAGAGGGACACCCTAAGGCATGTTCTGTACTTCAAAAAAAAAAAAAAAAAAAAAATCACCTTTACTCTTTCCTTCTTTAAGAAGGCTTCAGTAATGATTATACACTGCACATCTGTCATTTCTCATAGCATTCTCCCTACTTAGGATCACAGTTAACCCTCCCAGCAGAAGGCATTTTTCCACTATGCACTGTATTCACAATATCATCAGGTTTTGTGAACTGCAAAACAGCAACAATTTCCAAATGCAAACTGCAAAATATCTGCCAGTAAAGGATATCTTCAAAGTTATTGCTGTTTTCCTCTTTTTTCTACTACTTTTTTTTTTTTTTAAACAAACCTTGATAATATTCACAATATCTTTCTAGAAAAAAAAAATCATTTATACAATCCACTGACATTTTGCTTTAGTAAGAACAGTTACATGGAATGGGGGTTGTCCGGTTGTTTTAGTATTTCTAAATTTAGTAACTGCATTATCTCTGACGTTCCACTGTAGGAAGACTCTGGAGCACACAAAGTCAGGAATTAGGCAGAATGCTAAGCACTTTTCCTTCCATTAATTCTCCAATGGGAGGAACCTAATATTTTTCCCCCCATATGCGTAGCCAGTCCCTCAAAGGAACCCCAAACACTGACTTCTCATGCAAAGCATATAAAGCTACTTTCTCATCACTCAGACTTGTGCACACTATACACACACAAAAGCCAACAGAAAACTGAGAAACTCTGTCAGAGAGGCTTAACATCCAAAAGAAACAAAGCTAGTCAAAGACTTTCTTCTTTATTAATGGTGACAGGTGTACATGACATACAGACAGTGGTCACGTTAACAAGCAGGTGATGAAGGTATGACACTGAGCATCATTTCTGTACTGCAGATTTAAGATTTTGCAGGGGGGAAAAGCCTTACAAAATTAACAGAAAACTGAGTAAAAACATTGCTATAAAGAGGTTCATTCAGTGAACACAGAAAGGCTTCTTGTAACTAGAACCACATTAAAGCAGATAGAAACTTAGTATTAATTTGGGTTATTTTACTGACTGCAAAATCTAGTTGGGTTGACACTCTATTTCAGCACACACAAAAATATGTAACTTGATGCTTCAAACGATATTGTCTGTAAGAAATTGATAATGTTGTAACTCTATTTTAGACTTATTCTTTTCCTACCCAACAAACATGCTGGTAATACACCGTACCTTCCTCTTGTCCACAGTCTCTCAGGCAGTTGTGTTTGATATTATGTTGAAGACGTTAAGTCTGAGCAGCACCAGGAGCTAAGTTGTTAAAGTACGTTTGTACTGGGATTTTCCACACAGTGAGTCCTACTCCTATTGGCACATCCTCTTTTTCGTGAGGACAAAAGGATTTCTGAGCAATGTTGGTGACATTATCTGTTAAACAAAAGAGATTTAACCCAAATTAGATTTGATTGATAGCTTTAACAGTAGTAAATCAATGAAAAATTATTCACATAAGGTAACAAAAATGCAGAAGAAAAAGCATGCAAAATTATAAGTGTGGCATTTTCCTATTAACAATGCATATGTAGATCCAATTCATAATTGTCTGCCAGCTGATCCTCAATCACAGTGACAAAGTTGTTATGCTACTTAACAATTAGAAGAGGGCAACACAAACTGTTAACTGAGGTTGTACTTCCTTCCAAAACATATCACTTGTTTGTGCGTTACAAGCTTACACTTATATGTGTATGAATTGCCACATGCACACTGGCTATCACCATGAATCTTTGTAGGTACAAAAAATGTATCAACATGAGGTTGTCATCACATCCTATTCAGAAAAGAACTAGACTGAATTTCAGAAACCTAAATACTATTTTTCTTTTTATGTCTGTCCTGTACAGTGAAGGAAAAGATGCTATTTCCTCTCCGAAATAATGTAAAGAGATGTACAAAGGCTTGATACTGTCTCCCTTCACATTTGCTGAAAGTCATCAACATATTTTGACTATAGAAGCATGACAACACCTTCACTTAAGCTGAGTAAAGAAAATAGAAGAGTATCCTAAGCATTAAGCCCTTTCACAGTAAACCCTTTATGCTAAAGCATAAGTCTGTGATTGACTAAACAGGATTCAGAGAAGGAAAACATATTTCAATAGCATCTAATGCAGGCATCTAGGCTCTCCAGAGCACAGGGCTGCCACAAGTGACGTAGAATCCAGCCCTTAGCTGAGAGCTGCAAGGTAGGCAGGATGCCATGCCTGAACAGTACTGAAATGTGACAGGCTTGTTGTCTTGTGCATGGTTCAAGCCTTCACATAAAGTTGCACTTCACACAGAATATATCAGGCTTGCCTCCAATGGTAACTGTCCCTAGAACATTAACTCCTAGAAGATTCCCTTTGCTTTGGAATACTTCCACTCAGTTCGAGTGGTTTGTTACAGGCTTTGAGTCGATGCTGTTTTTAACTGAGTAAATTCAAAATCCTCAGAGAATAACTGAGCAGCTTATTTGTTCAATAAGGACAATCATCTAGGCAGGATCTAATGGAAAAAGAAGAAAAAAAACACCAAAAATTCCACATGCGTATTTCTGTAGGGCCAAATTCTCTTTTGTGAGAGAATGCTTTTAAAAAGGATAAAAGTAGAATGAGGGTCAGATCATGGCAGGAGATCAAAGAGCTGAAACAGCTTAGTCAGCATCTTTAAGTAACACAGGAGTCTTGAAAAGGGTAGTTTACTTGGTTTCTAGAGCACCAAGCTTCCTTAGGAGAGAGGGGGCTAAGAACCCGGATTTTTATGATGTCAGATACAACTGATTTGACTCTATCTGCATTATTCTTTAAGAGTCACCATGTTTCTAAGTATTTAAATAGTCATTGCACATAGAACAATATCTTGTTGATTTCCTCTAGCCTTACAGCAGCTAATTTGAAAATGCCTGATTTAAAGGGAAAGAGGAGTATCCACAGCATTAACAGGTGAATACAGAAAACATCAAAGAGAGCAAGAAGTTACCAAAATACGGTAGTCAGCCCAGCAAGAAAGCAACAGACATACAAGACAGTTCTTGCTAAATGGTCAATGTATAAATCTCAAGATTCAAAAAACCCACAAATCTTTACGTTCAAAATTACCCTAGTGAGTTTTCTACATTTAAACATGTATTCTATCTTCAGCCGATCTATTCATTCCACAATACTAACTCTTTTAAAGAAGTTCTTACATTCTAAAATCTCGATAGTTTAACAGCAGTTGCGTTTAAATTCTCCAGGTAGTATAGAAACAAAAAGTATCTTAATTTTTGACCAGGAGTTCACCCTGTATGGAGGGTGCATTATTTACAGAAGCTTTCATAAGGATGTACATAGATCTAGGACACGCAATTTCCAGTTGCTTTAATAATAGCATGTGTAATAAAAATAGCATAACAATGTCACATACCCTTTTTAAAAGTAGACATTTCAACGGCATTGCGCATCAGCAAGAAGAAAACAAGAATAATTGGGAATAAGTCTTGCAGAAGATATTGCAGACTTGAAACAAATTTAATTACGTCTCTCGCTAGATATCATCAGAATGTTTTTCATAACAAATTACCAGCAACCACTGGAAACCTACAACATAATGATCCTTAAGTAATCTTCCCAGAGTTTCTCAAAGGATATTGTAATACAAAAATAAGTTAATCGGATACTTAATTTCCCATTTCCAGTAACTGCTAAACTAAATCTACTTCAATTTGGGGTTGGGAAGGGAAATGGTAAAGAGGAGAGGGGTGCTGATTCTATAGAAAAGGTATTTATTAATCCGCAAACAAACAGCACATAAATGATATTTATTCAGCTTCATTCTGAATTTCAAATATATAATGTATTCCAAAAAAAATCCTCAAAGAACTACAGTTATTATAGAAATAATTTGATAGATGAACTGATGTTTGATAAATGAGAAATTTTATTCAATGTAATAATTCATTCATATCCTGTAGTTAGGGCAGTACAGACTAAATAAGCAAAGTTGATTGAATTACGTGCTTTGTTAAATAATGGCTTTCCAGACAAAAGTTCAGTGTTACAAGAATGAAGGTTTTATTTCTGTTTATGTGGCAATGACTTGAAAAATCTGTCAACACTTCTGAAATAGTTAAGAAATTATCTTGGATATAGGGCTGAAGGCAGCCCTTCTCTAAATTGGCAAATTGACATATATGGAATTCTCAGAGAAAATTTGGCTTGCAAGACATTAGGATTCCACTCCCAGTAGCAGCCTCTCTTAAAATTGACTGGCATTCATCTGTCTTTCAAACAGCCATAAGCAAGGGCTAACTATCATTCAAAGCAGAAAGACAAGATGAACAACAATAACAACCTTACCCTCTGGTAACAGGAAAGTATTTCTCCTGAATGTTTCAGAAGCCCTCAGTATACTCTTGTACTGATGCAAATTTGTAGCTGATGCAAATTTTGAAGATTCTTATGGGAATAAAGGCTTTTAGAGTTGAAAACAAGTAAAGTATGGTAAACAGCAACAGGAATGAGCCTTATTTGGCAGTAAAGCAATGCCTTTGCCATGCGGGCATACAGTGCCAAGCATATCTGCGAGTTCCCTGCAGTAGTTGCTGTAAGTTTTGCTTTGCAAATTCTTTATAATGGGAATTTATGTTAACTTTCAGTCCTTTTCTAAGTTACTGTAATAACTGACAGGGAAGGTGAGATCTTATAATCAAGTGTTCAAGCATTAAGAAAAGCACACTTCTAAAAGCACATTTCATTTTACTATAGTACCTTGCTTCCTAGTCTAAAACTTCACATCCATAACATTAATTTGATCATTATCTACCAGAATAACAAATAATTGCCTAGATACAAGTTACACTCAAGAAGGTTGCATCTTCTCAGTATAGCCACCAATCTTAGATTTCTAAGAATGTGATATTTACTTCCTTTTTTTTAAGCCTGATTCCTTACTATACCCAGGCAAGCAAGGACTTTATATGCAAATAAATAAGAGCGGCACAGACACAGCCCTTCATGAGTAGGACTTAACATATCAGCAGCCAGAACATGCCAACAAGTGCTGGTGTAGAAAATACACCAATTGCTTTCTAAATAATCTTCCCCTTAATATACCACATTACAATATTAAAAAAAAATGTGAATCCTTCAGTACTAACTACACAAAAAACAGACAAAAAATGGTACTTAATGTAATCACAATCAGATGTGCAAGCACCATGGCCACACTTTCTACAGGGGACAAACTTAGACCTTAAGAGGTGTGGACAGAATGACAATTTCTGCACTGTTTGATATTGTCATACTTGAGATTACTCCCAGTGGCAGTTCCCAGATGGATTGACAAAGGATGGCTCATAGGCAGCACTTCACGCAACAATGCTTTCATGTGAAATTTACATCAGTCTTTCCAAATCATAGGCATTGGTCACAGTCAGTACCAGTTGATGAGGGGAAAGTCTAGTCTAAATTAATTCCCTTTTATGACAAGGTTGCCCACTGAATTGACCACCGTATTCTACAGGACAGAACATCCAGTTTACAGGCAGACAAGTACAAACTATTATGGGTGAACAGTCAGCTGATGGGTCAGGCTCAAATGGTTAGCATAAATGGAGCTACATCAAGCTGCTGCCCAGTCACTAATGAGGTTCATCAGGGCTCTATTCATAGAGTCAGTTCTTCCATATGTTTTCCTAAATGATCTGGACACAGGACTCAAACACATACTAATTAAGTTTACAGACAAAACAAAATTGAAAGAAACCATTGACTTCCTCAAGAGTGAATCAGCCTGGCAGAGAGATCTCAACAAATTAGAGGGCTGGGCAATCACAAACTACATTAAGTTTACAGCATGGTTTGATTTTGGGGGTGTCCTGTGTGGAGGCAGCAGCTGTATTCAATGATCTTTATGGATCCCTTCCAGCCCAGGATATTCTATGATCCTGGGGGATTTTTCCAGGCACTGCCCTGTAATGGAATCTTGCTTCCAGATCAGTTTCAGGATGCTTTGTTCCACTTTCTGTGCCCTGAAATGACCCAGCAATTGAAGCTATTTTGTCTTGCTATTACACAACTTACTCAAAGCCATTGTCTAGAGCAATGAAGGTTTACAAGACTATTTCTGTTCCCCACTCCTACGCACAGCATTTAGTATGACTTCAGCAAAGTGAATGAGATTGCTGATGCAAGATTGTGAATTAGATTAGCCCTGAAAAAGGGCTTATTAACATACTGACTTTTCTTCACTATTTCAGCTATTACAGAATTGCTGTTTTCAAGTCTGAACAAGTATTCTTCATTCATACATAGGTCACGGATATGAAAATTATGTCTGAAGTCCTTCCATGATGGAAAAGGAAAGATTTTCCTCTTCAGAAACAACTCCTGTTTTCCCATATATGCTTCTCAGGCCCTAGTATTTAATTAAGTGTAACACAATCTTTATTGGGTTATTTAGGCCTTCAGGCTTCTCTCACATATTTGCTGTTCAGCCTCAGCAGTTCATTCAGTACATAAATGCGTATGACATTCATTTAGCATATATAAACATATACTGGTGGTCTTTCACAAAAGCAATTGGGTTTCTAAACCAGAAGAACTTGGCATCTGATTCTCATAACTTAACCCTGAAAGCCTCTATGCAAACACTAGAATTTACTCATTTAATGTAATTGATCTAAGTCAATTAAGTAAGAATATTTCACATCAACAAGTTTTAAGAGGAGTTTGGAAATAGACAAAGGTGAGCATTGCTTCAAATAATATAATTCCCCTTAAATTCAATTGCATGCTAGTAGAAAATCTACACAGTGGTACTTACAGTACAGATTTTAAGGTTTTAAACTACTAAAAAAAAAAAAATCTTTTCTTGCAACTCTATGGTAGTCCCTTCCTTCAAACGCCCCATCCTTACAGGTCCCAGCAACTTAAAATACGGTATTCACAAGACAAAATTAATAACTACCACACTTAGAATTCCAGCCAAACAAAAGCCAAGAGCTATGCTATCTTTGTGCAGCTAGAAGTTGATATTATGTGAACAACTGGTAAAGCATAAGTCTCTGCTTCACAAGGTAACAAAGGGCTAGTAGGATCAGATTGCATAGTGTGCCACTTTTCCACTCATTCCAGGTAAAAATTCCCAGCATCTTGCTATCATGCTATCTATGCCTTCTAATTCCATAAATTGTATTTTAATAAGTAGAAAATGCATACCTAGTCCAATTAGAAATAACATTAAGCTGGGAGACATTTGTTAATGCACCTAACATTAATTTCAGTACTAGCATTCCTTCCCACTCCTCCCCCCTTTTAAGACACTACCCTCTTACTAGATTTGAATTAGTGTTGCTGGACCAACTAGCACGTACCCTAAAAAACAAAACAAAAACAACAACCAGGGAAATCAGACACAGTCATTCAGTTTTCATTCCCAGCTCTCTCCTATTTACCCCTCAATGCGTACTCAGCCTTTCTTCATTACTAACACACAGTGCTTATTGTAATGCTGGTAAAACATCTAAAACAGAGCATTCTCATCGAATCTGCAGTTTCCTGCATCCAAGAATACCCACCCAAGGTAACAGCTACTACTTCTCCCTTGCAGATGCAGTATGCCAAGAAAAGAGGTTACCCCAAGGTCACGCAGTGAGTCAGCTAAAACTTGTGAAAAGGGCTCAGAGCAGCCGCATTTTATGTGCTTGAACTGCAGCTCAGCCCTTAGCCCTCCTGAGAAGAAAACGTGCACTTTCTATTCTCAAATCGATCAATTAGCTGTGCATTATGAATAAAATTGAGCAGCAGCTTTAATGCTCAGTTTGTAGCACGTTACTATTGTTTCAGTTCCAACAGCAAATTTAGAGATCTCTACATTTCACAGAGTTGCACAGAAAGAATTTAGTGTACAAATTCTACATGCTCAGTTAAGGCTTCATAATGATCATAAAATGACACATATATGTTCATCCATAAACTCTGAGCTTCCGTGTACTCACTTGCGTTTCTGCAAAGAATTGAAGTGTAATATCACAAATCGACTAGCATATTTCTCCATTTATTCATAAATTGTATTTTTCTACTCAGAAACACAATATTCGAGTGATTCCCGATACAAGCTGATAGAAGTTAGATCCTCCCAGAAACCTTGGGAAGTCGGATTAAACACTGACAAATGTAACAGTTTGAAACAGGCACTGTTTGATACAAAGACATTATTATTTTCCAAGAAAGGACTCCACACCAGTTTTAAATAAACAAAGAGCTGCTTACCATTAAAATCATAATAGTGGGGGATGGGAGAAGAAATCCAGTCCTAGTGACCTTTAGATACTTGCCTTTATGGAACAGTTACCCTATCGTATGCTCACAGCCCTCTTCATTCTTCTCACCAATAGCACAGTAAAGAAAAGTGCCATAAAGATGTGGTAACATGTAAGCATGTTAGGTATTCAGTTCCAGTTCTCAGTTAATTTCTGTCCAGATTTTTATTGAACTGAATCCCCCAGGTGTCACTACTGTGAGTATTTTGTGTCTGAGAGTAGCGCATTTCAAAACAAGTCATATAAAATACTAGACCTATTACTGAAAATGCATCTATCAGTGAACTAATATCTGAGTATCTAGAGACACAAGAAGCTACTCATATTTCTTATAAATCACAATCAGTGTATGCTGATACTTATATCTAATCTTATGTCTAATACACATCCTTGCCTCCCTAGCAGGAATTGATTGCAAAAATCTGGCTGTCCCAAAATTATGGACATCACAGACTTCTCAAGGTTCTTTGGAGAAACCAATCTCATTCCACTAAATAAATCAAAAGTAGAAACACACTTCCCAATTCCTGCTCTCTGAATTATTTTCCATTCTCTCCTCACACATTTTTATATTATATATGTACAGATAAACACATCCACAGTAGCTTATATGCTATATATAAGTAGGATACTGTCAAACATTTTTCAGAAATGGACACAGATCTGGAAGTAAATGAGATGCCCAATTTCCTGCACTTTCATCCCCCAAAGCAGTGACCCAACCAAAGTGTTGTGGCTCACAAAGGTCAGAATCAGTTCTAACTGGAACGTGTACTATCATAGTACAGCAGCCACACTACATACTGGTGGGAAGAAAAAGGTGACAGTGGGACAAGCCAGCCTTTGGGGCATGGCACACACACAAAAAATCCCAAGAAGGATATTTTCACCTGTAGTTGATCTACTCCTTTGGACATCTCAGAGGTCTGTTTGTACAAATGTGCACAATGTCTAAGTTTAAAGAACACAAGTGTGTGGATGGAGCACGGGCATAAACCGGCTTCTAACAATTCCACAAAGGAGTTCCTCACAGCACTCATCACCGCGACATATGCTGAGCTGAAGTTCTCGCAGGCTTTCAGCAGTAAGATAGCTCAACTTATTTTACTTTGCCAGATCATAAAGCTCAAGCTCAGCAGCCCTAATTGCAGCTCAGTGCCGTTCTCTCCATTCCACACCTGTGCAGAGTTGAACCTTTCTTTTTATGCTCACTCAGTCCCTTTATTTATATTTTAGTTACTTGTTTAAGTATCTTGTTGCCCTGCTAGGTTCGCAAAACAAAGTGTGAACTCAGTTCCGTAAAAGCATTTAAATTAATATTCTCATAAAATTACATCAGAAAGTATCAACTCCAATTATTTGCAATACCAAATAATTGTACCAAGTACTATTATTCATGATTCAGTTAAGCAAGTTTATATCAAAGTTACCTGCTACGCTCTGACCTTGATTTGTTTTTCTGACAATAAAAGTATTAATTCATTTTTCATTATCTTTATGAAACCACCTTTAATAAATGTGGTTTCATAAAGGGATTTTAAAAAAGCCAATGTATTCTGCTCTGCATTACTGCATAAAACTTGAATATTGCATAGAAAGGTTTTGAGAAATTCTTCTGTTTTGGGGTGGGTTTTTTTGTTGTTATTTTCTTTCTGTGGTTTACCCACATTTAATACATTACTCTGGTTCATATCACATTCAGTTTACTGCATATTTGTATAATCATCTCCTACTAAATAAAATTTCAGGTGAAATAGACTGCTGCTGGAGTCAGCAAAGATACGTTAGAAAAAGAAACACTGACATATGCATGCTAGTGCATCCATATTTATTAGGGGCAACAGAACAATAAAGTCAAGGAAAGCGCAACCATCAGCAGAAATGCACGTGTTGCTGTTGCTGATGAAATGCATTTCAGAAGCCATATAAATTGGATCTATTTCTCAGCTATAGTTCAGCTTGATTGTACTTTTTTTTTTTTTAAACAGACAATTCACAAGAAGAGATAGAAATGTATGGATATAATATACACATATACACACCCAAAATAAATGTTGCTTTTGACCAACATCCATTTTTACACATCTTCTCTCTAAATCAGGGAAATATAGCACTTTTGATGTCACTTCCTTCAGAAGCGGATAAAATGGATATACATATGATTTGATCTTGTATTACTGGGATACCTTCCTTTCTGTTAGAAGGTGAATAAATAGAGGACTGATGCTGCGGCATTACCATTTACACTCTACTTAGTACTGCCTGATGCCTATCACCTGACAGGTCAGGGTGTTGGTTTTTTCTTACAGTACAGCCCAAAAGCTTTTTAGTTAGCTGCTTACAAGGTTGCATATATCCATTGTAACTTAAGATTTAGCAGACTTCATTGCTCATTTTGACATCCATCACCTAGAGCAAACCTGTACCTGTCATCACACAGCTAACTCATCCACAGTCTTCAAAAGTTGTTTACAATATCCTCTAGCTACAGCAAATTCTTTGCTGAAAGCATAGCTACTTCCATCAAATACAAATACAATTAAAGTTCATACTGGAACACTGCACAGTATCAAGTGCTATTGTATTTCAGATTTGATGGGTTCAAAGAGCTAATTTCAGAGTACTGAATGCTTAATACACAAAGGAGAAATCATTTCAACAATATCCTAAGGATTACAGGGTACAATGCCTGTGATTTCACCTCCTAGTTATCATCAATTCCTAAACACCAAGCCAAGTAGTAGCCTCTGAGGAAAAAGAAAAATCACATGCAAGAAAATTCATATTTATTAGAACTTCACAAAGAAGGTAACAGGAAGGAAGTCATCATTTATACCCACAGGATCCTCCGGCTGCTGTATGGCAATACAATAAATGATCCCTATCCTTTTGATTTTGCTGTTTCTAAAATTTGACTTATTGCAAGAAAGTGAACAGTGTTTGCAGAAGGTGGAGGAGACTTATACACACAGAACTATATTTTCCTATGTATACACTACTTGTTTACTCTGAGCCCCATAAAACTTTATACCAGTATTTAGAAATTTTAATGTGGCCTGCTCTAATCCCAAAAGATGGAGGCATAAATATTATGCCCCTTTAAGCAGCTCTTTACAAACTTCTTGTAACCTGAGGCACGTCTCAGTCCAATCAGTCCCATTTGCAAGCCCAGTTATTCAAAAATTTCCAAGTGCTTTTAGAGTAATTCAGTAGGAAGTGGATGAAAGAAAATTGATGACTGCACTTTCAAACAGACCTGAGGTCCTGATTCAAGAGAAGCACCAGGGATTCCTAGGGTAGAGACTTGATGGGTCAATAATACAAATGCTTTAACCAATTGGAAATAAGGTAAAGATTTGACACATTATATTCCATTCTTATACAGAATTAAATATATTTATGTAAAAGACTTGATTTATATTCAAGAAAGTCTCTAAAATAAGGCCAAGTTTAAGCACCAACATCAACTGTTAATTAGGTTTTGACAAAAAAAAAAAAAAAGAAGAAGATGCATGAATTTTAATGCAACTTAAATCTTGTGCAAACAGTAAAAACAGGACAACAAGCCAGAAAAAAAAACACTTGTCTCCTGAAATGGCTTCTGCTAATTACCCATCCCAGAATTACCGGATTTTAGCCTAATTAAGAAATTCAATGAAAGGCCAGTCTACACTACAAACAATAACTATGTTACAGCACAGCGCCTTGCTGGCTTTGTTGGACAATTGGTGTCTCTCAGGCAACGTCTGCTGCAGAACCTCTATTGAATAAGTTGTGCTTCTGAGCCCCAGCTGTGGGGCCAAGAGACGTTATTTCATGATAGAAATGCAAACAATAAAAAATAAAATCCATCCTCTCATTTACAAGAAAGTTTGTACAGTTTAAACACTTGATGTATACAAGATCAGGAGCTTACCAAGTGCAAAAGAGATGTGAGGACTTACTACTGATATTAAGAATTCCTTTCTGCTCAGAGTTAAGATTTTGGTCACTAAAGGACTACGAAAAATGATAGCTGAATCCTTTTTTCATTGCTCAGATGTCACTTTGTGACAACTGTGACTTATGTAGGATGCAAGTGGTGGGTGTCACTGTGTGTCAATTAACATCACTGTGCGGATTTCTTTGGACATGTTTGCCTTCAAAATGGAGGGCTCAGGAGTGTTTACTGGTAGAAAACCTGGCCTGTGAGCAAATAACTCCATTTGATACAGAAGACTGGGGGATGATATTAAAATAACCTAAAAGTGAACTATGTTAGCAACACTCCAGTCTGCAGTAGTCTTTAAACAGCAGAGCCTCAGAATGAAGAAATTAACCTGTGCTTCTTTCTGTGGTGGGGAAAACATTCGAAATCTTCTCCACTACTATAGAGATGGCAGCAATCAAAAACACTTCCCCAAACCAGAAAAATTTAACAGAATAGATGCATTAAAATAAAATACATGCAATCACATCCCACTCCTTCGGTCCTTTACAGGTATCCACAGAGCACTCCTGATGATCTTCAAGTCAGTAACACATTGGTAACATCCATGGTAAAAACACCCAATGATCTAACAAATCCTTTGTTTTCTCTCCCTTGCCACTGTATCTCAAACTAAAATAAAAACAGCTTTTCAGATTGTTAACCTCAAGAAATCTTAAACCAGACACCTGAATGACTTTCAATGCTGGATGAAATTCCAGCCATACCATTTCAAACATTATAGCATGACTAGAAATGTCTTAAAGATTTATCATATGTATCCCAATTTTCAATTGACAAATTATAGGCATACAAAGAATGGTGGTGTCAAAACAGTAGGCATAACAGCCAAATGACACAGTTGGGAGAAGATAATCCAAATGTTTAGATTATACATATTTATAATTGTTTTGAAATATGAAATGGATTTTAACAAACAACACAGATCATTGGCTTTTATAAGCACAATCTCATCTAAGGAAGCTTTACGACCTGAATTTGTAAGTTAAATTACAGTTACCTCACTGACAGTAACTTGAAGAGCAAAAGATAATTTAACGAAGATACCCCTGGAACCAGAAATCACACACTGAAGCCTAGGGACTGTGAACTCAGGGAGATTATCTCACATCAACATCAATAAAAGTTAATAAAAGGGGGAGTACTTATAAAACTACCTCATCTATCAAATACGAAACAATTGTTTTTGATGTGCATCAAAAAGAAGAGCACGAAGCATAACAACTCCTCTCACTGATCATACCATAGATAAAAAAACTGCAACTTCACTATGAACAGAAAAGCTAAAAGAATGTAACAGGAGTGAAAAAAGAAATCAATACAAACATGATCTTAAATATTGTTTAGATACAAATGAATTGTAAACCTTCACTTTCTGTATATAGCCCACTCAGATTTGTGCATGTCTTACTGAGTTGTTTACATCTACTTCTAAACAGAAATTCAGGATAGAAAGTAGTGATCAGCATTAACTGAAAGTCATCACATGATTAAGAATCCTAGGATTACTCTATCTTCACAGATGGGCAAGATTAATTCAGGTTAGGGTAACATATCTAAAAAACATTAGCAAAATCTGAATAATATTGGGGTATCAGTCTGGTCAATCGAGTAGTCAGCCCAAACATGCGCATTTATACTTATCAAATATTACATAGTCATTAAGCCTTAGAAAACTTGATTGTAGGTGTCAGAGTCAGACTTCCTTTTTTTTTCCATTTGTTTCTCTAAATTACTTGTGGATTTACCATCTATATTGTCTAGACAACAGCACAGGCTGCTGAAGAATTCAACGATATTGGCTCAGACCAGGATCATGTACTCAAGCATACTGTCCCTGATGCTATCTGGGTACTAACCCAACAGATGTCTTTGGATAAACACATGAACAAAAAAAAAAAAAAAAAATGAGAGGGAAAAAAGGCAAAACGTATGGAAGAACTCCTGTGAAAGGAGACTCTTCAAAGAGTGGTGGTTTAAAGAAGGATATTCACACAGGCATCCAACCTTTTGACTTGTTTGTGCCACACTGAGTGAAAAGTCTTGAGGCATAAATAAAACATACAAATTTATGTAAATATTTCATACTTGTTTTATTACTTATTTTTTTTATTGAAACATAAAACCTGGGCAACAAAAAACAAAACTAGAGAGGTATTTAGTAATGCTTTTGTGAAAAAATATGTGGCTTGATAGAAGCAGCTGCAATTCTTAGTACATTCTCAGAGCATCATAGAATTCTTAGATTTAGAATGGACCTTTGAAGGTCATCTAGTCAAACTACCTTGCAATGAACAGGGACACCAGAGCTAGATCAGGTTGCCCAGAGCTTGACCCAGCCTCACCTTGAAAATCTTCAGGGACAGGGCATCAACCACACCTCCAGGCAACCTGTTCCAGCGCCTTACCACACTCACTGTGAAAGACCTTTTCCTTATATCCAACCTAAATCTACCCTCTTTGAGCTTGAAGCCATTTCCACTTCTTCTATCACCACAGACCCTGCTGAAGAGTCCATCCCCTTTCTCAAGGTGGTCGGAGATCTTTGATCTTATTTCACTCTTCCTGTGATTCATCCTAGAAAATAACTGTTCACAATTGCACATACTGCCAAAAGCAATGACATGAACAAAGCAGAACTGTGAAGTGAATGAGAGTTCTCCATAGTAATAGAAGTCTTACAAAAGTGACATAAAATTTTTCTTTGATTTGAAAGCCTGATTGCAACTCTACACATTTCATTTGAAAAGTCATAAGTTTACATCACCTAAAATTGGAGTTGCAAACATAAAAAAAAAAGATTACTTTCAGCTTTCTTGAAATCTATTCTCAAATTCTTTTATCAAAATGGAAAGAAACGCTGCATAATTTATGCTGTTTACAGAACCGCGTGCAGCCAGCATGCCAAAACGCACAGTTACTTGCCATAAATAGAGCTTATCATAATTTAAGATTGATTTCACAAACATCTATTTTCATAGTATTAGTGATGTTTCTTACGTAGTTGTAGCAATTAGACAGATCAATACAATGGGAAAGGCTTTTTAACAAAGGTGTGATGACGAAAGGACTGGCACGATAGAAAGGTTCTGTAAAGGAAGGGAAGAAGTTTGCTCACCCGTATCAGAAGATTCTAGCTTTGCAGGGGAAAGCTTCACCAAGGAGGGATCTCCAACTAGAAATCCTTCCCCAGTGGCAGTCAGCCCTTAAATGAGGTCTAAGAGAGGTGCAGCCAGGCTCCATCCCTTCTGGTCACACAGCTGAACTGCCTTCACCTGTGCTCTCAGGGCTGACCAGGTCCTTTCCCCAGGTGCTCAATCAGTGGTTCAGGTTATGACTGAACAGTTACCGTACAGTAATTATAACAACATCATGAGCAAAAACACTTCTAGATACATTTTTTGTACTTCCTATGCCACAGCTGTTGAAAAAAATATTTTAATGCATTGACTGCAGAGACTGTAATGGTCCTTTCCTCTGTGCTGAGGTGCAGGTAATGCAGGCATTGCAGTCACTTTTACCCTTCCAGAAATTATATTAAGCAATTGCCATGCTGCACACCATACATTTCATTTACATTTCATTTAGCAGACAGTACTCAATTGGTCTGTATTGAAAAACCTCATAGATGGCTTATTTGAGGGCAATTTCATGTTTACCTAATTAAATAGAAGGACTTGCATGTCTGCTTAATAATAAAAATTACACGTTTCTACAGGAATACACACGTAGTAATATGTGCAGGTTGTGAGAGATAGCTCATGCCTCACTGTACCCTCTGCTCCACAGCATTCTTCTGTCACCTGTGCAGTCCGCATTCAAGTTACATGCTATCAACTCATGAAAAAATGTCTCTCAAAACTACATAATAACATTAAAAGTTTATAAACTTATTGAGCCACATACTAACTGGCCAGGGCTATATGGAGTCTGAAGCCTGGACACACCTGGTTTAGCAAACCTCTTAGAAATACATGGGGTTTTTTTTACTGAATTAACCTTTCATAACTTTCTCTTAAAAGAGTAGTACACATTATTTTCTTTGTATTCCTAAGCAAAGTATTTATACAAAATTTTTTGTTGGATAAGAAGGGAGAACAAGTCTTCTTAGTTTCAGAAATGAATGTTGATTATTAAAGCACAGTTTGGAAAGAAGAGGGATAAAGTAATTGCCTAAAGATTGGTTATAGTTTTCACCCCGTATTATCATGTCAAGCTGTCACACTGAAATTCTTGTGAAAACTCAAAAGAGAAAAGAAAAAGCAATCTGACAGTAACTTACAGAGTAGAATCCCCAAAACCATAGGAAAAACAAGAATTATTTGATATACCTTTGTTGGTTTGATGTTCCCTGCCACCCCCTTCAGTTATATCTTGATTCCTCAGCATCACTGGAACTACTTCTTAAAAGAAGTTTAGGACATATCACACCTATGGCATGGCATGATTTTTCTCACTCCGTGACATTCATTATACTTAATGCATTGAAGGGCTATTCAGCTTTCTGAGAATTCCATGAAGTTTAAATTAACTCTCATACCTTACTAACTGGAATCGACAAAACACCATTGATCACATCACCTTTTCTCCAAAACTTAGTCTAGACCATTTTTCTACTACCTTACACAGTAGGATGAAATCCATAAAAGGACACTGAGAAAACTTGCATCACTGATAATGGTTTCACCATTGTTAGCAATTCTGCATTAAGAATTACTGAAATCAGTTTCCTAATTTATATTGCCCCCACTAAACTGATAGATAAAATGTTTTTCCACATAACCAGAAGCTAGACTGCCCTTTCCTGTTCCTACAACAACATATTGGCTTCCAGTCCACTGGGCATCCAACACTGTTGTTTGGAAGATGACTGGTGAAGGTTTGTTTTTCCATGTGATGCGCTAAGTGCACATCATTAAGATTTGTCACATATGCACACACTTGAAACCACAAGCTCACATGAAGCTATGCCATAATACATGGTTGATACTCATTATGTACTGATATTGTGGAAATTCATATCATATTAATACATAATTGAAAACCTACAAATGCTTTTATTTTTAAGAGAAAAAGCAACTCCAAGATGTAGAAATTATGTAGGAATTACATGCACAGGACAAGAACATCCAATACTTCAGCAGTGTTGCACAAGAGATACTCACTGTACTGTAAGTCTGTATGGTTACCTACAGGCTGGGTAAACTCCATAAAACAGTGTTACGGCAGCATAAGCAGAATATTTATTTCAAATAATAACCATACATCAAACTGTTAGGCTAATGAACTGAAATGGGAGGCCTAGGGAAGTCTGTGGTTTAGATGCTAACATACATTAGATATTCTGAAGGAAAAAGCATAACAGTTCTCACAGAAACATTTCTCGGTGTTCCTCCCTAAGGAGGAGGTTTTGTGTACCCTTACACAAAACCTGATGAATTAACATCAAGAGAAAGGGAATGAGATCTAACAAAGAAAGAATTAAGTTTCAGCATTGTGAAGGGTGAATTCAGCTATTCTACGCCTTCACAAGATCAAGAGCAAGTCCTGCAGCACTTTCTATTGGAAACAGCTTTGTATATCTAACACTGCAATATGCAGTGACGTGTATATGTGCTTTAGAACAGGAAAGAAGAAACTTAAGCATTTATGCACTTTGGCTAATAGTAACGTGTTCTGTTTTTATTTTCTTCCTCTTAAAAAGGAATAAAAGGAATTTCGCAGAAAAAGACTGCCTCAAAACTTCAGTCCTTCTATTTCTATTAAAATACTAAACCCCAACAGCTTGAAGTTTCCCTAGAAGAGAAATAAGGAGGAAAAAAAAAAGCCCTGAGAGGAAAAAGAAGAAAAAAAAAAAAAGTATTCTCCAGAGAGATACTACAAAGAGAAAAGAAGAAATTGCTTGTATTTTCAATGGGAAATTCTCTAAGCAGGAAACAGGCAAAAAGGTTTTAAAACCTGCCCAAAATTACACATGCAGCCTGTGACAGGAACAAACTAGGACAATCCTTTTAGTTGATGATGAGACTTAATCTTGTTATGAAAGCTTTACTTTTGCTTGAGGTAAAGCATGAATTTCTGAGTTGCCTCAGTTTGTCTGTCCTAAAATCCTGTTAGGCTTTACACTAGTCTTACTAGTGGCTAGTAGAAGAGTGCAAAGTCATGCGAAAATTTTCCATGAGCATTTTTCTTCCCCTAAAGTTATCAGTGCATAGCTTTTCCAACAAAATTTTCACATTATTAATATAACTAATAGCTCTGCCTTTGTGACCAAAGGAAAATGCTAAGGTATACATTGAAATGAAGTAGCACAATATCCTCTAAAAAACATGCAAGCATAATTTTGTCTCACCTATCTCTTTTATCAAGAACCAGTCCTATACTCTGACGCCTTTCTAGCCTTAGCTCATTCCATTCTGTCATTTAATTGAAGATTCTCTTCACAGAGCAAAACCACAGGCTGCTGTTTAAAAATCACCCAAATTTTCAACTTCCCACATACTGGTATATCATTAAATCAAATTAGTTTTCAGTCTTAAATAGCATCGCTTGTCCTTGCTAACATTTTTTTCTGCAGTACTGTTATTTTAGTATTTAAATTCTTAATCTATTGTTATTCATGCACGACTTCCATTGACTGAGACCAGAACAGAAATACAGCATTGCTGCTAAATTTCCACTTCATTTTCTAATGCAATGATATACAGGACTCCCATCACCTACTGTATCAAGGCGTCTGAATGGAGTGGCATTCTGAGAAAGAAGCTCATTATTAAGGGTACTACTGCCATGCATACTTAAGAGTTCAGATGTGACAAAACCATAAACAGAGGGTAAAAATACATTCAGTTTAGAGCACCAGAGTTGCAGGACTGATGGTTAACTCAGGTCACAAGTACTCCAGAGAACACTGGTACTTTGATCACTCACACTTCATGCAGTACAATAAATAAGAAGTAATCCCATCCTTTGACACAAAAGCCTATGAAATTGTGGACTACAATAGAATTACATATATTTAGATATTCCAAACCTAAAATTTAAGTTCTTACTGAAGTTTCAAACTTACAGTATTTAGTAATACATACTATAATTTTTCCTTCCATTAGAAGTCAGTAATGAAACTTGATACTTCCACCTCTCCATTCCCCTTAAGAAAGTTCTTTATTTCCCCTTCAAGCCACATTACACATCTTTACTTCCTGCTCTCCCCTAGCTAGCTGCCAGCCCTGAAGCCTAAACTTCTAAAGAACAGAGGCCAAAAGTATAAACCTATTCACTCGTTCTATTCAGGAAAAAAAATATACATTTGCGTGCACACAAAAATTATCTTGATGTTCCTGTAGAAAGAAGACTTTCTACAACAGAATATATTGGTGTTTCAAACAGGCTAATAGCGTCAGAAAACCTATCCCACACTGAGAAATTATTTATGGCCAAGGAACTTACCAACTGAGCAATGAGGGTTTTTTTTCAATTCAAGATGCACCTGGATTTTTTAGGTATTTCCTATAGGTTTTTCTTTGAGGAACATAAACAACCATGTTGAAAATAAGAATGTTCTTAAATGGAGAGAGTGCTGAAGACAAAGAAACTACAATAACCAGTGAAGGTAATGCTTTGCTTAAAAAATGCTCAGTAAGCTGCAGAACAGGTGCAGATGATTCCGGTTAGTAAGATAATTTTTGGCCTGCTTTTGCATTGGCAGGCCACTCCCTGTCATGATGCAGTACGTTTCAATTGCCTTTAATATTTCACTTAGTAGAACCACCATAACCTTCTCAAAAGTTTATTTTAAGAAACCTAAAGAGCATTCTTAAAAGTATTTCTCCTGTAGCATCTTACTTGCAATCATACCATAACTCCTCCGAAATTCCACTTTACACCAAAAGCTAATTTTCAATTGAACTCCTACATCACTGATCTTGATGGCATTATAACACACTTATCTTAGCAATCTTAGCTATTTTTAATCTTACTGAAAAAATATGAGAATACGTTCACCATGTCAATTCTTTTTCTAATTACTATTTCCCTTCTCCTTAACTTTATGGAAGTATTCCTGCTTTTCCTGTAACAGCGCATACGTAGAGTCATTGAGTTTGTCTGTTTGGCCATTCTATGATGCTAGAACTTCCTAGGACTGTTTGTCCTAGGAAGCAGCAAAACTTCTGACAAGTTTTGCTGCACCAGGTCAAGCATTGTTAGGAGTATCAATAATCATACATAGGAAAAAGTTGACTCACCCAGCCAGCTATGAGGCTCTCTAGCTGTGGAATATTTCCTCTCAAAAACTGGCCTTCATCCAGGAGACATGCTCCCTTCAGAGCCTAGACCTTAATTAAGAACAAAAATGGATGGACCCAGGGTCACATGAGTACCACAGGTAAATATTTGCACCTGCACTTTCCGGGCCAGCCACCACTTTCACCAGGTGCTCAATCAGGCACCTGGTTCAGGCCACGATGTAATAGTTTCCCAAAACAGATGCTGTTAAAGAAAATTGTTTTCTGATTGTTTTCTGTACATAAAGCACTTTTGTTGGTAGGAATAGATAAATAACAATCCCATCACCCTAAATAAGGAATTGGGTTTCTGGGTTTCTAGTGATGTCTGACTGCATCATTTTCCTTGATTCAGTGGAGCATCATCTTCTTTTGCAGCTTTCTGAAATTCTTAGAAGTGTTTCCTCTCATTTTCAAGTTTTGCTGGGAAAACTAGGAAAATATCTCTAGATGTTAGTGAGTGTAGTCTTTTGTAAGTATTTCTAGCTCTTAACCTCTTGTTAGTATTCTCAGCTTTCCTAGTACTGAATACTTACACTACCTGACCAGAGGCAAAAAAAAAAAAAAAATCTAATGAAAAAGCTTTTAAAGTCTTCTAGATCACTGGGTTTTCCAAACAACTGCACCAAAAACATACTTATATGAACATGGATTTTTACACAATTGAGGAGTGTTTATTGCAGGGTTAATTGTTTTCAACAGTGTTCCATCTTCAAACTTGCCAAGTTTTCTTCCTGCTTGATTGCATAATCCAAATGTTCACAAAGGACAGGTTAACTGGAAAGGCTTGTTAAGCTTCCTTTACCTGTGAATTAAACTGATGAAATCCTGGGAAGTTCTCTGTGTTACTATCAGACATCTTCATCCAAACAAATTAGAACTATGGTTGATGGTAGAAACAGCAGTTCTCCCAGGCAAGGAGGATCATGCTTGAGAGTGTCTCCTGCAGTTCCATAGCTTGGTATTGGTATTTCTAGTGTGTCAAAAAAAAAAAAAAAAAAAAAAAAAAAAAAAAAAAAGTGCACTTCACAGGCCTCAGCATTGCCAACATTGCCAACAGCACACTCATCCAACCTTTCTTAAACCACCCAGAAATTAGCTGCATTACCACTAGTATAAGATTATGTCAGTGACTTAGTAGGACGAAAGCAACATAGACTTTTATAATAACTCAGTAACAGTGTACAGGTTCAGAGACACAGTGGGCCACTGCAACACCCTACAACCTCCCTCCCCACCCTAGAAGAGTCTTCATTAGAGTTCGAAAAAGCACATAATTCATAATTATGCTTCTAAAGTGAAAGATGGGGAGTAGCAGAAAGTGCTCCCAAGGAAGCTTGACAGTAAAAAGTAACTTCTTAAATAGTAAAAGTATAATAGAAATAAGATTACAACAAAGAAAAGAAAGCTTGTTTAGTATATACGTTTAGACTGAAGTAAAAAACAGTTCTTCTCTACATACAATCATGTTGGTAATTATAGAAAGAAGCCAAACTCCTATAGCAAATTATACTTTAAAAATCAACATATACTCTTGATTCATAATCTTTATCTCATTTTCAATTTCATTACAGATCGTCATAAGTTGGATGGAGGGGAAAGAGAGAAGACACTCATCTTCACACTATGTTACTGCCTTTAAACGATATATAAATCATGATTTCAATAGCTGTCTTAACATCTTGGACCTATCAAGAGAAAAATAAATCAACAGCAAAATTATTACAGTAACATTTAGCCCTTTGAAGTGTCAACATGTTATTGTAGAACCCTAATGACTAACAGAGGACATTGAAAATATCTGAGTTTTCCTAGATATTGCTAGTTTACAAAACTAGGTTTTTGGGGTTTTTTTGTTTGTTTGTTTTTAAACAAAACTAGACTTAATTTTACCCATGATATTATTTAAGAAAAAAAAAGTGGCAATCGTGAATTTCTAGAAAATATCAGCTTTAGATATAACCATCCCAGATCTAAAACTCAGAAAGCCATCAGCAAGATACTATGACAATAGTCAGGTGATCACTTTGTGAAATTATCTGAACTATTAGGTCACTTCAATAGCAAAATAGTTAGGAGAAAAAGCGCATACTGGTGATGTATTTGGAACAGGTTCTTCGCTTTGAAATGTCTTTATATAAGAGGACTTTCTGGCAGAACAGTGAATTGCATTTCCATCAATTATGGAACAGAACAGTCAGCATTATTAAGCCATTAACACAAACTGAAGCCCTGCCTTGCTGAGAGCACTCCATGACTTCCTGACTACCAAAACACTGATTCATACTTTTTGATTTTTCATTACTACTTTTTGATCTAAGAAGCAGCAGACTGGCACTGTGTTGTAAAGACGCACTATGCTTCTCAATAATAGCAAAGCTCTTCTTAAATAGCAGTGACTTGAATGAAATAAATCCATGTAACCCTTGTAGAAGTAGGACTGGAACCTCCCTCTATCTGGGACAGACCTTCCTGTCATACAACACAAGAGAGACAGAACAGTTACCACAGAACCCAAGAGCATTATGCAAACATCTCTTGCAGACTCAAGGCTAGGAATTAAACTGAATGTGTGGTGGAGTTTTATTGCAAAAAGCAGTTTATTTTTTCAAAAACTGGGGAGTTCTCAAAAGATCTATAATATAATATATACATATATATATATTTATTTATATATATATATTTATAATATATGTAATATATAATAATATAACTAAAGACACTGGACTGCTAATGAGGAAACACAATCAACACTGAAAGGAAACGACGCAATCAAACGAACAAAGTACTGTTTTCCTCTTTTTGTGTGGGTTACTGCTCTCTCCAGTTGAGCACAAATAGGAGTACATGAGGCACTAACAATGGGAATCATGCGATATGAAAATGCTTCATTACCACAGAACATACAGTCACTTGGTATATTTGCACTAACTGTCCTTCAGACCCAAATACACTACAGAGCCAAATGCTTCCCTACTTTTCTGCTTTTTCCTTACAAGCTCCAATAGGCAATATTCTAAAAATCCATAAAAGTAATCAAAGTATAGTGTCCTTAATTTAAAAAAAAAACAACAACAACAACCCTATGCTACGTAAAAACCAGAGGATTTACTACTCTCAGAATGCTGAGAAAGCAGAAGATACCCCCTCTTGCATGAACTTAACTGTAGAAGCAGCATAAAAAACTAAAATTAAGGGATAAGGATTACTATAGACATGGCCTGAGGCAAGAACTTACCCTGTGGCAAATTCTTGAAATAAAGTAATGCTCCAAACAGATGAATAAACAGTTTAAGTAACATGATTTAACCTTTCATGTCTGATTCAAGTCCTGCTGCATGATAGCATGCTTTTGAATTTAAATAAATACAAACATAAACTGTTGTTTTTGTTCCTTCAGCAACAGACAATGCAGCTGTGTCAAACAGCATTTAAAGCATGCCATTTATCATCCTGCTGAGGGCATGCTTTGCTGTAGAACACTGACAGAAGCAGAATAGACTTTTCCTTCTTGACAAGATGAAATATCTCTAGAGTTTTGCATAACTACATGTATTACATTTTATGAGAGACATCCTCATTCGTAGGGTACTCCCTGATATAGGCATTTGCTTGCCTTGCTTCCAATGGGCCCCAGAGATGCTCAGTTGCCTGGGGAGGAGAAGTGCATCGCAGCACTGCCTCCACCCACAACTGGCTGCTCTGCATGTTGCTGGCTGCTGGGAGTGAAGAGCAGGAGGAAGGAGGAAAATTCATCTGATAGTCACTACTTAAAGCAATCCTGTTTCCATAATAGATCATGACGCAAGAACTCCACCTAATGACACAACATAACCATAAAATGGTAATGAAGTTCATGTTACAAAGTATAACAGTGATGCACTTATTCTACAAGAATAGTTATTTAGTATTCTTCTTATCATAGAATAGTTTGTGTTGGAAGGGACTTTTAAGATCACCTAGTTCCAACTCTCCTGCTATAGGCAGGGACACTTCCCTCTAGACCAGGTTGCTCACAGCCGATCCAGCCAGGCCTTGAATGCTTCCAGGGAGTGGGCATCCACAACATTGCTGGGCAGCCAGTGTCTCACCATCCTCAGTAAAGAATTTCTTCCTAATACCTATTCTAAATCTAACCTTTTCCAGTTTAAAACCACTTCCTCTTGCTGTGTTGCTACATGCCCTTATAGAAAGTCCCTCTCCTGTAGGCTCCTTCAGGTACTGGAAGGTCCCCCCAGGACCTTCTCTTCTCCAGGCTGAAGAGCCCCAACTCTCTTAGCCTGTGCCTGTATGGGAGATGTTTGTCTTTATGACACAGGATGATATTTACTGTCAGTATCATCCTCAGCGTAGCCAATGACTTTCAAAGCTTACTGCCTATAGTTGCATATTTATGTAACTGATATTTCTTCTTCATCTGCTCACTTTAGCATTATATTAGAGCCCATGTGGAATTTCTGACTGGAGATCATGAAGTTGCTTCATTCAAAATAATAGAAGTTATGTAAATGCTTTTAATCTCATTTCAGTACATAAACTCTCGCAGAAGAGGTCACATCTATTACATACATTTCAAAATGAAAATTCAATCTTATCTGCTTTCCCCATTACCAGAGTTTTTAATCTTCACAGAAAAGAAAAGCAATGGCAACATGATTACACTGGATAGAAGCGAGCGGTGTAGAAGAGTTGGAAGCAAAAGCACATTAGAGTGCTAGAAACTGCAACATTGAAATATGTTTTCTGAATCTATAAAAGTAATTTTTTGAGACCTGGAAGGAGAAGTTAAATTTACTTTTTTTTTTCTCCCTTCATTTCAGAAAGCTAATTTAAGTTGGTACTTAATTAGGGTAACGAGCGATGCTGGTAAAAAAGTAAGATATTCCCAACTAGAGAAAAAAAAAAAAAAAGCCCTCCATAACAATACTAAAATAAATTGCTTCATGTACACAGAGGTAAGTTTTATTAGTGGTGTACATAGGTTATGCCTGAATTCATTCAAAAAGAGGTCAAAAATATAACATCAGTTGCTTCACTGTTCATAGTTAATGAGAAAAACATACATTGTATGACAGTATTCATTCCTCCCTTAATGATAGGCAGGCAGTGCTACACTGATGCATTTCACCTGCTGGGGTTGAGACGCAAAATTTTGGAAGCTGCTGTCTTTTACAAAGACGTTGTACTACTGGAACCAGCAGACTACACGGATAAAACACTCACTGCGAATTCACTGCTGTCCAACATTTAGGACAAACTGGGTCTGATAACTACGTAATAATGTCACATTCCTTTTTATCTTCATTTTGATAGCTTTCTTTTAGCCTTATAACATTTAAGCTGAGCCAAGATAATATCAAATCTTTTTTTTTTTCTGCAGTTGAGTACCATCATCAACAGCTCCAGTTTTAGGAAAGTGACTTTTAAAATAGGCTTAACACAAAACACTTAACTCAGAACTGAGCACAGGTGAGTGAAATAGAATCCCTTGATAAACAAGCTGCCATCAGATTAATCACTTTTCTTCGATATCACTTGCACTCTTATAACTCTCTCCTCTGTCCTAGTTGCCCAATGCTTTAAAATCACCAAGAGGTGAAGGAAAGGCTCGGGTTGTCAACATTCCAAGAATTCAAGTTACTGTCACTTAAGCTTCTTCTCAGAGAAGAAAAAGCAAGCACTTCCTTCAGTCCAGAAGCTGCTACCGAGAGGAAAAAAAAAGTTCTGCTGCTGGTCACATGAGGGAAGCAGAACATCCAGCCTTCTGTTAAGACCTTCCACAACCTCTACAGTACATGGAGAAGTTCATGTTCCCCTCTCTACACAATCCTCAGCAGAAAAGAAAAAAATCAGTAAGATACATTTCTGACACTAAGATTTCCTAAGATGGGCATCTCCACTAAGTTCTAACCTGTCTTTGGTAGTACATGTTTTTCATCCAGATTCTTCAGAAATGAAGCAGGGATCGGTTTTATTTTCAGGATGCAGTGGGAAGAACATGCTCCAACAGCCCTTCACACAAACATCATGACTGCAATTCTCTTCCAGAATATGAGCAATTTATTATTCTCCATTGAGCACCCCAAACACTCATCTACAGATCTAGGGCCCTCCCCAAGGAGCAATAAATCTTTAATTATTTTATATGATGTGACCTAGTTTCAATAGGGAACTGGCATCCTATAATATTTTGTATTAGAGTCACTTCAATTTGAACAAAAGATTTCTGCATGCAGATTATTATTATTATATTAGTTATATAATAATATGTAACTAATATTATATTATTATTCCCTATACTCTGACCAGGTAAAGCCTCATCTGGAGTACTTTGTCCTGCTCTGGGCTCCCCAATACAAAAAAGACAGGGATCTCTTGGAAAGAGTCCAGCGGAGGACCACAAAGATGGTGAAGGGCCTGGGGCATCTCCCCTATGAAGAAAGGCTAAGTGAACTGGGTCTGTTTGGCCTTGAGAAAAGAAGACTGAGAGGGGACCTGATCCAGGTCTATAAATATCTAAGGTGGGGGGCAAAGTGGCAAGGCCAGACTCTTCTCAGAAGTGTGTGGAGACAGGACAAGGGGAAACGGCCAGAAACTGGAGCATAGGAAGTTCCACACGAATGTGCGCAAGAACTTCTTTACGGTGAGGGTGACGGAGCACTGGAACAGGCTGCCCAGGGGGTTTGTGGAGTCTCCTTCTCTGGAGATATTCAAGACCCGCCTAGAACACCTACCCGTGTGACCTGGTGTAGGGAACCTGCTTTGGCAGGGGGGTTGGACTTGGTGATCTCTGGAGGTCCCTTCCAACCCCTACGATTCTGTGATTATGTTCCTGATTAAAATTCCAGTAATTACATTTTTAAGACACCTAGCTACCAGCACATTTTAGCATGATACATTTCCTGACCTGGTCCACTTTGAGTGGAAATATTAGATTAAATACAGACATACAGTGACTGGTTTAGCAAGGAAAAATATGGATTAAGTTGGAAACAAAGTCTGAGCTCTAGGTATACAAAAACTAACTTTTAGAAATTCAGACACCTACAGATGGTATGTGGAAACTAGTGTAAGAGCAAACAAAGCATATACCATGCAGATGTTTTAAGATTTGTACCTCTGGGCTGAAAGAGTTCGATGTCTTTGTAAATACAGCCCTTACCTGTTGGCCCGCTAGACTAGCATCTCCTGATGGCCACATCAAATACTACTTGGTACTATTAATAGAATCTGCAGGCTGGTGACAGGCACTGATGACAGTTTTGCAGAAACACACATTGTCTAAACTGTGCAGAATTCAACATAGAAGCAGTGAAAATAAAGTTCAGCAAAGGCTGCTGTGGAACATCAGTGGTTCAGTCAGTTGTCAACTTGTTGCTGTTGGGGAAGGCAGTCACATGAGAAACTTCAGAAAGGAGGGAAGGGGATGCTAAAGATAACTGCTGAGGCATGTACCCGAAGAAAATATCATCTTGGGAGCAGTTTCCTTTCAGCAATATTGCACACCTTGATGGATGTACAAGGACAGCTCTCATTCTGTCCCTTACAGCATGCCTCAAGTAAGACCACAGTATCATGAGATCTTTAAGCCAGTGTAAACCTTAAAAATAACAATAATAATTTTGCCACTACCTTGAGTCAATAGTGTTGTGATAATTCAAAAAAGAGAATCAATCTCAGTAAGGAGCAAAACATTTGTTTCCGTCAATATTTTTAACCTTTATCACTCTCTGGGACGGTTCCTCTTAGAAACTGAAAAACGCTGGATCCAGCATAAAGAGAGATTGGCAAAGGAAAAGTCAACTGTGCATGGAAGGAGAGCTGGAACACCTTCTTCATTCCCAGTATGGTCTTGAAAACATGAGTGAGATTGCAGCCTAATGGCACCCCAAACCCATCACCAGCTTTTTCACCTATTTCCGCTGCGATTTTAATGTACTGCAACCCCTTTGTATTTTTTTTAAATTAAACATACAGAGTTGAATATATGCAATCACTTTTTTCCATCTATTAATATATTAGATAAGCACTCTAATTTAACTGACTATGGAAGTAGACATGATAGCTGTCAAAAAAAACCACCATTTTTCTGCAAACACACCCAAGAACAGTTAATGTTATTATTTTGGATTCACTTCAAATTCTTGAATAAGATATACCAGTATTTTCTAAACATTTTTGTTTGAAGAAATAATCATAGAATATACAAAGTTGGAAGGGACCCACATGATCATCAAGCCCACTTCCTGGCTCCACACAGGAAGTAATTAAGAGCATTTGACCCACACCCTGTTCCAAAACGCTACTAACATCTGCATGCACAACCCTTTATATTTGCAACAAATGGATGCAAATGGATTGAACAAATAATGAATTTTTAAACCATGTAAATTGGTACTGACACTTCCAGGAATTCCCACTGTTACCAGACTTTTAGCCTTTTATTAGAATTGGTGCAGGGATCTCTAGAACTAGCAGAGATTAAAAGAAAAGGAATGAAACACTTTGCTTGCTCACTGGACAGTATTCAGTGTTGGATGTTCCAATATCTGCAAAACCTTTATAGAATAATGGAAGAGAAAACCAGAGGCATATTTGAAAAAGATATGATACAGCATGCTATGATAAAAGCCAGCCCTAGTATCTGACAATTTCTGCCTAAGTAAAATAGGCCAGGGACAAGTAGCGTCTCAGAAACTGTCCTCTAAGAAATGAAAGTTGATTTAATATCCTTCTGATGAGATAAACTAAAGGAGATCCTAATCAGAATATTAGTACAAGATGGTTTATTTCTCCATGAGCATTGAGCAAACAGGAAGCTGTCACCTGATAAGACAGCAGGGAGCAGAAGCTGGCCGTCAAACACACGAGACACATAACAGCACATTTAAGCACCATTTCAGTGTTCTGCAGGAAGAAGTTGTTTTGTCTAAAGAGTAAAAAACAGCAACAACAACACAACCTCATAATAGTGTGTACATATTCAGATACTAAGTACAAGTAAAACTTATTGTGAATCAGTTTCTTTTGTAGACCTCACCCTTACTAGGAACTATGAAGAAAAATGCCAGCCCTCTTTGTGAAACTGGTGGGTGTCATGAGAATAAAGCAGTAGTTCCTAGAAAGTATCTTGACATTCTATCATGTCTCCTTAAAACAGAACCATTCAAACATAAAGGTCTCTTAACAATGGCTCTCTATTTTCAGTTATTCTACTTTAAGTCGTTTCCAAAGTTTTGTTTTTAAGCAAGTAACATTTATAATGAGAAAGCTGAGAGTGCTCTAAATCTTCCCAATTGAGCCAATATTTCATAGTGAAAGGACATCTTAATAAATAAATAGCAAAATAAACTTACGCAACAGTACCTGGTCTCCAGGCATTAACATGGGGCTTCCTGATAAGGAAAGGAGAAGGCAAAACTACAGAGTGAAAATAGGGACTCCTTACTTAAAATTCTAAAGCCTAAGCCTTCAGGTTCAGCGTCACAACATTGTGCTGTCATTTCACAGAATGGCTTGGATTGGAAGGGATCTGAAGGACCATCAGGTTCCAACTTCCCTGACAGAGGCAGGGTTGCCTGCTGCTCAATCGAATACCAGATCAGATTGCCCAGGGCACCATCCAACCTGGCCTTCAACACCTCCAGAGACAGGGCATTCACAGCCTCTCCAGGCAACCTGTTCCATCATCTCACCATTCTCTCAGTTAAAAAACTTCCCCTTGACATCTCATCCAAATCTCCCTTCCTTATGTTTAAAACCATTCCCCCTTGTATTACTACTATCTCCCCAAGTAAAAAAAAATAAAAAAATAAAAAATAAAAAAAAAATTCCTTATGTTTGTGAACTCCCTTTAAACACTGGAAGGCCACAGTGAAGTTCCCCTGGAATCCTCTCTCTTTCAGGCTGAACAAGTTCAGCTCCATCAGCCTCTCTTCACAGGAAAGGTGCTCCAGCCCTTGGACCATCTCAGTGGCCCTCCTCTGGATGCACTCCAAAAGCTCCACTTCTTTTCCGTATTGGGGGCCCCAGACCTAGATGCAATACTCCAGCTGGAGCCTCACAAGGGCAGAATAGAGGAAGTCAATCATCTCCCTCACTCTGCTCGCCACTCCTCTTCTGATGGAACCCAGAATACCATTGGCCTTTCAGGCTACAAGCACACACTGCTGGCTAATGTTATGTTTTTCATCTACTGAGAGCCCTAAGTCCCTCTCTGCAGGGCTACTCTCAAGGAGTTCTTTTCCCAATATGTATACATATCTAGGATTGCCTCGACTCAAGTGTAAAACCTTGCACTTTGATTTGTTGAAGCTCACTAGGGTCACAAAGGCCCCATTTCTTTCATTCATTTTTGTTGAATTAACCAAAATGCAATTATCTGCCTAGGACAGCTCCAATCAAATCAGCACTGTCAAGTGACCATATCATACGCAGACTATATCACTATGTTTATCAAAGCGTATCTAATTTACTGCCATCATAATGCGTATAAAATATAAACTCTTGTATCTCATTGGATAAAATTACTCCATTAAGAAAAATGAAAACAGTCTCTCCATTGTGCTCTACATTAGGTTTCTTTTTTTCCCCCTCTTTTTTAATGTTTATTATTACATAGCTAGTTCTGTCCCTTTCCAAAGGATAATCACATTTTAATTTCTATAGTTTATTTCTATCGTTATACAACTTCACTAAAACTCAATTATCAATTTGGATATGCACTATACTAGAGATGCACAGAGGCCCTCTCCAAAGCACTATCCCATATGCTACTAAGATCAAACATATCAGTTTGGGTAGGTTCAACCCTATCTCACCCTGCATCCTGTGAACGTACATGCCAGCACAGAGACAGAATATATATATATGACAGCATTTCTCCCATCTTCTGACTCAGAAGACTGAGAGCTTGCATGGAAATTCAGAAGCTAAAAGTAACACAGAAAAGAAAGGACATCACAAGGTTTTTCCAAGCATCGTTAAAAAAGGAAGAAGGAACTCAGAATGGCAGTAGACAAACATGCTCCAATGGCAAAAATTCATTATTCAACACTTCAAAAAAGATGAGCTGGAAGTTACAGAATGATGACAGTATGCTACACAGGCAGCATACACAATGTTGAGTTCTTTCTTTCATTCATACTTTTAGATAAATCAAAGGTCTATATATATGTCTTTAGCCTAGTACAGTCACCATGATCCGAGAACATCAGCGTTGAGTATCCTACTTGGCATAAAACAGAACAGAAGGTACTTTCATCTGAATGTTTCTACTTCTCCTGCCCAGAAAGGCTTGCGTACTTGCCAAGAATGCATGTTTACATAAAATCACACTGGACACATTCTCTGTATATACCCAATGCGTAACAAACAAGCTAAGACTTCTAAGAACATGGAAGTTACTACTCACAAAGAGTCAATCCAATGCACTACCTAACCACCTAGGGCACACACATGGCAAAAGAATGCAAGGACAGTGATTTCTAGCAGGCCACAAACTCTACAGAGCAATAGCAAATAAAAAGGAGAGAGGGGAGAAAGGGAGGGAGGGAAGAAAGGAGATCACTCACCCCTTCCAATGGCCAATGACAGCTCAAGAGGAGAACAATCTGTACCCAGAAAGATGTACTGTAAGAAATCTGTACCCCTTCAGCTACTAAATATTAAATGAGGATGAGGAGGGGATGGATCCAGGCTCCCCTCCTTCCAATCACTCAAGTGCATTGCTTGCACCTGAGCTCCCAGGGTTAGTCACACCTTCTCACCTGGTGCTCAACCACTGCTTCCAGCTGTCACCTGGCAATTCCACTATAGCATGCAATAGCAATTCAGCACAGTACATCTGCACATTCTGCTGCCTGGGAAATAACAGACAGAAATACAGCTACCTTGTCCTTTTTGGCTTTGGAAACTGCTCTTACAGCTACTTTCCATGTTTTTGTAACTTGAATACAATGCTTGTCACTTTGTGTTTCTATTACTAAGGCATGCATCACATGTCTGGCAAATCTCACACTGTAAATTACTTTAAACATAAATCAGATAAAGTGACTTTTGATAGAAATTGCTACAAAACATCTTCTTAACAAGAAAGAAGCAGAATTTCTTGCAGGCAGAGCAATTTGAGTTCATTCACACACTCTCAAGATGAAAACTGTGCGACTATAACTTTGTTACTTGTTTCTAGAAGATCTATCCAAGTACTAAACATATACCCAAAGACACTTAAGGAAACATAACAGTATCCATTGAAAAAAAGATTTTTTTTTTTAATTAACCTGGGCAAAGTAGTTTGATAATAGCAATATTTGATATAATTTGGAAATTCAGAGATTTTGAGAGAACCCAGCTGAAAATTGGAGTGCTCCTCACATAAACATGCTCTCTTCTTCTTCTCTTGGAAAAAAAAAAAAAAAAAACACCAAAAACTCTGAGCTGCCAGAATACAGTAAGAGCACTATCCAGGTGAAAACAATACAAAACAATAAACCCACCATCCTTAGACCCACCTAAGCCATACAGATAAAAAGCTCAAGGATAGACAGACTGAAACTAGCAAAGCCACATCTTGTTAAAGCATATGCCACCTGTCTACAATACTTTTAACACATGCTAGAACATACTGGATGTATTATCACATTTATTGCCTTGACAACAAAGCTAGAATTAATAGTACAGGGAAGACCTTATTCCAAAGAGTTTGAATTCAAGAGGAAGCAGAGGATGAATTGGGTGTGTTTTCAGATACAACCTGAAAAGGTGCTTTTTTATTGAAACACAGCAAGAAAAATCCAACACTTTTTAAAAATTTAATGGTTAGGGAAAATATATGATTTTTCACAAGTCCTTCCCAAATGATGCTCTATGCCTGCTGGCAAAGAATAAAACCTCTAAATCCTTTGAGTTTCTCTTATCTTTTCCTTTGCAGTGGAAGATAAAAAGAAAAAAAAAAAGTTTAAAGACTATAGAAATAGAATGTGTTGCAGTTACAAGGTCTTTATTCTTATCCTGCAAGTTTCTAAAAAAACACACTTTATCCAGGTCTGATCTTGGTTACCGTGTTTAGAAAAGCTCTACTGAAAACACCTTAAATCAAGCTGTGTTTGGTCTCAGGTTCTAAATTCTCATAAAAAGCATCTTTTTTATTCTTTTCCTTTTATTTTTATTCCAAGATATCTCAGCTTTCTACAATCAGAAAACCCTGAACTATACATAATATATTTATCGGTCAAGAATTTCTTGCACATAACAATTACAGTGTTAACCATAGCTTTTTTTTGGGGGGGGGAGGGGGGAGGGGGCGCAACATAACTTGTAGAAAGGTAACAGATGCTGAATAAATAGATAAACAATGAAAATACTGTGGTAAATGTCTGTTTAACAGTGCCCATAAAACTGTTAATGACTTGCCAAATTAACAACCAGACTAATAGTGATGCGTTAAATAAGACTTATAATGCATCAATTGGAATGCAGTAACTTATTCGCTAGAAAGAAGCAATCTTACTTTCGGCTTTTGATAGTATCTCTTGAATTTTAGGAACTGAACCCTTGGCTTTCAGATTTCCAATGCACAGCCTCAGAACACTTTTTCCTTATGGTATTTAAATGATTGTGATAAAAACAATGAGGTGTTACTAATGGAAATACTCCAGTGAGAATTAGTTTTGTTCCACACATAGCAAACAGGATTTCCACAGCTCTTAGTCTTTAAATAAAAAAAATAAAATAAGACTTAAGGTCACTGGTAGTTTCTTCTTCGTGAGTACAGTGAGGAGTATAAAGTTAATTATCTTTATGTCCTCATTAACTTGTTAAATAGACCCTCTGTTTAGATTGACACAAAATAAAAACAGCAGCAAACTTACTGCATACTATGAATTAGGAAAGGGAATGAGATTTGCATATACTCATGGTATGTTTTTGGAAAAAGTATGCTACTACAACTAGAATGTGTAATAGGACTATGCTTGGTGGACATATTCTGAGCTTATCAGATTCATATAATCTTATCTAGGGAAAAAAACTGTGACCAAGTGTCATCACCGCTTACACTGCATAACTTAGCTAAGGCTTTTGGTTACAGCAAGCCATGCTCGTCTCCAGACATGAGTATGGATATATGGCACCGACTTCATATTTGAAGCTGAGCATAACTTCCTATCCAGTGTGTCCTCACTTGATCACACAAGAAACTTTTGAATGGAAACTTGAAGCTGATTAAGAACAATTGTAAAGATACATGTAGTTAAGTAAGTATTTACAGGGTAGGAGCATGCTATATACTCTACACCTAACCTAGGAACATTGCTTCTAGAAGCCCATGAATCTGTTTGTAATTGTATTGGAAATTTAGCAGTTCTCAAAAAACAGGCCAAAGGGAATCAATAAATTCCTTTAATACTTTATTTTATTTTATTTTATTTGTGCAATTTATTGCAAAATCATCTATTTCAACTGGCAGATTCTTATAGCTGGAGGTATCTGTACTTTAGAAGTAGCACCCTGTAAGATTATCTGTAAGACAGTAAAAGGAAAAGATTTTCTTTTTATTATTCCATTAAAGAAAAAACTGATTAATGAAAGATATGCTGCGTGTATTTCAAGTTTATTCCAGTTAGATCAGTTAATTAGTATTTTTATTCATGAAAATAAGAAGAGGAAGAAAAAACCTACCCTAAAAAATATCGTAAAACTCACAATAAATTCAATGAAAGGTTCACCTGTGAATTTTACTTGTGTTTTCATTGCAGTTTCATTTTTAATCATAGCACTGAAAAGGTGAACAAATCATACTACTACTGACAGCCAACACAGCCACATATTAGATTAAACTACAGAACTATATTTAACCTGGCAAGATAGGGTCCCATTTATGTAATCCTGCTTTAGAAGCTTCTAATGAGTTACTGCAGCCTAACCCAGATACGCCTGCTAGCAAGTTCACTGCTTTTTTTTTTTTTTTTTAAACGTCTACACAATAATGAAAGTGCTATTTCATTGTAAAAATCGCTGCACAGCACAATGAACACTCTCGTTAAACATGTTGGCCATGTTGGCCACCGCTATAATCAGTAACCTAAAAAATCAACTTCTGCCTAATTTGACCCATATTCATAATGCAGAAAGCTTTTTTTTTTTTTTTTTTTTTTGCTTGTCTTAAATTGAAAGAGGTTTTAAGTCTTTAATAATATGGTGAGTTATTATCACAGCAGCTTCTTTTTGCTTTAAAAACCCTCCAATAAGAACATTCTTCCACACAAGGAATGTCTCAGTGCCTGCGAGCACCCCACTGCAGTCTATGAATCCCACATGGGAGCCCTGGGGTCAGCCACCTGCCAGGCACACACATATGGCACTGGGGGATCAGCAGGGCTGGGTGGAGTACCAGTCACCCCACAACATCTGCCAGCTGATCAAAGTAGCATTAGTGGCGTGCTGGAAAGGGAGTTAGTTCACTTCTTCATGCTGGAAGGCAGCTGTAGTAACAAAAGGTGTACTTAAAAAGCAGCACAGTAAGACAATAGATGGTAAACTTGCACAGGGAAAAGGATGAAGTTACTTTCTGACCCAAGTCACAAAATGCCTTGGGTTGAAAGGGATCTTAAAGATCATCAAGCTCCAACCCCGTGCTGCAGGTTTGTTGCCACCCACCAGATCAGGCTGCCAAGGGCCCCACCCAACCTGTCCTTGAATGACTTCAGGTCATATATAGGAAATATATTACATCACTGTTTGAAATCAAACACAGCATCAAATGTAGAGCAATGACATAAGAAACAGGAATAAGAATGATAAAAACCTACAAACAGAAGAAAAAGCTAAGAATTCATTGTTATGACTTCTCACTGAATCACACACATCAGCAGCTGTTGTGGCTTTAAAGGGTTGGTGTTTTGAAGATCACTTCACAAAAAATCATAATGCAAATATGAAATATGCATAAAAGTTGTTTATATTTTCAGTACTTCCAATTGTTTTCTTTACACTGCCTACTGATGATATTGTAAATGTAGAAAAAGTACTACAAATGCAGTTCAAAGAGCTAAACTTCAATTTCACCACATTTTCTCCCAGTGACTAGGCTGCCATTATCTGTTCTTTTACTGGGCTTATATTGGGCCAATAGATTTCAAATTCAGAGAGCAGTGGCTAAAGTGGGAATGGAGACATGGCATTCTGAAAACTGAACGAGGCCAACAGACCATAAACGTAGCATCTTGGCTTCAAATGGTAATTATTTGCTGCAGAGCTAAGGCTGTAGCCCAGTAGAAAGTTCTTCCACTAATTTAACTTTTCACAAATAAAATAATGAGGTGCACAAAGAAAAGAAAAAATAATTTAAAAAAAAAGCACGAAAACACCCATTAATTTTACTTATGTATTAAAAAAACACAAAACATGGTAAATAGAGGAAAAAAAATAATAGTGGCCTCTTTTTAGCAAAAGAAGACAAGAAAGAAAAAAGAAAAACCTAACCTAAAGAGAAGAGAACGTCAAGTTTGATAACTTGCAATCTGAGCCCTAAGCTTCTTTAACTAATGCATATGAACCGATCAGAGATTTTATTTTGTGATGGAAACAAGACAGAATGTGAATTCCATTATCTTTTCCACCACGTGGTGGATTTATTAATTAAGGCAGAGTTTTGAACCATGAGAAAGCAATATAAACATCTCCTGTTACAACCTACCCACAATACAGCTTTCTGTGAAGACACCGTTGCTGAGATTTTTCTTGCCTTAAGCTACCTTCATCTGAGACATGGAAAACAGCCCTTGGGGAAAGTGGAAAAGCAACACAAAGCAGCAGCAGAAGATAATTCTCAGCTCTGGGCAGCCTGGTCTAGTGGTTGGCAACCTTACCGACAGCAGGGGGGTTGAAACTAGATGATCTTTGAGGTCCTTTTCAATCCATGCCATTCTATAATTCTATGATCTTTCCCTCTTTATTCAACAATTCACCTGTTACTTTCAACCCTTCAGATTTAAAACAGAAAAACAGTAGTTAAGTGACTCTGTGAATGTATTTCAGAGGTGATAACACTGTACGTACAATACTGTCTCCAGACTACCAGTAATTTTGGTGTTGGTTTGGTTGTTCATGTGAAATAATTTAATGCAGCTCAGTCTGGTCTCAGAAATATGAATTTCTTGTTGTTTAGTTCCATTATTGAAGAAGAGATCTAAGCCTTAAATTGATAGTTCTTTTCCAGTATTAAAAAAAGAAAGAAAGATAGAATGCGTATATATAAATAAAAGAATTTAAAAACCAAACAGAATGACATGGCTTAAATTCTGCAGAACATCCATTCCTCCATCAAGAAAAAAAAAATATAGCAAACTAAGAACATGTAGCATTTTGCCATCAACAAAGCTGCCTACATAGACACCCACTCTTTCCTTTTTTCTCTGTAGCATATTCTTTTAACTCACTCATCTCCCATATCTCACATTCACTGACATGCCTGCTTTCCTCGCAGCTTCTTCAGACCTGTTTCCACATGAAAAGTAACAAAGGAAGTAGCTATTCTGTTACAATCAGTTCAGAATAAGCCTTCCATTTTAGTTTTTCCCCCTCATAAAATATTGCAATGCCTATCAAAATTGTTTCCTAGAGGAAAAAAAAAAAAAAAAAAAAGGTTCTTCCGGGGTATCTGAAATAACAAAAATAACAAGAGCAGCATGGTTATCCTGCAATCTCATCCCCATGCTGTGATAACTTCTTGCTTCTGGTCGCACCTCTCAGTAAGGAGCTGGCAGATCCTGCATTCCAGCAAAAGACCGTGGACTTTTTCCAGCTCCCTGACTCCAATGACAATTGCAGCTGATGGCGGCAGCTGGACCAGCGATGCCTTTTTGCATCAGATGCAAAAGAGATAAACATACTGGGTAGGAAGGGGAAAACCAGAAGTACAGTATTTTTTTTCTTCTTTCTGCAGATTTTTTTTTTTTATTATTTTTTTTTTACAATAATGATGTTTAAGTCTCTGATTTACTGACATAAAACAGGGTTTCAGGTATACAGATTCAAATCAGTAAAACAATATCTCTGTATGCAATGCCCTGCAGCTGTTACCTGTAGTGATACGGAGACACCTCCCTCTTTTTAGAGATCAATTACCTTTGTGTGATCACTGTGAAAATATGTTAAATTGAAAACAATTAGAATCTTATGTCACTTTTGCACTCTTTGAAGAATTAACCTCAAAATACGCATTAAATCAACGAAGTGCAACAATTAGAAATACTGTTTAAATGAGACACACCTTCAATACATCCTTTCTTAAAGCCTAATCTGGCATTACTATGAAATTATTTTACAACATTAGGTTGTGGGAACCTCTTCTTTCATCCCATTCATCACATATGCTGGCTGCAGACACATTTTTATTTATTTGTATGTCAATTCCTGAAGTATATTTTTAATGCATGTGTGCTTAGGCGCACAGAAGTTCTCCACATTTGCTGCTAGAAACCACTGCCATGTTACCAATTAGCCAGATTAGTAGTAGATAAATAGGCTAAATCTACCTCAGCTGTATCTAACACGGAAATAGCCGTCTAGTCTAGAAGTCCTCTAGGAAAGGCTAAGGTGGGAAGATAAGAAAAGTAAAAAATACATGATAAAAATCAAAATCTTACAGGCTTTTTTACATAAGGGACAATAAAAGAAAGATATAGAGATTTTTAATATATTATTTTTTATAAGCATAAAGGCAATGATAGTACAATTCACTGAGTGCAGGAAAACAACGTATTTTAATACAAAATGTAATAACAGCATTGACTTTCTGGCTGGCAGAATGTAGAATCTAAAAAAATACAGAGATAGGGAATGTCTGATGGCAATGCATTAAAGGCAAGGAAACAGAAGTAAACCTGAAAGTTTAATAATGTGAAAAAAATGATGGGGAAAAGAAAGTAGCCTCCAAATTTTCACTTTTCAAGGTCAATCTTGGCATAAAATAGAAGCTAATGTTATGCAATAATGAAACAGCTCTAAAAATAAAATAATAATAATAATAATACAGTACACTCCCAGTCAAGTATCTACATCTTGAGTTCTGTAGCAGGAACATTGGGTTTGAGTCTTTAGCTCCTCTTACAAATGCAGTTTGAACAACAAGTGTAGCCAACAAATCCAAAAATTAGTCACGGGGCACTAAAAGACAACAGAAGCATTTAAGTCTCATTTCCGTAGGAAGCCAAGCTACAGCAGATGTAATTAAAGATTTTAGTAAGAGCTTGCTATTTTACTAAACAATTCAGAATTGCCAGAGCAGACGTGAAGTGTTGGGGGCACCCATCCTCCCTCCCTATAATACTGGTAGTGGCTAAAGCTTCATGCAGAAGCTAATAAGGTGATTATCTTTGAGAGGATTATGCTGCACAGAGAAGCTGAAGTCTGGCTTTGTGAGAATTAAATCCATCATCCTGTTGGTCAATGAAATTATTTTATTTTACCATAGCCTAGATAGATTTTTCACTCTGATATTTCTTAAAATTAGTAAATACAAAATAACATCAGTATGAGAAGATGGGATAAAATGCATTCTTTTTGATCATTCTTATTAGTTTAAGAATAAGCAGGCACAAGGAAAGTAAATGAGAAGAAAAACTGACTGTATTCTTCTTTAAGAATAAGTCTTCTCCATTAAGTTAACAAGAGTATAATGATAATATGGTCTATACCTAGGTAGTTTGGTAAGGAATGAGTAAGACATATTCTATTCTACTGCAAATGTCAAGATGTGACTCAAAGTAGATTAACACAAGGTAAAAATATTGTGAAGGCCCTGCTTTACACCTCTATAAGGAAAGCAGCTGTATTCACCAGGTTTCATCTCCCATTTCCAAGGAGTTTAGAAAAGAAATACATCACAACACATTCTCCATCCTGACAGGTAGCAGAATGACTTTGTATTCAGATAGGACAGAAAGAACTAACCGGAGTACTTCAAATGTCATAGAAGCACCTGCAGCTGAGACACTCAAACAGAAAAGGGACGACTGTCTCAGAGTAAAACCTCCCCTCCAGAAACATGCCCTGATAAGGCTCAAGGCAGAAGTGCATTCCCACAAGTATTTATGAAGGTGGTGAACAAGCTTGTACAGAGAATCAGTAGTCTACAAGAAAAGAAGGCTTGCAACTTTATCAAGCAGTTTAAGTGTAAGTTAGTTAGAAGAAATGCAAAATACTGGACAATATTTTCTTAGCACAAGTGGAAGGATTATAATGCAGTAAATAAACAGTTATCAGTTGTTGGATATTTGTCTAGAGAGAAAACAGAAAAACAAGATGAAATCTCAGCGCCATAATCACTGATATTTTGGGGAGATATATTGAAATAGAACTATTTTAGATAGATAAGATATTCCTCATTCTTGTCATTAAAGAAGAGAAATAAGATGATTTTGGAAGAAGTCAAGGAAGGCTGCTCTGCAGTGTCTTGATGTTATGCTCATAACATAATAACTACTATTATTATTTCTACATTTATTATTATTATATTTCAGTTTCAAATACTTTAACATGCCATTTAGCCCACTTTATCTTAAAGCAAATACATGATACAAGGATTAAACTCGAGCGCACAATACTTAAGTGGGGGGAAGAAACACCTCCTCACCTGCATAGTGAAGTCAAAGGAAAAGGATAAGTAGTAAGTGATCAAGACAAAGGCTGACGATCACGCTTACCTTAACTAAAGGTACACCATTTATTGAGGTTATTGTCAGGGAGCCATGCATTTCTTCTGCAGCACATGCTTAACGTTAGTGCTAAATGAAAAGTGAAACTGCAACAAACATACTAACGACACTTCCGTAATGAATGAAGAGGTAACAGCTATCAAAAAAAGCAACTAGATATGTTCAGTACTAATGTTTTTGTGAAGACAAGTGAAATGGAGGACATCTTGTTATCCCAAGACGATGAAAGTCAAAATGTCACTGAGAAACATGAAAAACATAAATTCTGATATAGTTCCCATTTTCTTTACTTTCAAGGTAGTGAGCTAGAGAGCAGGCAAATGCTGATAGAGTGGGCTGAAAATGAGAAGAAAACAGCAGAAAACCTCAAAGATGATTGCAAGAGTTACGAGAGACATCTTGATCCTCCTACAGTTGTGTCTATGTTCAGGATTCAGTAGGGAACAAGTAAGCAACACACAAACAAATGCACATTGAGCTGATAGCATACATAGCTCCCCTCCTAATTCCACACTGATTACAGAAAGCTGGCTCACAGCCTAATATATGGGGGGGTTAGAAAAACTACAAGAAACAAAGCTCTCTCATCATCATCAAAACAAAGTGAAGATGTTCTTCAAACATTTTCCACTTACAGAAAGAAAGAGGGAAGGAAGGAAAGAGGAAGCAAAATAAAGAAGGGAAGGGAAGGGAAGGGAGAAAGTCATAGCCAATATATTTAAAATAAATAAGTAAGTAAATAACTAAATAAGCAAGCCAATTCACTATTTCTGAAGATCTCCTCATTTACATGATTTTTGCCCATCAGACCAAATTTCACCTCCAGAAATCCCCTTCAGTTCTTTAGCTTCCTTAGCAAGTTACTTGCAAAGCAGAGAAGTAATTACATGTATGAATGTTGAAATATTTTTCTACAGTGTTTCTTAGACTCACTTATCTAGAAACAGGAGGATAAGAATCACAGAATCACATACTTGTAGGTGCTGGAAGGGACCTCTATAGATGGTGGAGTCAAACTGGTCTGTCACTATGTATCTCTTTTTTATTGACACATAATTTCCCATTGAGAATGGTAAACAAGATACCTGGGGACTACCTGCTCTTGCGCCTAAAACCCAGCAAAAACCCAGCTTCTCACCCTGACTCTCACTACATAAAGCACCTCATCCACTCTTAATCTAACTTAAAGCAACAGCTGCAGGTTGAAGATTCCCAAACACATTTGGCCCCTCGTTTGTGTTTCTGCATTTGTTTGAAAGCATATGTGGCAAAGAGAAAATGAATCAAATTCAAGAAAGACTGTGGAAAGAAATGCCAGATCTATGGAGCCTGGTGTTGGGCTGAAGGAAAAAGGGGAAGAACTTGCCCATCATAGCACATAGAATCAGTCACCCTTCAGCTGCTATATCCAGTAGATGGAAGGAGAGAAGAGATGGGACGCTGCATGGAAGAAACCAATGAAAGCTTTAATGTTCGCAAAGAACAGCTCAGCAAAGCATTCCATGTGAGAAAACATGTTCTAGGATCTATCATAATATGCAAAATAAGCAAGTATCCCTGAAAATGAATGAGTAAAAATTGATTTAAATGACTACAGTTCCATTTTGCACTGACAAATATTAATGTATAGCATTTCTATTGAAATACTATAATGCATGTTGCCTATTACTGAAATTAAGAATGATAATACTTCATAATTTCTTTTAAAAAGGTAAGAAGAAATTTGTTACAGAATTTTCAGATATACAAGTAAACCTCTCCACAATGGGGAAAGATAAAAAATAATAATAAATAAAATAAAATAAAAAGGGGGTTTTTTAGACCTGAATTGTCCAAGATGTTTTATTGTAACACGAATAAACTATGGAACTATGAGTATGGATCCAGTTTTCCTGAATAATGCAAAGTAACACTGGAGTAAGTGTAATAAATCACCAACTGTTCCAAATGTGAAACTTCATTTTTAATGAAAAACTGGAGAGATGGAATGTGTTTGTGCATATCAATACACAAAGCTGCAATTAAGGCTGTGTATTGCCTCTTCAGAATGGAGTAGAATAGAGTTAATGAAAGTTGAGGGAAAAAAAAAAAATCAGAAGGATTACAGAGAATGACATGAGGAGGGATTTAATGTTTTTTGCTTCCATTATTGGTGGAGCAATCTTATTTCAAAGTTAATATTGGAATAAATAAATCAAGACTGAGGGGCAGTCCCACAGTAATCAGTGGTGGATGTCCATATGTCCTCCTGGAGCGTGGCATGACAACTTTACCATCTCCACCATATTCTGCTCTCCAATATTTATTCCAGCTTCCAGACAGTTTGCACTGTCCAAAAACAAGGTTCAGGCCCACTTATTTCCTCAATGCACTCCTTACTTCCTTGTACCCTATTTTTCTGTCATACGCTAATCAAAATCTTCAACAGAAACAAACAAACAAACCACAATTCAATAAGTGAAAATAATTAGAAACACTCAAACATTGATAAATAACACTTCAAAGCAGAAGCTGACAGCAGATCTGGGATAACCTGTAATGAATATGGTGCTGGAGGGAAACTGGACTGGACATTAGCAGAGATACCAATACACCAACTGCAGAAAACAGTTGTAGGTGTGAGGTGGCGAACCTCCAGGAGAAAAAGCTTGATGAGGAATCTCTGATCTATCACTGTATAATGGAGATTAACAATCAAAATTTAACAAAGCACAAATCTTTCATTTCAAGCCTCATTTTTACCTCTGCTTCAACCCATGCCCCCTTAAGGATATTTCCAACTCTCGTGTTCCCATAACAACAAACACTAAATTCTCTGCAGAGAATGATTATTTTTTAAAGTATTTCCAAAAAGAAAGAAAATAATGCTTTATCTGCATGCAGGAGAACTGACACTTCGGCAAACCTCTGTAGCAGTGATGTCCTACAGTACAGCACCCCACACAGAGCAGAGCTAAGCCCACATGCCTCAGTGGCAGAGTCCTAAGGAGTGCACTCTTTCTCAGACTTGTAGAACACAACTCCAGAGAAACCATCTCTCCACCTGCGAGCACAGTCACCTCTTCTGGCAGATCCTACACCCTTGGCTCTTCTGTTTAAAAGTCCAACATGTGTTGGTTTACATAAACAATTCCTGTACCCATCTGAAAACAAACAACCAGACCCACAAAGATGCCTCTCTACCTCAGGTAGAGAAGAAACAAAGTCATCCCAATGAACTGAGAAGTGCAAACAACAGGGAAAATAAATTGAAAGCAAGTTTCTAAACCCTATGGAATACCAAGCTCCCAGATTACAGGAACTAATTTTAAGCATTATTAATAGTAAAGATACACATTTTCAATGCAGAGCAAAAGCTCCATCTCAACTGACGATTAAGCAGAATTTAGAAGTCTTCATAAAACCTTCCTGCATAAATGTGCCATGAATTATCATCTTTTACAATCAGAGCACGTTTATTTTCAGCACGCTTTAGAAAACCCACACAAAGCATATTCACTCCTAGCCATATAAACCTGGAACCGAAACAGGCATCTCATGAAGATAAAATGCATAAGACCTTAATAAGCATTACAGAGCCCCATTCCTGCTTAAAATACATACGCACATCTCGCTTACTGTCAGTGAAACCAATCAAGGAAGAAAAGACATTACTGTGTATACATGATAGGTCCTAAGTATATGGCAGTGATCTCAGGGAGCAAATGGAATCTTGAAATGAAGTGGGACTCATTTTCTCTCTCATTATGAGATTCACAAGGACTTCCTTCTAGTAATTTAATTAATTCAAGGAAAAAAAAGAAAAGGAAAAAAGGATAAAATTGGGTTAATTTAACACTGTTCCTTAGAATTTTTTTTTATTATTATTATTTTTACTTATAGGCAGCAAGTTACATTTAAGGTAACAATCAGGCTAATACTATATGACTCCTAATCCGTAAATACCTGTCAGAAATAGTTTTTGCTTGTTTGCTCAACCTGTCCCCGCTCTATTTCAACAGAGACCCATTGGTCTGCAGTGACCTCAGGCCTGATGCTGCTCTACAGGCTGAGATGAGGAACTTCTCCCAAAATCTCAGCCATTCCACTCCACAAACCAATAAACAAAAAATGACCCTGCATCCAGTTATCCCTATCATATGTTTTCGTGAATGATCGGTTCTGTAGTGTTGCCATAGAAAACAGAGAGGAAACCTCCAGTTAGCAAGGTCACACTTAAGCAGAGACATGTTATGTAAATAGCAGCTTGCCAGCACCCCCCACGGAATAAGAGAGGCCTCATCCCGCTCTCCCTCCAAGGGCAGGCCTCGGGGCAGCTGCGGACAGCCCCACGGCAAAGGGGCTCAGCCCCAGGCCTCAGCGAGGAGAACGAGGAGGAGGAGGAGGAGGAGGAGGAGGAGGAGGAGGAGGGCGGTGGTCCCCGCACCGTTATCCGCCCTCCCGCAGGTACCGGCCGGCGGGGCACGACGGGGGCAGTCGCTAGGGATGGGAGGGATGGAGCGCGGAGCACAGCAGCCCCTGGGGGCTCTCACTTCCCCGCTGCAGCCGAGCCCCAGCCCGCAGTCGCCTCTCCCCGCCGCCGCCCCGGGACAGCCCCGCCGAGGAGCGGTCGCTCCGAGGGGTCCCTCAGCCCCCAGGACAACGGCACGGAACGGCGAACGAAGCCTGGCACCATCTCTCCACACAACGGGCTGCACTTTTTCCCCTCGGGCACCTCGCGCGGTCAAAGTGTCGGAGCACGGCGGCATCCTCCACCCTCCCCTCTCCGCATCGCCCCACCGCCGTACTCACCCACCCACGCCGCGGCCGGCAATGGCTGCCGGGCCCCGCCGGCTCCCCGAGCCCTCGCCCCGTTTCGCCGCGCTGTGCTCGCAGCCGCGGATCGGGCGGCGGCCGCACCTCGGAGCCGGCGTCGCTCCCTCCCAGCTGTCACCGGCGTTCCGCCCTCGGGAGGCGGTGGCCCCGAACCGCCCTTGCCACTGGTGCCGGGCGCTGCCGCTCCCGCAGCCCCGCCCCGAGCAGCCCCTTACCGCCTTGCCGGCTGCTTGGGGAGCCGGCGGCGAGGGGCAGGAGGTGTCGGGCCTGGGACGTGCGTAGTGCCCCTGCAGCTGGGATCGCGCCTGAACACGAGTGGGCCCGCGCACACTGAGAGCAGAGCACTGAGATGGATTTATCAATTTCAGTTTTTATCTTATGTGCTTTCCTTGAGCAACATAATTAGGCGCAGCGTTGTCAGATTAACTCAACTGGTAACGCTTGCTATCCATGCCAGACAGCTGTAAATCCTAATGCCATTTAGAATCTCATTATTTTGTTAGAATGGAGCAGGATCTCAGTTTGAGGATCTCAGGCAGAGGCATCATGAGCTGGTGTCCAGGCTGCCCCTGTGCTCTATATGCAGCTTCCGATGTTCCCCAACTGAAACTTCTGCACAGTGAGGGTGACAGAGTACTGGAACAGGCTGCCTGGAGAGGTGGTGGAGTTTCCTTCTCTGAAGATGTTTAAGACTCTCTCAGCATATAGGGTATGTTCCAAGTTCCTAACCATCTTTGTGGCCTTCCACTGGACTCTTTCTAGAGGATCCTCATAGGAAACATGCATTCCCCTTGAGCCATAGAATCATAGAATGGCTGAGGCTGGAAAGGACTTCGAGGATCAGCAAGTTTCAACTCCTCTGCCACAGTCAGGGCTACCAACCTCCAGATCTGCTGCTAGACCAGGTTGACCAGGGTCCCTTCCAACCTTGTCTTGAACACCTCCAGGGATGGAGCATCTACAGCCTCCAGCACCTCATCACTTCGTGCTCCAAGGTGTGGGCTAGTTCAGAAGGACAGCACCAGGGTGACTGGGCTGCAGTGCAGTTATACTAGTTCTGTACAGCTGAGCTGAAGACTCGAGAATTTGTATTGATGGCATCCTCACAGGTGGAGGGCATGCCTCTCCTTGAACAAGATAGTAGGTACATCAGCAGCAGCAGCAGTGTGTTTGTGAAGAAATGTTGAGGAGCCAAAGCAATTTTTTGTTGTTGTTGTTGAGATTGTAATTTCCACCCGTACTCAGCACTGGTGAGACTGCACCACAAGTTCTGTATTGGGTCCCTCACTGCAAGAAAAATGTTGAGTCCCTGGAGTGTGTCCAGAGAAGGGGTCTGGAGCACAAGTCTTACGGGGAGCAGCTGTGGGAACAAGGATTGTGCAGGAGGAGCAAAGGAGGCTCAGTGGAGACCTTATCACTCTCTGCAACTCTCTAAAAGGAGGTTGTGGTGACATGGGGGTCAGCCTCTTCTCTCAGGTAATAGTGATAGGATGAGAGGTAATGGCCTTAAGCTGTGTCATGGAAGGTTTGGGCTGGAAATTAGGAAGCATTCCTTCTCCAAATGGGCTGCCCATGGAGGTGGTGGAGTCATCGTCCCTAGAGGTGTTCAAGAAATGTGTAGACATGGCACTGAGGGGACATGATCTAGTGGGCATGGCAGCGATGAGCTGATGGTTGGACTAAGTGATCATGGAGATTTTTTCTAACCTTAATAATTCTATGAGGGGCAAACTGAACGGGTCAAATCTAAATTTTGACATGGAGCACACATTTGTAACAGTAAAGGCAATGAAACAGTCAAATCAAAAGGGAATGTTCATTGCAGGGCAGTATTAATTAGTACATTGGACTTGAATGTCCCAACTTGCATTAACTTGTTCACAGAGTGTATTTGTTCCATCTTTCAAGACAATATCAGATGCAAATATTTGATATACACACTCTTTAAATAAAAATTATAATAATAATTAAAAAAAAAAATCAACACATTTATTAGTTGCTCTGCTCCAAATCTGGATTAATGAAACAATAAGAAGCAGCCTGTTATGCTTCAGCTACTCTGTTTTTTATAGGAATAGGAATTTTGGCTATAGTAAGAGAGATAAGACATTGAAATTCTTCAGTAATCTATGCAGAGCCTTTTCACAGAGTTGTATGTTGTGCAAGGGCACAGGGTTGTGTTCTTCATTCAAAGGCAGGGTGTTTATATAGGATTTGCTTGTCGTAGGCTGATGCCATAGGGTTGTAACATGGAAGTTTTTTCTTATGTGTGAAATCATTTTATTTTATTTTTTTAAATAATGAGATTAAATCTGTAACCCAGTCAACATTTTGGTTCTCAGTATTTGTCATTCATGAAAGTATTTGAGCTTGTTTAATGTGTTAAGTTGGGGTTCACTTGAAAGTAAAAGTATGCCACCATCTTGTCTGCATAAAGTAAAAAAGATGAGCTTCCTGTCAGACATAGATCTATAGTCTACTTCCTTTCTGCTGGAGAGAAACCTTCACCTTATGCAGTCCAGAACATGCTTTTAAGAGCATGCGGTCTGATATATCTACTAATGTCTGGAAACCATTTCCAGATTCATGCCGAGGGTCCCATTGCACTCAGTTTGTGTGGCACAAATGAACCATAAAGAAGTTTTATCCCCAAAGCTTTAATGTTCTCAATAGATATAGAATAGCCAAGGAACTCGAGTATTGTGCAAAAGAAAAGATTCAAAATCTGATTTGTTTGTTTGCATCCGTTTTGTATCAGCAGAGCTCTGCTAGCCACAGTGAGGAGCTTTCTGACCTCAGGAAGGCAGCTGAGATCAAGACTTGCCTCAGTTCCCACAGAACAAGCATGGACTGGCCAGAAACCAACCCAGATGCATCCCAGCAACTGTGGTGCCCCTAACAGTGAAGGGGGCTTCTGAAAAATATGTTTGCACTACCCAGTTGTTCACTACAAAAGTAGTCTACAAAGGAAAACAACGTTTTGCCCAGTCAGCTGCTATATTGTTGTTGTTGCTGGCTGTTGCATTCCAGTTTCCTAAGTACACTCTTAGTAATAGAGGAGATTGAAATACTGAATAGAAAAAGCGTTATGTGAGATGAGCAAGAAAATACTGTGCTCGATTCTGAATCCCTCAAAAGAAATGCAAATTCTTCATTTAGTTCCATGGGAATAGAATTGAGTCTTAAAAGTAACACTTTAAAAATTCATTAAAAACCTCTTCCAGCTGGGCAGTTTAGAATTAGAGGCATTTTAACAATCTTGTTCTTATGTTGAGATAACTGTATTACATAGAAAGGAAAATGAAATTTCAAGGACAGATCATAATTGAAAAGTTAATCCAGTTTTAATATTGATGTATTCACCCTAAAGACCTTTAAGGCTGTTGCTAGCAGAAGGATATTGGAGTCCTTGCTCTAAATTTGCTCTACGTTTTTAATGATAATAAAAAATCCTTGTGAACAATGGTGACCCTCTTACTCAGTCAAACTGAAAGTATAGGTTTTTTAAATTTCAGCTCTGCATAATAATAATATTTTATTCTTATATTCTTTCATTAAAATAACTCCAGAGAACTTTTGAAACACACAAGGGACCAACTTATCTGATGCTGTAAATATAAAATGATTGCACTGATTTGTTTTTCTTTGAAAACCAGAAATATACATCTAATGACAGAAATTTCTTTTACACTGTGGATTTTTTTCCAATTGAAATGCAGCCATCTGCAGGCAACTGTTTAACAGTGCATAGCACTACTACAGTGATTATGTATCATATATGGCTAAGTTTAAAACTTCTCTCTGCTGAGCACTCATTATTACTGTTAGTACTGTTCATCACAAGAAAGGAAAAATCAACTGTTTTCAGGTAAGAAAATGACCATAATCATCCAGTTTAAAGTCAAGTTTAGAAATGATAGTAGCATTAGCAACTGTGGAAAAAAATGCTGCTGAATTTCAAAACATGGAATTTGTGTCTACCAAACCAAAAGGGAGACCGATGCTGCTGTCTGCAGCTGGTAATGTGGAACACTTTGGTTTGGGGAAGGGCAAAAATAGCCAACAGCCACCTGCAGTCTCCTGTGCATGGAATGAAATCTTTCTACAGCAAGTATTTTGTTGGAATCAAATCCTCTTTTATGAATGGTAGAAACACTGATATGACAAGTTATAGTACATCTTCTTGTAGCTGTTCTTCCCTCTCTTCCCTGATTTTCCCTCTGGACATTCTACCAACACCCACCTATGACAATACTGCAGGGAACTGTCTATGGTACTGTCATAGGTGGGTGTTGGTAGAATATCCAGAAAAACCATGTGCTGCTGAGTATGTGCTTTTTATAGGAAATACTTACCATGCACAGTTACCACTAGCAGCCGAAGGAATCAGACTGCAATTAAGCATTGAAATATGGTTCCTTCCAACTCTAATTTTAATTTTTTGTGCTGCACTGAGTAGACTGTACAATGTTCCTTTCTCTTGTGTGAGGGCACATATCTGAGTGGATATGCGTACAACATTAATATTTTCTTGCACCTGTTTTTGAGAAGCCACTTTTTCCATATTAGGGGGAGAAGAGTATTCTGGGAATATACACCCTAAAATTAAGATTTATTATAGGCTTAATGCACAGCTGACTTGGACGAAAGCTGCCTTGTTGTGTAGTCATGTATCAAATTGATAATGACAGTGTAAGTAGATGAAGTTAATGGCTATACTGTGGAATATGAGAATAAAATACTCAGCCCATCTTAAAGGGTGAAACTGAGGATTTAAAACATATTAACCCATGTTTTGTCAAAGATACTGCCACAGAAATAAGCAGTAGAGGTTTGAGTGACGACTGATTTCTAGTGCTACCTGTATACTTGCCTTTAATTGTAGAATCATAGAAGCATAGAATTACAAGGTTGGAAAGGACCTACAAGACCATCTAGTCCAACCATCCTCCCATTACCATTGCTACCACAAGCTACTAAGCCATCTCTCGTAGCTCCTCATCCAGACACCTCTTGAACACCACCAGGGACAGCAACTCCACCACCTCCCTGGGCAGCCATTCCAGTGCCTGACCACTCTCTGAGAGAAGAAGTTTTTCCTTATGTCTAATCTAAACCTTCTCTGGTACAACTTGTGGCCATTTCCTCGGGTCCTGAACTGATTAGCTCAAAAAAACCCAAAACAAACAAACAAACAAAAAAAGGAAAAAAAAACAATTCTGGGGATAAAAGGGAAAAAATAGCAGCCATTATACTTAGAAGAAATTGTCTGGGACATCTGTCTATGGGTCACTCTCTATGGGTCACGCATGCTTGTGTTTGCACATTGTGCACTGCAAGCTATATGGAACCAGAAGAGCTCCTGGAAAAGAAGCTGCAAATCATGGACACTGAAAAAAAAGATCAGTTTTGGTATCTTTTTTCTCTTAATGATTTTCATTCTTTCTTTCTAAGGAAAGGATGGTAGAGAAAAAAGTAGGTGAAGAAAGAAACAGTGGTAGAGAAATAGATAGGCTGGTAAATTCCTTCCTTTTTTCCTACTAAAGGAAAAAAGGATCTTATCTTTCCAAATGAGGGTGCAGTCGAACATAGGAAATCTGCAAGATCTGCTGTATCTCACTAGCAAGCAGTTCTCTTTAAAGATGGATAAGGATTCTGAATCTTCAGTATGGTCATTTCTTTAGAGGTACAAGTTGGATAGGATCAGTTGCTATCCAGAGTAAATGATAATGAAACAAGTGAATATACAAATACACAAATAAGATACAATTGGGGGAAGGATAATCAATGATGGGTGACTGAACTGCTGAGATCTCTCAGCTTCCTCTCTTTGTAAACTGGCTAATTTGCAGCCTGATGGGATAATGGCTCCTGAAGGGAAGCTTGGTTAATCTCCATATGTGCAGCTGAGATCTAGCACTAGCGACATTACTTCCCAACGTGGACTTTCTTTCTATGGTTCTTCTTTTGGTTGTCCTCTCACTCGAGTCTCTCTCGTTCAAATGGACTGAATCAAGCACAACGTATATAATGTGCTTTGTTGTGATAGAAGTGAGGCAGTGTAATACTAAGTATTTCCCTACTTCAGAAAACAAATTGTACCTATCCTAAAGGAAAAAATAAAATTAAACCTTCAAAGGAATTTTCAGTTCCTTGCTTCCCTCTCAGTGCTTGACGTAACTTACCCTCTTAGAGTGTGTTCTTCGATGAGTCATTTTGAGAGGTTTGGGCTACAGCTGCAAAAAATCTCAGCATATTTCAAAGTCTTTGAGAATGGCCCACAGGAAAGATGAGGTGAGTTAAAAATGTATAGCCTTGAAAATGTTGTGAAAGTCAAATTGCATTTTAATGAAGTCAGCTTTTTAGTCTTTAACTAACATTGAACTTTGAAAAAACAAGTCCATACATCCTTCACTGCTCCCTTTTAATCCACCAAAGACATTCAGAATGGAATTAAGATAACTAAGGGGAATCTAAATTAAGAATTAAACATGTCCTTTCATTTTTCTTGTGGCCAAAGAATTTTCTGAAGATTTCTTTCTTATTCTACACTCCTACTGGAAAAAAATTAAAGCTCTTTTAGAGGTTTGTATCACCCTCTCATAAAAAAAAAAAAAAAAAAAAAGTCTGGTAATGGTTTCACAGATGGTCTGTTTCAGTGTCCTATTAAAGTTTTAACAAATATCTAATTTAAATTTCCTTTGCTGCAATTTATTGCTACCCGTCCTATGCACTCCGGGCACTAAAAGCAATATTTTTGCAGAAGATTTTGCATATTTTGAAATATCTTCTTTGATAAGGCTGAAAGGTTTATTTTTCCACCTTTTTCCCTAAATTCCTTCTAGGTTTTTCTCTAGACTTTATTCACCTGACTCACATCTTCCTCAAAGTATGGACTTGGCCTTTGAAGCGTGGCTGCTATGACCATACAGTCCCGATTAGCAGAAGGATTACCTCTTGTTTGCCTTATGTGACAAGATAGCACTTACCTTTAACTGAAATAGAATTACATTCTTGATTTATCAGCTATTAATCTTCAGTAATCCCCAATGTGCTGCTACCTTGCCATTTATTCTTTATCTTTTGTTGCCTTCTTGATCCATCCTATTATTGACCTATCCTAGATCACAGGTCAGCTGTAGAAAATGTAAAATGTCTGTATTACATCCTGTATTTGCTCCTTTTACATTTCATCTTCTTTTTTTTTCCTTTTTTCTTTTTCTTTTCCTTTTCTGTTTTCTTTTTCCTTTGCTGTTTCCTTTTCCTTTCCTTTTCTTCAGTCTACTCAAGTCATTTTAATACTATAAGTGAAAAACTGTAGCAGATGATTGTCTTGTAAGTAAGGAGTTATTTTGTTTCCTGGATGGATTCCAACAGAAGAAAAAAATGGATCCTATATTAGGTTAATAAATTAGACAAGATTGGTTTTAAATTTCTCACAAACATAAAATTTTTATAATCAAGTAGTTATCCTTTGCAGTTAACAAAATCAGCATAATCTAACTGAGGACAGTTGTTTGTGAACTGTGGGAAATGTAGTTTGTTCTGAGTCATGCTGATAAATTATGATTCTATTGAAGAATATATATCCTTCCCTTCATTGAAAAGTACATCTGAATTTTGGGTTTAACAGCAGAATATAAGAGTATTTTCTGACTTACATATTGGGCTAAAAGTCTTGCTAGTGTTTCTTTCTCTGAAAGTCTGAGTTCTGTTTTATTGTTTCATCAGGAGGAATATTTATAGGAAGTAAAACTCAGAATAAAGCATATGTGCTTGTGATTGATGCAAGTGTGTTAAAACTGAATTGTAGTAGTGGGGTCAAATAGAGCCTGATAGCAGCCTGCTTCTGTTCTCTTAGATAAGTTGTTTGTTTTTGTATTCACTTGCATTCTTGTCTCTTTGTCTCTGGAATTTTTATCTTATTCAGCACTTTCTGTATAGCTGGTCATCTCTCCTCTCCTCTTCTCTGCTCTCTTTCCTTTCTTTTCTTTTCTTCTATTTTTTTTTTCCCCAGGGTAGAAGGTATGAAAAAGCCTAAAGTCCCTTTTATACTCACTTCAAATTCAGTATTCTTAGTACAGACACCTTAAATGGGGACGGAAATAGCAGTAAAAACTTGACTGAAATCTCTAGGTTAAATGGATACTTGTTAATGTTTAATGTCTAGAAATTTCTGTCATGTTTCATAGAACCTTGCGTGTTACTGTATCTACAAACTTGGATGACCTTTACTCCTGCTGCACAGCTTTGTTAATAAACAGTGTTACCTCTCTGTAAATCTTTGCCTTAATTCATTATTTGTGAGGTACTTCATGAAGGCAATTAAGTAGTTCTTGCAGATGGAGTAACAGTTATAGAAAATGATAGACGTTAACCTAAGTCAAGGCAGCAATTCAATGGGAGAAGTAAGGACATAAACCACATTTCTTCAGTTCTAATACCAGTTTCTCACAAGAAACTCCATGTATTTGCACATCTGAGATCCAGTTAATATGGCTTCCTGAGCACATTGCTGTGTCACTGAGAATAGGTTTTCCCTGGCTGCTGTTCCTTATTGTAGTAGTATTTAAGGGAGTTATAGCAAGATTCAGCAAGATAGTTTCAGTCCGAGAAGCCTGTTCTCTAGTAGTGTCTATTTCTTCACAATAAGAGAACCATGGCTATCTTTTAACCTGTCAAGAGTTGCACGTAACACCTCTGAGCTGAAAACAAATGTATTCATACACAGAACAAAGCTTCTCAGATTGAAATTCTCATGTTGGATCACGTAACTCCCTTAAATACTGATGTGGGGAACTCCAAAGGGAAAAAAGGGGGACATAAGGCGTACCTCAAGTTTCTTACAACAGAACTATGAGGGCTAGAACATGGCTTGTCTTCTTACATTCTCTGGTAGTGGTAAGAGGAATAGATAAGAAGGTAAGAGGATGAAGGGAATTCTGTGTATGTATGTCTATGAAAAATATCTGCAATTGCAAAAAGAGTTACCAAACATACATGTGTTTGAATGAAATGCATTTGCATTTCCCTTTTGCACTTGTTTTCTATATCCTCTTTACTTGACATATAACACCATCTGGTTTAAAACGAAGTACAAGAGACATCTATGGAGCTTAAGGATAACAGTGTCAATGCTAGTGCTGACTCACCATTATGGAACTCCTTTTAATTCTATGAGGACTACTTCTTCATATAAGAGACTCTACTACAACTCCAATATTAAGTGTTGACTGTTGTATCCTGATCAAGTTCCATGTTGGTGTGTTTACATATAAAATCACATTTTGTCCTACTAGATAGGCAAGTACTTTTTTATACCTGTAAATGTAAGCTCATATAATGCTTGTTGCTCAGTTTCTTTTCCCATCAAATTCTGCGTTAAGTCCAAGGATGGAGCCTCTACAACTTCTCTGAACAACTTACTTCAGTGATCAATAACCCTCACAGTAAAGGGATTAGTAATGTTTAGAGAGAATCTCCTGAGTTTCAGTGCCTCTTGTCTGTCACTGGGCACTACAGGCCAAAGTCTGGCTTTGTCTTCTTTATATTATTCCATTAGATATCTGTAAACATTGATAAAATTCCCCTTTGAGCCTTTTCTTCTCCAGACTAAACTGTCACAGCTCTCTCTTCATGTGAGTAGGTGCTCTGGTCACATCCTTGTGATCATTCACTGGAGAGCCCAGCATTGGACACAGCACACCAGATGTAGCCTCAGCACTGCTTGGAGAGGAGAAGAATCACCTCCCTCACACTGTTGGTGACACTTTTCCTAATGCAGCCCAGGATACCATCAGCTGCCTCTGCTGTAGTGATAAATTGTTGGCTCACACACCTGCTGTCCACCATGGCATCCAGATTCCATTCTGCAGAGTTGCTTTTCAACTGGCTGGCCCCCATCCTGTCCCGGTTATTGTGGTTATTCCTGCCCTTCTGCAAGGCTTGATATTTGCCTGTGTTGAACTTCATGACACTCCTCTCTGCCCACTTCTCCAGCCTGCTGAGATCCCTCTGAAAGGCAGCATATCAAACTGTGTGTCTGCCACTCCCTCCAGTTTTGTGCCATCTGCAAGCTTGCTAAGTGCACAGCCTGTCCTATCATCCAGGTAATTAACACAGTGATTAAGCAGTACAGAGGGCAGTAACAGCCCCTGGGGTAACACTCCAGTGACTGGTCTCCAGCTGGATGACATGCTGCTCATCCCAAGCCTCTGAGCCTGGCAGTTCAGGCAGTTTTCAGTCCACCTCTCTGTTCAAATACCTTGACTGCTCTTGTCAGCTTTCCTACTGATGTTATTAGTGGACAGTGTCATAACGGTGTCTGCCAAGCTGGTCATCTCATCCTAGAAGGCTATCGAGTGGTTAAGCATGATTGCCCCTTCATGAGAAACGGAAATGAAAGAGATGAATCCTAACAGAATAGAAATAACTGCTGAAGCAGAGTCTAAATTTCTGAGCCTCTCATTTCAAAATCCAAACCAGAGAGTTTTTAAGCTTCTCTCATTATTACCATAATTCATTTCAGTACTGACACTTTTATAAATATGTCTAGGTGCACTGGCATGATCCATTTAAAACATACAGATTTATTTCTATTTGGTTTTAAAAGAATCATATAATACTGATTCATCTCTATCACTGCTGGGTAAAAACAAAATCTTCACTGTCATTCTTTAACTCTTCTAAGCCAGAAAATTGTAATTTTCTGAGCAGAAGTGTAACATTGAAGTGATTAAAACAGGGATTTTTAAAAATGACATGCTGAAAGAGAATTAAAATTGTAATGTATGCCTTCTCTAGATTCCAGGTTTCCTAAGTGAATGTAAGTGTATTTGCAGGGATTCTTTCCGACTTTGGAGCACGAGCTTTCAAACCTGCTGTGTGATTTCCTATTCCATTGCTAAATCTGTCTGGGAACAGCATGATTAGAAAGCTTTTGGAAATGCATATTAAAAACTACTGAAAGTTAAATTATTCCTTATAAAAAAGAATAAACATAATCATGAGATTTCTTACCTGTCCAGAAGAATTCATAAGTCTGAAGATGTAATGAATGGTACTACAACTATCTATTAGGACAGGGTTGACTGAACATAGCCGTCCTATTCAGGAAGGAAAGAAGACAAGGGATTAGCAGATGGATAATAATGGTGATGATTACAAATTAAAAAGCACGTGTAGTACAGAAGTAGAAAATCTGGTGAATTCAATAGGCTCTTTGCATTTGCACTGGCAACTCAAAGACTAAAAATCCTGTGCTGGAAGAGGAACATTCATACAATTATCTCTGGCCTACAGAATTTAAAAACAAAGAACTTATTTTTTGAGTATAGCCTATGAGACACTTTTAAAACGAGCTTTCTGAGGTCTGAAAGAGACATTCAATGGAAAATATTATTCAGGGAAACACTTTTGGAGAACTAAATGCATTAATTTGTTAGGTTTTAGAGTAAAATGCTTGCTCTGAGCTGCAGCAGCAGGTCTACAGAACATCTTGTAGCTACAGAACTATTCTGGTGCTTTACTTCAGAGATTTCTCCCTCAGTCTTCCCAAAAAACAGCTACACAAAATGCAGCTGTAAGTATGCTGACATCTGCTTTATTCATAGCTACCTGCTATACCATGATTGTGCAGTACACTCTGCATTTCATGTTGTATAATATTCTACATTTACAATAACCCCAGCCCTGGCATAGGTAGTCATAGGTAAACTGAATGGCATACTTTGGTTCTGCTGCCTGTATAGCTCTCTTTTCACACAGATGCAGCAGAAATGCCATCCACTTCCATACATTGTATGTATGGCCATTTATCTCCTCAAATGAAGCAGCTCTGTGCGGTTCAGGAAATCAGCATTTTGAGTTGGAAACCGATTTTCTACTTCTCTAGTTACTTTTAAATTCTATTTTAACAGTCTGAAAACTCAAACACTTTTCTTGCGCTCTTTCAGCATCGTAAGCAAATACTGAATGATGGTAAATCATTTTTATTTCATAAATCTTCTCCCATATTGTAACTAAAATTATATCTGTGGCTCATATATGAGATTACAAAAGCTTTTAAGACCTCTTAAGACTTCTGAGAGACTTTCTGTAAATTAATGCCATGCTGTCAGAACAAGTAGAAAAGAATCTTGAGGTCATTGAAAAGACTTCCTTTCTCTAACATAATTTTTTGTCGGTTAAGGCTCTTTGTTTTTTCCATTTTTTTTTTTCAGGAGTATGATCTTAGTCACATATGTTAACATAACTAATTTTCCCTGCTTTTGTAATTGGACCCAAGATGCAGCCTACAGTGAACCAGCTATGATTCATCACAACAACTCTACAGTTTTCTTTATTCTAGGGCAATTTAATTGGTCATCAGTAATCAAATTTTCTCCTTATCATATGGCACTGTTCATTAGAAATTTTTAAATTGCAAAAAGCTGTATTTGGAAAAAAATAAACACAGACATCTTTCTTATCAGTTGCCTGTACATCTTCAATTCTAGAAATGTCTACCGAGCTCCCTGAAAATTCTTCCTGCAGGCTTCTCTTTCTTGATTTCTCATCCCACCAGATACTTTGATCCATAACAATTTACTTTGATCAAGTGTAACTTCTGAAGGAATCAAGTGATTTTAAAGTATTCTTTTGTATTGTTGTAGCCTTTTAGTTAGCTGAAAATGGGTATGACTGTTTCTAAAGTTACTCAGTTATTTCCAATTCTCAACTGTTAAAATAGTTGTTATTTCAGCCTGCAAGCTGAAGTATGTCTGTCAGTTATTTGTTCATGAAGTTTGTTTACAAGTCTCTTGTTCTGAGCTGAGTCCTTGTTTTATCATACAATCCTAACACAAGCCAGGTCAATACATTAATCCTGGAAAGACTTAACACCTCAACAAGGCCAAGTCATTGAGTATCCATAGCTATTTGTCGTATTAATTTCCTGTATGCATATTAAAATGAACAGAGCATTACTGTACTGTCATCCTGAGTAAGCCATCTCTCAGGTTCCAGAATGTTTTGCAGATATGTGATCTTATTTATCCCCTTCCCAGAGTCTTGCAATATTTTTCATCTTCTAGGGGTTTTATTGTCCAACATTTTTATGCTTATTTTTCATCAGAAAATATAGAAAACTGAAGTACTGGTGAAAAAAAAAAAGAAATCTGCTGTTTTAGTCTTGTCTAAGCCTTATCAAAGGTTTGGAGACATTCAAGATGATTCTAAGGATAAATCAGGAATATAGTCACATAGAAAGAAGTGTACGAAACTCAGAGTCTAAGTGCATGGACCAAGAGGTACGCTGTAAGATTCATCTTCAAAATACTCATCTACCTGAGGAAAAAAAGAAAGAAAAGTGTGTGTGGGGGGGGGGGAGAGGGGGGGGGGAAGAGTCCAAGCTATACATCCTTACAAAGGACCTGGGGTCTGGGCAATGAGTAATGATAGAATGACCTCAAGCATATGGCAGAACAAATATGGCCTTACAATACAATAAGAAAAAATGTATAGTGTGCCAGACCAAAGATTTGCTGCTATCTGACTCAGCAATACTGGTTGGAGTGTTCACTGCACACTGGGCAGCTCCAAATACTGGTAAACCAAATACTGACGACTGAAGAAGTGATTAAATATAAGGAAAGGAAAAAAGGGAAAAAAAAAAAAAAACCCACAAAAAAACAAACCAAAAACCAGAATTGTAATAACATGAATTAAAATATATATATGTGTGTGTGTGTGATTAATCAATTCTTTTATCTAGAAGTAGTGCATCTGCATTGCAGACTAACTGTGCCAAGCACAGCTGATGGTATACACAAAGCAGAAAGCATCATTAGGAAATAAGTGGAAGACAGATTTTTGCAGGGAATCAGGATGAGGGCAATAAATAGATGCCAGGATTTAGCGAAGAAAGATGTGAGGTACATCAGTGCATCTCCATGTGACTTTGATACTGACATTCCACCACTAGTGACACCAGACGAAGGCTACCTCCTGCTTTTGGGACACCACTCCAAAGGAAGGAACAATTTTGTTACAAAGAACAACAGTATCTTTAAATTGGAACAGTAGTTGCTACGTACGACCTGGGCTGTCTAATGACTCTGGCATCCTGAGGGTTAAACTGACCCTGATCCAAAACTTGGTTGAATGTATATTTTCGACTTTTATTTGGGATTGTTTTGCATTGTAATGGTATTTCCAAAAAGGGAAAAAAATATTCTGAAAGTAAGCAAAAAAATAACATTAACACAGTTCTCCCCATCAGACGGTATTCTGTATATTAAAATAAAATACCTGGCTTCATCTGTCATTCACTTAAGTGAATTATTTACATCATTCTTAGGCCTTTGTAATAAAGTCTATCTACACATAGTCAATAATGTGCCTCAGATATCTTATGAAGTATTAAACTCTGTTGCTGAATAGGATGGTTTGAAGCTGTACCAGGTTTCTTCAGCTGGAATTTTCCTACACTTGAACAATTCCTTCCATTGAAACAGAGCATGTCTTAATGTTACGAGATCTTTTGAGAATACATAAACAGTGAAGTTTCTAATTCTGCGCACAGTGTTCCCTATTCAAGCATGTTTTGGACTTGTTCTTTCAAAGGGAACTGAAAAGGAAGGAAAAGCATAACTCACATCTCCTTCAAGAGTATGCTTTGCAGCCTTTTTTTTTCTTAGCTATTTGTGCTCAAAGGGCTTATATCCAATAATCTGTTAGAAACACGTGAAAACTAACACTGCTATTAAATATAAATTTTCACATTTATTGGTATCTCATGATATACTCAGTCATATAAAACTAGCAGTTATGTTTCATAAGCTGTTACATCAAAAATAGTAACTTGCAAACACCTTGGTCCTTAAGCTGAACCAAATGTAATATTTTATTTCAACAACTGCTATAAATTACTTTTTTTCCGGAGTTTGAATTCTATATAACTGCAGTAGAATATAACAATGCTTACATCAGTAACACCTTTTTCTTACACTAGCTTTTTCTTTATACCAAGTGTAAGCATTTTGGAGAGAAAAAAAAATAAATGAAAATAGGCGGTTTATGCAATCAGACAAGCTGCAGTAGGTTAAAAATTCAGAATATACAAGAAAAGATTCCAGCCAGTGTTGATTTTTAAGGTTAAGGTGAGATAGGGATACTTACTAAGTTTTATGCATGTACCCCTCTATGTGAGGGAGCAGGAAAAACAATTTTACTTATGTAAGATTTGTGGCAAATATTAAATGGTAGATATATTGCTGGAACAGAGTTCTGCAGGCTGAAAATGGACAAAAGAACTGCATGTAAAGTATGAAATATGATCTTGGCTCTTGAAAAAAAAAACCCAGTAAGTTGTAAGGTATTATCAGAAACAAGCATTTGTTCTAAAATATTTCCTCTGTATGAGGAAGTCTGTAGTGTTTGTCCATCTCCTTCCACAGAACTTTCTGCTTGACTGGTTTGATGCTGTTCTGTTCATTCCTTACAAAGCCCATTTGGGGCACTTATGTCTTCTCACATTTTTATGAGGATCTCAAGAGAATAACTGAGCACATTGCATGCTTCTGCATGACCAGACACTGAAGAGTCAAGACTGATGATGTCACCAACAAAGATGCTAAATAGAGTCAGTCTGAATACCAGACCCTGAGGAACACCACTGCTCATCACTCACCCAGGTCTCTTACCTAGATATCAAGCCTTTGGTAACAGCTTTTCAAGTGCAACCATCTAGCCAATTCCTTATCCACTGAGTGGTCTTTCCATCAAATCCATATACCTCCAACTTGGAGACAAGGATGTTGTGCAGGACAGTGTCAAACACTCTGCATGAGTCCAGATTATGTCAGTTGTTCTCTTATCCACCAATGGTGCAACCCCGTCACAGAATGCCAACAAATTTGCCAGGCATTATGTGCCCTTACTGAAGCTATGTTGGTCCTTGAGAGTTCAGGACAATTACATTTTCTGTCATCTTGACTTTATTGTAGGTCACCATTTTCCCCAGTAACTAGTAAATAAAATACATTTCTACCATCTAAAATATAGCAAATGCTTTTTAAAAATGAAGAGTTATTGCCACCTGGTGGGAGCAGTGTGTTTTTCAACTTAACAGCATTGTGAAGGCATTGGAACAACTCACACTGATCAGCACCTTCCTGAGGATCTCCACTAACTACATTTTGCACCATGAGAACAATCATGTGTTTGCATTTGCTATGACAAAACAGCATTACTAGAGGGCTGCAGCCTGTTTTTACACTCCTTTTAAAGTCGTTTATAGTCACTATTAAAGCTACTAAATCACATTACTTTCAATGTTAATCAACTGGACTGGAATACTGAAACGTGTAAATAAAATTTGAACAAGCACAGTGAAATATTTAGTAGAAAAGTTGGACAAAGAACAGATGCTTCAACCTGTATTTCAAATCAACCAAACCATTTGTCCTGATTTTATGTAGTTGTCAAGGAATAATGCGGACTTTTCCAGATATAAGTAATCTGAACTTCTCTCTTTAATGATCCATTAATTCACTCATATTGTTAATGAACTCACATCGCTGTTCACTTTCTTTTCACATTTCTGACAGTGTGTTTGTATGCAAAGCTGCGAAATGACTGGCCAGTTTTTAGGCAGGAAGTAGTGACATTTGTAGATAGCAGTATTGACATAAATATGATTTGAAAGTTTAATGACTAATATGACATTACAAAGGCTTCCTGACTAAAACACTGAGAGGCACAATATGAAAGAATTTGATCTGACATGTATAGGACTAACAGTGTATATTCCTGTCAGAAATGTAATTTGCAATATGACAGTTTTGCACAATTTTGAGAACTTAATTAAATGGTACACAATCTCCTGCTACAGAATCCTTTACATTAAACATGTCTGCAATTGAGATGTAGCAACTCAATTTTTCAGATAGCAATTTATACATAACATTTTCTGGCTGGAGAACAAAATGTCTGCGTTTGCTGCTGCATAGCAGATGGATTACTGGAAAGGATGGAAGGTAGCTTAAATTATTAACACTTTATATTTCAAGCTACGAGAGCTGATACGCCAAAGAAATGGTAATTTCTATTTATCCAGAGTAGATAGATTATTTCCTCCTGAAATGTGGGAAGATGCCTACAGAGTTAATTCAGGGACTGAACTGGCTGCTTCTCAAGCTGAATTCCCTTTAACTATTAAATTCCAGATTTAACACTGCCAAGCATCAGGAATTTTCCTTGATAAATTACTTTCTGTAAAGATCTGATTCACTTTCTCCTTTTCTTGTGCATTTTTGTAGAAAAACAGACAGAAAACTCTTTGCTTGAGAGCAAATTTTTTTTTAATCCTTTCAAATTATTCTAAAAAGTATGTATAACCCTGAGGTTAACTCGTTAATGTATTGGGGTGACATACTGGAAAATCTGTAAATTTTACAGCAATTTTTGCATCACTGCTTTTTTGATTTGTATCTCAGATATGAAATCCGGGGCTGTACTTCAGAAAGAGCAAACTCTTTCACTTGGGAATTACGGTAATTACCCAAATCACAGTGGGTTGTTTTTCGATACATTAAAAAATATTGTGTATTTATTTATTTATTTATTACAGCTGAAGGAATGGTTTTGGTTTTATGGTTTTCTGTTCACTCTTTGCATGCTTGTTTAACTCATAAAACAGTCTGTTATTTAGTCAGACAGATGGCATACATACGTGTCTCCTTAAATAGGTAACAGTTGCATATCATGTCCTACATGCATTAGCTTGGATCTGCAACCGTGGTTCTGCCTGAAATGAATGCGCAGCAGAATCCAAATTGTTTCGTTTATTTACACTAGAGGTCACTGTGATCAAGATTATGGTTCACTTGCAAAGGAATGAGCAGCAATGAATGAATTTGCAGGACATTTGTGGAGCACTCTGCAATTTGAAAGGATGATGCAAACTCATCTGTGTTACAGGCTGCGCAGTGAGGCTGTGGATGCCCACTCCCTGGAAGCATTCAAGGTCAGGCTGGATGGGGCTGTGAGCAACCTGGTCTAGAAGGAGGTGTCCCTGCCTGTAGCAGGAGAGTTGGAACTAGGTGATCTTAAAGGTTGGTCTGGAAGGTCCCTTCCAACCCAAATCATTCTATGATTCTATGATTCTAGATATTAAATATATTGCTTGGGGGGGGGTGGGGGGGGGCATGATACTTCTTAAGGCAACCTCATTTATTTACAAACTCTGTAGAAACTCTAGAGAAAAAAAGTAACCTCTACCAAGAAATTCTCAGGGTCTGAAGATCTCAAATTTAATTTTAGACCAAATATAATCTATGTTAATACCAACCTGATTCCAAATACATTCACAGACTCTATTCATAACTGCTGCTGTTTTGTTGTTTGGGGTTTTTTGTTTGTTTGTTTGTTCTTTTTTTTTTTTTTTTTTTTTAATGCATAAAGGTCTGAGGTAGTATTTTCCTACTCCTAGAAAACCACCAATTCCACTAGGCAGCAGCAGCATAGAATCAATAAAACTTCAATTCAGATGCAGCACCAGGCTTTAGAAAGTTAAGTTCAATTTGTACTGTGTACCAGCAATTAAATCAGCAGCTCTCTCATGGTCATGCTGTCAAAAGAACAATCAGGAACATCTGAGGAAGCAAAAGAGGAGCATGTTCTTCTTGCTTCCTTTAGGGAATGAGTTACCTTAGAAAGCCACTGTTGGACATTCACAGCCTTAACTATCACCTGTGAGGTTATTGACGGTATTTGTGCACGTTTTTAAAATCTTGTCTTTTTTCACAGTATATGTCCCTGACTAAGACAACAGCTGAGAAATAAATACAGAACTGAACATCTGATGCCATGTAACTGACCTAGAGCATAGGTATTCGTGAGAAGGGGACGGCTGACCCTTTTCTCCCAGCAGTGAAAGCTTATGGGAGGGAGTGCTACAGCATTGCTCTTTTCTATAAAGTAGTGATGATGGTTTTTACTTGTCCTTGGCAGAAGGACAGTTGGATAAAGATAAGTGAGCAGTGGACAGGGAGAGATCCTCAGACTGCCCTATGTACTTTTGCACATGAAAACAAGTTTTACACAAAAGCCCTTCCACCCCTGAGGTGTTTAATATTTAATATGCAGATCTGACAAGATTCTTCACCACCAATCTTCACAGAACTCCCCACTCGCTATTTTTACCTGCTTTTAGAGGCTGCCTTTCTATGTTTTTCTTTCCATTTCCTCCCACCCTCGCCTTTTATTAATTCTTCTTCCTAAATATCCATCCCAAACAGCACTTACATTTTAGTTACTGACATCGCATCATTCACTTTCTGGATTTTATGTCTGTTTAGATTCTACTGTGCTTGAAGTATTAAGTAGGAATTAAGTATTTCTGACAGAAGATGACTGCTGCTTTAGATTTACACATAGCCTGAAAAAAAAAAAGAAAAAGAAAAAAAAGAGTCTGTTCGCAGGTTGGTCCTTATAGCCTAATGAAACAATAGTATCCCAAGCTGCTCATGAGGCATGCTGGAGCTTTTATTGCATTGATTTTATGCTGATATAATCCCTCCATCAATTAAATTATACTGTTAAAATAGGTGTAACAAAGTAAACAACAAAACCTATTATTTCAAAACAACAGTTCTTCTCTTAATTGGAAAGGTGGGGCAAAGATCTTTGAGACATCTTTAAGTGTAGCTTATTTAGCGTCACTTAGGTATTTATATAATGTATCTTTCATAACATATAACTACAGAAGGTGCACATGGCAATTATGTCTGGATTTTTCAGCTCTTATACTCTCACAACAGCACTGCTGACAGTTCTGGTGTTTTGTTGTCGTAGTCGTTGTTGTTGTTGTTGTTGTTAGGATTAACATATTCTGGACACATCCAGACAAATCACATCAAATCTGTTTCTTACTGTACTGTGGACTAAAGAAATGGACTTTTATTTGGAGTTACTGTGATAAACAGAGTTGAAGGCTGTTCACTGAAATGATTCACACTTCATGCAAGTCAATTTTCTTGGATTGTCACTGTGTTCTTTCATCATTTTAGGAAATACTTGATTAAAAGTTTTTCTCTGGACTGCTGAGAAACTGCTTATATGCCAACAACGCCACAAATGTGATTTCACGTTAGCATTAGACTACAGCAGGGAACTGGAACTAGATGATCTTTGAGGTCCCTTCCAATCCAAGCCATTCTGTGATTCTATGATAATGATGGGTAAATCAGTTTGAATTGATTGATTTACTAACAAAACGTTCTGTGTAATATTACTCAGCATGACCATGTCTCTCGACAGTTGTCACTTCAGTTTTCTGAGTGACAGACTTTTTTAAAACATTTAAATAGTACAATTGTACCAAAATGTGAGAATACAAATTTCACAACAGAATGTGAAAATGTCACATTCCGGACTCAGTGCAGCTTAACAGAGGCTATGTATGAGCTGTTGAGATCACTGGATGTCCCTGATTACGTTTCTAGAATTCCTTGATGCTTCAATGGAAAGGCAGTTAATTTCAGCCCATAGCCCAATAATACAACTAGGACGTTCATGTGATCAGTCATATTTTGTTATATGATCAGTAAACAACGTTTACAGAAAACAGATAAAGTCAACATCACTTTGCCAATGTACAAAATATTTGTAAAAGGGCTGGATGAAACTGGCTGAACGTCAGGCTTTTATTCTGTTTTTGATACAATAGGATTTTTTTAATCATAGCACATAACTGACATTAAAAAGGTGTTGCAATGAGTTATAACAGTACTTCCAGGGTTCTTCTCTTTAGCTGAAGCAGTTGGCAACTGTGATTATGCCAGATGCAATCCAACATACGTGATATAGTGTGAGTCAAAGTGAAGTTAGTGGAGTTGATGTCAGTAGCTGATGCCATGATTAAGTTTGGCTTACTCCGCGTTATCTTATGTATATTTATATACCTGAGTACATAAAGTGTGTGTGACAGTTAAGCCACTGTTGAGGTTTAGGTAGTATTTTCTAAGTTAAGGAGCTAACCAAGTTCAATAATGAAACAAATGCGCATATACACTGCAACATCACTTATAAACAATTTGTGACTATATTTTACGTTGGGTTTCAAAGTTAAGTTGGGTAGTATTCAGTGGAGACAGTTTTAAACTTGAAGCAAGATCATCAGGAATGGCTTCTACCAATAGTTGGAAAGAAGCGGACATAAGCAGCACAGAGAGGCCTTATTTTACACTTCCTTGATAGTTGTTTTTCCAGCTACCACCCTCATTTCCACCTGTTCCGTAAGCAAGCTACATCCGTTATGCACACCCACTAAATATCAAATCAATTTTATAGAGTAAGAGCTTAATGCAAATGTGAATAGCAGGGGGGGCAGATTGCAGCACTTGAAGTGGTTATATCTGAGTTAGGTCACACTGTCAGTCTGGAGAAACAACTGAGCTGGTAACATAAGACAGGCACTTAGATTCCTGACAAAAGCAGATTAGAGTCAGAGAGGAAAAGCATCTTCTTAAAAATGTGACCTTCTGGGTTGTTTGATTGTTTATTTTTTCCCCCAGAATTTATTTAAGTAATAAGCTGAACTTCCTGTTGAGATTTATTTGGGGTAAAATTAGAAGTTTTTCTGAACTCCACAGTAAAGAAATAGTAAGGAAAGCACAGGTGCTGGGGATCACATTTTTGTTTGGGGATAGAAAAAACAAAATGCAGTGACATCAACAAATACGATCATAGAAGGGCATAGAAGGGACCTTTTAAGGCCACCTAGTCCAACTCCCCTGCAATGAACAGGGACATCTACAGCTCAATCAGGTTGCTCAGAGCCCCATTCAGCCTGATCTGAATGCGTTTAAATCTCCAAGCAATGCATTCTAGTGCTTCATTTATCATAAAAGATTTCTTCCTTATGTCCCATCTAAATCTCCCCTCCTTTGGTTTAGAAACCATTTCCCCCAGTCCTATCACCACAGACTCTGCTGCACTCTGTCCCTTCTTTCTTACAGCCCTCCTTTACACACTGAACGGCCGTGCTCAGAGGTCTTCCCGGAGCCCTCTCCAGGCTGAGAAGTAGGACCTAATATCTTAAAAATTAACCATATCATAGCACTCTTATCACCTGATATAAACTCATAACTTACAAGAACTTACTTAGCGACTAACTTACTTAGCGACTGAATTACTGTGCAGTTTAAATTTAAGCTCCTGTTTAGTTTGTGAGAGCTTCGTTTTGAACTAGCAGCTGTTGACAGCGCTCCACAGAGACTGATTTACCTTTAGGCAGCTCAAAACCAAGCAGCCATGCATTGCTTCTACAAAGAAATCAGTTTGCCATCAATACACCAACCCTCTCAGCTACACTCCCATCTCAGTGGAAGCCTGCGAGCTCTTCCTGTACGACACAAGCACGAGCATACAGTAGTGACTTTTAACAGCATTTATTACAATTAATTCCTCAGTTACTGACATTTCCCCCCCTCCTCTCTTCGTCCCCTTTGTTCCCTACGGACGAATACAGTCCCCCTTTCTCATAACACCACGCCCGCCACCTTGAAGCTGCCCAGATGACCCCAACCCGTCTCACAGGAAGCAACCATTCCAACCCACCCCCTCAGCCACCTCGCTCCGCCCGCCTCCCGCTGGTACCGCCCCCCAGCGGCGGAGCCGCCCCCGGGGCTCTGAGTGGCAGCGGCGCTGGCCGCTCGCGAGGCGCCGCGGGAAGGGGCTGAGGCTGGGGGAGGGCCGGGCTACCCCTAAGGGCTGCGGGCGGCCGCTACGGCCCCACTCGGCGCCTGCCGGCTGCGGAGGAAGTTTGAGCTGGGTGGTAGCGCCAGTGGCTTCGCCTCGGTGAGCGACCGGAGCGAGGGCCGTGGGCAGGAGGCCGCGAGCTGCCGCCTCCCTCCCGGTCCTCGTGGCCTTCCGGAGTGGTGGTGCTCCTGCTACTGCTCAGGCGCCCTACGGCCTCTTGGGGAGCGCCCCGGCCCGGCCGCAGTGGGTGTGAGGCAGCTCCTCCTGCAGCTCTGCTCCCGAACTTTGACAGGAAGAGCTGAAATCAAAGTTAAAGATTAGCGTCTGGGCGCAGAGAAACTTGAGAGTGCCCTTTATAGGAGGGACTGTTGAGACAGCAGTGTTTTCAAAGTGCCTGCGCCTCAGGTAAGTCTCTCCCTGTTCGCCCCACGTGTAGGACGGCGGGCTTCGTCGTCCTGTGCCCGTTTGTGTGGTGGGACACCCTTTGTCAGGCAGACCTGCGGCGCAGCTGACAGTGCTCCGGAAGGTCAAGCTGAAACCGGGTTGCAAAGTAACTTTTGTGATTGTACAGTAGTTAAAAATACTCACGCTTGTCTAGTGGGAAAGTATTTTAATCTCTGTGCTTTCCTAGGGCTTGTTTGAAGGGTGATTGAGTGGAACTGTGTTGGTTTATTTATAGTTTGATATCGGGGTACAGTACAGAAATGCATTTTCTTTCTTTCAGTGAAGTATTTTTTTTATATAAGCTTCGTTTTGGCAAGCAGGTTGTCTACAATGCAGAGAATATTTTTCTGTGTTATTGCTTTTGGTGCTTTCAGCATCCTGTCATGATTTTGTGCTCTTCAAGTGGAGGTGAAGCTGTTGGCTCTGTTAGGGATTGTATTCCTGAGTTTGGCTACATTGCTTCCACCTCCATGACAAAAAGCACCTTTAAATCAATGAACTGCACAGCTGTTTTAAAGATAGAGTTGGTAAGCGAACACCTACAGTATTTGTCATGAATTATTTCATTTCAGAGGACTTGCTTTCAATCGGACAGAGTTATTCCATGTCGTGCTGTGATAGCATGAATGTGTGCCTTCCAACTTCCTGCCTGGTATGAGATAGCATTCAGTAAGCCCTGAGCAAGTTTACTGATTTAGGGACATCTCTACAGAACGGAGGTCACCTCGTCGTTTCAGAGGGGGTTTGCACTGGGAGTTAAAAGGCCTTTTCTTGCAGGGAATCATAAGGCCTTCACTCCTCGCCTGAATGTTTTCTATTTAAATCCTATTTCATAAAGTTATGGACTAACTAAGTAGGAAGTGAAGTGAGCTTATTTTGGGCTCTGTGGATTTCACTTCCAGGTGGCCACAGTGAGTGTCTTTGGTGTCCCTTTTTTCGTTTCCAGTTTTAGAGTTTCCCTTTGCCTTCTCACCTTCTTTGCCTCCTCTTTTGCATTAACTTTTTTTTTCCTTCCCTGCATCTGCCTTGGGTGGTGGCTGTGCACCAGGCCCTTGGGATGAAGTCAGTTTTTCCATCATTTTAAAATGGACAGTGTTGTTCTATAAAAGATTTAAGAGTAGATCTTTTTATTTTGCATATGCAAAATTAGACTCAAATAGTTGTCTGTATATAGTATTTACGGGATTTAATTGTAAACTTAGTTTGTCTACACTTGAAAATCAGTTCTTATTTAGTTAATGGATAAAGGCAGTAGCTATTCTTGTATAATGCTATATGTGGTCAGTCAATAATCAGCAATAACTGTTGATGCTTGGAATTATTCAAGGATGTATTTATACATCCTGAAGTTGCTAGCAATATTCTTGCTCTTCTCAAGACTTTTTGTAACTATACATACAGATTCAGATTATAAACCTGACTTTGTTTTTATGTAGTTTCTTCTACTCGACAGTTAATCCCTCTTCTTCTTTTGCAGCTAAAATGAGCTCAAATTCTGATCCTCCGTCAAATCCCTCTCAACCGCAACAGCATCTTGGAAGGTCTCAGCTGAATGCTGCTGCTGTGGATCGTAGCGAGAGCAGTCATAAATCTGGACCACCCTCAGGAGATGCTGCAACTCTTTCTTCTTCGGCTCCAGGCTACTCCCATAGCAGGGAGAAAGCTGAAAAAAATGGTGAGTATGAAAGCAATTTTTCTGCAGAATTGAGTTATGTTAAATCTTAAGAGATCAATATATGTATATGCTTTAAGCTCTCTATCTGAAGAGACACTGCCAAGTAATAAAAGCAAAGTCTCTAATTTCTTAGCCTATTGTCTTGGAAGAGTCTTTTTTTTTTTTTTTTTTTCCTCTTTGCTGCTTGTTCTGTTTCCATCTACTTTTTCCTTATGTACTTAGAGCAGCAGGGAAGAAGTTTCTCTGAAAAATTGGCAGGAAGGATTAAATGTAATTGAGCAGAATATTAAGGCTTCGATTTAATTTCTTTAACTGGCTGGACTACATGCTGACTGCAGCTTTAATATGAATTGTAATGTGGATGAATAGATGCTAGAGTAACATAGATCAAGGGACCAATGTATGAAATCAGTGACAGAAGTGAAGTTAATATTAGCTGTTGGATAAGAATTCTTAAGAATGGTGATACGTCTTGGAAGGCAGAATACTTACCTCTTGCTGAAGGTAGAAAGAAAAACATAATGCTCTTGTGTTCAGCTGATGAATTCAGTTTTAAATACATCTTGGAATCTAATACTTCTTGAAGAAATCTTGTATTCCAGGCACAGTTACTGTTCTTTAACTTTCCTTGAAATTGAACTTTCAATACTGAAACTGCTTATGTGCATACTGATATATACAAATCTAAATTGAAGATAATAGGGGCAGTCGAGAGTTTAAGTGCATGAATCTGGCATGCATCAGATGCAGGTAAGTTCATTACAAGATTCAGGGCAATGTCATTGGCTTTGTTAGTACATCTGTTTGTATGTAATTCAGAACTGACTGCTGGAACCTTTTGCATTCTTTGGTACCAAAGAGCACATTCTAGGCAGAAGTAGTGAACTTTTTTTGAATGCCTTAATTTTTAACATATTTCAGGGTATCACTGCAATCTTTGTCATCTAGCCCACCTGTAAAATAACTCAGGTGTTAGAGAATAGAGATTTTTGACATCAATTATGTGATTCTTAATTTAGGATTAGCACTTCCAAATACTGATGTATTACTCCATTTCAGTTGTGTCTTGTTTCTGATGATATTCCCATGAATAGCCTGGCATAACTGTCACTGCCTTTTACATCCTCCTCTTAATACTTTGCAGCACTAAATATTCAAATATAAATTACTGTTGTTATATAATGCCAGAGTCTCTAATAACCAGAATTTTAGTTGATTTAAATAGCAAATGTGTTGAATAAGATCATATTTCTGTCCAGTTTTTTTTGGACTTGTTGGTATTATGCTAAATTTTACATTTTCTAGAACTGAAAACTCTCACAAAAGAGAGGAAGCAGAGAATTTTCTTTTCCACCCACAGCGGCATTGGTCATCAAAACTTAAAAACAGGGGTTTTAGTAGACCTTCAGAAAGAGAAATACAAATCCACAGAAGTTCACACATTTGTATGTATCCTTATTGAAACATAAATGGGGAAGAAAGTCGTCTCAAGTCCAAAATGGGCACTTCAGCAGTTTTTGCAATTTTCAAACTAAAAGTTATTCCTCAGAATCACTGGAGTCTTTACCAATAAATAGCATTCTAGTTGCTCATAGACATAAGATGAGTGAAGAATTCAGCCTCTTAGTTATGGCATATAGTTTTGTTGTATTCTGGTTTTATGAAAGGATGTAAAACATGCTCTGGGGACCAACTTCCTCCTTGGAAAACTACATCAGTTCCTTTGAATAGCTGTTGTAGATAGGTTCTTACACAGCTGTAGTTTTAGCAGCAATTTAGTGTTTGTTAACACTTTTACAGTACTAAGAATCGTACTACCCAACCTTGTGATTCAGTCAGCACTTAATCACTGGCCAATTTAATATGTTGATTCAATGAAATTTACTACAGTCAAATACAGCGACTTAAAAGGGTTTGAGAATGACAAGGTTCATTTGAAATTTGTGTGCAGGGTACCGAAGGGGAGGCTTCTAAACTCATACCTCCTGGTGAATTACTTGCCTTCCCTTTTGTTGGCTCTCAGTGGACAACAGGATCTGTCCCCTAAAGGGCTGCTCTTCCAGTGTTAATCTCAGAAGTCTGCCCCAAGTGGTATTTCAGCTCAGAGGGAAATGAAGGATTGCATCCAGCTGTGGTCCTTGAGACTCAAGGAGCTCTTGTCTGAGAACCCTTATTTCTAGGGCCTCAAGATAAATGCCTTGGGTCAGAAAACTTTCTGTTCTGGCCAGTGTTGAGGTAAGGCAACCTTGGAACTTTCTCCAAACCTTCCAGTACTTCCTAGATTGTGCAGTTTTGGTACCTATCAGATCAGATGGCATCTTAGGCTGCATTAGGAGGAGTGCTGCTAGCAGGTCGAGGGGATGTTATCTCTGAGTGCTGGTTAGGTCAGTTGTGGAGTCTTCTCCTTGGAGATATTCCAAAGCCACCTGGATGAGGTCCTAGGTGCCCTATTATGGGTGGCCCTGCTTCAGCACAGGAATTGCATAAGATGATCTCCATAGGTCTCTTCCAGTTTAAACTGTTGCATTACTCTTGGAATATTCTTGCCAAAATATCTGTATGACAGATATGTTTTTTTCTTCCTGTTTCTGTTTAGTGCATTTAAATGTATCGTGCTGATAGTAATGAAGAAATTTGTTTCCTGGAAACACCTGTCTGCCACTCCTGCAGATAATCCTGCAGCATTATCTGTATCTTGCAGCATAATTCAGCAAAGGAATGAATGCCCTGGCTGTAATTCAGTAAAGCACTTAAGCATAGGTACTTCATTTGGATCAAAATCCTATACCTAGGGTGTTTCTTGACAGTCTTTAGTTCATCACAGGCTACTATCATTAGGTAGTGTTTTAGTCATTCCTTGTATAATCCATCTCACAGTAGTGGGTAGCAGTCAAATGCAGTTGCAAATGCATTGTGTAAATCAAACCTCAATTTCATGGGGGTGGGGGGAAATAGTAGACTGATGAGCTTACGATGGTTTGTAGATATTGGTGGGTGTTTGTTTTAGTGGGGGTTTTCCAAGTCCCATCCAAATCTGTTGTTTTTTATAGGAAATTTCTATGGAAATTTCTAAGGAGTTTTCTTTGTGTGGAGCAGGTTAGCAATGGCGTGCGTGTCAATATGTTGTTTTGTTGTAACAGTGTTGCTACTCTGTCATGAGTGTTCCTGGACAGGAAGTTTATTAGTGAGCAAAGTGTATGCACTGCTAATTAGGGCTTCAAAAACATCAAAACCATTGAGTCATCGGTATTCATGTAAGGAAATTACAGAAGAGTTGCCAGCTGCTTAAACAAGTTCTGTCATTACCTTAGTAGTCTATGTCAGGAATAATGTGGTGTATGGCTTAAAAAAAAGTGTCTGCTTGCTAATGGAATCTGGTGAAATTTAAAGAAGTAAACTAAGACTCAAATCTCGAAGACACATTTATGCCCCCCAGATGCACAGGCCCCTCAATTTCTGTCCGTTTGTTTTGCACTCCATAAGAACAATTTTCCAAATAGGCTTAAAAACACAATGCTTGCTGGTGGAATGATTTCCCATATTTGTACATAGAACACGTAATTGAGATAAACTTCTCACAGTATGATAATGATAGGATACTTGCCCAGAATAACTGCATTCCATTAATTAGTTCAAGTCAGCTGTGGTGGTAACTTGAACTGGACAGACTGTCCCCCAGGGTACCTGCTTGTTGTGCTGTAGGTTATCTGGAGGTGTTTCCCTTTCAAGCATGCAAAACATCTTCCTTTAAAATGGTATTGAACTACCTGCTTTTCAACAGTACAAGGGAAGGTAAGAGGAAATACTGGGATAACAGAGATATCATGGAAGCAGTGTGACGGTGACAGTTTCTAGTATGCAGACAAAAGGGATTTTAGTTTGGGAGGGAGGTGTTTTGTTTACCTCATTCATGTACATTTGCTAGCCAGTACAGTTGGAATAAAGGAATCAGATAGGATTTCAAAGGTGTGTTTGGGAAATTTTGAGAGCGCTGTGGAGCTGAGTTGCAGTGCTTCAAGTTAGGGAACCAAAGAGATGCTTCTTATGTGTTGTCCGTGTTTTTGTTGTAAAGGACATGCACCAATTTCTTCCTCTGAAATTGAGAACATATGGGGAAAGTATTTGTACTGAGAGTTTTGTGGACGTAAATCAGTGTCTTGTGTCTGTGGAAGGTTAGGAGGTTTTTTGTACCTCTTGGAAGAAGTTTCTTTTATAAATTGCATGTCTTAGAATTTATAAACAGTACCAAAAAAATCTTCAAAACAGTTTACAATACATTGTAACAGTGTGCAACAGTGCATCTCCTATGCATTGCTAAATGAAAGTTAACAAATAGGGAACCTTACTAATTTACAAATACTTTCCACATGTTAGCTTATTCTACTTAAAGTTATAAGAAACCTTTGCTTCAGAGCTCTATTTCTTCAGAAAATGAAGACAGAAGTGATATTTTGCTTTACGGACGTATTGTGAGGCAATGTGAAATGTTTGTGCAAAGCTTGAAGAAAACTTAGAATATTATTTGATTGTTAGAAGTGGAGGTTTATGCCCTGAAGTATTAATTATTTAATTTATTTGTCAGTTTATTGATGTTCTTTCAGACTTTGTCTGCGATTACTGGGGCTTCTGGAAAGCTCCTTTCCCAGGTGTTACTGTGGGAGAGAAAGGATTCTGTACAAACAGAAATTAATGTCTCTACTTTCAGGTAAAATTTGGGATGTAGTCCCAAAGTCTATTTAAGTATATGATAAGAAGGCATAGAAAGGGGCAGTAGAAGAGGAAGAGCTACATTCACATTAGCATATTTTGTCATGAAATGAGAGTATTTCTGTAAATCATTTGGTGCTGAGGACCCCAGGTTGTCTTGTACCCATCTTGTATGCTTAATTTATACTGAACTCAGCTTGTTTAAATTAAATCTAGCAGTTGGAAATAGTCTTTCCATTAAGTTTTCTTCAAAAGGAGTCCAGTATGAGTGTTCTGCTGTGCAAACAAAATGCATTGAATGGGAAGAGCTGAGAAGCTCATGCCTCATCTGAACCAGGTGTCTTATAGAAGAAATTCATCTGCAGCAAGAGCTTCTGGAGGCTGTTCTAACCTCTGTAGGTATTTGGTAGTGTTTTGAAATGAAAACATTCAGGCATACCTGTTATCTGTACATTTATCTTCAAATAGAGTTACAAAAAAAAAGTGTAGGAGAGATTTGAAACTTGTGCTGTTAGAGGGGCCTCTCACAACAGCAGAAGGTCTGCCTCAATGCAGAAGTTAGAACATGGGGCTGGATAAAGTAAACTGGAAATAAAACAAGTCCTTTGCAAACTCAGTAAACGACTAGCAGTGCTTAGTAAGCAAGGAATTAGGCACTGCTGACTTGCCAAATGTCAGAGGTGTTTTTTAAGGGCTGCTGTTTTGACGGTAAGTTAATGAACTGATAGTGCCTGTGTTGGAGGACTTTCACAGCAGAATTCCTGAAATGTAGTTTTGTGATAATTTTGGGTTTTCGTTCACACAACTATGTGGACTGTGCAAAGCTTATGTTTTTTAGTCTTTCTCACATTGCTTTTCTGCAGGTTGATTTTTCTTATTTTTGTTTTTGTGGAGAAATTAGCAGTGTTGTAATTTTAACTGAGAAATGACAGAAAAAACTTACATTAAACTCTGCTTTTGGAACCTCTTTGATTAAATCTTTATTGAGAAGTTGGGATAAATCTGGAACTGCATTGGGAAAAAAGCAGCAAAGCTGTCTTATTAGTTGTAAAATCATTTTAAATTACTTTAAGTGATCAGTGTACAATAATAGCTACTCCAGAAAGAAACACCTTTTAAGAATAGTTTTCTCTCCACTTGTAAAATTTATACTCTATAATATCATCACTCTTAGTCTTCCACCTACATGCTTTTTGTCACTTCTCCTGACAATTTACCTTCATTTTGTGGGGGTGCGGAAGTTGTTCCCTTTTCAATTTAATGCTATTTGATGACTTGCAATTGTGGTGTGACTAAGACTATTATCATATCTACAAACGCAGTGCTGCTCCCAGAGAAAGCACGGCTGAGCCCTAGACTTCTCTTTTAAAAAAATGTTATTCCCCTCACTCTTATCCCTGTTATCACCTTTAAAAAAGAAATAGAATGCCTCACAATACATGTTAATGCAAATGTGTTTAGTTGTTCTTGGGACAAGCAGGATTGTCTTAAGGTACTACTGTGGAATCAAAAACCCATTTTAAAAAAGTGCAGGAGGCTTCTGAATGGATGAAAGGATTGAGCACTTACAGGTGAGCAAGTCTGAAGAATTAAAACCACTAAAACAGCAGTGTTTTGTTCTTACTAAATTTCCCCCTCTGAAGTCAGATCCTCTGCCGTTATATTCTGTGCAAATGGCTTGTGTTTATGAGATGGTGCTTAATGCCTGTGCTTGGATGGAACATCAGTCTTTTCTAGAAAACTTCAGTGCTACATAGGAACTGTGTGCAGTGCCACTCAACTTCTGGAGCTTGTGCAAAGTGAGTAGGAGGATTTCTCTAGAGATTCCAACTGGCTCCTTTCAACACTGAAAGCTCAACAGTACAATCCAAGGACACAAAAGCTATTAGCACGTTACATTTTGTTACAAAATGTACGGATCAACTTTTTCTGAGAGCTCATTTATAATAGACAAATCTACCTGCAGATGAGCAGTTTAAATTTCTCACTCCTGAAAGGTGCTTGATTAATTATAACTTTTCACTTTGGAGCTGTGTCTACAGAGCATCTTCTAGCAATAAAAAGATTTCTTTATCATTAATATGTGTATGCCTTTGTTCTTAAGTCTTAGTATTGAGAAAGCTTGTTTCATAGTGAAAATAAAATCTGTAATAAAGAGCTGTGGACTTTTCCCTGAAAATATAGTATTTGTTGCATCTGGATAAACTTATCAGTTTTGTGCTTCTAGAAAGAGCTTTCCTACAAAGTGCCAGTGTAATCATACTTTCCACTTCCTTTAGAAGTACATTAGTAGGAGATAACTCTGAAAGAAATACGGTCCAGTGTGATTTTTGCACAAAATATATTCTTCTGTACTGTTTTGGAGGTCCCTTTGTTTTTCCTAGAGAGCATTTATGCTTGTACAAATGATGCCCACATTATTTACTGTGTGTGCATGCATTCTTGTTGCTTATTTCCTGTCTAATGTAAGATCTTCAATTTTCACCGCTGTTAAATTTTTTTTATACTAGCAAATGGACTGCTGCAGAGGATTTTCAGGAATGATATGCTGAAGCTGGTATATTTAATATCACAGGACATGTGAACTTAGAGCAGATTTGTTCAGTGTTCTGACATAAGTTAATTGCTTCACTGTGGTGTCAGTGTTATTTCTGATGCTTTGGTCATGCATTTTTTTTTTTTCTTTCATAGTAGCCCAAAAGGACCAGATGTTTACAGTATGGCCCTATCATAGTCTTGAACTCCATAGCAAGGCCTTCACTGCCTTTGCTTCTTTTTCTAACTGTAACTATAGCAAAGATAAATGTGTATTGGAGGACTAGAGAACAAGACTGATGGAAGCTTAGGAGCAGAAAAATGAGTTTTCTTAAAACAGTGGTTCAGGACTCTTGTTCTGCTGGTTATTTCAGAAAGGTACCAGCACTTCAAAGCAATCTGCAAATACAGAATTTTTGAGTGAAGCATGATAGGAAGGGTAGAGTTTAGCAGTAAGCACAGGTTATTCATACGAGAAACCTATTGAAGTACAAGTATGGTATCTTCCTTTGTAGTACAGACTCCCTTTCAGATTGTGTTTCAGTAAGAGTTTCTTGCTAAAGAATCTCAGAGCAGTGAAATGATGCCTACCTCAAGCTTCGCTGAAGTTCAGTGCAGTGTGGTACTGATCAGTTCAGACATCAGCATGCTTTGTGATATATGGAGAGCTTGCCCAAGCGTGGGAGAAGATCTGATGTCAAAGATGGCATTTTCCCTCCCCTCTCCCCCCAGTGACTTAGTTGCTGGAAAGACCTGCACACAAAACTGTGTTCCATACCACCTTCATCAAACATATAAATTACTAGTCAGTTAGTAATGTGAAACTGAGGGGAATGCTTGTCATCCTGTGGTTTCTTGCATGTGAAAAAGGCAACCCAAACCTACAAAAGTAGAGAGCTTAATGGATAAAGATGTAAAAATACAGGATTGTTCTTTTTCTTCCTCGGGTTCTCATCCAGCTTTTTCTCCTCTCCTACGTGATCTCATGCTGCAGTTAGTCTATGAAGTTGCTTTTTTCATTTGAATCATCTGCACTGTTGCCTACAGCATACCTGTTAGACATAGGGAGCTTTGTGTATGTGTGGTACTAGTGCCCTCCTTACTGATTTTATTTGTTATTGATGTATTTTAGGTATTCATGAGCTCCCTTTTCCTTCTCAGAATGTTCTTTGTCTTTTCACCCTAGAGATTTCCTGGCTCAAAAGAGAGAGCTCTTTATTTTGGTGTTTGTATGTTATTTTAGTTCTAGCGTTGATTTGCCCATTGGTTTGTTGCTTCTTAAATTCATGCAAATATTTGACACTGACTCAGTACTCTCAACCTGTTGACTGGCTGTGGTAGTTGATGCCCTTTGTTTTTTGGATTTGTTAAGACAAGGAATAGTTACTCTGTTTATCTTCATTTTGCAAGTTGTTCCCGTGACTTACCATTGTTCTTCTGAGTTCGTTCTCCAGCTTAAGAAGCACTGATAATGTTTTTACTGACTCTGGGCTGTTGCTTCACAAAATAGTTTATTAACATTTCCGAGTTTTCACTCTGATGGTAGTTCAGAGCTTATCACTGTGTATAGTGATAGGATGACTTCGTCTTATTTTGTGTTTACTGCATTTCTTCTGCACTCTTAACACTAAAGCAGATGAAATCCTTCTGCAGTTTATTTGCAGCCATAGATCATGTTTGGGTTTTGTGGGTTGTTTTTTTTTTTTGCTTATATTTGTTATTTTTTGCCCTGGGTAACACAGAATTATCAGCAGGCTGACATCTGTGTTTGCCTTTTTCATATCACGTGCTCTAAATAAAGTCCTAGTGTTTCACTGGGAGTGAGTGAGCTGCATATTCCCACTGCTGGTTTTTTGTTTCTAAATCTATTATTTACCTACACAACAGCCTTCTTCCTAATTTCTTTAGAAAACTTCTGTGAGAAGCCTTACACACCAACTTTGGAGAGAGATGGGAGCTGGATTTCTGTCCTCCCACCTTTTGACTCCTTGAGGGCTGTTTAATGCCATGACTTCTTATTTGCTGACTTTTACATGGTGCCTACTGTAAAACCTTCAGGTTTATTTTTTCTTCCCCTTTTCATAGAATCGTAGAGTCACTCAGGTTGGAAGGGACCTCAAAGATGATCAAGCCCAACTGCAGCCTAATCAGACTCTAACAACCGTCTGTTAAGTTATATCTCCAAGCACCACATCCAAACAGCTCTTAAACGCATCCAGGGATGGTGATTCAACCACCTCCCTGGGGAGCCTATTTCAATGTTTAACCACCCTTTCTGTAAAGGAGTGTTTCCTGGTGTCCAACCTAAACCTACCTTGTCGCAACTTGAGGCTATTTCCCCTTGTCCTGTCACCAGTGAGAAGAGACCAGCCCCGCTCTCTCTGTAAGCACCTTTCAGGTACAGGAAGAAAGTAATAAGGTCTCCCCTCAGCCGCCTCTTCCCCAGACTAAACAGCTGTATCTCCCTCAGCCTCTCCTCATAGGGCTGATTTTCCAAGCCCTTCACTAGCCTCGTTGCCCTTCTCTGGACCTGCTCCAGTACCTACACGTCCTTTCTGTATTGAGGTGCCCAAAACTGAACACAGTACTCAAGGTGAAGCCTCGCCAATGCTGAGTACAGGGGCAGGATGACTTCCCTAGTCCTGCTCACCACTCCATTCCTGATACAAGCCAGGATGCCATTGGCCTTCTTGGCCGCCAGGGCACACTGCTGGCTCATATTCAGCCAGCTGTCCATCAGCACACCAAGGTCCCTTCCTATCAGGCAGCTCTCCAGCCACACCTCCCCAAGCTTGTAGGGTTGCCTGGGGCTGTTGTGGTCAAAATGCAGGACCTGACACTTGGCCCTATTGAAACTCATGCCGTTAACCTTGGCCCATCGATCCAGACTATCCAGGGCCCTCTGCAGTGCCCTTCTCCCCTCTGGCAGATCAACACTCTCTCCCAGCTTGGTGTCGTCTGCAAACTTACTGAGGGTGCGCTTAATCCCCTCATCAAGATCATCAATGAAGATGTTAAACAGAAGTGGCCCCAGTACTGAGCCTTGGGAGACACCGCTCATGACTGGCCGCCAACTGTATTCAACTCCATTGACCACAAACTTTTACATGCTTCTGGTGTATGGATGACAGACATAATGGTCTCTACTATCATGGATCTCTCTGATATCTTGCTTGCCACTTTTCATCTCTGTTTTAAGTGAGAGGTTACATGCTGCAGCATGTAATTCAATGGGTTTTAATATTAGAGCACTTGGATAAACAAGTAAGAAATTGTGCTTTAAAATACAGTTGAAAGAAATGGTAACTTTTAGAAAGAGATTTGAGTTTCCTGCATAGGAGCTTCTCAGCACTGTGTTCTGTTAGGATTGGCAGGGGAACATATCTTTTAATAGATCTCTCTTACTGTGACCATCTCTTTAATAAACTTTTTTGTTGCCCTTGAATTGTCTTCAGTCTACCTGGTGGGCTGGCTGCACCCTGTGTGCTTTAAAAAGGTATAGAATGCAGTAACAGATTCTGCACTGAGTTATTCTCCCAAATGTTCTTGGGTCTGTCATTTGGTATGTTTTCAATTCATTGTTTTTTCTAATTCTCTTTTTTAAGGAGTGACCTCAGATTTACAGTGATGCATTCTTATTTCACAAAAATTTTCCTCTCCTTCTTCCTCTCTATTATTTTTTTCTGAATATCCTGTTTTCCTTTTAAATACAACCGTAGCAGATTTTAGGCTTTGGGCACAACTAGACAGTTACAAAATCTACATCTCTGTTACAGTAGCTCAGTGATATCTAGGTTCTGTGGGCTGCTCCTTTGTAGAATCAGAAGTTGTTCTCTCTTCTGGTTTCTCTAACTTTTAGCTGTGTTTAATGAATGAAGCAACTAATATCGCTCTTGTGATGCTAGCTTTGCCTCTGGGATTTACTGATGTTGTTATTGCCGTTTTCTGGTGTGTTTGTTTGTTTGTTTTGCTATAATCCTATATTTAAAACCCTAGGATTTGGAGATCAACTGAAATTGACTACTTACTGCTGCTTGACCCACCTTGCTGGGCTGCCTTAATAGCAATTTCCAACTGTAACAGCTGTCAGGTATTCTCATGAAATGGTTAAAAAGGTTTATGTATTCAGTGAGCTTGGAAGTGTGCTACTGCTAGCTAGGACTGAATGTAGCAAATACATTGTGCATATATTTAACTCTTCCTATTTTCAGTTGCTTCAGGAACACTTGCTGTAATAATAAAATGGGAAAGCCAGTACAGGGGCCTTGCTTCATATCTTGAAATCTAAGATCCTTTATTCTCCCAAACACACAATTTTTTTCTTCTTTTCCATGTGCTTGTCACTTTCTTTTCTGAGCCCAAATGATTCCTTGTAGTTGTGATCACAAAGTTTGTATGCCGTACAGGTTTCCTGCAGACACTGCGTGTGGGTGTTGCCTGATGCCTTAATTTTTTGTTCAGAAGCATTTCCATGCAGCTTTAACATTCACTTGTAAAAACCTGTAATTTCTTTTAAACTTATATATTTCAGATGAATACTTTGTCTTCATTATTGCTTCCTGTCTGAGAAACTGCTCTCAGTCTTCCTTTTATCTTTTGTTCATCAAGTTTCCGATGTTCAAAGGACTTGGAAGTACCTGGCTTGTGTTTGCCTACAGATTTATTTATTGTGGGTAGTAATGCAGGTCTCCTATGGCTCCCCAGTAACTATGTGAATGAAGACCATAAGCTCAAAAGGTATATGAGATTGTGATCCTTTTGCTTTCAAGTTGGACATTTCTTGTTTAGTCTCTGCTCTGTGGTTTTATCTGGAGAATTCAGGTGATGTAGTTGTGGCCTAAATGGGGAGAAATGAGCTGTGTATATCTGGCCTACAGATGATAATGGAGTAGACTTCTAGCACTAGGCCTACTAGTGAAGCCCATTCTGCTGGGAGCTGTAATATGTTTGTGTTGGTAGGAAGCTTCATCAACAAACATTTTTATTATTGTGTGTGCAGTCTGACTGCTAAGCACCAAGCCCTGTCATTCTCACTTGGATTAATCCCCTACTTTGGATTTAATGCCTTTTTGTCATTTTGGTTGCTAAATTTCAAAGATGACGGACAAGAACTGTATCCTAACAGAGTATCATATAGAATTATTTTCAAAACTAGTATGTTTCCCTTTATTACAGCATTTCCTCTTTCAGATCAAAACCTAACACAATAGAAATGCCTGCTTATGCTAAAATGAGCAAAATCCATTTCAGCCTTTGGTTACGAAGCTGGACTGAAAATTGGAATCTTACTTTGTATGATCAATAAACAATGTATGAAATTTCATACGAGTAAACAGTCTTTAGTTTTCATCAGCTTACTTATGATCTACCTATATCAACGGTTGTGTTTAGACTTATGTATTCAGGATTTTTCTGAAATTGTTGAACATAATTTCATAGTGAACGAATAGCACTAGCAAATGTTTTGATAGCACCTTTTAAGTACATTAGGTAATGATATGCAGCTTTAGCTTACTCTTCTAAAAGCTGTGTAGGACTGAAATGCATACAGGCTGTTATTAATGTAGTTGTATTGAGTAAGTGTTTTAATAAATCAGATTTAAAGTGATAATTTAAACACTTTGAATAAAAGATCTGAACATCAAAAATGGATATCTCTGTATTTTTTCAGATGTTTAAGTAATTTCTGTAGTATGAGGCATAAATAGAGTGGGCTAGTGCATGTGTGCTTCATCCTTTGCAAATCTGAAAACATAGGCATGTGTATTACACTTTTTGAATGGAACTGAGAAAATTAAAAGATACAGTGTAATTTCATGGTTTGAGATAATGATATATAATAATAAACATAAAACATTGAAGCTTTATTTGTAGTGTCATTGTTCTGATGGAAAAATTGGTAATTTTGAGTAGCCTGCCTCTGACAAGGTAGAAATAACTTGTTCTGTATGTCAGGAGCTGAACCCTACTGTGGCCTGATGATGGTCACCGCAGGGTCTTGGTGGCACAGTATGAAGAAACTCAAGCATACGAAGTTCCAACCACCCTTCTACTTCAGTCCTGTCTTAGTTTGATTCTTCCACGCGTGCTGCGTACTACTTAAAATTTGTGTGCTTTCACTTGCCTGCTTTCATTTGAATAACTGCAGTGCTTCTGAACCTTGAATAACTGATAGACTTCATTGGCTTATTTATATAAGCACTTGATACACAACTGCTACTGAAGTCTATTTTAATTGTCATAAAAGATGCATGAAGTATTGTAATATGAATGTTCCTCTTTTCTAGAAAATCTTATATTCAAGGCAGAGTAAGGTTTGACATTAAAAAGACATCATTTTTTAGCGAAGCTGGAAAATAAAAGCTTCTACTGACAGCACTTTGATTGTGGTACTTCTGTGTGGGAGGAATACTTATTAGGTTTTCTCACTAAAAACATGCTTAAGAACAAGGGGCAATGAGTTATAGATCATCACTTAGCCTTTTTGTGGTGGGCATGTCTTTCATAGAGTTTGTCTTCCCAGTTTTCAACTTAGTTGAAGGAAGGTATTTCTCTCCATCGTTCTTGGTTCCAAAATACACTTTGACTGTGTTTTGTACCATTTACCTTCAGCAGCTGACCTGTATGCTTTAGGAAAGTAAATGGATACAGCAGATGTCCAACCTGAGGAGTTCCTGTTGATCACCTTTTAGGCCTGTCTCAAGCTAAGCGAAGGAAAAATAGTTACAGGAATACTAGGATACAGAGCTCTGCAACTACATAACCAACCCACAGGTATAATGTTAACAAGCATTTTTATTTATAGTTCCTCTGTAGCAGTACACAGGCTATCTAAGTGATAACTGAGTAGGAAGTTGAAGCCAGCCCCAGGGAGAACTTCTTTCCACTGGCAGTCTGCGCTTTTAAAGCAGTCTTCCCTGAGAACTTTACCTGTAGATTTGCAATGTGATTGTAATATCCTAGTGTTGAATAGACAAAGAAACAAAATGAGCATGCTTTGCTGATTTATATTGTAACAATGGTCTTTTCCACCCTCAGTAAACATTTTAGTCCAACTCTAAACCCATCACTACTGTGCCCCCCCAAACCATGTCCTTTAATGCTACATCTGCCCTTTTCTTGGTAACTTCCACTACCTCCCCGGGCATCCTGTTCTAATACCTCGCTGCTCTTTCAGAGATTTTTTTTTCCCTAAATCCAATCTGAAACTTCCCTTGTGCAACTTAAGGCTATTCCCCCTTTTCCTTTCCTGTGGCTGGGGAGGGTGATAAGGTTTCCTCTGAGCTTCCTCTTCTCCAGACTAAACAATTTCAGTTCCCTCAGCCATTCCTCCTAAGATTTGTGCTCCTGACCCTTCACCAGCTTCGTTGTTCTTTTCTGGGCATTTTGTAGGGGCTCAATGCCTTCCTTAGAGTGAGGAGCCCAAAACTGAATGCAGTATTTGATATGCAGCTTTTCCAGGACTGAGTTCCAGGACAGATCAAGTGCAGATCACCTCTCTGATCCTGGTGACTGCACTATTTCTGATAACTAGCCAAGCTGCCATTGGCCTACTTAGCCACTTGGGTAAGCTGCTGGCTGTCAGCTGACGTCCCTGGTTCCTTTTCCTCTGCACAGCTTGCCAGCCACTCTGCCCCAAGCCTGTAGCATTGCCTAGGGTTGTTGTAGCCAAAGTGCAAGACCAGGTACTTAGTCTTCTTAAAGCTCATGTCCATGGATCTAGCCTGTCTAGATCCATCTGTTGGACCTTCCTGCCCATAGGCATTATCAACGCTTCCTCCCAACTTGTTATCTGCAAACTTTCTGGGGGTGCACTCAATCCCCTTGTCCACATCATCGGTGAAGTTATTAAACAGGGCCAGCTACAATACCAGCCCCTGAGGAACGCTAGTAGTGATAACTGGATTTAACTCTGTTCACTACCACTACTCTGTAGGCCTAGCCATCCAGACAGTTTTTCACTCAGCACGTAGTACACCTGTCCAAGCCATGGGCTTCCAAGTGCAGGCTGACAGACTTGTAGTTCCCCAGGTCCTCCTTCTGACATTTATTGTAGGTGGACTTCTCATTAGCAAGTTTCCAGTTGTCTGGGACCTCCCCTATTGACCAAGACTGCTGATACATGATGGAAAGTGGCACAGCAATGACTTCCTCCAGCTCTTTCAGTACCTTTGGCTGGATCCCATCTGGGCCTATGGATTTGTGTCAGTCCAGGTGGAGTAGCAGGTCTCTGTTTCCTCCTGAATTGTTGAGGGGCTTATTCTGCTCCTCATCCCTGTCCTCCAGGTTAGGGAGCTCGGTACCCTGAGGGTAACTGGACAGACAATGAAAGACAGGAGTAAAGAAGGTGTAGAGAACTTCAGCCTTTTCTTTGTCCTCTGTGATAGCATTCACTGCAGCCTCCAGTAAGGGTGGGATATTTTTTATTTAATAATGGTGGTCAGATTAAATTTTTGCTGGGCTTTTGCCTTTCTAATTTCCCCTCTGCATACCATACCTTGTACTCTTCCCAGGTTACCTGACCCTTCTTCCAAAGATGGTAAAATGTCTTTTTGTTCTGGAGTCTCAGCAAAAGCTCCCTAACAAACTTAGCTGAGCAAGAGGTGGAACAAACCAGAGCCATGCCATGCCACTGTGTATTCATGGTGGAGCAGGCAAGAAAGGAAAGTTTTATGTGTGTATAAGCTGCCAGAGAACCACTTGTATTATGGATGTTCATATCAGTTTAGCAAACTGCTTTCTCTCATTTTTCAATGAAAGTCGCTCTTATTAAACACTTTGACCTCTGACTGCTGCCTCTTTTACTGGTTCATCATTGAAACTTCAATGGTGTTTTCTTCTCAGCATGTACCGAAAATTGGAACAAAAAAAAATTTCTGTAGCTGAAACTATTGCTGCTGATTTGAAAGAAGGTTATGAATGAGTGAAAGCAGAGGAAGAAGCAGTGAAGAGCTGCATTGCCCAAATCTTTTCATTTGGGTAGGGTAGATAAATGTATATTATGTTTTTTTCAAACAATGCACTCTTCACTGTAACTTCTATTGTTAGCAGAGAGCCCCTGAAAGATGGGTGCTGATGTGAGTGGTGCCATCTGGAGAGGAGGCTTCTGACTTGTTTGGAGTTCAGTGTGGTGGCTATATATCAGGCAAGGAGATTGAGTGGTTAATTTTCCTGGGATGTTGTTTCCCTATCTTACAATAATATTTTTACAGCTTTCTGAAAAGAGGGAGTAGTAATTGAAAATTATTTTTCACTATGTGCCTTGTTTAGCCAGACAGTGTGTTATAGTTTGGCATTAGTATTTTTCCAAGTGGAGCTTGGCAGACGAAACTGTGGCATGGGGAAGGAGAAAACTTACTTCATGTTTTGCTCCTGTTAAAATATATCCATTTTAATGAAAGAGCTGGCTTGCAGCCTGTTCTTGTTTGGAAATAGTCCCAGTACCAGAGATATTAAAGAGTGTAAGTGGCCCTTTTCTTTGGGAAATTATGTGGAATTGGTTTATATCCTCCTTCCTCTCACTTTTTGAAAAATCACTGATACTTAATGTCACCCCAGCTAACTGGGCTGCTTACCATGCTTCATGCACTATCACTGACCATATTAGGTAGAGACTGAAATCTGTAGCTTTGAGCAAGTGCCAGAGAACATCTCTCAGGCACAGTTTCCTACACTCAGAGACTGTTCTTTCTGACCATGCTTTGTCATTCTGTCTGCCCTAAATACATAGCTGCCAAGCATCACAGTGTGTTTGGTGACCTTGCAGGATAATGGGGTAAGGCTTTGGAGCTTGCTGTTGAGTTTAGACTGCCTTTCTAGCTGTAGTTCTAGCTTGCTTAATAAACATGTTGTGAATCAGTGGTCTGTGCCTTCTAACACACTCTGTGTTGATTAAATTGTGTTGCTTTTCTCTTTAATATTTAAAACAAATTTCAGATTGTAAGTTCATATATATAAGAAAAAGTAGTTGTTATAGCCTTCATTAACTTTTCCATTAAAAGTGGTCCTCCTTCATAAGATGTTACACAGCATGATGTTATTTACAAGCACTGAATGTCAGATAGAGCTGGGAAGATTTTTCTTGATATCTGACCAGTTTGGTGCTTTTGAGGAAGAAAAAACTGTGTTTATGTCTGTATGTGTATAGTCAGATAGGACAGGAGAAACAGTTAGCTGTGAGTGTTGAACTGGACGAAGTAGAATGAATTTTATAAGCATTTACTCATTTCTGTTGTTTCTGTGTAGTCCAAGGGCTGAGGAGCTGAACATACTGGCTAAGTTTTACAGGCTGGTTGATTATTCAGAATGCTTGAAAGTGCTTCTCTGCCAAATAAACAACAGTCAGGGTAGGGACTCAAGGGCTCTCAGCCATAAGAATTACAGTACAAAAGTTTATCAATTCCGCAGGTTCCGTGTATCTTCATTTTTACTGTAATGATAATTCTTCTATGGAGAGATTAATCCTGGGGAAGTGAATGTGTAACTCAACCTGAACTGTAAGCCGTGTGTAGCATCCTGTGGCAGGTACCAAATAACAAGTAACAGTACATACACTCAAGTAGAACATTGAGACATAGAGTAAATACTGTAATGAGTTAATTTCCACTGCTGTTCTTGTAACACCCTCGTGTTGGATTTTTTCAATGTGATCCTTTAATTCTTCAACCAAATATAGTAACAATTGAGAAAATAATTTCAAATGTTGCTAGTAAACCAGTTTTTTAAATCAAATTAATTTGTAGAGGCCATGAAGGAAGATCCTGAAGTGCTCTTTGAGGAACTGCTGGAGAGGGCCAAAGCTGGAGAACCAAAGGCACAAACAGAGGTAATTTTGTATGCTTTGTCCAGTACTGTTTACTCTTAATTCCAAAAATAGCACTGCCTGCTTTTAGTCCAACTATTATCTCTCCCGAAGACATTTAGTTGAACTGTATCTGTTTGGATCTTAAATTGTTCAAAGAATGGTGATGCCAGATGGCTTCTCTGCCTAGAGAAACGCTGCTTGCTTGGGTTTCAAGGCCAGCTCTTGCATAAGCCTTTCGAACAAATATCAAAACTGGGGGAAGGGCTCAGAGCATGGAGGAGCTGCAGCGTTAGTTTTTTTTACCTTTTAAATCATGCACCAAAGAGTTACTCGTGGAGGTATGAAGACAGCGATTATTAAATGCACTTTGGATTTAACTTTGCCATTGGAACAACATGAATTGTTGCTGAAAGTTGATTCAACAATGTTTTTTCAGTTCTGCACTATTTACAAAGACTCTCATGCTGGATTCTCTGCAAGAAACTGCTATTGAGATGCTTCAGAAGCAGCATCAGAGATTGGTTTTGTTCTATCACTGTTTCTATGTTGAATTAACACATTTTTAAAAACAAATCTGTAACGGTTTAATTAAGCTAATTATACCTAGTTATGCAATGACAGATCTAGTTAAATTCGTAGTGACAGTTCTGCCTCTGTACACATTGTGCTTGGTTTTCCTTAGGTTTTAGAAAAATTGTATCAGTTTTCTTTCCTGTCCGTTCCATTATGGTTGTATATTGGTTTAACTAACTAACTGGTTTAGTATAAATAGTTCAACGTTTTTTGAAGGTTTTTAATTCCTGTTTCATATGGATAACAATTGACTGAAGCATTCTTTTCCAGCTTCACCTTTGACGGAAAGGTGTACTTATGGTCTTTTATGAGGTCACTGGTGCTTCGTTGTTGGTTTTTTTCCTTGGGGATTACCACTATTCTTGCAAATAAAAAGAAAAGGGGCAAGAGGGAGGAGGCAGGAACAGTGGCACAGAAAAATGCTTGTGAAGCTGATAAAAATATGGCAGTTCCAGGTTCAGTCCACGCTCCATCTCAGCTGGTTTGAGGGCAGGCTGTCCTTGGAGCTGTAACCTGAGACGGTAAGGAATTCCTCACCTCCAAAACAGCCAGTGGCTTTGCAGAGGATGAGGCTTTAGCCTTGAGGGGATTGCTGCTACGAAGTCCACATTTTGGCTCTTCTTCCACACCAAAGAGCAAAACCCGTAGAACATTATTTTGGGATATAACTTCTGGCTGAGTAGGAAATACCATAGGTAATCTAAGCCTGTGATGTGTGTGCATATATATATATATATATATATATAAATAATAATTATGTTTCATCCTTATCCTTTGCAGTTCATTCCTCCTTTGCTCCTTTCCTTTAGCACTTTAACTGTGCACACTTTCTGTTGCCATATAATAACAGTATTCCTTTCTTAAAAAGATCTGGGCTAAAATTTTGCATTAGTATGCATTCAGGAGGAAGTGACAGTTTGGAAAAGAACCCCAAATGGTAATCTCTTTTCTAGAGAATTGGATGTCTTGTGGCCTATAGAGTGGGAATTATCTTTCATTTTTAACCTAAATAAATAACATATAATGCATATATATGCATCCTTCTCTACCTTAGAATCCAGCCAGGAAAACTACTTTAATTTGTGACTGTTGTAAGACTATGAATAAGAAGCTGACATTACATCATCGTTTTTTTTTCTTGATAATTACAAAATCAAACATAAAAAATTGCTCAGTTCACTGCCAAGTAGCTATTACTATGAGTTTATTCAAAAATAACCTTGCACTGACTGTGGAAAATAAACACACTGTGAGTGGATGTCAGCCCGCATTACTGTAGCTTTATGTAGATTCTTTATTGAGAGATAACTGCATAGCAATTATGAAAATGAAACACCTACAGCTGGATTTTGTAACAGAGCAGAGGCAGCTCAGTGTCTTTGACTAGAGGTTATCTGCAAGGGGCCTGCTTGAGATAAGTGTTACAGTTTGTAAAGCACAAAGGTGAGAGGTGGGCAGTCAGCTTTAAGGAAGTGCAGTATACGCATCTGTGTTAAGCCATTGCCAACTGTTACTTCATTTTGTAGTTTTAGCTCACAGGAAAGAGAGAATCCTTGATTTGTCTCATTAGCAATCTAAGTCTGATGCTCTTTCCCATCAGTTCTTCCTCATTTGACCACTGCAGGCCAGAGCTGTGCAGCCATTCATGGGTGGCTCCATGTGGAAGCTTTGCCATAGGAAGGAAAGGCATGGGGCTTGTTTAGAGCACTTTTCAGCAGTATTTTGTGGAAAGGCTGCATGCTTGTTACTTGGAGGTGACTGGAGGTGATTTTTTGCTCATAAAACTTTCTAAATGCACAGAAAGGCTTGTCACTTTGTAACCAAAATATCAAGCAAATATTTTCTGGTTGCTCAGATTTTGGAGCTGCATCTGTCTTGTTTCAGTTTTTGGAGGGAGAGGGGGGGCTAAATAATTAAATCTTGATGATGAACTTCAAAAACAAACAAACAAAAACCTCCATCGGAAAAAAAAAAGAATCCAGACCCCAAAACATTTATATTATAAAACCAGTGCTAAGGCTTCTTTTACCTCACGCAATACACTTGTGCAATATATGACTAATTACAAAATCTTCTAGTTTACATTGCAGTATGAGTTTTTGTGACCAAGAGATGTTCATAAATTTGAAAGAGCCGTATCAAGTGCTACTACTCTTGAAGCTTTGCTCAAAATTTCAATGGCTAAAAGTATAAACATGCTCAAGAAACTCCCGTTCTTGTCAGATTTTATTTACCTTGCAACTTGTTCAAACAATTCCTTCTTGACATAAAAAGCTGAAGGTAGACCTGCAGTTGGTAATGAATTACCTGGCAATTGCACTATCAAGGCTGAAGCATTAAGGTAAAAATAAATAAATAAATAACCTCATATACTCTCTTCTTGGTCTGCCACTGTATCTGTGCAGTGCTTGTTGAACTCTTATATGAATTCATAGTAAGTGTTTAGTTCTACCTTTTGTATTTCTTAGTCAAATATTTTTCTAATTTCCTTTGCAGTTTTGGGTCACTTTGCTGTATGTGCTTTGTATTTAATTGCTCCAAGGTCTACTCAGTGACTGCTGAAGTTGTTTGAACACCCACTTAAGTGCTTGAACCAGTTGCAAAGCTGGAGACCTAACCTTTAATGTCTAACAGAAACATCTTTTTGATGAGATCAGAGCATTCAGCCTGCTTGCAACAACTGTTTATTATTCACCTTTCAGAGATATTTCTTTAGTCACACTTACTGGTGATATCAAATGCAAAGTTTCAGAGAAACTGTCAAGCAGGGTTGGTGGTTGTTTTGGTGGGGTTTTTTTTGCAACAGATAATACTAGATTTATGGAGCTGTAGTCTGTTATTATTCCAGGGGTGCAGTCAACTAAACAAAAGCATTTCCAAAAGGTTGGACATGTAAATAAGTGTTCAGTACTTCTGGCCACTTTCTGCCACTTAACATTTGAAGTCTTGGGGTATGATAAGCAGAAGTGTTTCATGCTACAGCATAAGTGTATTTAACATTACATTAATCCTTAATGGTAGGAATTTTACAAGTTATATCACTTAAATTGCTGGGTGCTTAAGTTGTGTTAGTTTTCTTCCATTCACTAATTAATCATGAGTTTGTTTTGACCTTCAGTGGTTAAACTGCAGTGAATCAGGCATTTCACTGCTGAACCTTCCTTTCATAGAATCACAGAGTCATAGAATGGCCTGGGTTGAAAGGGACCACGATGATCGTCTGGTTTCAACCCCCTGCAGTGTTGCCAAACACCAGACCAGGCTGCCCAGAGCCACATCGAGCCTGGCCTTGAATGCTTCCAGGGATGGGGCATCCACAACCTCCTTGAGCAACCTGCTCCAATGCGTCACCACCCTCTGTATGAAAAACTTCTTCCTAATACGTAACTTAAACCTCCCCTGTCTCAGTTTAAAACCATTCCTCCCGTCCTATCACTATCCATACTCATAAACAGCCATTCTCCCTCCTGTTTATACGCTCCCTTCAAGTACTGGAATGCTGCAGTGAGGACTCCCCAGAGCCTTCTCTTCTGAAAGCTATACAATCCCAGTTCCCTCAACCTTTCCTCATAGGAGAGGTGCTCCAGCCCTCTGATCATCTTAGTGGCCCTCCTCTGGGCCTGCTCCAAGAACTCCACGTCCTTCCTGTACTAGGGGTCCCCAGGCCTGGATGCAGTACTGCAGATGGGGCCTCACAAGAGCTGAGTAGAGCGGGACAGTCACTGCCCTCTCCCTGCTGGCCACCCCTTTTTTAATGCAGCCCAGAACACAGTTGGCCTTCCGGCCTGCAAGCACACACTGCTGGCTCATGTCCAGCTTCTTGTCCACCAGGACCCCCAAGTCCTTCTCTGCAGGGCTGTTCTCAAGGAGATCTTCCCCCAGTTTGCATAAATACCTTGGATTGCCCCGACCCAAGTGCAGCACCTTGCACTTAGCCTTATTGAACCTCATTAGGTTCAATAACAGTCCCGTTCTTTCTTGTAGCTCCCCTTTATATACTGAAGAAGATGACCACTCTTAATATGATTTAGTAACACCATGAACTTTAACTGATCCTGCTAGATTCCCAAAGACCAATGGCAACTAATTCTTTGACCTGATCAAGTGTACTGCAATTCCTTCTTGCTTCTAGTTCTGGAAACTGATCTTTCTCTGCAGAATATCAACTTACAACTATGTTCTTTACTGCTGGGAGCAAATGTTTTGACCTTTTGTTCAAAGAGATTTTATTGTAGCCGAGTCTGAGGGGATGAGAGGAGAGCGACAGACACTATATGCATTTCAGTCATTGAAAGAATTTTTGTTCTACACTCGTTCTAGGTGGGGAAACACTTCTTGAGATTAGCAGAAGAGGAGGATGAAGAACTTAACAACTGTAGTGCGGTTGATTGGTTCATCCTTGCTGCTAAACAAGGTCGAAGAGAAGCTGTTAAACTGTTGCGTAGATGCCTAGCAGACAGGAGAGGTATGGGTTCTCTGAAACCTTTTGTCTGTACATCCTACTGTAATAATAGTCTATCCATTTTAACATTGAAAAGACACCTTAAAATACAGTGGGAATGTTCATGGCAAAATTATGCAAGTAGCTGCAGGAAGTGTGTTCAAATGAATGCTGTAAAAAGCAAACCACAGCTTACAAAAACATTTGTATTAATGATTTGGTTGAATTCCTTCATGGAATCCACGTGCATTCTTCCCTTCAACACCATTGAAGCTTCTTTTCAGTGACCGTTTAGGTCATATATAACCATTTACCACGTACATATCTGCTGTTTCAGTCTTCTGCCCAGCTCCAGGCTTTCTTCTGCTCGTTCTTTCTGGCTGTCTTCTCCCAATTCAAGATTCGTACCTTCTTTCATACTGCTTCCCCCACTTGGAATGGGCTCCTCTTGTCTGCCATCTATCTGAATTCTTATTTAAAAATAATTTTTTTGTGAAATTCTTTTTGCTTTCTGTATGTTAGCCATACATGTCTGTACCACCTTTTGCCTGATCTGTTGTGCTTCAAAAGTTGAAAAAGACCTAAGGATATTGCATGTCTGGCACACTGTTGAAGTACAGCGTAAACTTAAGGAATGAAATTTGATTTTGAGCATGGAAGGGCTTTTGAGTAATTTAAGGGGTGAAGAAATGAATGAAACTTGAGAGGTTTCAGAAAACTGAGAAAAAATCAATTGTGGGCAAATCTGTCATTTCAGAAAGGTTGTGGGATAATAGTATCTAATGTATTTTTCTTTTCTTGAGGCATCACTTCTGAGAATGAGCAAGAAGTGAAAAAACTGTCATCTGAGACTGACTTGGAGAGAGCTGTGAGAAAAGCCGCCTTAGTCATGTATTGGAAATTAAACCCAAAAAAGAAGAAACAGTTAGCAGTTTCTGAACTACTGGAAAATGTTGGGCAAGTTGATAATGAAGGTTTGTTTATGAACTGATTTATGGTATTGATGACACATAATTGCAGGCAGAATACAGCTAGAAACTTGGAGAGCTTTATAAAAATCAAGCATGAGTTAAAAGTAAATGTATGGTTTACTTAAGAAAAAACAACTGCCTTAATGGCTGTATTAATAAGTACCCTCTCTGGACTAGTAAGTTTTTTCCTAAAGGCCTGCCAACTCTTGCTGTAGATTGTGATTCAGTTTAGCAGTTGCTTTCCTTGTGTTTCACTTCTTTTCCCTTGCCCCAGTCATCCTTAAATTTTACCAGATATTGCAATTTACAGATTCAGTCTTTAAGGCATCTGGCTCAATCTGCCGGTACAGAGTTATTTGTGCTCTGTCAATTCTCTTCCCTTTCTTTTCCTTTCTTTTTTTTTTTTTTTTGGTATAGTAAGAAGGATACAGAAAGGTAAATAGCTACTCCATACCTGTTGATATGTATGTTTGTCTCGTGCTGAGGTTGAGGAAATACCATTCTCCAGATACTGAGGTTGAACAATATTCCAGTTTTTGTTTGATCACTTTAATTAACAGCTTTAACTTTTCTTAAACTTCTGTTATTGAACCAGATGGTGAGAAGCAACCTGGTCCAGTCCCAAAGTCAGTGCAGAAGCAGAGGAGAATGCTGGAGCGCTTAGTGAGCTGTGAATGTGAGTACCTACTGCTTCTTTTAATCTGCCAGGTTAGAGCCAGTTTTAATTGCTGTAAATTGATGATGTCCATTTATTGTATGTGCAAGGTAAATAAATGATCTGCACATGAAGTCATAGAATACGTGACCATTCTCATAAACTTGTCAGTGATTAGTACACTAAAGGGAATTTGCATGTCATTTGCCATTCTCTTCCCATTTCAGGTTAAGAGGCAATTCAGTAAAAAAAAAAGAATTGCACTTTCAGTAATTTTTTTTCCTTCTAAATTGTAGAAAGGTTTCTGCTTACAATAAGGGAATTAATTATGCAGACTCTTACTGCAGGCAGTTCCCTCAATCTACTCGCCTTGCTTCTGTTTGCCATTCCCTTATAATTAATGTTTGCTTTTTCGTATTTGTTCAAGAATTTATCTAAGAAATATGTACCAAGGTATTCCTTTCATATCTCACGTAGATAGGGACAGGTCAGTTTCTGTGATACATAAAATGTAGATTGGTTCTTGAAAGCACTGCTGAATGTCCCACAGCTTGTTACTAATACACTGTAGTTTAGGATACATGCAACTAAAACGTTATATATAGATTAATAAGCCAAATCGGGGTTTTGCATGTCACAGGTCCTTGAAAGGTGAGATGTATATTCAGTTCCATTTGGCCTTTATCTTCAAGGATTGTATTCGTTACACAGGTGACTTCGGATCAAGTTATGCAACTGGCAGTGAAGCTAACATTCCTAAGAACAGAGTATTTCAGCTTTATGTTAACTTTAATAGAAGTGAAAGTGGAGGAAGAACACATGCCTGTGTGTATGAAGGAGGGAGTAAGGGTGGAGAAATAGTACTTTGAAGACCAAATGTCTGGTCTTATCAAAATTTCCATGGGAGTACATCAGCTGCTCCTGTGACTGATTTGCCACTTCTGGAAATCTAGAAATAGTCCTTCAAGGATTGTGTTTCATTGTTTGGTCATGGAATCGTAAGGCAGTTGTAACTGAGTTCATTGGAGTTTCACCGCTGGGCACTTGCTGGATGACAGTAATGTTCTTTCCATTCCTTAGCTGAACAGGCACGTGCTGACAGCATGAGTGCAAAGCAAGTCATTTTGTTCTGGATTCTTCAGTAATTCAGAATGTCAGAAAAGGAACTGCTTTTTTTTTTTTTTTTTGAAGGCTTAAATGGCAGATAAAATAACAGGAGAGTAAATGAACCTACATGTAAGCGTAGGCAGGAATTGATGTGCATATTTTTCTTTTCCTGCGGTGGATGGGGGAGGCAGGGGAATTTGTCATAACCAAATTGAAGAAAAAAAAATCTATGAATAATGAAGTAGAATCTACAACATACACTTTTAATATCAATTTAAGAGACACTTGGGTGACAAAATACTAATAACGTTTAAAAACGAAAAGTTTTCATCAAACACTTAAAGTAGGAGTTAAGCTGTTACCTCTTCTCTAGAGAGCTTTTATCTTTTTATGGATGAACAAGGCAGCTGTTCCTATCCAGCTTTTACTTCTCTGATCCACTGAGTTTCTGCATTTATCTTGCCAGCAGGAATTTTTTCCTTCAGTTTTAACATGTTGTCAATTCTTGGAAGTGTTAAGCCAGTAATATGTTTGCTGACACTTGATCTGGAGTATTCTTAATGAAGGCATAAGTGGAATACTAAAGCTGACATTGTCAATGGACAGTTGTTGCATGCCTGAGAGTGTATGTATTGTTACGTTTGATAGGCCAACTACACATATTAAATTAATAACTCTCTCCCACTCAGGATAACTCAGAGACATGTAAAAGCTCCTAAAAGAACTTTAGAAAGATTCTAATCATGTCTGCATGCTGCTTCCTCACCAAAAATCTATTTTTACTGCTGTATATTTTGTCCAAATAAGGCAGTAAGCGTAGGTGGTCTGTCTGGTGTTAGGAGTGGTCTGGAGTGCACCGAAGACAACTGAGGAAGGAACCTCACTGAATTCTTTGTGCAAGTCATGTTGCCGTGCAGTCTGTGAATGAAAAGACAAGTTAGCAGAAAATTTAACTGCTTCATGGGAACAGTGCCACATGGTGTTTGGTGGGACATATGGGTTCATACAGTGGGGAAACAGAAAAATATTTTCAAAGTGCAAGCAAGGGCAACGTCCAAGTTGTGAGACGGAAGCAAAAATTGCAAGCCGGTGTTTTTCCATTGAACTCCTTGTAACACCTCTTCCTATAATGAGTATCTCGAAAAAATGCCTTTTTTTGTCCTGTTATCTACAGCTTTCTCATACTAAAAGATGCAATTGTATTTTATATGGCTTCCATAACTGCTATTTCTGTTAAAGTTTTTCATTTCTTTTTAAAGCTCAAATCCACTAATCTTCTATTTGAAACTTAGTTAAGCCATTCAGTTTTCTGTCCCTTTAAAATCAGAAACTTATATTGAGCAGGCCAGCGTTCTTATTTTTGTCAGCTGACTTGCTAAACGTACTGTGTAGGTGGTGTATTACAGATTTTTGTCATTCAGAAGTCTTTCATATCTACAGCAGTGTCATTTACTGCAGTGTATGGGAAAAGTTGCTGTTAATTATCCTCCTTTACAAATGACATCCAGCTTGACTACCATAGAAACTAGCTAATGCATACTAATGCATGGCAATGGGTGTGAAAAGAATTTGAAGCAGTGTATAAGGCATCTTGTAGCATCCTTGGAGATCTCTGAAGTAATCTATTCCTTCCATTCTACATGCAGGAGTGGATAATGAAGGCCAATAGCTGAGAAGATGCTTCATACCTGTAAATGAGTTGTTAGGCAGTGTACAACTGAGCAAAGCATATTTTGTGGCCAGCTAATTTAAATCCTAGTTGATGTAGTTTGAGGGAGGAGTTTCGTATAGCCTAACAGCGTATTAAATTAATATGCTGAAGTAAACTTGTATTTAATCTTGTAGATATAAATAATCGGGCATTTGATGTAATTATATCTGTCTGTAAGTTACAAAATTGGAACAATAATTGCTAAACACCAAATCAGAATTCAGTTTTCAGTTCATAGTGTATAGGTAATTAGTTACTGTTCCTGTACAATTATTTGTTTTCAGTGTGGATTTTAAAGACTTCTCTCAGTTACCAAAGCTACGATAAGTTACAATTTGAAACTGTGTAACCTAATCTAGCAGTCTCTTTCCCTTGGAATACTCGCAGATAAGCTACCTTCACTCGTTTTGTTTTCCTTCCTGCAAATATAATAAAATACACACTGGTTTGACAAGTTTTAGAGTAGTCATGTATTGCTAGGAAAAGCAGCTGGTTGTCTTAAGCACAATTTTTAGAGCAAGTTTAAAGGTAAGCCTGTGTTATCAGCAGTTCAGAAGTCCAGAGCACATCTTTAATAACATGAAAGAAAATTAATATTCCAGTTCATATAATCAATGCAGCATTTTAGTGATGCTGTTTACTCATAATCTCTACTTCATCTTACAGCTAAAAAATTTATTGCTTTGGATGACTTTGTGGAGATTACCAAGAAGTATGCGAAGGGAATCATCCCGTCTAACCTGATTATGCAGGAAGAGGAAGATGATGAATTGGCGGGGAAGACTCCTGAGGAGTTGCCCCTGAGACTGAAGGTAAGCAGACAGCAATGAACAGGTTATATGGAAGGGCTGTAACTTGCACATTTCAGACGAGACAGAGGTGATTTGCACTTGATTCTCAAAGCTGATATTTAGCCTCTGTAGGTCCATGGTAGCATTTTTGTTATAATTTCATTTTTGGCTTTAGTTCATATATGTATTTATAATGCCATAATTTCAGGCATGTATTTAAGAGGAAAGAGTAATAGTTTTCCTTGCAAGGGGACAAACTAAGTTCATTACATCTCAGTGAGAATATAAAGGCTCCTATAATAACTGTTGTATTTTTATTACAGTTGTTTTTATATACTTGATATATTTCCTACATAAAAAGGAACAAGGAGGTGGCAAAAACTATCCTTAGCCTTGAGGTGTTAAAAAGTTCTGTTATGGAGGAATTCAAGAATAGTGCAATTTGTCATCAATGGTTTTCTGTACTGTTATTTCTCTAAGTAGTGAAAGGAGAAGGGAAAATTGAGGTGCAAGTGTTCAATATCAGTATAAATTTCAAGTGAGGCAGGGGGATCCTAGCTACTGCCATGAGGGGTTTTGTTGTCATTCTTGTAATGTTGTAGTCCATTATCATACAGAAGGGTTAAAAAAAAAGTAGTAGGTGTTATCTCTTCCAATATTTTGAATAACTAATATTCTGAAAGAGATGCGTTTATGAAGAACAGGAGAGATACTTTTGCTAATGAACAGGTTTGTGCCAAAGTCATTGTGTTTGTTGCCATTTCTTCACTACGTTACAGAGGTTTGCTGAAGCATTTTTGGCTTTTCTGCTGCCATAATTAATATAAAAGGATAACTTCTGGGGAAATATTAAAAACTGTGGTTGTTTTATGGGACTGTTTGCAGTATATAATATGCAGATGGTAATATTTGAATCCTTGTTTGAAAAAAAAGAAATCCTGAAAATTTTATTGCTTATACGCTATACGTGTAGGTGGCCATAGGGAGATCTGATCTAGCATTTCTTCTACTGTTGTATAATTGTATAGGAAAATGTCACGTGAGGTGGGTAAAATTTTAAGGTCATGTACAGTGAGTTTCTGCTGTTTACAAAATAGATTTTGACAGCTGCAACTGTAGGTATGTGGAAAGGATCTTTTAAATATAAAACATAGCTATAAAGACTTCCTGTAAGTGCATATAATCAGAATGTATAACATGATCTCTGCAGAAGAGTGGTAGAGTTAAATGTTTTTAAAACTATTACTCACAGCTGAAGTGATGACTTAAGCTAAACTACAGGGCTGCACTTCTGTGTTATCTTCAGTATGAAGTTAACAGAGCAGAGTATTTGACTAGGAAGCCGTTTAATTATGTGTCAAAGGTAATGAAATTCATCTTCCCTGAAATCAAAATAGCCTCTGCATTTCACCTGACTGAATTAATCAAAATAGAGCTAATAGTATCATACAACGTAAAGTCAGGTTATTGGCAACAGTCTTTTGGAATAAAAATCTTTTCATGTCAACTGAGGTTAGACAACTGGCTGCTACTGCTTCAGTTAATACTTGTGATGTACCAGTACAAAACTGCTCTTAAATAAAATGCTTCTTTCTCTCTTTCTAGGTTGTAAAATATCCACTTCATGCCATAATGGAAATTAAAGAATATCTTATAGATGTTGCATCAAAGGCAGGAATGCATTGGCTGTCTACCATTATTCCAACACATCACATCAATGCTCTCATCTTCTTCTTCATCATCAGTAATCTGACAATTGATTTTTTTGCCTTCATTATTCCGTTAGTTATATTCTACTTGTCCTTCATTTCTATGGTGATTTGCACACTGAAAGTGTTTCAGGACAGTAAGGCCTGGGAAAACTTCCGCACTTTGACTGACTTACTCCTTCGTTTTGAACCAAACCTAGATGTTGAGCAAGCTGAGGTGAACTTTGGGTGGAATCACTTAGAGCCATACATTTATTTTTTACTCTCAGTATTCTTTGTAATTTTTTCCTTCCCTATAGCAAGTAAGGACTGTATACCATGCTCAGAGTTAGCTATTGTCTCAGTTTTCTTCACAGTGACAAGTTACATGAGTTTAAGCACATGTGCAGAACCATACACACGAAGAGCATTAATGACTGAGATAGCAGCAGGTTGTTTATCCCTGTTGCAGATATTACCTGGGAATTTTGGCTTCTTGAAATTCTTAGGTAAAACCTTCTTTACTGTTCCTGTTGGCCATCTTTTTCTGATCAATGTAAGCATCCCATGCCTTTTGTTTTTGTATTTGTTCTATCTTTTCTTCAGAATGGCACAACTGCGAAATTTTAAAGGCACCTACTGTTACCTGGTCCCATATCTGGTCTGCTTTATGTGGTGTGAGCTCTCTGTGGTCATTCTGCGGGAGTCCTCTGGCATTGGGCTCGTCCGTGCATCAATTGGTTACTTTCTGTTTCTCTTTGCACTCCCAGTGCTAGGTGTAGGCATTGCACTGATGTGTCTGGTCCATTTCATTAAGTGGTTCGTGTCTCTGGAGCTCGTGAAAATTGTAGTGACTCTAGTTTTGTGTGCTGTTCCTTTGCTCTTCCGATGGTGGACAAAAGTCAACTTCTCTGTAGTAGAAATGGTTAAATCCCTCACTCGAAGCTCAATCGTGAAACTCATTTTGGTGTGGATTACAGCTGTAGTGTTGTTTTGTTGGTTCTATGTGTATCGATCAGAGGGAATGAAAGTTTACAACTCCACCTTGACGTGGAATCAGTATGCCTTCCTCTGTGGACCCCGATCATGGAAGGAGACCAATATGGCACGTACTCAGATTTTATGTAGTCACCTGGAAGGACACAGAGTGACATGGACTGGACGGTTCAAATATGTGCGTGTTACAGAAATTGACAATAGTGCAGAATCTGCAATAAACATGCTTCCACTTTTTATTGGTGATTGGATGAGGTGCTTGTATGGTGAAACCTACCCTCTTTGTGACCCCAAAAACGTCACTATGGAGGAGGAAGAATTGTGTCGTCTCAAGTACTTGACAAAGCATAACTGCCACATGAAAATGTTCGATCGGTACAAATTTGAAATAACTGTGGGTATGCCTTTCAGTAGCAAAAATGGAACCAAGCTGGTGGAGGAAGATGACATAACCAAAGATATTGTGCTGAAGGCAAGCAATGAGTTTAAGAAAGTGTTGTTGAACTTGAGGCAAGGAAGTATAATTGAATTCAGCACAATTCTGGAAGGTCGTCTTGGCAGTAAGTGGCCTGTCTTTGAACTGAAAGCAATCACTTGCTTGAATTGCATGTCTAAACTTCTACCTGCAGGGAGACATGTAAAAATAGAGCATGACTGGAGGAGCACAGTGCATAAAGCCATTAAATTTGTTTTTGATTTTTTCTTCTTCCCATTCCTGTCAGCTGCATAATGAGCTCATTTTGGTTCAGTGGCATCTTCGATGTACGCTGCATTTACACTACCAAAGGTTTGGCTTCTTAAAAAGAAAAATAAACAGAAAACCACCCTGCTGTATCAATGCTTAAAACGTATGCTAATGTAGAGCATTGGTTGAGTTCTGTAAGTGAAAACACTGTATGTTGACTTTAAACCCCATATGACTAAAGTGGTATATACTAGTTCAATGTTATAAAAGAATGCAGGGCATTGCTGCTGACTAATTGCATGGAGACTATACTGTCCAAATTGAACATGTTGTTTGCCTGTGATATGACACTAGATGGATTCACTTGCTCTGTGTTAAAGCACTTTACTCTTTAAATATTCACAACGTGCTCCTGTATATGTTCACAGGTATGATTTATAACAGGTAGTTGACAATAGCTTATGTTGCACATATTGCTTGTATTTATTTGGTGTATTCTAGAAAAAGGTGATTGTAGAATCAGTTCCTGGTGGTGATATCTGTATAAAAAACATACTGTTTCACTTCCTGCCCAGAAGTTGGTGGTTTCAACCTTTTTTTGAAAGGGTACACCATTTCACGCCCCAGCAAGGTGGTGAAACGCTCTCAAGCTTTCATTTTGCATTAAATATTCTTTACAAAATAAGCTGTTTGCTCTAATTGGCTGTGATAGCTACGTGTCTGACACTAAGGTATAATCCATGCTGGTGCGTGAATGACAAACACCATATGATAGGACTGGTATTGTATTGGTACCAGTAGCAGACAAGCCAAAGCGACTTAAAATAGTATGTAGAAGTCTACGTTGGAAACTGAAATAGAGAATCTGTTTAATAATTTGTATTGTGCAAATAAATATAAAATATAAACTTGATTAAATGGGTACAACATGTGTTCGTTATATTTTGACATTTTGAGCAGTTGTTCATGTTGCACTGGTGACAAACAGCTTTCCTTGGAAAACACAATCTAGAACATACACAATTTTCTGCTGAGAGCTGCCCGAAGCTGTACTTCACATTATTTCAAGCTAGCAGTAAAACCAGAGTGTATCAGGCCAAGTTTTTTTGTAGCTGTAAAATCTAGATGTACTGCAAGTTTTGCTTTCATTGTGACTTATTGCCTTTTGAGCGCTTGGATGACATTGTGCATTACATGCATCGTTCTGTTTCCCTGACTTCTCTTTCACTCTTTCTACATTAATATCCTTTTTGCCTTTCCATACCTGTCATAAGTTTGGAGAGCACGAGGGAAACACAGTCACTGAAAACTGACAGAAGAAGAAACTTAGAAAAATGAGACATTTGGCTGCACTCCAGCCATTGGCACCACCTTGAACAAACTGCAGATAGAAAGAACCCAAAGACACCTGCAGGCAAGGTGCCAGAATCCCAAGCACTTTGCTGAGCCTGGTGTTGCAGACCTGGTCGTGTTGGAGCCTATCATCAGAGAATCTCTGAAGTAGAATTGTGTCCTAAAGGTGCTTTTAGTTTTGAAAACTGCCAGCCTTGGAGAAAAGAAATAGTGTAAGGTTGCAGGCAAATGCAAATTTTGGCAAAGGTGAGTTTACCTGACCTTCTCTTGGCGTTTTGCTGCAAATAAGCCAAACTTTGCCTTTTCCTTTTTTTTTTTTTTCCCCTAGACTGTGAGTGGGCTCCTTTTGAATACCCAAATGGTCTTCCTGGCTCTGAAATGTTAAGCTCTAAAGATGCTTTTTTTTTTTTTTCCCTTATATATGCATAAATTTAAAACTTCTATTCATATGTTTGTCAGGAGGGGAAAAAATGAGCATCATTTTTTTCTTTAAGCTTTTACTCTGCACAAGGATGTCAATTTATTGACTAAGTGGTGTGTTTTGAAGTTGTTATGTATCCTGGGAAAATGTGATGAAGTCAGATGTGGAAAGTGTTGCGAGAAGTAGTATGTAATTTTATTGATTTCTTTGGAAATGGTTGCTCTGTGACTGAGACAAAAGGCTTAATCCAGGTAATTCAGTTCCCATCTATAACAATGCTATTACAAGGCTTAACTCCAACAACTGAGAATTCTAGCTTAGCATTTTCTTGGGAAATCGTTAGGAGGGAAAAATAATTCATAGGTTAAGTAGAGACAAGTCAGATGAGCTAAACTGTCTAAAACTTCTATCTGCATGCAACTCCCCTAATCTTTGCCTGTCTTTGTACTTTAGCCCAGGACAAACTGCTGAGTAGGACTTTGAATCCCGGTGATATCAGGGAGCTGGGAGCTGCCCCTCTAGTGCTTAGTGCCTATGACAGCTTCCAGACCTTAGGGAGGAAATAAAACAATCTTGACCAACTCGCTGCAGCAGCAGAGAACCTCTAGCACAAGACTGCAATATGGTAGGAATGGCATAAAGGTTTTTTGTTACCTTTACTTGTATAGTCACTTCTTCCCTCTAATAAAACAGTGCCTTATTTAATACAGAGGTGGGAGCTTCTTAAAGGAGAATTTGGGGTTTTGTCATGAAGCAAACTGTGGAGTTTCCTCCCTCCTTGTATTCGCAGAAAAGGTGAAGATGCACAATTACAGCTTTATGCTGACACAGCTGAATGGAGGTCCAAAAGGCTAAACTCTTGTCCAACTCTCAAGTGTTCCTGAATACTACTGTTTTTTTTTTTTAAATGGGAAAATAAGATAGTAAACGGTAACATGATGTATGGGTATTCCATTTTCTTATCTGTCTGATAAGAGTGTTCTGAAACTTTTTTTAGCAGATATTTCTTAATTGTAGCTGACAAAATGTAACTGCTAATACTTAAGCAGTTGCAGTCCCAGGCTAGGTGTTTTTGCAAAGGCTGTTTATAGCTACATCAGATCTTTCTGGCAAGCAGCATAAAGTAACTGTTCTACCACTATGTGCTACAGTTTTATATTCCAAACAGTCCATCTTCCTAAGATGGAAAGGAGAGGCAATGTCTTGAGTTCGACAAGACCAAGTACCAGGTCCTGCACTTTGGCCACAATAACCCCAGGCAGTGCGACAGGATTGGGGTGGAGTGGCTGTAATGGGACTTGGGAGACTTGGTTGATATTCAGCTAAACATGAGCCAGCAGTGTGCCCACGTAGCCAAGAAGGCCAACGGCATCCTGGCCTATATAAGGATAGTGTTGCCAGCAGGAGCAGGGCAGTGATTGTCTCTCTGTACTCAGCTCTGGTGAGGCCACTCCTCAAGTACTGTGTCCAGTTTTGGGCTCCTCGCTACAAGAAAGACATTGAGGCCCTGGAGTGTGTTCAGAGAAGGGCAACGAAGCTGTGAGGGTCTGGAGCACAAGTCTTGTGGAGCTGAGGGAGCTGGGATTGTTCAGTCTGGAAAAGAGGAGGCTCAGGGAGACCTTATTGCTCTCTACAATTAATAACCTGAAGCGAGGTTGTGGTGGGGTGGGGTCGGCCTCTTCTTTCTCATAACCAGTAATAGGACTAGAGGGAATGGCCTCAAGTTGCACCAGGGGAGGTTCAATAAAAATTTCTTATCCAAAAGAGTGGTCAGGCAGTGGAATGGGCTGCCCAGGGACATGGTGGAGTCACTGTCCCTGGAGGTGTTCAAGATGTTGTACTGAGGGACAATGGTTTAGGGGGGAAAATATTAGTGGTAGGTGGATGGTTGGAATGGATGATCTTGTGGGTCTTTTCCAACCTTAGCGGTTTTATGATTCTATGATAATGTGGCAACTGCTGTTAATTATTCAATTACTTCTACATTTATTATTTTCTTAGCTTTGAAGGCGTGATGAATTACAAACAGTTCCAATGATAGGTGTCCTTTCTTTAGGCTGATAATTCAATCTTTTGGATTATTATTAATTTACTGATGATGATGAGGAGGATATTACATGATGGCTATTGACGTATCTAAATTAGGTTCAGCTGTTCTTCTGTAAGCTCAGTATAGTACTTAAAATATATAGAATTTAGGGAAAAGTAAATATTCATTATTTGAATTCCATCCTGTAAGTAACATGGAAAAGTACTTCTTGTTCTCAAACTGGTACATTCTTCTATAAGCACAGGAAAAACAATTCCACACATATAGAAATTCTGAATAATTTAAAAGCCTACCCTGTAATGACTAACAGCCTCTTGCAGTTGGAAGGAATGCAAGGAGTTCATACTTCGCATTTTGCCCGGTGCTTTTGGAGAAGGAAATCAGCACATCTGTCAGAATAACATGCTTTTTATTTCCTCAAACAAACTGATCTTCTCAAGTGCCAAACAATTACCATTAATTAATTACAAATTTGCTTGCAATTTTTAGTAACACAGGATGATCCGAATGTTACCAAAGGGGTAGCACAATGCTTCTTTACACAAGTGAGCATGAGCCTTTGACATAAAACAATGTGCCACCTTCCAGAGCTCACCCGTGTTCACCTGTCTCTTGGCTTCGCTAAAAAAGGCAAAGCAGATTTCAGAACTGTGGGTGCACTCTCAACATCTGCAAGATGCCAACCTGTAAGCAGGTATTACAACTGCTACGTACCTGCACAGTTTACTCAAATGCTAATAGGAAAGGCTAGAATCAAGCAACCAAATTATGTTGGCTTTTTATGTGCTTAAGATGGTTCCTTTGCTTGCCTTCTATTACTCCAAAGCTTTAATTAGCTTTTGTCTTGAAAAAATAAAAGGTCATAAGCATCCTGCTTCTTCCTCATGGAAGTTATAACCTGATGTACAAAAGATGAGATTCATCCTCCCGGAAAGGAAGGATGTTCTGCACTGAGAAAAATTGCATTTTCAACATCTCCAGTCAACACAAACCACAGGTTTCGAAGCCAGACATGAACATGGAACCTTCCTTTACAAGGTATTTTATATTGATACAGAGGGAAGTATACAGAACAGATCTTCCACCTCGCAGTTTTGTTAAGACTGCCGTGTCACCACAGACTTCTCAGCATTTTTGTCTGACAATATTTCCTATGGTTTGTGCAATAGTGATTTACTGCACATTCTTGTTTGAGTTAAGAATAAGAATCTCTCCTCTGAAGGGCTGGAACTGATAACAAGGCCAGCAATTTCTTTGCAATTCTACTGAAGAAGTGTGTTATCACACTTCCCAAGACAAAATATAAACAAAATAGCAGGAGCTTATTGATAATCAGCACTTCAGTCAAGGAACAGGTGCAAGGCGAGCACATGAGTAAGGTGGAGCATGTTTGTATATAGGATGTATAGTCGGTGCATGCAGTTTTTACAACAGAGCCATCTGACACTTAAGTTTGCCTACATCTTATAAAACCATATCCCTGGAGCTTTCCTGACAAAGCCTTCTATCCTCAGGACTGGATGTTGGTAGTCCACCCCCAACCTCTTCTGTCAGGTAGACTTTCTTTTAGCCTCAATCCCCCTCTTTGTTGTTGTCCAGATGGCCTCTGGGTTGAAGCATGAATTCCTCCTTTTCAAGACAGAAAACAAAGCAGCAAAACTGTGATGTTTTCCAGTGTGTTTGCACTACTCCTCCAGAAGAACAAGTGAGTTTTCCCACAGTTGGCTGCAGACAGAGAGCCCCTAGATTCAGGCATACCTACAGCAGCAGTGAAACACTGGACATTCACAGCCTGATCTGGGCTGATAGGTGCAATCCTGGAGACTGATGGTATGACCTGTTCGAAAGTGGTCCAGTTAGCTTCATGCAGAACAAATCCAGCCCTTTGCAATGGATCTGTCTGGATTGTCTCCCCCAAAACACTCATAGTCTGCTGCATCCTTCCCCCTTCTGCAGCACCCATTACGAAATAAAAAAGAGCTTTTCCCAAAGTTTAGTGTGGGGAAATAATAGATTTAACGGGTGAGGCTGAGTGTGATTAGTTCTCAGCTTTCCCACTTGCAACTAATAATGAAAACCAGAGTAGGATACATGCAGGAATGCTTGCTCCAGTGTTTTGGTGTGTTGATATCCCTGTTCTCCTGGCTCTGACATGGGCAGGAGTCCTACTTAGAGCTGGTGCATCTTTTATTGATGGCACTGCATGGCTGGGATTGCTGCTGGGAGACCGTGGCTGAAAAACAGGTAAGGGAGCACTTAGCAATGGGAGAAATCAAATATAAAAGGAGAGAGTGGTGCAGTGGGTCGCTCTTTGGAAGCTGCTGCTTGACACGGTGATCACAGTAATGTGAGGATTTATTGCCAGCTCTTAGATGCATCCCTTCTGAGATCATACTGCAAAGCCCCCTAGATGCAGCCAGGAAGAGAACTGAAATGTTTATTGTCTATGAAGCAGATCTGCACGTAATAGTTGTGTGGGCATACCGTGTTTGGGATGCTGTCATCTTAAAATCTAGTCTGCTAATGTAACTTAGAGGTGGAACTTTGAACCTTCACGATGAAGAAAATCACCCACTTCTTGTGTTTACATTTCAGCATTAGCTTGGGGGTCTTTTTTGTAACTGGAGCCTCTGTGTGCTTGTTTGCTTAACATATTTGGTAATTTTTGCAAGAAGACGGTACTTCTTTATGTCTGTTACAGGGTGCCTGCCCCTTCTCTTGCAAACGCACAGCCCGTGTGGTTTTAATGCAGAGCCATCAGGTGGCACCCCAGGTTCACTTTGCATTTTCTCTCCCTCAGCTGCTGTCTCCAGAGGGCACCTGCAGTGAACAAAAGAATCACGTTCTGCTTTTACTCCATTTCAGGGAGGAAAAACACGATTAGTAAATAAAAAATAGGTAACTATTTATAGGCCCAATTTCAAGCCACCCTCCCAAGTTCCAAGCAGTAACTAGCAAAGTTGTCACCACGGTGTTTCTTCAATCTGAGATCGTAATAATGCGATAGCATACGGTAATGATAAACTAAGAGTGTACAAAACAGGGCATGGCTGTCTCGTGAGAGGCACTCCTCTGGCTGCCTTGTAGTTCAGCAGTTTTTGAGGAGGTTTTTGTAAAGCAAACTTGGTGGTGTTAATCCATATCGTTTGCTCTTGTTGTAATTCGTGTGGTGACAACATGCAGTCCCAACATCTGTTCTGGTAGAAATGGCATTCTCTGCTACTTTCATGTGTTAGATGCAAAAATACCAGGGCTTATCTAGATTAAATCCTTTTATTAACTTTGTGTTACCTGAACAATAAGAAGGAGAGAAAATCTGTGTCAGTGTTAAATTAAAACTTTGGTAGAAGAAGTGCTGTTTCGAGGGAATTCTGGCTGCAGCGCTGCTTCAGGTGTGCACACACCAGAAATGAGTGCACAGATGTGAGGAAAGCTGAAGGGCTGCGTGAGGGTCACACACCAGCTAAAGGCTGACACAACAGATCCCAGAAGTCAGAGCTGTAATATCTTCTAAATGAAATAGGCAATAGCGGGTCGTTACAGAGTTCTCGTTCTGTTTTTTGAGCAGGACCTTTGCAACAGCAGCAGGTTTGGCAGCAAGAAGGGCCTTGCAGATGTTGCTGTTGGCCACTGAGATGGCGCTGTGTCACACTGCAGTAGAAAAGGCTCAGACCGAACCCACTGACCCCTCCTCTCTTCGAGATCTGTGTGCACTGCATCCCTGGTTCAGACCTCTGTGTGGCCTGGCTTTATCTGAAATATTTCTTCACTTTCAAGAGTGAGGCATTTCAACAAAGCCTTGCTTCTTCAGTTCCCTCTCCTGTTCCTCCCTCTCTATTCAGAGCCGGTGACAGCAGAGATGTTTCCACGACAACAATACATTCTGTTGCCTCAGGTGACAAACTATAACTTCAATAAGTAATCACTGAGAATAGCTTCAAACAATTAATTAGGTAATGGAAATGTTATTCTAATAGGGCTTGGATGCTCTGAAAGTCTGCTTGAACAGATGGAATTCTGATCAAGAATCTGTGTGGAATCAAAGCTCAAACTGCCAGCCCAAGGTCAGGGTGGGAATCACTGGCTGAATAATCTAATAATAGTCCAAATTCAAATGCCCAGTCAAAATCCAGATTATTTCTTGGTGCTGTGCAGAGCAATTTCAGTTCATTCTGGTGCTAAATATTGTTCAAAGCACATACTGGCAAGAAATATATTTAAGGCATTGGCAAACTTTTTCACAGTCACCGCATCCAGTTGCTGCCCAAGCAGTGCTTGTATGCCTGCACTGGCACGAAAGACTGATGATGATCCCAGCAAATGGTTTTGCAGTAAACGGATTTTTTCAGTCTTCTCTTTACAGAAGATGCTTTCCTGGAATTGTAAATGGGTGATTCATAAATCTCTCCTAAAGCAGCTTCTAGTAACAGTTCAACCAATCTTTAATCGTTGTTTCAAAACTGGGTCTCCATGGGAGGGAGTCTTTCAATCCTATATCCTGAAGTTTCTTTAGCCTGGGGCAGCCCATCTGTCTTGCAGCTTAGAGCACAAATAAATACACTGAGTCCATGCATGCACTGTGCCTTATATCACAGTTCTCACCCAGCACTGGTCCTCTTTGAGACTGGTAGCTATCCTGGAAGAACTTCTTTTTTGCTTTAATTTTGCCTTATTACATTAAGTTTCTCCAGCATAGTGCATCCATGAGGCAAGTGTAGGAAAGATAAGAGTTGCCACCTTTCTCAGCCCCGTGGAAAGCTGTGAATGCCTGCCCTGCAATGTCTGATGTTCTCTGACTCGCTTCCAGAGCTGGCTATGGGGTACAGCTATGGAACAAGACCTACTTTTCTGTGCAAAGTAACTGTGGTTTGTAGAGGAGGGAAACTGAGGAAAAGGTCTCGAGGCTGGGAGAAGACGCACTGCATCATCTCATGAAGGTGAAGGTCAATCTGTGCCTGTTTCACTCTAGGTTTTAATTGCGGGACCTCTCTGTTCTCTCTTGGAAAGCAGGAAATCTTGCTTTGGCTCCTATGAGACCAGCTGAAGAAACCTCAGGGTTTCTCTGCAGAAACAAGCCTTTCCCGTGCTTCACCTCCTTCAGGAGATCTGGTGCTGTAGGCGTGGGCTGTGCCACCGCCCAGCCTGTCTGTGCCGGGAAGGGACATGGCTCAGGGTCACTTCTTCCCTCCTGATGCAGCACTGCGATGGCCTTGTGGGCTGTGCGTGTTTGTGGTGGATCTTTTAATTGAAAACTTAAGCAGTTAAACTGCTTTCTTAATGCCCTGGTGGTTGCTAAGATACAAACTCTCAGATTTTGTAAATCTTCCACTTGAAATACGCTGCACTGGCAAATGGGTCGTTCCTCTGTGACAGCTGAGGAGATGGGGAGATGATGGCACTCACCATCATGCCAACCATAACTGCTCCTGCTGCCTCCAGGTGGGACCTGGTGTGCTTTTAGTGGCTTCTGGCCACGCTGTGTGATCCAAGGCTAAAAGGAGAATGTGGAATGCCACAGGGGAGAGCAGGCATGGAGGCAGCACGGGGGCACTTAGTGGACGTGAAAAAATGGTGAGAACAAAGGGAATTGTTTTTGTCCCCCAACTTCAAGCTCCTGTTATCCTTTTCAAGCAAGAGCTGTCTCTGCCCTTTTATGATGGATTTTGGGAGAGTCTGAGTTTGGGGCTGTCTGGGCAGGGCAAGCTTTCCCTGGGGACAAGCTGTGCAAGCCAACATTTCTTGCCGCTCCACAAAGGGATGAGGAGATACTAGCTTTAAGGGTAGCACTGGATTGCTGGAGGTTCGTTAGCAGTATTGCAACAGCTCCCCAAACTGCCATTTTTAGAAGCCCGTCCAAGACCTATTCATTCTAAAAATGTGTGGAGGAAGGTAACATAACCTTATTCTGCTCTAAAGTAAGTCTTTAGCTGTTAAGGCTGCAGAGGGTGTTTTAATACTGTTGACACAGCGCAATTGATGCAGCAGCATCTATCTGGGTTTGCAGAAGCCTGGATCAATAGCTGTGAGAAATGGAGACTGCAGCTGCTCCGCTCACACTGTGTTATGGAGATGTCAGAGGGTGATAGTGGAAATGGCACTGTTCTCCTCCCCACCTCTTCCACAACACAGCTCGAGATGCGCATAGATTTACTGTGAGCATTGTCTCCTGTGTCAGACAACTCACAGTGCCAGCATTGCCAATGGAAGAATTTGGTCCTGTATTTAAAGTTAGCATCTGCTTGGGGAATCTCTTGGGTCAGCATGCCTACGGTACCAGGGTTGGTTTTCAGACAAGGAGTCCAGAAAAACATTGGCCATTCTTTAATGGTCACTACTGTGGGTGTTATTCTTCTGAGCACCCGCACAGAACGTATCTGGTCACTGTGATAATTAAAATAATTGTTTAATGGAATCATTGGTTTAAGTATCTTGTCCTACTCACTGACCGCCTTTGCTTAGCAAATGGCAAGACAAGTAATTATCTGTACCTTGCTGGGGTGAGCTGTGTTCAGGGAAGTTTTTATAGCTGCAGGAAAACAGGTCAGGTGCTTCATGAGCAATGCCTGGCATCTCAGCCTCGACTTACAAGCTCAATCAAGTTGTGCTCACTTTCGTGTGAGTGAAAGTTTGATCCTAGTCCAACTTCAGAGAGAACTAAAACAAGAAAATCACTGCTACTAAGAGCTTTCACTCCCAAAGCAACACTTTCCAGGATGCGTGTCAAACCGCCATGTACTTTGACCATCCGTGCTGTTTCATGGCTTTGCAAAACCAAAGAGCCGTACCCTGTTCCAAGCTTCTTAAAAAATTAGGCCCAGTTCTTTATCTCTTTATCCCCTCCAGTAATCCTGTTGCCTTTTGAGGTTCTACCACATGGGAAAGATAAGTGAATTCATGCTCTAATTTTAGACTTAATGCAACTTACTGAGAAGGCAGCAAATGGAAAAGGATTACTATTGGGAGTGGGAGCAAATTGATGGCAATAATGTTACTGAAAACAATCCTTATACTTGCCCTCTTGTCAGTGATTACTTATCAGCATTCCCCCCATCCCCATTCCACGAAGGGTTACATTGCTGTACGCTGCTACTAAACAGGCTTTTGTGAATATTTCACGAGCAGACGAGTTGGCCATCTGGATCCTGCTTGTGCTAGGCATTTGGGGATAAAAAGGGAAACTGGAAAGGTAAACAGTGAATTGCTTGATGCACTGGTTTTCAGATGAAATTCCTCTCTTCAGTACCTAGTCATATTTGCCCACCTAAATGAGGGGGATTGACTGGGTCTTCTGAAGATGGGAAGGGGGGAGGGTGGAATTAGTGTGTAAGCTCTGAGAGAGCTGTGCAAGCATTACACTGCCTCATTTAACAGCAGAGGCAAATGCATCCTGGTCTGTATCCAGCAAAGGGGCTGACTCAGCCTTTTGGGGTCCAGAAGGCATCCCAAGCCACTGGCTCCATATGGAACACACAGGCAGGGTTGGCTGGTTGAGATTCAGAAGAAAAACCCAAGGTCAGGGTCAAGCCTTGTGGTGACATGGGATACTTGGGCAGCAGTTGGGGCAGGGAAGTGGAGCCCTAAGTAAACCTTTAGTTTGTGTGCCAAACCAGCTTGTTTGGGTTGGGTTGGTTGTTGGGGTTTTATCTCCCCTAGGGCAGAGACTAGAAGAAAAGGTGGTGAAGAAGAGGGATGCTGCTCCTCTGCTGACAGCCCTCTGGCTGCTGCTACCTGGGAGGATACCTGTGCAACCTGTGCACTGCAGCAGCCCACCCTCATGGGACATGAGGAGATGGGACATGCCCAACCTGGCCATTGGATACGTGGCTGCCATTTTACCCTGTGATTATGTGCGTTCCCTCACTTTGTGCATCTCTTATTCCACCTGTAGGAGACCGGGGGGCACATTTCTTAAGGGCGTAACATACCGTAAGTTGGGCTGCAGTCCAAGGTGGGAAGTGAAAGTGCATCTCCCGCTGCACTGTCTGTGCATGCACTGCTCATCATGCTGAGCCAGTAAGTCATTTGTAAGTTTGCTCCCCCACTTGCCCCAACACAGTTCAGTCACTTGCTTTGATCCCTGTGACTTCCCCTGCTCTGTAAAAGGAGCCTAACAAGTCTCTCACACCTAGCTTAAAAATAAGCTGTGCCTCGAAGTCATCTACTTGTGCCTTTTTTTGGTTGTATTTTATTGAAAAAGCTGGTATTAACATATTTATATTTTTATTCAACAACAGTTAGCTAATTTGTGCAACACAAAGAATGCAGCCATGAACAACAGCTTTCAAAACAATCAGATTTACCAACTTTACCATCATTTACTCTACACCACTGAAAGCTCAAACTAAAAAGGGAAAGAAAGTTGGAAACGTTCACAATGACGATGTTAACTTTCCGTACATTCAAGAAGACCAGGAAACAACTGTAGTAGCAAAGTCAAAGATGTGAATGAATACTGGTCTTTGAGAGATTTCTATTTACTTCCTCTGTAATCACTTTGTGTTATTTTGGTTGGGTGTTTCATTAGTTTCATAAAGCTCCAAAGATATATTTATTTCTTTAACACGATCTTTTTGGTACCCCGAGCTATAACAGAGTAAGGTACTTCAAATTAAAAGGGAAAAAAAAGGAAAAGGAAAAAAAGTTGTATTAAGAACTGCTTTATAATAAGTTATCTATAGTCTGTTACTTGAGCATGGTAAAGGCTAAATATACGTTTTACAGTACTTCTACCTGTGAATGCCAATATGAGCTCAGAGCAATTTTTCTTGAGCTGCAAAGGTTAATGAGGAGGCCAGAAGTCAAAGAAACTGAATGATGCCCTCGAAGCAGCAGTTTGGCATTAGCAACTTTTCTATACAACTTACCACATCCTTAAACCTCTTTACAAGGAAAAAAAAGCGATTTTGTTAAATCTCGTTAGAATAAATATGTACACACACTGTCCATGCCTGCTACAGCATACAGTATTTTATAAACAAACATTCCTCATTCCCTTTAAATCAACCTACGCGTTTCATACCGGATGTGTTTAGTATGGCTGGAAACTGATGCGCATGCGTTTGTGCTTCCACACACAAAATATACAGCACTGATGTAGAAAACTTCAGACAGGTTTGGCGTGCTGTGTTGTCTTACAAAAGAGCCACAGACTTGGCTTTTTTCAGGTCTTTAAAGTAAAGTAGCTTTTCACTCATCCTTTCCTCCAAAAGAAAATAAATAGAAAAGCATGCAGGTCCCTTTATCCGTCTGTTCTCCGCTAACCAAAGTCGTCAGTGCGTAATGGCTTAAAGAAGTGGGTTTTTGTTCGTTTTTCTGAGGAGCTTTAATATGGGCGCATTAACACCATCACCTCAGTTGTGCTCTCGTGTTTGTGATTTGCAAAGAAATCCTTTGGGATATCAGTTTTTCTTCTAGAGCTGTTAGGGAGAACTTTCAGGTGCGTGAAGAGGACTTCCTATCACTACACTGTTCCCATGGACTTCCAAAAGGGAGCACATAATTCCACATGCTTTCATTTACCACTTACATCCTATTCATTTGACAGCAAAGACAGGTCTGTAAGAGTTACACACCTCACAGTAATGTGTTTATGTGGAAGAAGGCTTGGTTTGGTCTTTGTGTTTTCCTTTTTCTCCAGGAATACCCACATCACCCAGCAGTGGGCTCAATGACAACTCACAGTTCACTGAGCAATGCAACCTCTCACAGTACCATTCTTTTTATAGCTACAGCTATTATGGCATTGTCTGTATTCCCCATATGCCAGGCTGAGAATAACCGTTCTGCACTGAGCAAATGTGGGATTTCCTGAAGTGTCCAGCAGAGCTGTGACTTTGCTTCCAATGAAGTCAGGATTTGCCTCCAAGGACAGCACTGTTAGCCAAGGCTTCCAGAACTCCCACCCCCAGGCGATAGTGTAGGTTTATGGATTAACTCTGCTAGGCTGTGTTTGAGCAGCCAGTCCCTGTGCAGCGGTAATGCCAAGTTTGGAGGAAAGCTGCTAATTATTAAACAGAGCAAAGACATTGAGGGAGAATGAACTTCCTAAAACAAGTTGGCTGAGCAACTCCAGCAGCCTGCTGCTTATTCACTCAGGAAGTCGAAGCACAACGTTAGTAATGTGAATAAATAATGCAAGAGGGTACAGAAGGGAATGGGACAGGTGACACAGGGCGGCTTCTCACCAGCAGGAATTTGGGAGGCCCTTCCAATGTGCCACGTGGTCCGAAGGGATGTGGCTACTCATTCGTTCACACACAAACAGGTTCGGCTTAGTTGAAAGACAGAAGAATGTTACTGAAAAAAAATAATAAAAGATTAAAGCAAAAGCTCTAACAGTGTGGTAACTGTGGGCCGTGGAAGCAGGCAGTGCACCAGAACGACGTGGTCCTGTGAACCACTGAGACCCTCAAAGCACTGACAGGAGTTGAGGAGTCCCAGCCCTCAGAACACTCCCCAGCGGCGTAAGTGCCCCTGTTGGATTAAAGGAACCGACACAGACCACGGGGCTGGATTTGCAGTCGTGCCTTTTACTCATACAGTTGCAGTGATGAGAATAGTTGGCTTGCCACCAGTAATGATACAGGCTGAGGGGTGAAAGGATGCAACCTACGAATCCCACCACATAAGCCCTAATTTTTGTGAAGATCACATCCTTTTACAACTCTCAAGAGGCTGGTTTGTAGATACAGAGGGATATTGATAAACCTAGTGCATTTCTGAGTTCACTTTATCCTGAAATATGTAGAGATTGTTTGTCGCTGCTATAGCAATGATGTTCTCAGTCGGGTGCCACGCTGTGTGCAAGATCTTCTTAGTAAAGTCCAAACTGTCGACAGTGATGTCATCTTTCCTCCTTTTGCCACCAACACAGACTCTCCGGGGCTTGAGAATAGCGCGGGGTTTGCTGCTCTCCCGGGATGCCTCCAAGGTAACATCCCGCTTGGTGTTTCGGTCAAACATTCGAAAGAAGTTGTTATATGCACCTGTCATGATGACACTGGGGAGAGAAAGAGAGGGCGGGGGCGAAAAAACAAAGATATAATTACAGAGCAGCTTGTGGGAGGTCTGCTAACACGAATTCCTCAGGACAGCTGAGCACTGGCATTTGGATGTCTTCTGGTTTCAGCTGGGAAGGAGTACAAACTATGGAATTTCCTCCCCAAAGTGAAGTTCTTCTTTAAAAAGAAACAGAATTTGCAAAGTACATTCCTTTTCAAAACAAAACCTTTTTTCTTTCTGAAGCTGTAGGCCTGTTGGCAAGCCTTGACACTATTAAAATTAATATATATATAACACTTCTTAAAATTGAACATATCGATAAATAGGGTTCCTATGTCTCTTGTATAGAAAGTTTGAACGAAAATGTAAGTCAGGATGTACCGCTGCATCTTGGAGGAAGGGACAAAAACCTTACTTCACTCTGCATAAATCCCCCATTAACGAAGTAACTCCGTTCCCCCATTCCCCAAGGGGAGATAGATATTCTGTCAGGATCTTTAAGGAATTCAGGATTTCATCCTTGGCCCTCAGACTACTGGATTCATATGGTCACAGACTTTAAAACCTTGCCTGAGAGCTCATCTCCTGCAAAGTTTTTCACTATCCACGTCCGGGGCCACACTCCACTCGTCTTTTCTGTCTCAGCCCCAAACACAGTGACTTTCAGCACTTCCATTCCAGAAGGGGATCCCACCCCAAACCACCATGGGAGGACCTGCACACTGAGTTCAAAGACAGATGTAGGCAGTCAGTCAATATCTGCCTGTTCAGTACAGCCCAATCAAGCATATTTCACATGCTCTGCATTTAACAAACTAATCTCCACCGCGGGTGACAGCCGCTTGGTTTCACATTTTGCTGTCTCCTGCCTGGGGGGATCTGCTCAGCCAGCCAGGAGAGCTGCATACCCAGCAGTGGCACAATGCAAAGTGTGAGCTGTGTTCCTGCGCACACCCAGCTCATCAGATTTGGTGCCGCCGCATTCAGGAGCTGTCTGTCCTACTCTGCATGCACAGCCCACAGCTGGCATCGCCCTCATCTCATCTGGAGCCATTAGGGGATACTGCAATACAAATGAGTAATGCAGCTCCGTCCTGCTCTGCTGTCTGCTGATGGCACGTCCTGCTAACAGGCTGCTTCCGCCCTGTGCTGGACACCAGAGGTCCACAGCAGTTGCAGCAGGGCTGTCTGCAGACACACCCCATACCTGCCCCACCTGGCACTGTGCTGCTTATTGAGCTGCACGCGAGCAATCTCATGGGCTAAACAAAAAAACAGGCAGCCTGACAGCTTGATAAAATGTATCCCGGAAGCTGCAGAAAGCCTATTGATCAAGATTAGTGCCCATTTCAGAAACTGAATAAACAGCAGTAAATCTAATGTTTCACTCCTTCCAAATCACCCTGCCTCGTCACTAGGACTCCTGCTACAATGGTCACAATGTCAAAAAGTGGAGGCGATTTCCTATCCCAGCACCACCATGCACTGATGCTGACAGCTCAGTGCACTGCCAGGGGGGTCTGAGTTAGGGCTGCAGAGCCCCCAAGTGCCTGCAGAGCTGCACCGGGGGATCAGTGCTCCTGGGCATGCAGCCCCTGTACCAGATGCAGCCAGAACCCACCAGGGGAGCGGTGCTCATGCAGGCAATGGACCAATGCACCAACAGCACACATAGGTGCTTGTCAAAAATCTTTTTTTAGGCTTTGCTTGCAGTAAAGCTGCTTTTACAGACCATTTGCTTTTTAATTTCTTCAGCTCATATATTTTTTAAAGTCTGTTTCCTCTGGTTGGATTCATCACAGGGCTTTTTTTAACATATGTAGATGACTTCTTTTCATGCTGGCCCTGTTTTTCTGTATTTTAATGGCTCAGTAAAAAATAGCATTATGGAAATGAGAAAGTGTCCATTCTTGTTCAAGGTCACAAACCTAGATGGATTATAACCTTACCTGCTGCTTAAAATAACAATAAAAGAGAGTGAGAACTCAATGCAACCCTACAATTTATTCTAGTTCAGGAAAATATAATACACCATGATGGATGCATATACAATGTATGCTGTAAGGAGGATTTATGTATGTATACCTGCATATACAGAAATAGCAGCTGAATATAGGTAGTCCTGCCCTGTATCTCTGGCTGCTTGTTCTGCATAGCAATGTTACCATGTGTTCCTGGCCCACACCGTTCCCAGTGAGGCTGGTCCAAGAAACCAGAGCCTCCCATCCAGAAGTCCCACACCCCAACCCACAGAAGCCTGAGGCAGCACCGAAACGGGCTCTGGCCGAGCACCTCTGATCTCACTCAGAAATACGGTCAGAGGGACCACCTCAGCATGCAGGGACATTCAGGGCTCACAACTCAGCAGTGGACCCTAAGGAGCACGCAGGAGCAAAGCTGCTTTTAAAAAAAGCATGAGTTAATAACTGAATATACATATGTTTATAAACATATCTATATATAAAATATATGTGTGGTTTTTTTTAAAGGCTCTAACCCCATGGGGACTGAGCCCTCCTCTCTGCCGCTGCTCCAAGGATCAGAGAATCATTAAGGTTGGAAAAGACCACAGAGATCATCCAGTCCAACCATCAACCCGTCACCCCATGCCGGCTAACCACGTCCCTCAGTGCCACATCTCCACGTTCTGTGAACACCCCCAGGCATGGTGACCCCACCACCTCCCCGGACAGCTGTGCCTCACCACTCTTCCTGAGAAGAAATGTTTCCTAATATCCAACCTGAACCTCCCCTGGTGCAACCTGGAGCCATTTCTGCTCATCCTGGGAGAAGAGTTTCTCACATCTCTTCAAGTGCTTCACGAAGCAGCACAAGACCTCAGTAATTCCTTCAGCCTGTGCTCACACTGCAGCACTTTTCCTCACCAATGATGCAATCAGAGGTGCCTCACTGCTAAACTTTCATCTCTGAGTGCAAAGTGTTTAACCATTATTTATATTTACAAGTAGAACAAACGTACTCTTACAGGAGGTAAAGGAAAAATCCACTGCAGTCCAACATCAACATATTATTTCCTATTCTGCCAGCCCCAGGGGTATCCAACCGGCCCTCAGCATTTATACTGAACTGCGGTGAGATTTTTTTCCACACTATTACTCAAGCACTGAGCTTTCCTCAGTCAGTCAGTCACTGAGAGAACTGGCGTACTTTTGTCATTCTCAAATCTCTGTTACTCCCCTACTTTATTCAGATTTCCTTACTGCAATCCAAGCCCTTTAATGTCATCCACGTAGCAGCCCTTCCCAGTGTACAGACAGTTTTAATCACAATTTGATTCAGCTGCCTTGACCCTGAAGCTCTGGGATTATCAGCTAGAATTATGACTTGCTTAAAAACCCAACCATACACTGTTCTGTTTTGGTATTAAAGACTCTTCTATAACCCATTTTGGGCCAGTTCTGGCTTCATATCAGTCTTCTGAGCTGTGTAACAATTTTTTCTTCACATATATCTCTGTTGTCCAGAGAAGTCCAGTTCATGTCAGAGCTTCCCCCCTTCACTGCCAGTCAAGAGCCCACAGGACAAGGCAAGGCAAGGGCCAGGCAGGTTTCAATGGCCAGCACATGGCAGGCTGAGAGATGATGGAAAAAATGAAACCAGCCCTGCCTGCCTGCCCCTTAATGCTCTGAGGGGGAGACTCACCATGGGATCCAAGCCTGAGAGCAGCGCCCACCAGAGCTGCCTCCAGATGCAGTCCTGTGTCTCTGCAGAGCTGCCCCTCCAGGACCTGCCTCCACCCAGCATGGAAGGGGCCGTTTCCTTCATCTGAAACCATCTCCCCAGTTATGCTGAGCCCCCACACCTGCAAGATTTCAATACCAGGTCTATCAGAGCAGGACAGCACACCCGCTGTCTTCTGGGAATAACATGCAAGGCCCAACATCTTCTTGTGACGATCCTGGGAATCACAAAATGGCTTAGGTTGGAAGAGACCTTAAAGACCAGCTGTTCAAACCCTGCTTGTGGGGTTAAGGCTGGAAATAAGAGGAGGAATTCCCCAGCCCTCCCAAGCTAACATGTGTCATGCTGAGCCCTGATAACAAGCTGATGTCGCCTAGCACTCTGGAACAGAGCGCAGTGCCAGCAGAACAGGCGGTTAGCGGCCTGTGCCCCAGGACCTGCCAGTTCCGCCTGACGGAGTGAAGGCTGACGGCTGTACCCCAGGATGGCTGACACTTCAGTAGGGAGGGGCTGACTGCACAGCTGTGTGTGGCTTCACTCATCTGCTTACAGCACAGCACTAATGGTGATGGCATTCAGAAGCCTCCCTGGAAGGGCTCCCATACGCCACTCACTGCAGTCTTAAAAACAGAACAGTCACTCAGGTATTCATTTGCTATCATGCAGAATACACTACACTATTTTTTCTTTTACTGACTTCTTTAGTATATTACAAACAGATCTATAAGCGCTCATTTTTGAGGTATAACTGAAAAACAGAATGGGTAAATAGCAGAAAAACAGGGTCCTGGGGGTCATTACTGAAAGCCCTGACTTTGGAGTGGAATGGAAGAATTGAATGCAAGTGGCATACAAAGCAGAGCTCGCATACTCTCCATAGTCACATAATGATGTATATACAATAAAGATGGCATGATTTTAGTGTAATATACTCAACCACAGATAATATGTGCTCATCTGGCTGAATTACTGTAAGACCTCTGCCTGACTCTCTCCCTGACCACTGCTTCTGCCCAAGTGCCTGCTGATTAATGTGCCCTTCAGCAAATGAGATAGGCTCTGTCTGATCAGATTAGTTCCTGTTCATTGGAGAAACTGAGCATCAATCACGTTCTAATCAGAGCTCGCGAACATTGATTTCTTTTGTAAGCAGCCTCACCATCAGGTTCTATCATTGCCTACACTAACTCCTTAATAATGACAAAATTAATAAATAGTATTTTATCCCAACTAACAAGCATGCTTTCATTTTTAAATGAACAACCTTTTCACTTCATCTTGTCACTGTAAACTCTGCAAAGGATAGAAGTAACATGTTTAGAACTGCAATTATTTCTGCTATGAATATGAATTAATACCATAAACATTGTATTGCAGAATCTCTTAGGAATACCACTGTTAGTAAGCATTGCTTACCGTCAGCAGAAGGGCCTTGTTGAAGAACATGCACCAAAAGGATCAAAGTAAGTGACTTAACTAACTATTCAAATGAACTGTTCTCTAATAGCTGCTGGTACCCAAATGTAAATTATGATCCACCAAAGCCAAAATAATCTTGTAGTGTGTAGCAAAATGATAAAATGTTTGTTGTGCACAGAAGCAAGAAGCTCAGAAGATTGAACACAAATTTCGTCAGCTCAAAAGATGAACATCAGCACTGGTATATTTGACTCTTCAAAAGAAACAACTAAACTAAAGCGGACCCTTATCTTTTGTCAAACATTGCCAGCTACTCTACAGAATGCTTCCTTACACTTGAGAGCAGCACATTGCGCTTAGTGACAGATCTGGTAATTGTGCAAGGCTAACAACCCCCTGATGTTTGGGCAGTACAACAAATTAAGCCCTCACAGTGCAAGGCTCTCACTTAATAATTACTTACTGCGCTGATCTTTCTGATCTGTCAGATAGAAGCTAAAATATTACGCTCATTTTACATCCTGCTATTAAATAAAACTTGTGTTATTAGCAGGCAGCCATTCAGATAGGGGTCTCGCTTCATCAGTGTGGATGGCAGCACTTCATGTGACGAAGGGAGGAGGACTCAGGGCCACGTGGCTGCCCATCCTGCACAACACCCTGGGAACTCCCACTGAGGATAGGCAAAATGGTCTGAAAGGACCTGAAATGGCCTGAATATTCGTTCAGGTTTCAGAATATCTGAATTATTTGATCTGTTCCTGTTCACTGCAGGGCAGTTGGACTAGATGACCTTTAAAGGTCCCTTCCAACTCAAATGATTCTATGTTTCTATTATTCAGTGATTGTGTGGTTCTTCAGTATCAGATTTAGGCAGCAATCGGCTGCAATCGGCTTTTACTTTGGTATTTCCAGTAGAACCAAACTACCAAGCAGGACCAAGCAGCACTCAGAATCTCTGGAGTCAAGCCATCCACTCATGCACGATGTTGGGAGGTCAGAGAGAAGCTCCAAAACCTGGCTCTTCCCCTCAAATTTTTGTGGGTTGTTCCCACTTTCTGACCACACTGAAAACAACTGCTGGTTCCCAAGGTGCACTCATAATCTAGGAAGTATGTTGCCCAGGATGATCCATCTACATCTTTTTAAATGGCCTGCAGTTTCTATCATGGAGTATACTCAACACTGAGTTAATCCTTGTGAGCAAATATTGCCGATGCGTGCATTATCATTAGCACTCAGGTAGATCCTCTTCTTCCCTATATATGCCTCCATGATGTATATAGTAGAAGTGAGTATAATCTTGGTTAGATTATTTTGTCTTACTAGACAAAGTTTCACCCTCTCCTCTCTGCAGAGCAGCTGTCCCTTTGCCTGATCAGCTTGTCTGTCTTCCGAATGAGGGACAAGAAAAATCATGGAATGAAAGCCCAGCATAATGTCAGCACTGCTCCTCTCTGCAGGATATCCCAGCCTAGCCCTCACAAGGACCACATGTGCCTTTTTCCCAGCTGCTCTACACTTTGCCTCACTGCCCTTGCCCAGTCCAGGCGGGCAGGCCTGCTCTCTGTGACACGAGATGGGCTGCTTTCCCCAAAGGCGAGGGTAAGTGAGCTGAAGGCACAGTTCCAAGCTCTCTGAGCATGCCAAACGATCAGCAGTACTTGCCTTTTGGCTCCCAGCTGTGCTGAGCCAAGGAGTCACGGTGTGCCACACAAAGCTGGCTCACGCCCTCTCTGTCACAATGCACTCTGCAGTCTGCTAATCCCCTCCACATCCATACGGTGTATGAATGTCCCTATGAGTTGTTTCCAATTGGTAAAATGGAGTTTCGTGCTTTCTCTCAGCTAAAATCCTCGCCTTGCATTATACTCCTGGATTCACTCATTTTTATCATCCCAGTCCTACAGGCTGCTCAGCTCTCATAATGCAATATTCCCACTGCCCAAAGTACCACCACTATCATCTCCTAGCAATAGCCGAATTTCACCCTCCCTCTCTCTCCTCATTTGTGCCAGTATCTCTTGTGAAAAGCTTTAACAAGACGCTGTGATCATGAACTGGATTTTGTAAATGCAGGATCACACAAACTTCCTCAGTACGCTGGTGAGGTTGTGTGCTTCACCTGCATTCTTTTCAATTCTTGCAGCCCACCTACAGTTTTGGCAAAAATGGATTGAATTTGAAGTTTTTTTCCCGTAAGGCATGAGCCAAGATTAAAAATGTATACATGCATCATGTCCAAGGATGCTGGAGACACAGCTACACCAATAACCATGCACCTTTTATCAGCTTGAGCACAAGCATGCAGAGATAGAAATTTATATGGAAAATAACCATACATAATACCTTACTTTTTGAATGGTCCATCTTATGGAGGGTGCTCTTTTGCTAAACCAAGACAATGGTGGACATAAGGATGGATTACCTGTCTGATCCATTCCATGCACATTCAAACTTGTCAAAGATGCAGTCATTTTCATAGAGGGAACACAACTTGCTCCTAAGGTAATCGTGGACCTGTTTTGTAGAAAACAACAGCTGTTATTCATGAAACAGCACAACCAACTCCAAAGCCAGTCCCCCCACTCTCTGCGTTCTCCCACAGTCACCTGCAAATTATGCCATGCAGATTGGTAACTCTGCAGAAGATACTGTGTTTCAAGAAGCTATCCATGCCTTCCCACAACCCAGTTAACCAGGTGCTGCAGAATTATTGCTGCGGGAAGGCATGAAGCATACCTCCCTCAGCAGGCTGCAAAGCACCCCTCCGCAACACACTTGTTTCTTGCTTGGGTGATTTTCTCAATGCCAGCCTAATTCCCAAAGATGTTTCACCACCTGATGCCCTAGATGTGCTAATTAATGTGCACAAAATCTAATTTAAATTGTAACAAATATGTCATATTCCAAGATAAGTGGATTATCACTTCTTGTGGCAGAAAGAACCCGGCTCTATTAAAAGAACCTGACGTGTGTGGTAATACATATATTTGGGTAAGGTATTTCAGAAGCAAAATACAGCACAAGGTTGCAGTTTCATAGGCTGCAAATTAGAACACTACTTTAGCCCAAAGAAATTTACTATTTGGCTGAGACTTAAAAACAACACTGTGCATTCTCACATAAATGCTTGAAAAGTGGGATTAACCAGGAGAAGACCTCTCCTCTGGGTTGAATAAGAGTTCTCATAAAGCGACAGACCTCATGCAAACTGTTCGGCCCTTTGCTGAATTTGATTAGTTTTCCTTCTGGATGATTGGTTTCCTTTTGCATGGAAATAATGAGCTAGAGAATCCCTGCCTAGGTGAATTTACAGATGCGCTCTTATTCCTGGTGTTTTCTTCTAGCTGTTGCAGAAACTGTAAAACAAAGCTGTGTGGAGGGCCTCTAGGGACACACACCAACCCGACAGCCTAGGGCACTAGTGAGCTCTGGCACAGGGGCACAGGTTTTGTGCGTCCACGCAGACTGCTGTGTTCATGGCCATCTGAATAAGGCTATGCTGACAGCGGTTCTTCCTGCACACACTCAGCACCCTCCTCCACCCTGAGGTCAGAATATTTACCTCGTAGGTCAGAATATTTAAAACTGATGCGGTTTATTGCACCCTTTGTAATTAAATCCTTTCATTTTCTCTTTACTTAGAGCCTTTTTGTGCTACCGCTATCATTTACAGAACTGGAGTTCTTTCCATTATCACGTTTGTGAGCTCCCAATACGTTGAAGAAACACAAAGGTTAGAGCAGGTAAAGAAAGCAGATCATATTTGCCTGCTGACTGCCATTTCTAGGCCTCCCTAGTTCCCACTTCCAGCAGCCATCTGTCATGACCACTGTAATCACACACCCTTTGCAATGCGTGTCTGACTCTGCAGCTCAGAGCTGTGCCTTTCATCAGCTCTGCCAAGAAGCATTTTGCATATTCTCTCTCGGTTGTCTTGCTGATTTCCTCAAGGCCTCAGCCCCTTTTTCTTGGCTGACTGCCAACTGGCCTGGGACAGCAGCTTGCTCTTCCCATTGGCCCGTCGGTCACCACATTTGACCACACTGAGACCCCCTCAGAGACTAGGAAAATCTAACAGAAAACACTTAACTTTCACCTTGCTTTTATGCTCATCTGCCACAACAAACTGGGGGTAAAATCAGATTTGCTTTGCCTGTACATATCGTTCTTACCACATCCCAACCCCAATCGAATTCACTACTAACCCCAGGCAGCCCCCCTTCCTTCACTGTGCTGTTTTAGGTCAGACCTTCATGGAATTATCAAGTCATTTTCTGCTGTGGAACTGCACAGCGATACGACCACATGGGGAGCTATTTCACTGGGACTGGCTATTCACAATCAGGAATTGTGCTTAAGTGACACATTAGTGCAAATCCCTATACAATAAACCCTGCCAAAAGCAGATCAAGCTATTATCAGCTCCAAACATGTTCACCTCTGGTTGCTGCTGGTATGGTTCTGCTGGAATCATTCACCTGGGCAGCAAGAACAGAGCATCCTTTCAGGCAGGGATGCCTTGCAATGTTCAAGCACCAGCAACTCTACTGTATTGCTCTCTGTGCTGTCCAGGGTAACAAACTCTGCCTATTTTTTTTTTCTTCTATGTGAAGCATAAACAGAAGAAAATCATATTTGAATCACTGTCAGCAGATGAAACAGTTCTGCAACAGCTGCTCAATGCAATAGCAGTCTTTTGGCCACAGCACTGATAAGAACTTGCAGGTGGAATTTGATTTATTTTTTTTTGCAACACTAAAATTCTATCCCAGTAGTAAAGCGTTACAGTAATAAACTCTGCTCTTCCTTACAGTCTTGTGGGGAAATCTCCTATCACGGCCTTCTGCTTCACGAGCCTTTCAGTTAGACAAGATCTAAGTGGCTACCAAAGAGTCGATGAAATCAGAAACACAGCCTTTAAATTATATACACTTTATCAGAATTCTGTAGATACATAGCCTAAAATATTAGGTTTACTTGTTGCCTTCAGGTGATCCACCGTGAAATCTCGAGAGACTTACAAATTTGTACGTGAGATTGAAGTGAGAGACCCCTAAGAAAAAAAACAATTTTATCATAAGAACTACTTTTTTTCTGGTCTTCCTCTGCAGTTGAAAAAAGATCAGAGGTTGCTGAGAGTGGCTGTGAATCTCTGTGAATCCTACACAGCCCTACGTTATGGGCTTCCAGGGCCTCTGAGCTGTGGATTCTCCTCATTCAGTTACAGCACTTGACAATGCATCTGCACACTCTTTACAAAACTAAATGCAATCCTTGGATTAAAGTAAAGCAGCCAGAATGCAGTTCTGTTTTCAGGTGTTTGTTGTTCTTTGTTCTGATTGCAATAACCAGTACTGAAAAATTTACATTATAATCAATTTCCACATCTCAGCATGGAGAAACGTAACTTCTTAATTGGCCCCACTGTTGGGTGTCAGACTGATTTAAAGGTGGCCAGCTTGTTTCATAGCTACCAACAGGAGGAAATAAAAGCAGATGTCAAAGCCAAGATGAACAGGTTGGCTTGACCAGCTATTTCTCTCCGGGGAGAAGGCTGCCTACTCCATTAGCATAAATATAAAATAATATATTATCTAAGTTCCTAAAATCTGAGATACAATTCCGTTCTACAAAACCCTGTCTCACTCTTACCCTCCCCACATTAATGTTGATACAGCATATCAACATTTCAAACACATTTAGCATTGCAAATACTGCCATTTTCACAGCAAAAACCAATTCTGTCATTTTCAAGTTACACAGGCTCAGAGTTCCCAAAGCTAACAGGAGATACAGCACAGGGCACCCATTGAAATGCAATGGGTGCACTGAAAAACATTGCCCACTTTGTCTACTGAACACTTGGAGAAGGATAAGGGACATCCAATCTTACTGATGCCAAATGCTGGTTGCTTTGACAAGACCCACCACCACATTCTCCTTATATATTATTTTAAAAATAATCTTAATAGTGGTTACTGTGAGCTGCTGTGCCCCACTTGCCATTAGACATGAAGTTCCACAGTACTGCAGGACCGTCTCTATGTACAAGCCAGATGAATGACATTTTCCCTTCTTTTCATACTCTTCTGCAGGTAGCTTAACAGCTTTTTCTCACTGCATGTTTGTTACAAGCGTTTTCTGTGTCCCAGACACATTTTCCCTTTTGAAGGCAGCCACAGAATGTAAGCTCAGACCTCTACTGCCAACTAGAACAGATGTCAGAGCACAAACGCAGCGCTGGCTGCAGCCACTGGCATTTTGTCTGGATAATATCACAACGAATTCAGGCAACCAGATGTGTCTGTCTGGCATTCACAAAGTGCTGTGTCAGTGGTAATGTTAGGATTTAACAACGATCTCTTTTAGAAATAGGCACGAGGGAGAAACATATAGTGAAGGTTTGGAAAAAAAAGTTCTGAAAAGATAAAGGTGTAAACTCTCAGCAGTCCCAGAGGGAGCAGAACGCTAATCAATTCATAACATCCTTTCCTCACTTTCTTTCAAATGTTAATAGTAGAATACATCAACTGAAAATGGATGCCAAAGTGAAGAGATGATTTCCCTTGTTGGAAACATTGTTTCTTTCAAGAGCCCATTCCACAGTTACCCTGATTCCCTAAGAGTTGCACATCTTTCTTTGCTACTGCTGAAATTGTCCTTTTGCAACTGCAAGGGTTCCACTATCAGAACTTTCATCACACTGATTAACAACTCCTAACTTGCAGCTCCTCAGGCCAAGCAGGAAAAGGTTAAGAAAACCTTCAGTTTTTTAAGAGAGAGATGTTTTTCTACTGTTACGTTTCAATGAGAAGGAGGTCAGTAGGAGATACCTACCTGGTACGTTTCTACAGGCTTTGTTTCCATGTTCAGATCCCAAACCTTGACAGTGAGGTAATCTCTTGTTAGCATGTATCTACCACTGTGACTGAATTTGACATCTGACACTGAAGAGATAATTTCTGAAAAAAACGATCTATTACTGGGGTCTTCTGGTTCTTCATAAACTGTTAAAAGAAAAAGAAGCAAGGGAGAGATCAGAATTCTATAGAAGAAACACTCTGTTACACAATCTGTACTGTGTATTTCTTGTGAAACAAGGTAATCCAATATACAGATGTACGCAAAACAGAAGTAATTAATTAAGAATTAAACCTTTATCCTTTATCTTTTATATGAAGATTACCTTATCTTCACATAAAAATGCAAACTGTAAACTTCAGATTTACTGTAGTTAACCTTATCACTATGGTTGAAAAGCACCTCTTTGGGAAACCACATAAATATACCATGTAGCTGACTATAGCTGCTAGCCTCAGAACAGCAAGGCAGTTCATCTATGGGCATCCTTCCTGGGGTTCTCAAATCCTGTTTTCTGACACATAACCAAAATGCAGGCGTTCCTGTTGCACAGAAGGTGTACAAGGGCCTTGGCATCCCTGTCTGGCTGTCTACAATAATGATATTGATGACTCATGTTGAATTGCTGTAATTGAAACAACTGCTTTTTGTGGACCTCACCTCATTTGTTACAAGCCCATTATGCTAACCAAGATCTCTTCATCCTTCCCCAAAAATCCCGCACTAACTCTAGCCCTGCCAGAGCCCAAAACTGAGGAGACCAGGTGGTGCTGGTGTCAGGTCCTATAGCTGGTCACTGCTGGCTAAAGCGGGCTAAGGCATAACTCAACTCCTACAGGAGCCTTGTGCCATTCTGTGGCCTTCCTAAAGAACTCTGTAGCCCTGTGATTCAAATGACCTCATGTGGTAAAGTTCAGAATTTCAATCTTTCAGTTATCAGTAAAATCATAGAATCATACAATTACCAAGGTTGGAAAAGACCTCTAAGATCATCCAACCGTCCAACCATTCCCCAATTACCAATATTTCCCACTAAACCATGTCCTTCAGTACAGCATCTAAATGTTTCTTTAACACCTCCAGGGACTGTGAATCAGAATGTTTCTGGCACATATGTCTAGAATATTCTTTGAAAATTGGCAATTTGGTGAACCTGACTTCCAAGCTTCAAAAGCAGAAGAAGAAAAGACATTTCACTGAATCAGCATCCTTAAGGTTGGAAAAGATCTCCAAGATCATCAAATCCAACCATCAACCCAGCACCACCATGTCCTCTAAGATGAGATGTGCTGAAAGTAGAACAACTTTTTGCTGTCAGTCAAGACAGACTTTTTTCTGTAGTCCATCAGAAGTTTTTTTTTCTCAAATTAATTTCTCTATGGCTATGATTCAGCCTGTTGAAAGCAACAGGGTTACACTTTCCATCAGGTGAAACAATGTTCAGCGGAAAGCTAAGGGTGAGTATGTGGGCGAAGGATGAGGGGGTAACGCAAAAAAATGATGGCCAATTTTCTTTGGGGGTGGGCAGTGGAATGCAGCCAGGCATGCACATGGGAATAAGGTCTATATTTGTACACGTACAACACTTCTAAATGGCTCTGAACTACTTCAAAAGAGGGGGAAAAACTTTTCAGACAGACTGTAAACGAGCAACTTTAAATAGCTCTTTAAAAATTTGCCTAGACATTCTGCAAAGTAGGTATTTTGTAATTATCCTGTCAGATTTTCAATAGAATTCTGATGAGCACGAAGCAATTATCATTTCTCATACCTCTTGCCTTTAATCTGTCCAAACTATGTACTTGGCTGGCAAGAATTTCATCCTCCTAATTATGATGTGAAGTTGCTATTAAAACCAGAAACGAAAAAGAAAAGCTAACTGAACTACACCTTCATTTACAGCTTAGATGTATTTTCTCAGTTCTATGTGTCTCATCCAACTGCCAGCGATTAGCAGAGAAGTAATATTTGTACCTGGATGCTCTGTGTTTTGTTAACTAATGAGATTAAGCCATTTCATTCCTTATCTGTACTGTTTATTGCTTTTCTAGCCTCACCACAGCAAGTATTAGAATGACTTAGATTAATTAAGCTGCACAAACTACTGCGGGCATGAAAGCCCAATATCACTGCAGAAAGAAAGGCAGCAATTCTATAAGCAGAATTTCTTTGCAGATATCTCCCATAGTCAGCATAACTAAACCAGGAGAATTGTTAAAGGAAATCAGGAGCAACTCTCAGTGTTACAGAGGAAGTGCAGCAACTACAGTATGCCTAACAACCAGAACAGGGCACTGAGCAGCCTTGGGAAATGAAGGTGAGATAGAGCACTTACGGCTCAGCTATCTGTGGTTAAGCATCAATGTAGGGGAACATGCACATGGCAAAAAGGCACACTGTCAGTTCAGAATGGCTAATAAAGCTAAGCAATTGGAGACAGAACAGCAGCGAAGGCCATGTACCTGGTATGTTAGTTCAGGCAAGCAATACAGATCTTGTTGGACTAGAATTTGGAATCTGAACTTTACTGAGATTTGATTGCAAAGTCTGCTACACTCCTCAATTGATTTCTTGATGAATTTCCAGGGCAGACCCATTCCGGCAATGTGCAGTCCCTTTCTGCCAGGCCTCCTGCTCCCAAGTTGAAAACCAGGGTAGATTTTCACAGAAGTAATTCCACACTTTGGGCAGAAGGATGGGCTGGGAGAGGAACACTTGCCAGAGCAACATTTTCCTGAATCCTGAAGAAAGCCTGAGGCATAAAAACATGTTAGTTCTCAAAAGGAACGGCCATCTGCTGAAAAGCTCTCATCTCATTTAAAAAATAATGATTCTTAGTGTGTCTTGGGTTTCTATAACCTAATGTAGACTATCAGTGGACAGGAAAGGCACTGCCAAGGCGTGCACTTGCTGTGCAGAAATATATGCAGGTATCTACTGTTTTATCACAGGAAAGTGATCCATCACACAGCACCACTGCACATACCACTGAAGAACAGCAAGTAGACTGTAACTAAGTGATGTTTTAGGAGTCAACCAGCTACAAACCCTAGCAATAGACAAAATATAACTTCAGCCTCAGAAAGTATAAAACCTCGTGTCCTCAGAAAAGATTTTTCTCTGTATTTTGTTGGTCCCATTTCCAAATGCTCATGTTTTTTACGGAGTCACCAATACCACTGAAAATTACTGTTTTGTTTGCATGCCTGAGCTTTAGTCACCACAGGGTCTAAATTCTGGTATATGTTATATATGTTATAACTATTGAGTCACTGCCTGAACCACTGATTGAGCACCTGGGGAAAGGACCAGGTCAGCCCTGGGACCACAGGTGAAGGTAATTCAGCTGTGTGACCAGAAGGGGTGGAACCTGGCTGCACCTCTCTTAGACCTCATTTTAGGGCTGACTGCTGCTGGGGATGATCTCTGGTTGGAGATCCATCCCTTGTGAAGTCTTTCCTGTGAGCCAAGATCTTTAGAGATGGGTGAGCACCTTTACTTTTCCTTTGAAATACCATCCTATCCATGCTAGTCCTTTTGCTGTTGTACTCCTGTATTGCCCTTCTACCGTGTGATCGCAACGTATGTGAACTTAAAAAAGCAATAATGCTAAAGATGCCTCATATGGTAGGTGCAGTGTCATAGTCTGAAGCAGTGCACGCAATCCTGTACTCCTCCCCAGATCATCACAAGGAATACACATGATCCTTTACATTACATTAAAAAACCTCAGCAAAATTTTCAGAACTCCTCTCACATTCCTATTCCTCTTGCCTTCACTACTTTCCAGATGAAACAGAAACGGGAGCTCCTCACAGCACTGCTGTACAGAGATGGTTCCCAAATTCAAATGCGAATAAAGTCTTTCAAAGCACAAAGAAGAAAAGATCTATTTAAAGGGAAAGCAATAACAGTATCTGAGATAATATGGGGCAAGGGGTTAGAAAAGCTATCTACTTAATATAATGGAAGTTTATCTGGAGCTACTTTTTATTTTCTACAGGAATTTGTAAATGTATAAGAGGTTGATGGGATAAAAGAAAAGCCAACTATATTCAGTTAAACAAACCTTTCACTGCTTTTGAAGGGGAGTATAAGCTTTGGCAAAATGTTGTTATCATGGCCTGAGCACTTGATGTTAACTGCAAGGGTTTACTGTGAAGTATCAGTAAACAAAACAAAGAGAGAAAGAGAGCTGGTGAGGGGAAGGCTTTGATAATACTGTGTACTTCTTGAGGCATGAAAGCAGGAACCTAGAAGATGTCTGTTACTACCAGCCAAAAGCAGAACTGTAGATAAAAACAACTTTTTGCTATTACAAAGCCAAATAGATTAAAAAAGAAAACAAAAAATGAATCGTGACTGCATGTATTTCAGAGCACAGGATTAGCTGAAAAGAAAGCAAAAACACCTAAAGGTGATGCCTTAGCAGCTTCACAGAGTTGGTAAGAAATTTTACAGGATAAAATTATAACCAGCCCTACAAAATCATTCTGTATCATAGAACAAAGGTTCTCCTGAAGCTATGTTCTATCTAAGGGCAAAAACTTTCCAAAGCTTCTTCCTAGAGAATACTGTTAATAGTTTGTATTCTGCCCTGAGAACATCTATTTGAACCAAAAAACAGATGAAAAAGTGAACCTGGACCACCGACTCCTCACTGCTTCTCCTGTTAAAAAACCCAAAAAACAACCTGCCATAGATACTGAAATGATAGCAGTGCCTGTATTTTCACACATGCAGTCAGTGCCAAATCCTCCGAGTTCCATTACTTAGGCTGAAGTACCTGGAAATCCTGCACCATGAGCTCCCAGCTCCCTGCCTCCCTCCAAAGACACCTAATGGATGTACAACATTCTCCAGCTTCAGGGCCACAGCTACAAACTGGTGAAGACAGTCTGGGGAGCCCCAGAAAAAAAGTCAGGGCAACTGACGAGGAGGGAGGGGACTGTACAGACCAGAGCCAGGAAAGATGCTGGAACAACAAAGGGAATCATTTACTTTGTCCTGCCATGAACACAGACTGCAGCTATGCTGAATTAAGGACTGTGAGAACCCTTCTTTGTTTTCTGGCTCAAAGCTTGCTTCCTGAGGTATTTCTTGTGATAAGACTCTGACTGATTTATGGAGGAGGCAAGTGATGGGTGCTACCCTGTGACAATCAACATCACTTTGTGGACATTTGAAAGCACCTTCCTTCAGAGCTGCTTGTCTCCGGAAGAGAGTGCTCAGGAGTGTTTAATGGCGGAAGATCTGGCCTGAGATCTCAAAGCCAGAAGCTGCCACTCCAAGGAGAGCTGACTCAACTACTTTGGATTCAAGCTGTCACTCCAAAGAAAGCTGACTCGACCACTTTGGACTTATAAATAAGGTTGTACTACCATTGGACATTGTCGTCGTTGCCGCCATGGTCGCCGTGGTCGCGGTGGTCACCATCACCATCGACGGAACAACAGCGCCTGACGACCCACCACTACTGAAGATCAATGACTGTACTAGAAACCACGCTGGATCCATGGTGGTGACTATCTCCCTCTTGCTTCCTATAAAGACCCCTTGCTCCTGTTTCTTATCTTTACTATCGCCTGCCTTCCCTTCCCCATCACCCTACATCATAATAGTGTCCGTCCTCCCCTTCCCCATCTCCTTGATTAAGATTTGTAATAAACTGGTCAGACCAACATTTGAACCGTTGTTTCTTAATCTCATGCCGGGTATACATATATCAAAGAACCTCCTCTCCCTCCTATAAATTGGAGCGAGACAAGGACTCCTTGCAGATAACCCCCAGGTTACACACAAACACACATACAATAGGTGTTTTTCAAGTGGATGCACATGTACTGGTGGTGGGTCAGGTATTCTCTCAGTGGGCTTCAAGTTACACCAGCACACAAAACAGATGCAGTCCCAGGCCAAACAATTTTTCACCTAAATTAAGCCTCTCTTTCAGTCAGATCCCAAATGGAAATGGCTGCAACATCTAATAGAAATGTGCTGAAAATGGTAACGGAGATGAAGGAATTGCCCTTCTGAATAGTGCAGTCATGGCCCTTACCCAAGGGACAAGAGCCCTTTTTTTTTTCTGGACTACATGGTTGGTTATACTAAGGAAAACTTTCTCATCAAATATGATTCTAAGCTGAAAATCTTACTAATGACTGGTGCACGCTAATAAATTTAGATGGCAAATTAACTCAGATTCCCAGGAAAGCTGTGATTTGCCCAAAAACTAAGCTAAATGTCAAAGTTACATAAAAATCTGAATGCTTTTTTAAACTATTTTCCATCACAGAAAACATGAAACCATCAGGTTGTTTTTTTTGTGCATGTGCCATTTAGATTCAATATGCTCACATCTTGAGTTACGCTTAGTTCTGGTCTTACCTCTAAACTGGGAAAGGACCAAAGACACAAAAACAGGCAACAGTAATGATCAAAAGCATCAAATGAGCAGAGAACAGCTAAACAGAATGGGAATCCCCAGTCTAGACTGCTCTGAGAGGTCTGTAATTTTGAGTGGCACGGGATGGATGGATAGGGAAGGACAGGTACCCTTGTACATGTCTGTTCCAATCAACAAGCAGGGGTCACCAAAGGGAACTAGGAAAGGGTAAGTACAGAATGGGTGGGAGCAGACAGTTCTCCACCCTACGCCTCATTAAGTTACAGAAGATTTCACTGACATTTTGGGAATGGTAAAAAATTATACACAGGTTCAAAAATAAATGCACAACTTCAAGGAAAAAAAAATCCATTTGAGCTCTGTGAAATGCTCGTAAATTCACTCTTGCTAGCGTCCCTGAACATCCAGTTTTCAACAGTAAACTACAAAGGGTAAAGATTTTATATTTGCTCCACTCTTACATTTTCTGAAATGCGTCACAGCTGGCAAGTCCTCTGGTTTACCCACAGATAGTCATTAATACACAGTTTTAAATCCACTTTAGGATTTCACACTAAAATGTTCCTGAGTTCATTACAAGCAAACCAAAATCAGCTGCAATGCTCCCTTTGAAATTCCTGGTATCTTCATGCATTTTCAGTTTAACTGCTTATGATGATAGTTTGATTTACCGTTATTATTTACTTTGTCTTTCACTACCTCTGAGTGTCTTATTGTCTGCTGTTAAGACAACCCACTTGTATACCCACCTCCTGCAGAAATTGTCTTTCAAGATCAGGGTATATTGCTAGCATGAAAATCCTATCTTTGTGTTCACAAGGATTAATACAGATGTGCATGTGTGGGAATTGTTTAGTCCAACTTCATATGCAGGCTACAATACATTCATCAGGTAAGACATGACATATAAATAGCCAATCATAAGTACCTGACGGATTGATGCCTTAGTTTCAGCTGGGATGAAATCATTCTGTTTAGCATGTTTGGTATGATGCTAAGTTTTGGTTCTAGGAGAACTACAATGTTGATAACACACCAATGTTTATAGTTGCTGCTAAGCAATGTTGTACAGAGCCAAGGCCATTTGCAGCAACGGGTCGAAGATGCTGGGAGGGAATAGAATAAGGACAGCTGACTTACTGGCCAAAGGGATATTCCATACCATATGACACCAATGCAGAAGGAGTTTTAAAGGGGGTGGGAATTCAGCTCTTCCTTTTCCACTGCTCTGGGGGCTAGCTGGACACCTCTCAGGGTGGTGAGCAGTTCCTTGTGCATTATTATATATATAACAAGAATATACATATGAAGAGAAGGATTATGACATACATATACACGTCCTTATTATTATCCTTTTCTTTTTCTCTATCTTAGTAAACAGTTTTATCTCAACCCATGCATTCCACTTTTTCCACTTTGTGGGTTCTTATTTTTCAATTCTCTCCCTATCCCATTGGGAAGGGGTAGTTAGCAAACAACCATGTGGTGCAGAGCCACCTGCCAGGTTAGACCACAGTAGTCAGTCATTCTGTATTTGCTTACCCTCTTTCAATCTGGAGGGAAAAGAAAGGAAAGGAAAGGAAAGGAAAGGAAAGGAAAGGAAAGGAAAGGAAAGGAAAGGAAAGGAAAGGAAAGGAAAGGAAAGGAAAGGAAAGGAAAGGAAAGGAAAGGAAAGGAAAGGAAAGGAAAGGAAAGGAAAGGAAAGGAAAGGAAAGGAAAGGAAAAAGCTTCTTTCTTAATCCGATTTTCTTTTTCTCTTTATAAAATTCAGAGGGCAGCTCTTCATGCCCTGTTCACTTACACATCATTTTCCATCTCTGAGCAAGGGTAAGTTTCAGATGCCACCCCCACACCTCAAGACTGAAATTCCACCTACCGCAGAGCATTCCTTTATCCAGTGACCTGTTATTAAAACTGGGCTTCTCATCAATACCTCTAGAGAATCTGACTTTTAGAAGTGGAGCCCCAAATCAATATTTAAGAATCTGTTTTACCATCTGTGGCGAGTTGCTGCAGCTTGTCGCAAACCACAAGGGATAGTGCATTAGTGCTGAAAGGCAGGGCCAGATCAATAGCTAAGGATCAGTGGGTGGGAGCTTCACTATGGAGCTGCTTACATTAATGTAACTTTGCCAGTGAGTTTGTTAAGAAAGAGGAATGGTGCTAAAAGAGCAAGGAAGTGAAAAAAATGCGAGGCTAATCTGGAGGAACAATCATCTTTAAACCTCAGTCTCACAAAGACTTACGTGCTTGTTTAATGCAGTGTGTTGTGAGCAATGCCATGGAAGGTAATGGAACATGAAACTACTCCTGTACAGCCAAATTCATGCATAAGTCTTTCCAATCTTGATATACAAGGTTAGCTATAAGTGATTTTTTTTTTCCCCAATGAAACAGGATCTTGAAAAAATAATGCTGATTTCAAGAGATATTGAAAAGCAGTATTTGTTGCTATTAAAAAATTAAGCAAACAAGACAGGAATTTTAATAGTCTGAATAATTAAAGGAATCTTACAGCAATTATTTGCTTTATCTGTGTGTGGTTGGAGGAGAGGGGTTAATGAAACACCTCGTCAATCATAAATCATTCACCATTGCTTCAGGCTTTTCTTTCTTCCTACTGTTTGATGGCTGGAAGTACATAAATCAGTCTTTTTCTTACTCTGATTTAATTTAATTTCAACGTATCTTGCATAACTGGAGGAAATACTATACAGACATAATTGTATTTCTGTAGAAGCATTTCCTCATCTTCATTGCCCATATTTTGAATGTCTTTATTATACCTCCATACAAACTGAGCAGAATGGAAGATCTGGAGCCCATGCTAAAGGCCATCTTCTACCACATTTCAATGAGATTCTTGCACAAGGAAAGATCCAATCCAGCACATATTTACTATGTGTAAAATTGGAATAACACATCCTTAGTAGCAGTCATAATTACAAAATTATCAGGATACAGGCACAGTTTTTCACTGGGTATACAAACACGGCAATGTGCATGCCCTTGTAGCGCACACTTAGAAAATAAATCCAGAACTAGGATAAGGGGGACAAACTTTTATTAAAGCGTGGAATTAATTAAATCATTGCGGATGCTCAGATAAGTTCCCTTCCTGTCATTCAAAACCTTGCAGATTTTGCCCAAATGGACATTACTTTGACAGTGGCTTCTCAGTGCACAAAGGAAGAATGCTGGCTGTCTCTCCCTCAGATGGTAATTTGACAAGAAACCAGATGCAGAAATAAAAAGCGTATTTCCAGTGTAAAGCTCACATAAAAGAAAAACAAGTTGTCTCTTTTCCAGTCATACAATAAGCATCATTCATTTGGAAAGGTCAATATTAATTAGCAAATCCAGCAGGGATACTCTGTCACAGGCTTTTTTGTGCTTCTGGTTGTTCTCCGTTGCAAATGAAAGATAATCCATATTCAGTTAAAGGTCTGAAAGCTGTCTTGTCTCTGTAATTGCAATCTCCCTTAAAAGGTTAGCAAATATCACTCATTTAACTTTTTTAATTCAACACGTGCAAATATATTCTCCTTGATTTCTGTTTTGGCTGCTTCCACGGTCCAGAATTCTGAAGTTTAAAATCAAGACAATCTCTGAAAAACCAGCAGAGAACCAAACTCAGTTAACTGCCAGACTGATGATAGTGTAATTTATCCTAGTGGAAGGGCTGGCACTTTCATGTCCAAATTTCAACTAAAAATGTGGTCAAGGGCTCTCATGGAAAGCAAAGGACACCACCACATATTCGGGTCCCAAGCCAAACCTGAAGTTCACTGTGCATTGCCTGAAGACCAGTTCATACTTTTAAGACATCAATTAACCATGCTATGATATTATAGCTGTAATGCTTTGCACCTTTCAGGAGGAGTCCAGAGAAGGTGACTGCTAGGACTGCCTGTCATCTGTAAATGATCCTCTACTTCAAGAAAAGGGGGGGATGACCCCAAAGTTCCTATTCTAAAGACCACCGTGGAAATAGAGGCAATAAATCTGAAACTGAACCTCCCTCTTCACTGAAATATTTTTTTTCTAAATTTTGCACGTGGGTAATGGATAATTGGAACAATTTTTTAGTCTACAAAGACATTAAGAAATGAACACTAAAAAAATGCTTAAAGCAACATATGACATTTAAGCAGATTACATCTTCTGAAGTATGCAATAACTGCAAGATATTTAGGCTATTACACCGAATATCAATAAGAGTTATACTCTAGTGACTTAAATTTCCATGCTGCATAAATATACAGTTTCCATTTTCCACTTAATTCTGAGCTCAGTAATTCTGACAAACTACTGAAAAAGCCCTTCATTTCTTCCCAGCTTCACGTGGTCAAGCTGTTTTCTCTCACTGGCTGCTTCACTGCATGATGTGCTGAAACAGCAATATGTACCTACCCAGTCTACAAGCTGTTTGGAAGAACGTATCTCCCAGCACATTTATAAGGAATTCTGAACACAGTATTAGAGAGACACATGAAAACAAATTAGCAACTAGTCATTAATCAAACAGTTGTGCTTTAAATTGCTGTAAGAATTCTTCATTCAGGAGAATCGTAATGCATCAATAGCCTTTAACTTGTCTTCTTTGTTAAGTGAATATTTTGTATGACAATTTTGGGAATTAGGGACAGGTTCCTCCTTTTCTTGGATGCTTCTAGCTGGCTGCTCTAACAACGAGATTGTTTCAGCTGTTAGCTCCCCTTGTTTTCCGGCTCTCACAGATTGCCTGCCTTTATACACCGCACTGCCACACATTGCCTGAATTACACCTCAAAGAAAACGTCGTTGTTCCATATTATTTAGATGAATATTTTAATACTGATATAAGTATTAATCTTATTCCATAATATTTAAATCAATTCCCCACTTCTTGCTGCTGGAGTCTGACTTTCATAATCATTTTAAATCTTTACCTATAACCCCGCAGATTGCAAAAACACTTTCTTCCTCTAATATTCTAAATAAAAAGGGTCATGAGCATTATTTCTCCTACTCTCCAGAAAATCTTGATGGAATTATCTCCCACTATTTGCCAAGTCTGACAATAAAATGAAGCGGTATTATGTATGTATCTCTCCTACAGTTGCAGATTGGGGTCTCCTGGATATCCATATATCCAGGCCACATATGTTTTGCTTCCGATTGCTCACCCAGCAATGTATGATCTATTAAAGAGGTGTTATAAGAAGCAGTTTCAGGTAGTCTATTACAAAAACAACATATTTTATCATACCTTATCGGTATCTCAATAACCATTTAAAACTCAGCTACTGACCTGATACTCTCTCAACGCCTTATGGATAGATTTGGTAGTTTAAGACCGTTTTCCTGTGGGATGGAGGTCCCCACTACAACTCATCACACAGATTGGCAGCTTGCTAATAAATCTCAGCCCAGGCACCAAAGATAAGCAGATGCAGAAGTCTCTTCCATGTCAGAGCCAAGAAAGATTAATATGGGAAACCATGTAGCATTGCTGTCACTAATGCTGAATAGAGAGATTTGACCACTGAATTTAGCAAAATAGATACCTTCAACAACAATATAATTTATTAACATCCTGTGTCAGTGACTTCTACTACAGACATTAAGTTTGTCATTTATTTACACAGTATAACACAGTAATTATTCATAGCACACTCTAGACTTGTAGAAATGGAGGGGCCCTTCCTCCAAAAGCTGCAAGAGACTTTAGCCTAACCACAGAGATTTGTATAACAAATGGTCTGGAAAAAGAATAAAACTGGAAGTTCACAACATATCCTCAGCATCCAGGTATTTTTGTAAGTTTTCTATTGGATCTTTTATCCTAAAAATACATATGCGCATCACAATCTCAGAACAGCATCTGAAGTTCAGATTGTCATGAAATGAGACTGCCTGAAGAAAGAGTTGCATGGCAGAACATGAGGGTTTACAGTGACTACAGTCATAGCTATTTTGTTTGGAAAGTCATGCCAGTCATGAATATGAAAGGTGTGAAGACAAGTTGAGCTAGGAGAGTGAGGTGTCAATCATGCATGTGCACCATGTACAAAACAACAGTAAAGAGGAATGAGATGCAACAAGAATGTACTAGAGATGTGATCATGCAAGCATTTCATTTCCCAGATTCCAAAGATATATCCTTTTCAGTTGCTACAGGCTTTACACGATCAGTTTTGCATGCTTCTGAAAGCTATACTGAAATCACTCCAGTCAGCATGTCTATTCCTTTTAATGCTTTGAAAGTTCTACTATTACCTTCTCAATTTTGTATTGTTCATGCTCTACACACTTGGCTTCTCAATGAGCTTGACTTCAGCTCAGTGCAGCAATGCTACATTAAATGGCTATTTTCTAACTCACAGATCTGGAAAATAGGGTTTAATCAATGACCATTAGACCCTGCGCTCCCTTCTAGCATAAAATGCCTTCTTTCATCGAGGGTTACTGTATTCTTGCTTTAATAAGTTGTGATTGGCACATGGCACTGCATTACAGGGGCAAGAAGGACATATTAGTAGGGAGAAATTAAAGTATTATGGGACAGAATAACGCACAACAATGCACCAGATCAGGTTGTCCTTGCGTTTCACTTCATAGTGTTGAATCCCCCTACGCGTATAAGGGGATAGAGCTAACAAAAGTAAAACACTTCTCTGCTTAGGAAATTGTCCTGAAAGTTTATTTTCTACAATTGGAGATCACGCCCTAAGAGGTTCTAAGCTTGTGCACTTCTTGCAGCCAAAAGGTCTTATCCTTGGCTCTTTACTATATCTACTTCAATTAAAACAAAACAAAACAAAACTCTGCTAAATCTGTGCAGTGCATATGTCTCACTTAAATCTTCAACTATTTTCTTTTCCCTGTCCTACTAATAAAACCTACCTTGAAAGGGTCAGATACAAGCTGACTGATACAAAACCACTTACACGACCCGTGCACTAAGAAGATGTCTCCCAGATTTCCTCCGCAATGACTGAACATTGCCAAAGACAATGAAGACCTGATTCTGTGAGACAAAAGTGTTCCAGAAGCCCAGTCCTGAAGGTACCTAATGCAAAACCACCACAGCTCATGAGGTTCACTCCTCACTGGAAACCACCACGTGACACAATGTCTGCTGTTTTTCAGTCTTAGAAGATAAGGAATAAAAAGATTGATGGCATAAGGAAAAGCACCGGGGCTTGCCAGGGTAGTGGTGGCATAACCTTTATTCTGTCCTACCAGCAAGACACTACAAACATACATTTTCCTTCATCCCTTTGTTTGAGAACAGACAGACTCACACTCTATTTTCTTGTTCTTAGGTAGGCTTCAAACACAAATGGTCATGAATTAGAAGCTCTGTCTCAAAGTCTTACAGGCTATATAAAATCACATTAAGACATGACATCTTCTATGAGAACACAATATGGTGTTTTTGGTGGTTTTTGTTTCTAGGTGTTTTTATTTAAGTTGCCTGATTACTGAATAAGCACCACAGAATCACAAACTTGTGGAGGATGGACGGGACCAACGCAAAGTACATCTGGAGCTAAACATAAGGAAGGACTTACGCTTGGAATGTTTGTCACAGAGGGCCGATGCTCTCATGTCACAGAGTCTGAGGGAGCCTTTGCTGCTGCTGTAGACAAAGAGATTGCAGTGATGGGGATGAAACTCAGAGGCTGTAATCACTTCCGTCAGGTCCTCCATATTGGCTGGCTTTATATCTACAATGTCTGAATGGAAGTTTCATTAAGGAAAATTGAGTTGTTTGCAGATTATCTGTGACTCTTACAGCTTTCTTGAAGAAAGCACAGTGATCTAAAAAGCATCCATAAATTTAATACTCTTCGATAAAGATGTTCTAGATGGGGCATTTGTTTGCCTCACCTAGACAGGACTCAGAAACAACGATTTGATAACAGTTTTACAGCAGATGTCATGAGCAGTCAACATTTGCCTATGCTGCGCACATACGGACATCAAAGAAATCGTATTTCAGATTTGGAAATTCCCATCTTCATTAAACTGAGAGTAGGTAGCTAAATCTCCTGTGTTTGAGACTGATATTATAGTACTGATGGACAGAGAACAATGTACAACTCAGATCTGCTCACTCCAGTAAAGCTGGCTTTTATAAACACGCAACTTAATCTAAACAATATGTGTGCCTTAAGTTAAAAGCCTCAAACAACAAACATGTATTTTTGCAAAGGTAAATGTGTACAAAACCAGAACTTAGGCAAATAATTTTGTGTACATATCTAATACTATAATTTACTTTCTTAAAAAAAAAAAAAAAATGGTTTTGCAAAACAAAATTGAGCACAGCGTTGCTTTTGCTGCCCAGACTCTAATCCTTGCAAAACTATTAGAAATTTCATTCTTCTTTTCACGTAAAAGATGCTCACTACTGAAATCAATGTTAATTTTTGTAATCAAGAACTATGCATCTGGATCATTTAAATAGCCATAATCTGAAACGAAATAAACAACAAAAATGGAGTTTCCCAAGCACGGATCCGTCAGTTGGAACACCAGAGATTATCTACATTAAGTGTAGCTCACTCGAGGCCTTCCCAGTACAGACTTCCCCACCCATACAGGCTACCTACTTTGGTGAGTAACCTTGCAAGCATTTATTTGGAGGAGAAGGCCAGTGTGTGGAAGATTGCTGATAAAGAATGAACGAGCCACATGAGGAAGCTGTAAGAAAGCAGTATACATAAAATGAAAGAAGTGCATATGTAAAGCAGTGTATTTAAATAAGATTGTGCATTTTCATGTGGCCGTTAGCAATCCGCTGTAGATAAGCCATCCAAATATTAACAAACCCTTCGAACAAGAAGAAGAGTAACATTACCCTATTTTACTGATGAGGCTCAGAGAGACAGAAAATGATTTGCATAAGATCACATGGGAAATGCACAACAGAACAAACTCAGATCTATTGAGCTCCACTTCAGTGCCCTAACCACAAATCATCTCAGTGCCTGGATTCCCCACACATAAAATTTGAATCAGCTGACATTCAAAATTTAAACAACTCAGAGGAGAAGATAAATGAGAAAATCTGTTTTACCAATGGTAAGAGAAATCATGTCTTAATGATACTAGGCTGGTTTCTGTTCCCTCTGTTCACATTTCCAAATGGAAGACTTTTAATTGATTTCTGCGGGAGTAGGGTTCAGTCCATCCCCAACTTGATATTCAATACTTTCATCTTTCCAAAAATGCAGATTTAGAGACGTTACAGTATAATTAAACATAACAACACAAAAGATTCAGAGATAATTATTTTGAGGACTTTGCATAGACAAATACCACATACTGACTATTTTACACCACACAGTTTTAAAAGGAAAGCATCAGCAAGATTATGAATACTTCGTGACATTCAGTAACAACTGGGAATGAATTAATGTTTCCCTTCAACTGCATTCCCTCTTGCACTTTCACATCCATCTCCAATAATCCACCATGATTAATATTAGTGCAATGAATATTAAGATGTAGCTACATTGGTTTACCTAATCTTATAAATCACTAAATCATCTTGAAAATTAATGGGAAAAAAATTACCTTTATTCAGTTATTTGTATTTTGTGTATCCGTCTCGAGAAATACATTTAAGTAAAAGCAATTGCTTTCAGTGATTGAATTGCTTTCAGGAGTTCAGAGAAATTATAGTAACTCAATACAAGAATTTCACCTCTCAGCACAGAGATGAATAATTGCTGAGTGATGAGAAAGATATGAAAAATAAATAGAGTATGTGAACAGTCATGGAAAGTATCATTTTTCTGGATGCTGTAGACAATGTTGACGAATCTCCCTTCATTGTATGAAATGAATAACCCTGTGCTGAAAAATGAAATTAAGTATTCCATTTGCCTGCCAGAAAAGCATAGAATACTTGAAACAGACTGCATTTCCAGATGTGATCTAAATCTCCACTGAGGAAAAAACTCATTGCCTACTGAGGATAATGGAGAAAACGCACCACAGGAAACTCATTGTTTCATCAGATTTAGAAAACAACTAACACTTGTATTAAAGGAAATAATCAAAGGAATAGAGAGCTGTAGAAGATACTTACTCCAAGTAATAGATGGAAAAACAGTTTTTGCTTTGACAGCTACAGAGCCCAATGTATCAAATGAAGAGCATGTCACACAAAAGAATTTTTTCCTCCTCTTGTGATTTTTGCTATCTATTTGAAAACAAATACAGCTTGAAATGTGATGTGCAGGAACTGTAAACTAGTATGGGCAAGCCTAAGTAAGGGCAAGCATCTCCCATGATACACTGCATTTTTGTTTTTCCATCTTCCCCTTTTTCCCCCTCTTCAAACACAATGTCTCTCAGCAAGAAAATATCTAGAACACTGGACCACACAATGTTCCTCAGAAACCTGCCATCTGGTGAATTAGAATAGCTCGGTGAAAAGGGTATTTGGCAGAAATTGATTAAATGAAAATTCCCCTGCTGAAGGGAAAAGTATTCTGATGTCACAAAGCAGTAGAGCCACTCCTAAGCAAATGGCTTCCCTTGCAATTCTATCTCATGGAAAGATGACTTGACCAGGTCACAGTCCTCGCTCAGTTCACCCACACATCAAGTACCAAAGTCACATCTGAGTCTTAGTCTACCAAATCATTTGGTGCATTTCCAAGGAGAGAAAAAAAAAGACCGATGCTTTCAAAGAAACTGAATGACCCAACAGTCTACAGCTGGCAGCGCACAGGGATATAACTGTTGTCCTTAAAAAAACCCAAACCCTAGGCTACTGGGCCTTCACAGGGTAGGAATTTCCCTCAGAAGATGAAAAAGATCTTCACACTGCTTTCGCTCCCATACATGCTTGCCAAGGAGGAATTTCCAGCCTTGGCAGATTGCACTAGGAGAAGGCTGATCTGGTGCCTTGGCAGCTATTGGGAATGCATTAGCAGAATTTTCAATCGTTAACATTAGAACAAGTCTCTGTTCCTCCTATACCACCTATTTGCCACCTCCTTACATACCAGGTGTTGACAATACTGCTTAGCTGTGTGAAATGGAATGAAGCTATGAGGACGTCAGCAAATTTTCCAGATGCTCTCCATAGCAAAGTAAAAATTAAAGGTCACAGAAGGCTGAGAGATTGTGTTCTTACAGTTGGGTTAGTAGAGCTACAAGACCAGGAGTTAGTTTTGGTAAAGGCAACAAAGATACACTCAGGCAATGTATTCTTGAGCTTTGGCTAAGAGCATCTGGGTTGCCTTTACCAACACTGCTCAGCAGTGGAGGCGTTACACAGCAGAAGAAGCAGGGCAGGACCTGACTGAAGTAGGAAAGAGCATAAGGATAAGCACAATTAACAATGTGCAGCAACACGCAGTAGAAGGGATGCAGTCTGAGTGCAGAATTCAGTTACACTGTATGATCAGTTGTATTCCATTTTGCTGCTGTTGTGCAGCTGATAGTAAAATGTGGACAACAGGATGAAGATGATTTGTTTCACTGCCTCTGGGCCGCTAGTCAAGCAGAAAAATGTGAGATGCCTCTGTGAGAAGCCGGTCCATAAAGTTTCTTTTAGTGCAGGTTACAATGATGACCCTCACCTTGATCCAAAATGTCCACTGACCAGACTTCTCCATTTGATCAGTCAGAATATACATGAGCAGGCATGCTTTATGCTCATGCAAAACATCATACATGACGAGACACTGGAAAATACACAGGGTTCCTGCTGAGCAACAAAGGTTCCAGAATGAGTTTCCCTGTATGGTAATGGATACATAGCTGTTTCCTCCAACTAGATTAAATTCCCTTTGAAGTGAACAGTATGCATAAAGAAACAGCTGCTTCATCTTCTAGAAACCAACAAGGAATACTATTAGAAACCAAATTTTGTAGATAACAAACTTACAACTCAGAAGATACAGCACATAAAGGACTTATTCCTAGTTGCATTCATTTGGATTCATTTTTACATCTTTTGCATGCTCACTGCAGGAAGGAAATCACTGGTATACTCACATTCAGGCTACAGACAAGAATTTAACTGCATCTCAACTGCAATGCAGGAGAGAGGCTTTATTTAGAAAGTCAGACAGAATTTTCCTTAGTAACTTCATAAGAAAAAAAAAAAAAGTCCTCTTTTATTTCAATGTATGCTCTTTTGTCACTTCATTTTTACCCCCGAGTGGGACTTGTTTTCTTTTTAAATTTGTAAGCACTTTCAGAAAATAAAATTCAGCATAGCACACCCTCCCAAACCTGACTATTCCCTGTGTTTTCCACAGAGGTCTGTTCCAGCTCCTAATTTTGTCTGCATCTCACACCTACATTCTAGCCTAGACCTAGAAATATTCACTGACTAGGAGCTGAAATCAATAGCAATTCATGGAAGCTGCCAGGGCTTCAGTTTAGGGTAATTGATTGCTGTGGTCCTGTTGAGGCTCCACACTTTTAATATAAGCATTTCTCCAAGTGATTTCTTCTGTTAGTAATTTAGTGCACACCATTTTCATTATAAGGAGGGAACTGTGATGCGTACAAATCAAGCTCTACCAGTTTTACACTTCCTACACAGTGCTTATATCATTTCTGTGTACCATGTGTCAACTGAGGGAATTCATTCCAAATGCTCACAGTTTTCTTGCAGGTTGCATCAGCAGAGCAGAGAAAGGATCAGGCCTCAGTATGCATGATAACATCATGATGTGATTAAATCAATTTACTATGAAAGAAAGACGAGAGCCCTAACTTTTTAATAGCTATCCCCCCACTGTTTCTTCTCATTCCTTAAAGATATAATGTATATTTACACTGTTGAAGGACAATTCTGCAGTAGACATGTCACAACACTAAGGGTGCCACTGGATAGATTCCAGCTTTTTAATCTCTATCTTGCAGACCCTTTGTCCAAGAGTCAAGGATTTCTGGAATGGATTATCAATAGGTTAATGATTTTGGCCTGTTTGTCAAATTTCTGTCTCTTACCTTAGGCAGAGAGATGACCCAGTATTTATTCTCTAAGTACTCCTAATAGCCAATGTCAATGCTTTTTATCATGCAGCATTCTCCCACCGCTCCACTAAAAGCATGTGCTATATGGGTTTTATTAAAAGCCCAGGGAGTTGCAATTATGTTGTCTGTGCCACTTTACTTTTCTGAACCACGAGAAAAGAAACTGCTGCATAAATGTGTGCTCCTTCAAGCTGTCTTGTACCTAATATCTGCTAATGCAAGGTATTGATCCATTCGTGAAAATGACTTAGTAGTACAAGGTCAGCCCAATTCCATTTTTAAATTCCACAGTCCTTACAACAACGATTGTTGAAGATATCAAACTAGAGCTGGGAAGTCTGGCAGCCACCTCGCACATGGGTGGGGATTTGCTGATGTTGATTGGCAGTATTTCCATCGAAGGCACTTAGCTGGTGCCATTATAACAGTACAAAGGATTCTGACAGCATCTGGTTTGGGCTTTTTGTTTGTTTGTTTGTTTGTATTTTTCCTCATATTAGGATTATGAGATAGACAGAGAAATAGTAAAACTGCTACAAGTCTTTCAGCTTAACCTGGAAAGTCAACCCATGGGCAATTATGTTAGGTGCCAGGCAAACACAAAGCAAAAAGACTGCTCATTATATAAAGAGCAAGTACAAAGTGCATACAAAGAATAGATGAAGCAATGGTAACAGAGTTCTCTGAGCTCCTGAGTTCTCGTAACTCATGATGGTGCTCCGCGGGCAATGGCATCACACACACTCAGCATAGAACTCTTGGTGCAAGGATTTCCTCACAGTCTAATAGCTAAGACTTCAGTCAGTTTTGTCCAATTGTGTTCTCTGTTTACGTTTCTAACACCATAAGACCTAGGAAAAGAAGGGAGGTGGACATTCAGAGCCTTATTATATTTGTCTTTTGGAGCTGCAACAGTGCAAATCAGACGCAAATTTTCTCATAGATAGGCCTGCTCATGCACATCGCAACCATTAGTTTTCTTACAGAATAATGAAGTTAGAAGTAGCTACTGGAAAATGTTGATGTAATTAAAAACTGAGTCTTCAGCTTGTTTTTCAGAACAAAATGCCCGCAATTTCATCTGGAGACACAGTCACATGCCTGTTTTAACTGTAACCATATGCATATCCAAATTTTCAAAAGCAACAAAATCATTATCTGCAGATGCATGCAGTTGAGAACAAAATTAAGTGGATGAGTCAACATAAGACCTGCGCTTAAAAGCACATCTGGAGTTTTCAGTGTATAGTACTCTATCACTGAAAGGTTGCTAAGTAGTATTTAGTTGATATATTTGCATGTTAATCAATTATGATTTGTCTGAAACTGCTGTGAGATGCTTAATGTTGCATTTGAAACATAGCAGATATCAGCAACACCTCAAGTATGTATAAAATATGAATGGAAAAGACCTATTCAGTCACCTAGCTCAGCTTCTCTTTGGCAGCAGTCTTTTCTATGGTATGGCAAATTACACCATGTATTACACACCAGCAAGGGTTCGAAGAAAGGGTACAACTTCAATATAATAAAGCAAGGAAAAATTATAAATTAGGGCAAAATCATCTCATCGTTAACAAACGTATTATCCCAAAATGAACGAGATGTTTAAAAGAGAACTGAGAAGTTCTGAGAAGAACTGAGAACTTCCTTTACTGCATCTTAGAATAGCCAGGGATTTATGGGAAAGCAGAAATAACATTTTTTTTAAAGTCTATGCACTAACAGAGAATACTATCAATAAATTTATTTCTTGATACTTATTAAAATCTCACGCATCTTAGGAAGATCTGTCTTTTAAGAGGCAGATGCAGAATTTCTAGCTGGAGGGTACAGACTCTTTAGAGGATTTTGGTGGATTTTCTTCTTTCCCTATATGCAATTTATTCTTTCACATACCTTACAGAAATACTTTACAGAAATCCCCAGCACAGCATATAACATAGTAAAAGTATTCCGTATTTTTACTGAAGTTATATTTGAACTCAAAGGCTCATTGTTTGCTCAGTTTAGCTACCTAAAAATCAGTCTTTCAGAGCATGTTCTCTTCTTCCTTGCATATTTATTACAGAAGCAGTAAAATAAAACAATCTATCTTTAAAATATCTAAATGTTTCTGAAAAAGAATTACTTTAAAAATACTAACAAAGGCTTCAGTTCAGATTCTACGCTGATGTTTTTGCCTGCAAGCACTTTGCACTGCCAAGAAATCTTGAAAATCCGCAATGTGACAATGAAAATAAGGAACAAATTCAGTTCTCATGAGAATCTCCAGAGCAAAAGTTTTTAAGATCACCTCTATTAACTCATATAACACACCTTCTAGCAGGAATATTAACTAGCTGATTAATCTATTGAAAGATTTACAAAAAATGCCCATCAGCTTCCCCCCTAGGCATTGCAGAGAATCATGGATTCCTGAAGTTTTAAACACCAAGATTATTCTTTGAGGCAAAGGAGTTTGATATTCACAGCTGTATGGTTGTTTACTTGATCTCTTCAGGAGACTGATTCCAGACAAGTCACATAATTCTATTCAGTATGAAAACTGTCACAACAGACATGTTTTTAAGTCTGGTCCTCTCATCCTGTTTAAGCTAATACAGGTTTTATTCACAAGAGTGTTTTCACTCCAAAAGGCCCTGAAAGTGAACTCCCTAAATGGAAAGTATTGTAATTTCATACGTAATGGCAGTAGTACAGAGCAATCCTTCCCAGTGTGTCTTATGAGAGCAGACAAGAGAAACTGACATGTCTGCATTAACAAGAAGTACAGTGGCTACCTCAACAGCAAAAAAACCAAAAACTTCAGGGTTGCAGGACTCAGAAGTGCAATCTATATGGCTTTCAATACCGAGATGACTGTGTGGGCATTTTTATTACATCTCTATTCTTCTACAGAAGGTCTCTGAGCTAAAAGATTTTAGCTGATGAACACAGCAGTAACATTTTCCTCTTCTTTATGTTAATAGTCCACAAAAGATTGTTCTTTGCAAGGTTAATTTCAAGTCCAAACTCACAAGGGAATGAGAATAATTAGGCCCATTTAAAAGAACTCTCCCCTCTGGCAGAGTCAATTGAATTATTTATACATTATCTTTTCTTATAATTGTACCTAGGACTGCATAAATGGTTGGGTTTTTTTTTGTCTAACTTTCAATAAATTTATAATACTTGTGTTTCGAGTTGGATAGACTGCCTGCACCTGTGACAACAGAGAATGGCTCACTTTTAAAATGCTTCGATGAGAAATTAATCCAGAGGGAAACAGAAGCATGTGGTTTGAAAGCTTTTACAGTGATACCGTATTGATTAAAACTCATCAGCTGAAGAAATAAAATTAGCTGGACAATAAATCTTGGGCTGAATCCTGCTACCCATTTCCACAGGAATAACTTCACTGACTACAGCCACACCGCGCTAAAATGTGAGTGCTCCTTAGCTGAGAATCAGTTCTATGATGCAACCCCTTTAGCTGCAATTCCTTCCTACATTCCCGCAACATTCCTTGCAACAGTTCCCATGTCCCTCTTTGCTGAAGGATCTCAGACTGCAGATAAAACCTAAAAATTCTAATGAGATGCTAAAGTGAAAAAGGAAACCCGTCTGATGCTGTTCAGATTGATTTCAGCTCTACTGAGCATTCTTTCCTTCTCTGACAGAAACAAACTTGAGAAAGTTTGAGATCATGACACCTCAAATGACATTCCTGGTACAAAATAGTTGTTTGCTACAGTCAGAAGAACTGACCCACGCAGACTGAAAAGCAACTCACTCTGCAGAGACCTGTAAAAATACATTTTTGCCTCTGCCTTTTTTTTTTTTTACCTAGATCACTCCACAAACACATCAGTATAGTGAAATCCCACCACTGTTCTGTAATGTACTATTAAAGCGTTTTGACATGAGTTTTGTGGGTTCTGGATTTCACTACATTCTTCATTGTCTGCTGCAACTCCAGATAATTTTCTTTTTTGTTTTTGCAATTTACTGTAAGTTTCTCAAAACCAGAAGTATTTTAATGCCTCTAGCTGTTGTTCCTTACCTCTGCAGGAACTACATAATGGGTATGCATCTCTATTTAGGGACAACTGCATTAGAGAAGATGGAGGGCTAGATAAAAAAGTAATCCATTAAAAGGTTAACAGAATCACATACTTATTCATTCAAATTGTGTATGGACAGGAATGATAAGTAAGGAAATTAGGTATACTGATTAACAAATTAATATTTTTTTAAACAATAAATCTGCAGCACAGTAATTATCCCAAGGCTATAGCTATGCTCAAATCACTTTAAATTAACTTCTTTAAAAACACCTCCAGAAAAAAAAAGGAAAAGAAAAAAAAAAGACGACTGGTCTTTGCCAAGAATGCAAAGGCCTCAGATATAATTGGTTTCTCACAGCCAGACTCAACTCCTTCCATTTATTTATTTTTACAAGACAGTTAGATGGGGGATATTTTCATAGTTATATCCCATGCCCTGAAAACACTGATATCTGATGCTCCAGCCATGGACTGCTTGCTTTTGCTGCAATGCATATTTGAGCATTCTGGATGGCCTCAGACAGCCATCTGATGCTAAACCACTGTTTAACTAGCTCTGACATCTCTCTTTCTGATATCAGATATAGTCTTTCATCCAATTCTACTTGACTGGCTGACAATCACATTCTTGAGATATGAGTCAACTCAAGGTGATGAGAACAGTTAAAAATTGATGGTTTCTGACAAGGATTGGGAGGGCAAAACAACACAAAAGTTTCAAAGACTACTTTTGCAAACTTTCTTATGGTTTTCATAGCTCTCTGAATCTGGAATTAGTCTTCCAAAAGTCACAGTGACTTCTCTCTGTTGCTTGAAAACAAAAATCCTTAAGGTTCTTAGAGTCACTATTCATGCAGTCTTGTGTGTTAGAATTATTATCTATTATTTGAATCACATCAGTTAGCTACAGATTAAGAGCACAGGATAATGTACAAACACAGGACTATCTCAGCTCTTAAAAACTCTACTCTGGATATTCTTTGGTATATGATGACCACATCAGAAATAAGAACATGCCCACATGTTGGGCATAATTTAACCTCAACAGAAGTAGAACCAATACAATGCCTATAACTTTCTGAATAATAGCGTCGTAGAAACTGTATCTATGACAGAGGCTCTAAGACCTTTAGGTGACCCCAGAAGTGGAGTTTCCTCCTGGCACTTTGCACTAGGGACACAGAATTTTTCTTACAGATGAGTCTGGTCAGAGTTCATGAAAGGCTCTGCTGTTATCAGGGTTTTATACAGTTCAGAGAAGATGGCAACTTATAACTACATATACTTATTTATTAATTTTATTCCACAGCTGACACCAAAAACATTCCTTACGTGTTTTAAACAAAAGAATCCCTACTGTATTATTCCTAATAAGCAGCAAAAACATATGTCAGGGGTTTTCCCAACTACCACAATTCTAAAATCCTCATTTTAGTGGTCAAATGGGATATTTTGCTTACAACTGAAAATTCTTTATTTTATCCCATACTTAGCCATAGTGCTTACAAAGAACAGGTGCTTGATGCATTATTTAATTACACACCCGTGGAGCCAGTGTGGTCCCCAGTCCAGCAGTCAGAAAATTCTTTCCTCCTTTTATATCCTTCTTAATTATTATTTATCTAGTATTACATATCCAATTAGTGTAGACCTCTACAGAATCTTAAACATATTAAAGAAAAATCAGGCTTTATTTAATCAGTAGAAAAACTCTACTGGTTCTCTAGAAACACTGTTCAACAGCTCCATTAAAATAATGATTGTGTTTTATTCTAAATTAGAGCTGCATTTGTCGAATGTAATATATATTAGATATTCTTTTTATGGTTTATACCTAACTTTAATATTGGAACTCCATCTAGCTTTGCTTGCACGCATCAGTGATGTTTGGTATGTAGTTCATATTTTAGCTTAAATAAAGTGCCACTTAATCTAAAATAGAATTTTAGATGGAAGTAATGGAAAGTGGGATGTCACCATGCAAGATTCAGATTCTGAGCTGAAATTCCAACAAACCTATTTAACTCTAACAATCTTTGTTTAAGTGAGTATAAGGTGGGGCTGAGACTGACTAGCTTCACATTTTTAGTATAATTATTTAAAAATAAATTTATTACAATGTATTTCATTGTGTTAAAGTACAACAAGCACTTCAGTTATGCAGAAGAGGAAAGATCCCTATCATGATTATTTAAAATGTAATTACTAGTAGATAAGAAATGACAACGTAACAAAGAACCCAACGGTTAAGTGTTGATATTGGTGTGAACTTTGTGTGTTAAAAGTTTAATATACTGGAATTTCTTTTCTCTTTTTTCTTTTGTTTTCAGCCTTTTTCTTTTCCATGCTCCCTGTTCCTTTGACTTAGCAGGATAGGGCACTTGAGCCTTTATTCAGCTTTTACAAGTCTTCCTCAGTTAGAGCACAGTTCAGCATTCACCAAAACATACAGAAAACCTCCAGCTCACAGTACTCCGATGTGAGCTAGGTGCCAAAATCTTTATTTTGACTATTACCAATGGTTTTTGCTAGAAGGCCAGTATTACCCTGCTGGAAAGAAAAAAATAATAATGGAGACCAAAGAGTACATTATATCTATCCAGAATCTAAGCCTGTTGAAAATAACTCTTTTTCCCTCAGTTATTCAAGTAGGAGTATTTTAATTAGGAGAGCAGAGCAACCGATTCTCATTAGCTACACGCTAACCCAACCATTTCTCAACAGTTACACTCTAAAAGAGCTTGCCAAACCATACAAATAGGATACATCTCCTGCAGTCTCTTCTGCAATCCCCTACTTCTGACTTCAAGACCTGATTTCAGCTGTGCAGATGTCTTCATTTGCCTCTAATGGAGAGAGACAGAGATAGATAAAGCCAGTGGGAGAAGGAGGGACTCTGGGAAGTGTAGAATACAAGAACACTATGAGGAAAGCTACTCAAATTTTGCTAGCAACAACTCAAATCAATTAGAAAAAGGCTCCTTGATGCAGTATACACCTTTTAAACACACAATGCAGATTGGCAGAACTTTTCTTGATAGAATAGGAGGCACTAAAATGTAATATACAGAGCCATCAATAAAAGAGAAATAACATCTTCCAGCTATCCAAACAGAGAGCGTACGCTTGAGGAAAACAGAGCTGAGGGTGGGGTAGCAGCAGGTTTTAATGCCGTTAAGGCTTTTTTTTCAAGAGCACGAAAAACACATTGTGAATAGTTTGTGCACAGTCACCGTGTCGGAGGAATTTTTATAGAAACAACCATATCTCACTGAAGGGCATAAACCTGTCAGCTTCCAGCTCCAAGAGCGCTGAGAGAAAACTGCATGTTTGCTCTCAGCTTAGCATTCTAATGCACAGCACTGAGACAGGGAACAGGAATTTTGCAAGGCGGCAGGCTGCCCCCAGGGCACGCTGTGATATGCCCTGTGCAATTTAGATGCACACTGGGTTGTACAAACTTGGTCTCCATCTATGTACTCTGTTATTTTGGTGATGTTATTTCTTTGCTTTTTGTTGTTGTTGTTGTTACTGTTGTTTATTTCTTAAGTAAATTAATTTCCCTAAGATACAGTGCCTAACGATCTGACTATCCATGATATGCTTCAAATACTGGAATACATTAGTCTATAAGAAGGCCCTATGGTGATTTGCTAATTAGCTTAACCCTTATGGGACAAAGAAGTAGGAATTTTTTATTAAATCAGGATAACACTGGACTATATTGATCTGACTGAGAAATGAGTATTTTAGTCAAGATGAGTCTCTAGATGAGTATATGCTGGAAACGGTGATGTTGTTTCCATAGCAATGCCATGACTGCCTCTGGAGTGAAATAGTGTGCTACCAGGAAATGAAGGGAGTTCAAGTGCTATGAGCTACATACTTCTGTGAGTGATCCAAATACATTCTCATAAAGAATATTTAGTGCAGCTAGATAGTCCAAAGATTGCTGCTGATGTGAAGTAAGCCTTATCAGTATGCTTCCAGCGCTGCAGTTTTCTCATTCAATACACCAAAGATGACTTATCTAAAGGCTTAAGCTATGGGCAACACTGCTAAGCCATTTCAGACTGAACATTAACAAATACAGCAACCTTTACCTCGCTTCTTTTCCAGTGAAGAGTATCATCTATAATTAAGGACACTGACTCTCATACTCCATAACACAATCACGCACATTAAACCTTTCAGCGAAGAAAAGCCTCATACGTGTAATTATTTACCAGCTGACCTTCCCCCTTCCTTTCCTCTCACCTCCTCCTCCCTGTCCTCATCCTGCTCAAACAATACTAAGCAAATATGCTTGCAAGTGGGAAGTCGTGTACAAAAGTTTTGCATATTTCACAGGAAAGTTTACAGTCATAGCATAAAACTCACCTCTCTGTGTTTCATCCCAGTCACTGTTTATGCTAATATAAAAGCAAACCACAAAGTCACTAACTGTATTTTGCTTGCCTAAGCACTACATATTCCGAACTACATATTTTGATCAAATTTTGCAAAGCTGAATTATTTTCCAAGGGAGCCAGAAACAGAACTAACTTAAGATCTGCACTGCTTTGTCTTTTTGTTTTCAAATAAACAAAGAATTCTTAGTGATTCGTAAAAGTGCTAAAATAATGGTTATAACCTAAATAAAGCCATTATAACCATTCTCAACTAAAATTTTACAAGACAAAGTATTTTATTTGAAAAAAACCCTTGCACATCACTGTTAATCTGGCAGTTTTTCTCCAGCCTTTCCCAAGTAATTTGTAAAGATGTTGAAACATCAGCTGAATGTCCAGAAGCTCTACCGCTGTATTTGTTGTGCCATTGTCACATCAGCCTCTTGGGTAAATAGATTGCAGTTCATTATATGCAGCACTGCTGTCTCTGAGGGAATGTAGAAAGCCAAGTATATACCACTGCCAGATCCCTTATTAACAAGTGCAACTTCAGAGCTAAATATTTTCTATTTACTGTTTTAAACGTTTCAAGGAATCAAGCAAAACAGCAAGATGTTTCACTTCCATTTTACATCTAGTAAGAAAGTTTGAAGCAAGCATTTTAAAAACTCAGTCTCCTCTTGTCTGTTTTCTTAACTCTTCTGCAGAACAAAGCACCAAACACAGCAACATTCAGGCTGGATATTAGGAAAAAAATTCTTCTCTGAAAGAGCAGTAAAGCACTGGAATGAGCTACCCAGGGAGGTGGTGGAGTCACCATACCTGGAAGTGTTCAAGAAAAGAGTAGGTGTGGCACCTGGGGATATGGTTTAGTGGGCATTGGTGGTGATGGGTTTACAAGTGAACTAGATGGTCTTACATGTTCCAGTTAGAGTGCAGTTTTGTTACTGGACAGATTGCAAAATCTACTGGGAACCGTGATGCTGCAATTTTACAAGAACTTAAAGGGTCCTATATAGGGAAAGGGGCGGGGGGGGGGGGGGGGGGGGGAAGGAAAAAAAGAAGAAAGATACCTGCCACCGTGGCCAGTATAGCAAAACAGGCTGCCATCTAAGATTGACCATCTTTTTGCTGATGTTTTTGCCAGTGTTCTCTCTTATCACTGCCTAAACTCTCTCATGACCATCTGACAGGTATTCATTCACAATGTCCACATATTAAAAAAAGTAGTAAGATCTGTATCTGAATCCAGGATAAAATACAGTTATTCCAAAGTACCACAAGTATCACAAGTATAATTCACAAGTATCCCAAACTTTAGAAACAAAAAGTTTCCCATCCTAAAACTCAGAAACATAGACTGATTTCTCCCCCAGTCAGCAGTTTTAGAACATCCTCAGACACTGAGCAGGTTACTTACTACAAACTGTGTAGTGCTGTAAGGGTTAAATCAGTGATTCAACTACAAACTCTAGAAAACACACTTGTTAGTAAATATTCCACAACAGGAATATGCACGCAGTACACACAGCTGTGACTGAATACAACAGATGAGCATGCACAAGTAGAGACAGTAACATTCTAAATAGTTATTCAATCTCAAGTACCTTTGATGTCCATGTTGTATCAAAACCTATGGTAGCATTTATGATCTTGAGACTGTTTTCCAGCTCTTCGCAGGCACACTGCTAGTTTGAAATATCTTTGTGGAGAAGCACTTTAGAAGACTACATATAAACGTTTTCATACAAAGGGTAAATGAATTAAAATACTGTTAATCAGGCTATGAAATTTAAAGTTCTCGTAAAGAATTTCTTTAAATTTTCTGCCTCAATTTCCTCATCCACAAAATAGCAGATAAATTTATCTGTCTACTGGCCCCTTACTTTTTGTGAAGATTAGTTGTTCAATGTGTACAAGAGAAAGGAAAATATATACATACATACTAAGAATTACCTTATACCACCTCATTCACAACAAATTAACAATAAAAAAAAATCTGAATGTATCAATGTTCTCATAGTAATGTTTTATTCTCATGTATTTACACACATTTGGGGTTTGAAAATTCATTTGGATCTGATATTTCAGTCACTAAGCTCTTATCATGAGAAACAAGTCATAAAAACCTCAGGTCATCCTCATGAACTGTAACTAATATCTGTTTTGTTTCGTTTTTGAAGTTCTCAGAAAAATTTATTCTCGCAATCCGTATTTTATAAAACAGCTTTTAACACAACAATAGGGACTGCCAAAAGCAAAGACTTACGGAAGTATTCAGGAGTGTGGTTTGGTTATCACATACAGACATACAGAGACTGCTGCTCTCATTCTGACTCATTGCTCTGATTTAGAAGAGGAAGAAAACACCCATCAGGCAGCTACAAAAGTGCCCAGGAGAGACATAAGAGTGGAGGGTGAAGCTACAGTGAAAAGGACACTGTGAGAAGCCATACTGCTACACCATAGAAATGTGCTGGCAAAAGGATTTCTCACTCTGTCCTCTCATATGAAAATACAGAAGTAGAGTTGCTTGCGTACCAAAGACAACACTGCTGAGTTTCAAAGGCCCACCTAAAGATTGATCCTAAAAACAATCTTGTTAAAGAAGGCACCACTGATCTCACTTAATGTAGACAGGTGAAAGGCAGAAAAGGAATATCTCAATTTGTTTCCAGACTCATATTACATAAGGATAAATGCACCTGTCATTTGATACTGCAAAGGCAGTCCCATTTATTTGTTTTAAGGACATCAAGAATTGCTTCACTTGATATACTTTTTCCTCCAGGCCAAGCTCCAGAGATTACCTAGCCTACAGATCGAGAAACATGAAAGACCAGTAGGAACAGGAAAAAGAGCTCTTTAGGTTGGCAAAAGGAATTTGTCCACAGCAGAACAACAATTTCTCTTCAATATTTAATAGTCCTTCACACAATTCCATGGAGAAATATTCTAATTCCTCTTGAAATAAAACCAAACAACAACAACAAAGGGAGTACAATATTCTGAGCCGGCTCCATAATCTATTTCTTGTCTTTCTCTTCCCTTATGTTCTGCAATGCACAGAGAATCACTTCTCTTGTCTTCATTTTCTCCGGCTCCTCCTGCACTGTGCAGTGTAGGGGCAGCCTCCCTGACTGGAATGATCCCACAACACGGCTTTCAGGATGATACCAGCACTTGATACAGCAGTGACTGCATTAACTCCAAACACAACTCACATGAAGCAGGTAAGCCTAATCCCCAAACTATGCACATCTTAGACATAAGGGTTTTGTGCAGCAGGGTAGCTGAGAACAGGGGACAGAGGAAGGAGAGGCCTTTCAGGAAAAAAAATAATAATAATAATAAAAAAAAATTGAGTAGCTCAGCATGAAATGTCTTCAGGAAATAACAGTATGAAACATGCTAGTCAGGTGGATAGTTATCATTCAGTCACCATCAGTTTTCTGTTCATGTGTCATTAACCAACTCCAGGACTGCTGTTTTTCACAGAATTCCCTAAATTTTGCAACCTTTTAGCTGTCCTTTATGATATCTGAGCATTTTCTGTTACAAATACTGCCGGGATTCTGGTAAGGGTAAGATATATTTATAAACCTGCAGAAGAAATATTTTAAAATGTCTCTCCTAAGCTCCACTAATGCTATCAACACTGAGCAAGGTACCACAATAAAGGATACTGAAGCTTCTATCTGTGATTGCCAAATGCCAGAGATTAATCCTGAGATCATCTGCTGACATGTATGTCTCACAGTCACTGTTGACAGATATTGAGTTGACATGATAGGTGTGACCATTAGCAAAGATTCTCCGGGGAGTGACTTCTACCATCAAATCCATGGGTTTCAATACAGGCACCTGCCAAAAAACAAACCACAGATCAGAAACAGAGTAAGATCTTAAATAATTTTTTTGCTAGCATGATGGAGAGCAAGTATTCAAAGATTGTGACATTATAAAACTTCCCAGTAGTGTATGCAAGTTAAATTTCTCCATGGATGAATAGTTGGGCAAGACCATCCCTGACAACAGGGAAGGGACAGACAAGAGTCATGGAGAGCTAGGCAGAACAGTGGAAAGCTTGGGCCACTGGAAGAGAGGCACTGACAGCTGCCACAGTGCAGACCAGTCCCATGTCTCACAATTGCAGAAGGTTCTGGCTCCAGCAAACAATGAACTCCCAGTATTTTGTTTTTCCTATAGTCTGCTGTAAATAACTCGCATTATTTCTTTTCCTACTTTATCTCAAAAAAAAAGTCAAGCAGCGAAAAGGTTATAATCTCTGCAGAACGTAATAAATACAGTCTTAGAAAACAAAGCCAACTGATCATTGCACCCTTGTTATTTCCCTGTGTGTCACTTCGATGTCACGCTTCGAAATCTAGACAATGCCAGTTTATTCCCTGTTGGTAAAGCATTAAACACAGAAATGCAGCGATCCTCAATTGGGAATATACGATGTAGCTGAACATGCATCAGAAACAATCTATCAAACATGCAAGATCATTTAAACAGAAACACAGAAATCTTAAAGCTTTGGGTTTAACTTGCTGCTCCAGCAATAAAGCAATGATTCTCTCAGTCTTTGAATTCTCAGATTACAAGCAATCCTAAATGGCTTTGTTTGCTTAATGATACAGAACAGGTACTCCATTCTGCCTGAATTCCATTCATGTAGATCTTTAGACTTTGGAGGGTATTTTTTTCCTCAACGGACAATATTGGCTTGGTTTGCAGGTAGGAGTTGATTGTTTCTTTTTAAGATTAGTAAAAATAATAGCATTTGTACAACACAGCCTTCTAGTTCTAACCTTTAGTCATCTCCTTTGGAAAAACACCTGAAGTGAATTCAGCCATTAAAGTGTGACAGCAAAAATCTACTACAATATGAGATTGACGACTGAACCCATCAGCAATGGAGAGCTTCACATTCGTTGGACTTCTGCATATCTCCAGAAAGAAGACAATTCTTTTATACTACTGTAATAACGATGAAACTGAAATTTGCTGTACTAACTCCGTTACTCTGAATGAGGTGAGTACCCTGTTTAATATTAATTACAAGTAGGCTTCTTCCAGCACACTAAGTTCCATAACCTTGTGTGAAAGAATGTGAAGTCATGCTGAGAGAATTTTATCAGGAAAATCTCTAAACATTTCTGTGATGGTCACTATATCATAAAGGATTTGTGACTTAAAAATACATTACAGATTCAAAACTGTACAGTCAGCCAAAACTTCAAGAATAATTGCAAAAATACTTAACACTAGGTAGATACTTAAATCTTCTACTGACTTGGTGCCCATGACTATCTGTCTTCTTCATACAGGAGCAACCAGGACAAAGACAGCATCTTACCTGTAGTGATGTTACTGTAGAAAGATCTTTAAGCTTTCCTTCTTCATCTTTTAAGTTGTACCCCTCTGGCCTCTTATCCCTTTCAGTAATTTTCCATAACTTGATTGTTTTATCTTTAAAAGAAGAGACAAACAGCTTTCTGTCAGCATAGGGATTCTGAACATGGTTACTCACCTTTCACAAAATACTCCTTAAAGAAGTTTCTGCACCTTGGCTTAGCCATGTTCCATGCTGACACAGTCTGGGTCCCTAAATCTGGCACATTCAATCAATGATGCCAACTGGAAAAAATACTCATAAAGCACATCCCATACCCTGAAGTGAGTCAGAGGGCCCTGACAGCTGACAGACCCTGCAAAACACACGCTGCTCTCATATCCAACTCAGCAGTTTGCAGGCAGAACATACCAAAACCATACAGGGCTTCCTGCTGAAGGTCAGACTTGCAAAGACAAATCATCTAGGAAATAACTAAAGCCTGTTAGCTAGGTTCCTTCTGAACCACACAAGAAAAGAGACCAGTTATACCTGCTTGGCTTGCTGTGGGAATGGGCAGAGGTGTATTGGTATAACATTGTGAGTTCTAGCAAGAAATGACCGTGTGAAGTATGAAACATTTTGATCTCCTAACAAAGGATATCAACAGAAATAATATTAGAAAACATCTTGTAAGGGTAAGAGAGAGAGAAGTGGAGAGAAAAATATATTAATATCACAGATACTGTGATTGGATCTGAATTGAAGGAAATTGAATTAAACCTAAACTCTCCCTTTTCATGATGGATAAGATGATCATTAAGAATATCACGATAGAATAAGGATGCCCCTTGTTTAGCGAAGAGTTTTTTAAACACTTCAGATGGAATTTCTCCTTCTTTTTGCACATTAAAGCTGCAGATTTCCCTGATACCATCTACTCCCGCTCCAACCTTGCACCCAACCTGGCAAATTTAGGCAGAAAAATTGATGTCCTTTAATTCTCCTTCTATAGATGTATATACCTTGTCCTGACCTTCTAATAGTTGTTTCACACATCTCTTCGTGGAGCAGCCAGACTTTCCATAGCTTCTGCATGTCAGATGCTAACCTCCATTCCTGCATCTTATCTCTTTTAGTCCTTTCTTCTTCCTTCACCCTTCTCTTCCCAAAATTCCAAACACTTCTTTCAAATGCTAGCACATATTATTTTAAAAGTAATATATCTGAGTACAGAAATCCCTCCTCATTTCTATAGCAACTTTATCTTTGAACTCTTTTTATTTTAAAAATCAACCAGTTGCTCCACTGCTCAGAGCACTTTTTTTAGTATGCATCCATTTTGGGTTTGTGTAGCAAGGTTTTGGTACTGGAGGGTTGCAGGGGTGAGCAGAGCCCAGCAGCTGCCCCATGTCGGATCAGATGGCTCCAAAAGGGACCTGCCACTGGGCAAAGCTGAGCCACGAGTGACACAGGCTGTGCCTCTGTGAGAGCAGATCTAAGAAAGGGAACAACTGCTGTTCAACAGCAGCTGGGAGAGGAGTGAGGAATGTGAGAAAAACAGCCCTGCAGGCACCAAGGTCAGTGCAGAAGGAGGGCAGGAGTTGCTCCAGGTGCAGGGCAGAAGTTTCCTGCAGCCCAGGAAAGGCCCACTGAGAGGCAGGCTGTCCCCCTGCAGCCAATGCACACCATGTGGAGATGTCCACATGCAGCCATGGAGCAGCCCTGAGGGAGGTACAGCACATGTACCAGCAGAAGTAGGGTTTGGGCCGGAACTGCAACCCATGGAAAGGAGCCTGCAGTGAGGCAGGAATATAATTATAACTATATAATTATATATCTCTATAAGCACCTGAAGGGAGGTTGTAGTGAACTGGGGGTTGGCCTCTTCTCTCGTGTAGCTGGTGATAGGACTAGAGGGAATGGATTCAAGCTGTGCCTGGGGAGATTCAGGCTGGACGTTAGGAAATACTACTCTGAAAGAGTTGTCAGGCACTGGAATGGGCTGCCCAGGGAGGTGGTGGAGTCACCAATCCTAGAGGTGTTCAAGGAAAGTTTGGATGTTGTGTCGAGGGACATGGTTTAGTGAGAACTATTGGTGATGGGTGGATGGTTGGACTGGGTGATCTTGTGGGTCTTTTCCAACCTTGGTGATTCTACGATTCTATGAATTCTGGGAGAGCTGCTGACCATGGGGACCCATTCTGGAGCAGTTACTAAAGGATGGGCCCTGTGGTACTGAGCTATACTGAAGCAGTGCTTGAGCAGCCGCAGCTTGTGGGAAGCCCACACAGGGTCAGTTCAGTAAGGCTGACATTCTGCGTGAGTGACTCCATGTGGAGCAGGGGGAGAGAGTGACGATGGAGGAACTGCAAAGATGAAGCATTATGGACTGATGGCAGCCCCCATTCCCTTTTACCCTGTGCTGCTTGGAGGGAGGTGGATGGGAGGAAATTGGTTTTAGTTTCTCACTGCTCTAGTCTGTTAGTAATATGAAATAAACCACATTAAGCTCCCTATGTTGAGTCTGTTTTGTCCATGCTGGTACTTGGTGAGTGATTTCCCTGTCCCTGCTTCAACCCTTGAGCCCTTTTTCATTGCATTTCCTCCCTCTCTTCCTCTGAGGAAGGGGAGTGAGAGAGCGGTGTAGTGGAATTCAGCTGCCCAGCAGGGTGAAACCACCAAAGCACTTCCTACAGATATTGATCAATCTACAGAACAAGTGGTTATTTCCATTTGCAGCTGAACAGTTGCAAAAAAGTTCAATTCATTTCATTTGTATCAGTCATGTTGTTAATTACTAAAAAGTACATACAGGGTATGTCATGTACTTGGGACTTTTATTACAAGTAAATGTGCTTTTCTGCTCATCTAGTCTAATATTTTTAAATACAGTGATTATAAAATATGTAAGAAGAAAGTGTGTTTTCCATTGCTGGACTTGACTGCTATTGATAAAGCTATCACTTCCCTGAGAGAAAACTTTCAGTGGTTAAGGATGTTGTGTGTTGGTTTTCTTCTTGCTCATCTGCCTTCTGGACTTTAAAAACCTCCCTAGAAATTCTAAGTATGCTTATGTTTCGCAAAATATAGAAACATATCTGTGAGGTTCAGTATTCCCTCAGTCTCAAGGGTGTTGTGAAGTTGAAATTAATTAATGTCTAATAAGAAATCTCAAAGCTTCAGATGAAAGGATGCGTATGGGTCAAATTGTGATTTACTCAATGTAAATCAAATAGAAAGTCCCAATATATTCTGGTACAAAAGATACCAATGAATCTTAATAATTTAATACTATACTACAAAATTAGTTCAGTTTACAACGCAAACCAGGAATTTGCTAACTGCAAGCACTGCAAATCCACAGTGGGATTTGAAAGCCTTGCTGACTTCCTTCTGCCTCCATTAATTAAAACAATGCAAGCAGAGCTTAGCTGATATCTTACTGGTAATGTGTGAACTGCAAAAGAACTCTCTAATAGCAAGGTGACCCGTGAAGGAGCCCTTAGAAGGACAGAAACAGATTTGGGAAAGTGCAGACCTGTCAGGTCTCATATAATGAAGGTGAGATTTAGATGGACTTGCCTCTCATGCTTTCCCTAACACTGGGATGCTCCTTCCTGCAAATTCAATGGACACCTCCTACCTGCACCTGGGCAAAGAGCATGCTCCACAGAAGTTTTATAGGATGCTCTTTCATAGTTCTCATTTTTCTGACAAAAACTGTGCTTTGGATCCTAACCTAGCAGAGGGCTCATAAACAGGTAAAAATATAAGCCAGTACTCAAAGTGTTTCTACAACTGGACCAATGTAAGTATGGATAGCAGACAAGCCTTCACACTTTACAGGCTGGGGGAAATACTATTTTCCACTTCTAACACGCATGGAATTGATAGAAATTATAAGTGTATTCTCACCGAAAGTATGTGTGGCAGCAAGAAATTCAACAAGGGTCTTCTGTACCCTAAATCCGTAACTATTTTATGACTATGCCACAAGATGAATTTTTCAGACTTCAGCCTTACTGTGCCAGGACACCATGAGTTCTCCTTAACACAGAAACACATCTGCAACCCCAAGCCAACATCCACAGGCTACGCCCACCCAGGATTCTCCACAATTAGGAAGAGGGCAAAACATTATGCTGGATCTTAAGCTGGCAAATGGTGACCAAATATTTCCTAACTGACAGATGTATAAATTAGGACCCATTCAATTTCTTCCAACTACATCACACCTGCATCTCTCCTCTTAGCAATGATCCTGCATTTTCTTCAGCAATAGGCCTTAAGCATGTGGAAAGATGAGTTAGTATCAATTTCTTATTATTATTCCCACTGTAGAACTTAAATAGAACATTCTGATGATAATGAATGAAGAGAAAAAGAAATTCATTTATCTCACCTACCTTCATTTACGCATCTGCAAAGAATAAAAGTTATGACAAATACAGCAGACAAAATTCTAAATTCCCAGTGAAACACAGTTGCTGAATATGGTGATGTCTTTTTCACAAAACCAATTTCAAGATAGCATGGCACACAAAGAGCAAAAATGGGTAGCGCTCTAAACATCAAAAGGAAAAACCTTGTGACTGTGCATCAAATGCATAAACAACAGCTACCAGAGTCAGTATGGCAGTCTCAGTAAACTCTGACACATGAAATCACTAAAACAGTAAATCAAAATGAATGAATGCAGAATTTGAATATATGCAGCCAGTGCTAAAATGGAAAAGAGCAAAAGGTTATGCCCAATATATTCTCTTCTATCTTACCATTTGTTGATAAAAGTGAGTGAGCTGCATTTTGCTGTGGTAACCACTTGATCTTGTTTATTTTTTCTTCTATCTCCAAGCTCTTCAAATAATCAAATTCAGGTTCATGGCTCTGGAAAGTGCTGTAAACATTGTACTCCCCCTGACTGTAAGGCTCATTTTTACTCTGTGGAGAGTAAGAACAACAAAAACGCGTGTTTTATTATGGCAATATATTTTCTCCTGCTCTAGGGGAAGTTGTATTAGCAGCCTTATAAATACAAAAATATTGAATGTATAATTAAATTTCTCATTTAAAGCATGAGATCGACAGATCTGTTTCTACAGGAATGAAATTTCCCGTAAGTATTGAAGCAGCATTTAATAAGGGACAGAATTTTCGAAGAAATGTCAATTGTTCAGTAGAGCTTTGTACAGAAGATGCTGTGCACGGACTAAATTTAAAACTGGAGCAGAAAAGATAACACAGCACAAACACTGTTTGAAATTGAATAACTCCATCAAAGAGGCAAAAGCTATTAAAACAAAAGTAAAATAAAGACCACCACCTCTCTTCTTAGCTTAGAATTTTGGAGCTCTGAAGTTTTCTTGTTTGGAACAGGAAAAAGAGTAAACTTCTGATGGAAAAGACATTTGCCTTCTTTCCACATTCTTTTTTACTCAATCTTGAGATTATAAGCATGTTTTTGGTTTTTTTTTTTGTTAGATCTAATTAAAGTACTAACAATCAAAAAGGGTTTTAGCAAGCTATTAAGGACTAACTCACATACCTCTGGTTCCCTTTGGAATATAACAACCCGACCCCCCTTGTCACCAGTAGCCAGCAGTTCTCCAGTGTGGTTAAACTCAACTGTAGAAATAATATCAGCTAGAGGGGAAAAGAGAGAGAATAAGGAAAATTTTAGACTGCTGCTAAAACACAAAGCCATTAGGAATATCAAGCACTCCACAAAAAAAAAAAAAAAAAAAGAGGGATTTGAAGGAAAATGAATTCAACAGCAAGACACTAATGCAAACAGGCTGCATGCCATTAGAATCCAAGGTTGCTACACAATGAAACAAGTGCAAATGTAAGGAGGCAAACTTGTGTTTCCAGCACATCTGCAGCCTGGAGATCTCTAGAGGAGTTAAAATTCAGGAAAAGCAAACCCAGACTCCTATAAAGCTTTTTCACTACTGGAGATAGTAGACAGTGTTGGCCCCCTGCTACTTCCTCGGCAAGGACCAACGTAAAAGCTTATTCCTGCTGCAGGTATTATTTATTCTTTACCTCTTATTAGGGTTCCAATAAAACCCTGAGCACGAGTTTACTATGTGTTTGAGCCAACAATAAAAAGGCAAAGTACACGTGCCACAGAGAACTGCTCACTGTGCCATGCTGGCAAGAGCCCATTCAAATCAAAAGAGTTTTCAGTAAATCATTTCAGCACCATAAAAATGTGTCATCAGAAGATAAAAAGATCGCGCTCTTTTCTTTTTCTAATTTTCAACAATTCTCTTTCCCTAAGCAATTGCATCAGCTTATACAAGAAACCTCATCAAAACCTGAGGCCAATCTTGAGCACAAAATACTAAACATCAGAATGAGAAGGGAGAAATTGATAGGAGCAAAAGAACTGGCTCTTCTGCTTGTCTGACAGCAAATGCGAGAATCATAATCCACTGTTAATCTTACACTATTAGCATAATTTAAATTAAAATGCCTAGTGCAATAGTAAATTAAGAAGCCATCACATATACAATCACAGACAAACGCAGGGTATCACTCAGGACTACACGTATGAGTTCTCTATAATGATCAGTATGCACTCAGCAGAAACATGGGCCACATTTTTTGAGGCATCCATGGTCAGTATCTCCACATTAGGCATTAAAAGCTGTGGTTTTTAAATGTGTTCATCGTTTATATCGAGAACAATGGGGCTACGGCAGGTTAAGCTCTTCTGAAAGCCTAGACCCAAATGAGTTCACTAAAATTTAAAGGAATTAAAATAACAAGTGGATGCACCATTTATTGGATGCATTTTGTGAACTGAAAACATCTGCTCCTATTATTCCTCTAATAAACTAGCAGTTGAGTGTTAGAAAGCTCTTATTGCCAGTAGCTCTCATCAGCAACACAGTTTCCAAAAAGCCAGATTCTTACTGGAAGGTTATAAGCACCACCTGAAGAAGGAAAACCATACTCTAATAATGATAAAGCACCTCCTTTGGTCTTTTTAAGAAATCTCCATCGTTCAATTCTGTTTGTCTCTCTAAAGAAACATTCATCTTTTTTTAATTTTCACTACACATTAACACGTAAAGAAGGGAGGGAGGATCGTAAAGTATGGATGCAATTAATTCTTTTCTCTGAATGAAACATATGGATGCATAGCCTTTGAGAGTAATGGAATACAACAACTTGCAACATCTTGGGCATGAACCCAAAGCTTCTCATAGCTGATATTCTTTGATTCTTTATGCAGACCTCCTTGCAGACTGTATTTCACAGGTGATTATCCCAGCTGCTCTCACCTTACTAGAGTATAGGAAGAACAGAGAGGCTACGTCTGATGATGCTCTGGGGCTCAGGAGGGGCTGGGTTGGATCTAATAAATACTTAACATAAAAAAAAAAACTGATCAACTTTCTTGGCATGTAAAGTTCATTCATAGTTCTTACTAAGAATATGTCTTAGTTACTTTGTTCTTATCCTGCAAAACTCTCCAATGGTAGGTGTGAGCTCCAGCTCATAAAACAATATCTGCATGGTTTTAATCATCTGAAGTTGTATCCGACCCCAACCAAACAGGCAGAACTGCAGACAACTTATATTGACAGTTCTTTTAGAATGGACACTTACCTCCAGCATGCATGGGCCAAGAAAGAAAAGAGGAGGGGAGGAGTGTATTAAAAAAATGTGTGTATTGGTGTACATACTCAGGCATACGTAATGCATAAGTGACCTTCTCAACAGATCACAAAAAAATCACATGCAAAAGTAATGAATGGCCTTTACATTAGTATATGTGAATATACTTTCTGTTGGCTTGAAATATTTCCACAATGGCATGAAATTGTCTGTAAATGGTCAGAAGATACTACAGAAGGCATCTCTAAATGGTCACAAAGCACCACAGACACTTCAGCCAATGCCCAGTGAAGTCAACAGGAGTAACTGCATAGTCATCAACAGCAACCAAAACAGGGTAATAATAAAACCTCTGTATTTATTAAAATATTGTGTGCTGTTAAGTGATTATTGTTTAAATAGAAGCAGCTACACGTAAGTATCTCTGGGCAGTCCATTGTGATATAGTCCAATGCATAATTACCTCCCTCATAAGCTGTTTCTCCCAGATGCATCTCTCCTTTCAATAAGAGAAGGGAATTCTTAACTGGAAACTGCCCATCGTTTTTAAATTAACTTGTTCTTAAAAGAAGATCAGAACCAATATTCTGACCTTATATGGTATGCAGCTTGTTGGTAAAAAATTAGCCTGGAATTGAAAAATCACTTTTATTGATCCTGTAAATAACAGCTGAAAACAACAGCCAAAATATCTTATCCAACATACCAGTTCAGCAGGCAAGCATTAGTCATGCTGTTTTCATAAAGATTAGCTGAGGTGGCTCTTCCTAAGACAGACGAGGCAGGAACAGAATCAATCCACAGAGCTTTTCATACCCCTCTGCAGGACATTCCCCTACATCTTTGTCCATGGTATAGCAACATCAGCCACTATGGTCTCCCTAGACTCTTACACTGGGGAATGAGTATGCAGAGAAGCAAACTCCCAGCGAACTACCCTCCCTGGGATATATAAATGCTCCACAATGCAAGAGCTGGTGAATTTGCATGTACAGCAAGTCCTTGGTAAGAGATGATTGAGATGAAAGGCTTCGTCCTGCTCTACACCTTCCATCTCCTAGCACTATCAAGCTTGGCACTATGATTATATGAAACAGAGATAATTTACCTATTAAGAATAATTACAGGTAACTTCAGTAGCCAATGTTGACAATTAAACTGCAAATTTCAACTTTAATGCAATATTAATCTTCCTGATCTGTCTATAAATTCCCTGCTTTTTCTACACAGATATGCATATAAATTTGTATTTAAAAGACACGATGCACAGCATTTTTACACAACTTAAAAACACAAGTTTAATATTCAGTATACAGACGCTGGCTGAGAAAAACACACAGAAAACCTTCAAAGGATAAGACAACACTCCAGGGAGGTACACACCTGCCCCTCTTCTACATCCTGCCACAGCAAATTGTTCCAGCAGGCACTACACATTACAGACCTCATTCCTTAGGCCGATTTTACAGATTCACAGAAACACAACACTAAAGCCTAAACCAACAGGATTATTTTACAGGTTTTTAATAGTTTCTTCCTTGGATTTAAGTAAAAGGTAACACAGGCCAGGTAAAATACCTTTACAATAACTGGAGAACTCATATCTGTGTAATACATTTTTCTATCACTTAGGGGGACTCTACCAAAACTGTTCACTATGCAGAACGAGAGAAAGCCTAACTTACTTTACTCATCTTCACACCCAAGCGTTTTTGGTCAGAAACCTCAAGCAACTCTAAGAAAAGTTCAACTGCACTTTTCTGTATGTTACTTTTACTAATAAACTTCTACTTTTCTGAGGACCTTAATTTGAAGGCACTGGTACAGTTTATAAGTATTACTTTGGCTTCAGAAGATCAGGCAAGCAATGAAATTTTCAAAAGTATTTCATCCAACAGAGAAATGCATGTTTTTGGAGCAAGTTTTGAGGGAAAGCATCATGATGCAAATGCATAGGGAAAAGATGATCAGACAATATAACATACAGCTGAGCAGTGCTATAATCCTGATAGAGACTTAAAGGATTTGCAATGAGCCAGAATACTGTAATTAACGTCAGTATTTTTCTAATAAAAGGTCGTGAAATCCCACTGATGAGAATAGGAGAGAACATTTCCTTAATACTTCATCCACCACAACCAGCATCACAACACGGGGCCTTTAAAGCAGCATCTAGGCCACGTTTTTGTTGTGTTTTCCCAGTGGCTAGAAGGCAATCTTGTAGTCTACAATGTTTCAACCAAGTTCTGACCTGGCCTAACCTTGGCTTGTGAAATCCAATAAGATCACAGCACAATCTGGCATGGCTGCAAGCAATGTTCAGTCATACTGATACTAAGGTCCCGAAGGAACAAAATCTGGAAGAAACAACAAAGCAGCTTGCAACAAAGAGAGATATAAAACAAGAGGACAAATGGTAGATAAAAGATGAGAAATATTACAGTAACTCATAAGAAGGGAGGCCATTAGAATGCACTATGTTGTTGGAATTTAATTTAGACTTGGTAAAAAGAAGAAAAAAGGTAAATAAAAAATTGGGTGAAAGAGCCCATTTCCCTTTTATCAAGCTGAACTTTCACAGCTAGAAAGCAACATATGCAAACCCCAAAGGTATGAGGGTCGGATGGATCCTTCTTTTCTGAAGCAGCTGGCAGAGGGATCTCTGACAACAGAAGTTGCATACATGGCACAAAAGGCTCTGTAGCATGCACTCACTCTTGTTCACAGCAGTGCTGTGCAATTACACAGCATCAGGAACCACCCTTCAAAATGCAAGGAAGTAAAAAGGAAAATCTCACATATCGCACTGCCCACACCTTGGCTAACTAAAAGCTGATACCCCAGAAAGCCAACTCCACTCTACTGGAAGACATTTTGTTCACAATCTTATCACCTTTCCATGCTATCAAAGCAGTGTAAGACAAGCAGTATTCAGCTGAATGGCCATTTGGGAAGGACAGATGAGAGAAAAAGAGAGTATGAGCATGCACAAAACAGAAAGTGTGTGTGGACTGTGGAAAAAAAAGCAGCAAAAAAAGTTGATGTGGGAGACAGAGCATGTGTGAGAGCTTGAGCCTGAAAGAGCACAATGAAATGCTACAGCAGAAGGTAGGAAAGCAGTCTGAAACAAAGGATCTATCTGCCACTTTGCCCCGACGTTGTTTGCCACCCTGCTAAATCACACTCTATAGCTTTTCTTGTTCATTTTGGCTTTAAACCCACATGATTGTGCTACAAAATGGTGTTTGTTCCATGCTACATGGACAATGGACAATACAAAACACAACAGGCAGCTGATTTTGGAAAAGGCAAACTCTGAACATAGGTGCTAATAGTGTAAGTGCACCAGGGATCAGTGAAACAAGGTGATCAATCAATAGCAGAACAAAGTCCAGAGAAGCGTGTCCCTGCACTTTGTGTCACTGCTTTCCTAACTGATGCCTTTCTTGGCTTCACGGCCAGCAAGAACAAATATATTGAGGTCAGTATCCATCAGCCCCATTTAATCCTGTCAAACAAGAACAAGGAAGTTTATTGGGCCAAGTATCACCTTTCTTCCTGAGTATAATAATATCCTCCTGATGTGAAATCCAAAACTACAGGGCTGAATGCTGACTACCTCCTGAAAGGCGGCTTTAAAAAGAAGTTTCACTCTGGGAGAGTAGTAAAGAATAGTAAGAAAAAATAATGAGTAAAAAATCTTCTAACTTCAAATCCTTAGCAGCGCTGAGTAAATCTTTCCCTTTTTTTCTATCTTCTGAGTTTTAGAAATGCTATAAATGGACACCTTAGTGCGCTGCACCTGCTTTGGCTGAACATGATGCCATCAGGATGCAGCTGAGTTTCACTAAGTTGCACAGGCCTATGCATCTCTAAATCCTCAGGGACCATGGAAAGTATTTTCCCATTCAGAATACTTGAATGCAGTGCTCACCCAAAGAGCAAATTTATTTGAGAAATTCCGGAACCCAAAATCCAAAATTTGCATCTCAAGGTTACTCAAAGAGCTGGCTGAAGCCATCGCAAGACCTCTCGCAATTATTTTTCAACATAATTGGGAACCTGGAGAGGTCTCAGCCAACTGTAATCTGGTAAACATGGAACCAGTTTTCCAGTAAGAAAGAATACCTTCATGATTACAGGCCTGTCAGACTCACTTCAGTGCCTGGTAAAAGTATGGAAAAGATTATTGTGTGAGTTACTGAAAAACACTTGAAACACAACACGGTTACTGGTCATAGACATCATGAGTTCATGAGCAGAAAGTCCTGTTTAGCTAACTAAGTTTTCTTTTATGACAAGGTTACCCACCAACTTGAACACGGGAAGTCAGTTGATGTGATCTACTTTGATTTCAGTACAGCTTTTGGTACTGTTTCTCACAGTACCCTTTTGGACAAAATGTCCAGCATACAGTTAGACAAATACATAATGTGATGGGAGGTCAAAGAGTTATAGTAAACGGGGTTACATCAGGCTGCCAGCCAGTGGGGCTGGCACTAGTGGGGCTCCCCATGGTACCGTTTTGGGGCCAGCTCTCTTCAATGCTTTTATAAATGATCTGGATGTAGGATTTAAATGCATACTAAGCAAGTTTACAGACGACGCTAAATTAGGAGGAGCTGTTGACTCATTTGAGGGTAGAGAGGCTTTGCAGGGAGATCTTGACAAATTAGCTCCTCAAAGGGAACAGAGGGGCAGCGCTGAGCTCTGCTCTCTGACAGTGACAGGGCCTGAGGGAACGGCATGGAGCTGTGCCAGGGGAGTGGCAACTGGGGGTCAGGGAAAGGGTCTGCAGCAGAAGGCGGTGGGCATGGAATGGGCTGCCCAGGGCAGTGGGCACAGCCCTGAGCTGCTGGAGCTCAAGGAGCATTTGGACACTGCTCTCAGACACAAGGTTTGAGTTTTGGGTAGTGCTGTATGGAGCTGGGAGTTGGACCTGAGATCCCTGTAGGTCCCTTCCAACTCGGGATGTTCTATGATTCTGTGAGTACCTACCGTCATTGCAATTTACAGTTTGCAGCCTTGAACTCTGATATGGTTGGGCTTTCCTCCAATATTTGTATAGACATTTATTTTGAGAGCTTAAACAATTCTCTTCAGTTCCTTAATCTCATGCTAGTTTCTAGTGTTACTTCTCAAATTAGAAAACCAGGAAATGACACCCAGCTAAAGGAGCACAGTCAATGGAAAAAAAATGCAACACAGATTATAAGGGTTCTTTGCTCTGTGGTGAAAAAGATTTCACGTCGAATACATGTCACAGATTCAGATTTTAATTAAGTGACCCCCACTTTTATTGCTAATTTAATGTCTCAAAGACCTTATTTCAGAGGTTCTGACACTCATCTCTCTCCTGCAGAGTACAAGACAACTGGGATTAGAGACTTGACCTTATGCCCACTGAAGTAAATGGGAAGTTTCTCACTACTTCAGTGATAAATAAGGTCAAGGAACATTTGTCAGATGCAGTGTAGCTGAAAATTAGGACACAGTTCTTAAAATTCTGGCTACAGTTTACACGCACTTTAGTTTCTTTCTGCACAAGGTGACCTGCTTAGATCAGCAAGACTGCAAAGCTTCAGTCGTTAGTTCCACAGAACCCCTAATTAACGTTACTGTTTTTCCTAATGAAGTCAGTAAGTGCACTATTTGTACCTTCATACCCTGAAATACTCAATGGACTGATAAAAAGTTTGCCATAAATCCTTTTAATACCTATTTAGGGGCCCCCGTATGGTGGCAATGCATCACATGCAGCACAAGAGCAGCCTCACTGTGCTGGGAGAGTGCAGCTCTGTGTGTGTGCATGCAGGTAACAGAGGGCCTGACACCTGAATAAACCACTGAAAATCAACCTGGCTTTTAGCTGAAAGATATCCACAGAAAGCTTCCAAAATGCCCATCCCCAAAGCGCTTCTCCACAGCCTATGCAGTGTAATACATGCTAACAATTTATTCTCCTGAGATTTCTGAAAAATAAATCTCTAGATGTTTCTTTCTTGCTGTGTTTGCTGTTAAGTAAGGCAGGCCTGACTGTGGCAGTTAAGGATTCAGCAACAGGCTTAAAACCCTCCATTTCATAAACATCAGTGCAATTAGAAAATGCACCAGTCTGCTCTTCTTAGCAACCAATAGCGAAGGGCGGAAAGGAAAAAACTGACATGGGCATCACATTATGTGTATAGAATTTTCAGAACAAGGTTTGAACTGGTCTCCACAAAACGAGGGCTGCCTGAGCTGGGAGCTCCTGCTTGGATCCATGTTATTGCACAGCGAGGAGCTGCACAGCCTGGCTGCCAGCAAACGACAGATTAGAAACGCTGCTGCCAAGTGCTACAAATGCTAGGCAACCGGGTTTAACTGAGAGCACCGAAAGACCTTGAACTTAACTCCTTATTTTAGAGCAAGCAAATGCCAAGAATGGAAATCATACAAATTATTAAAATGCACTAATTTTAGTTGCACTGTCAGAAATGACTGTACTTGTGCATAATAAATGCAATGGTCTACAACGAGCAAACATCAAGTTTTGTTAAAAGACTATTATAAAACAAAGACAAAACAACATATTTACATTTTAAAGGAATATCGTTCATTTAAAATATATCCAAGGGTAATGAAAAGTCATCCGAAATTTAAAATATAATGCTGAATAATCTGATTCAATATGAATGCTATTTCCAACATAATACTTTTGAACTTCAATAGAATTTCCCTGCCAGCTGGTTCCAAACTTTTTTTTTCCCTTTTTTAAAGTGAGCAATTAAATTCCAGAAGCGAAGCTCTCAGTAATTCTGTCACAGCAGTTCTTACGTTCAAAGTGCTTTACTGGCATTAAACCCCCCAGCAACCCAGGGAAGTCAGTAAGGAAATGTTAGCATTCCCATTTCACACAAAAGGAAAAAAAAATGAAAAAGATCCTTGAGAGTTATTATCCAAGATCAAAGAAGCAGTTTTGTTTCTACACATACTAAGGGACAGATAAGCCAGGCTAACCCTCAGCAAAACACTTCTATTTAGCAAAGCACTTAATCATTTGTCTAGTTACTTAAACGTTCCCAAATTCAGTTCTAATGAGTATGTGTGTAGTTAAATGAATATACTTGTGGAGACCTAACAATGTATCACAATAACATGTACCAAGGAAGAAAAAGCCATGGTGAGCAAGCTTTCAAGTGAAGCTGAGGGTATATAATCTTAAACATCATGGAGGGTTGGAGGAGGAGCTGGGCTAGAGCCAGAGTCTTTAACTGCAGAGTGATAACAAGGAAAGCAGGGGACACAAAGCCATATCTGCACTACAATATGCAGGACAGCTACTACCTTCTTGGGCTTTGCAATGCTATTATTAATACAGTTAAATTGTTAAGAGTGGACCTTGACATGCTTGTAGCACGCTGCTGTCCTCCAGACAATCCTCAGCATGGTTTGGGAGTTACCATGAGCCAGGGACACTTCTCAGCAGGTCCTGATGTTTCAGAAACTGGAATATAACTGCCATAGGCATGGGCCACTTTATGCCAGCAGGCTGCAGTGCTCAGGAACGCCTATTTACTTGAGCAGATGTGATCAGTGAATGTTACTCATAGGAATCAGAATTGCACAAAGTGTGCAATAAACTATAGCCAAACCTTGTGAGCAACATGCAGCTCAAACTTAAACATCACTGGACATCTCCTCTGTGATTCCCAGCAGTGGACCAGCAAGCGAAGGTCAGAGAAGGGCTCGTTGGCTATCAGGGGAGCTTGATGCCAAGCTGTGCAGATACTCATCTAACATTAGCATCTGTTTGCTTGGCAGGCTGCAAAGGCAGTTCAGCTGACAACTCTGCATTTGCCTCTGGGTCTGTCACAAGATCATATAACTGTGGGACTTCTGGGAGTGCCTAATGCTTCTTTGATGAAGATCATGCACATCATAATATATTAGAGCCTTTCTAAGCATCCTTTGAAATCAGCATTTGTGACCTCTCAGAATCATCCAGGTACTGTGGCTGGCTTAAGTGGCGTTTGAACCAAAGCCAAACTTGAAGATCACGCTATCAGTTCCTTCAACAAGTTTATGTAATGATTCTAATAACAGAAAAATCACATTTTTTTATGTTAATGTGGGTGGTTGCTCCTGATAATATCAAAGGCTGCTCCTAGGCTGGTCTCAAAATGAACAGAACAACCGTATCAGTTCCACTATAAACCATATATATCAAACTATAGTGGAAAGGACTAATGTTAACAATTTGCTAGCAGCTTTCACTATGGTCTAAAAGCTCATCCTATAATACTGTTCATGAAAGACTAAAGTCCTTGTGTGTATAGGAATCCAGCAAAATAAATGTGATGAAAGATGGGATTACTCATGCTTAAAATGAAGGCATACTAAACCATCCTAGCATATCAGGAACTAGAGGCACTCCTAGCCCTAAAGACTGAGGTCTAGAGAGTGAGAGTGCGCAAAGAAGAACAAATTTGCCATCAAGTTTAAATGCACCTTATTTCTAATAATTACTGTAATTACTTAAAAAAAAAAAGAAATCACTAAAAGAACAGAAGATATTAAGAGTCAATGTACCTCTCCTCAATCTGTGTCTGATAAAGAAACTTCAAACACTGTTAACAGCCTCAGGAAACAAGCATCCCCATTTTGCGATATTCCCAAAGGATACCAATTACATAACAGGACTGGATCAGCATATATTACAAATGCTACGGACAGCATCTAAAAAAGCAACCGTACTGTTTGCCTGTCAGGCAATTTCAGATTCTTTTTCTACTCTGAGGAATGTGACAACACTCAAGTAACAGTATATTTCCTAAAAGAGCCCTTAAAACTCCTTCCAGTCAAATAACACGATACTGCAAGTGGGAACTCAGCCTGCTTCCACTGCATTCACCTCCATTCCACCTCCCATGGGGAACCTCCAATCTCCAAACCAACCGTGTTTTTAAGACTATGCACTACCATTCTTTCTGCATCAAATAGTTAAATGCAAAATACAGCTTCTGCTAGCATACCACTAAAACTTAAAAGTTAAGTAAAAAACAGCCTGAAAAACCAAACCTTAGTGGGTCAGACTCGTGTCTCCCAAACGGAGACAAAGCAGTTTTGTAGAAGCCTCCCCAGATCAGGGGGCTTCAAAGCATACTGCGACAGCTCTCCAATCCGCAGGCACCTTCCCCAGGGCCACACAACCTGGGGCTGTATCATCGGAGAGCTGCTAATGTGCAAGCCCACACAGATAACATTTAGACTTCCAAGCCCTCGACAGACGTGCAGGGCTTCCCCCGCCCCCATACCCTTGAAGATGTGCCTTGCAATCATCACTGGTTGTTAAAACAGGCCGCAGTAATTATCACTGTGCTCTCAAAGCCAAGCGGCCTTTGCAGCAATACAGCAGTTCCACAGCAAGAGGCCAACCGAAGGCTCAGCTCTGTTTTAATCCCACTACAATTATAAATGATAGATGTGCAGTTGAGATGCTGCTTTTGAATTTCTGTTTGCACGAGGGTGTATTTATGCACTGCAGAAGAGCAATGCAGAGAAATATTTGTGCTTGCATTACCTGAACTGGCATCAGAGCTGATATAATGACGTCAGCTCAGTGCTGAGCCTGCGACAGCACTGCTGTCAGGACACACCGCTGTGTTCTGAGCTAAATACAAAACATACCTCTTCACCATCCTCCATTAAGCAATGTTGACATATCTATTAAATGCAGAATGAAGAGAAAAGGTGTTGACAGGTTTCTCTGAGGCAAAATAGTAGAGAAACACGCTTATTAGGTGTTCAAAGGACTGTGATAAGGAGCAAGTTGTTGCCCAAGCTGGAACCAGGGAACACAGGCAGGAAAATTAGCCAAAGGGTGGCTGGGTAGAGAGGGCCACCATATCCCACAGGCTGGTGTGGACTTGTCACTGCCATCATGCCCTGTGCTGCAGTGAACAGGGGTAGAAAGAGATCCAGACACGTTACTTGACCTTGGGCTCATTACAATGGTATTTTATGTTTTCACCCCTAAATGATTCAATATTTATCAGAAAAAAAAAAAAGAAGAAAAAAAAAAGAAGAATCTTTTACCTTGGAAAGCAACTTTGGTTGGAATATCACTTCAGATCAAATACATGCAGCTTCTACTTCGGTGGCCTCCTATGCACTTGCACCTTTAATAGCCAATTCATTTAAGATAGAGTTTTGCTTCCATGTGTCTTCCACTAACTGGAGGGTCTAGTGCAAAGCAATATCACACCAATGATATTCTAAGTACTTTGCAATGAAACCAGTAAGAGGTTTGGTAATCATTTACATTACATTTTCCAGATCATAGCTACTGCCTGTTATTTTCTTAAAAAGTATGAAGGACTGTAAGGAGCATGAGACACAAAGAAAGGGAAGTATATCACTATTACTGTGTTTCAAAGAAAGAGAATAAACAAAACAACTTCCTCTGGATTCTCTTAGTTGGAGAGAACAAAATCATTGTCCTAAATCCTGAAGCAGTGCCTCATATTCCATGTCAACTCAACAAATTTGTCTGTTAACTGTTCACATGTGGTCTTGACCTTCCTTATCTAGAAGTAAGATGTGGACCTTTCATAATAGAGAAGTATCTTTCAAACTTACAACCAATGCATGATGACAAGGCTTGAATGTACTGAATTAATATTCAGACAAAGTATTAACCATATGCGGTGGAGGAATGCAAATTTCATCAATAAAATACAAACCATATGCAAACCATAAAATACATTAAATATCCTGAGTTGGAAAGGACCCACAAGGATCACCGAATCCAGCTCCAGGCTCCAAACAGGACCACCCAAAAATTATACCAATGCAATGCAATAAAAATAAAATTTTAATAATATTAAATAAGAAGAGGAATCTGCCACAAGTTTGTATCAGCAAGGGGGCTTTATTTAAGTCTTCCATGTGTAAAATAGATGCCTGAAGAAAGTACTCAGGGTCTTCAAATTCTTTAGCAGTGTCCCACTTCTCCAGTCTCTGTGCTTCCAGATTATTTAAGGCAAAAAGAGTTTGCAGCAGGACAACAGGAAACTCAGGGACACAACTGTGGACTAAATGAACCTACCAAAGATGCACAAGTTTGGAGAGAAAATCTGGTCCTCAGCAAGATACCTCGGGATGACCCATCTCCAGCTGCACTCACATAAGGAAGAAAAGCAAGCAGAAAATCTTCCTTTCCTAATTATTTTGCATCAACCTAAGAGCTTCTTTCAACCTAGACAAATTCTGGGAAATCACCTGCCACAAAAATCCAGCCAGCAAGAAGTTACTAACTCTCTTTTTCAGAAAAACAAACAAATGAAAATGATTATCGTAAAGACCCTATTGTGAAGGAATGCATTTATTTGTTGCACCTGAAGTTTTTCCTGCTAGTGCAAGTTGAAGAGCCCTTCAAAAGATGTCAGAGTAGTACCTGTCCAGTTGGAGCTAAGAGCACACCAGTAGCTTCAAAAATTCAGCATCAAACCATGCAGGCTTACTGTCATCAGTATTTTACGATTTCCTAGCCAGAAATAATAAAGTAATAAAGGAAAGAGGCCAGAAAACTATACATAGCTAAGAGAAACTGCCTTGTACTAATTAGAAACAACGTGCAGTCTGATGACGCTTTATAGACTTCAATTACCACACTCTGCAGGAAGGAGCTTTCAAACATCTGTATGATGATTATTCTCCACTGGGATGTCATTTACAGTGCAAAGTATTGAAAATAGGGCCAAAAAATCAATTATAATCTTTCTAAATGAGCATATTCTCGATCTAAGAGATTTGAACTTCTGTGTGGAAATTGGCTTAAAAAGGGAGACAGAAATTGATTTGATTCTGTATGTGACAACAGCAACAAAAAAAAGGCAGAAAAATGTCTCATATCTGATTTGCACAAAATTTAACCTAGGGAACATTAAAATAATGCTGCTGGTTTTTTTATATAATGTGTAATAACAGAAGAGTAATATTAGAAGCCAGGCCTAACAAAGCAGTGACTAACCACAAGCTTTCCTTATTGAAGTTTTAATGTTAGTATCCAGAATTACTTTTCACTGACCAGTAATTAAGTGAATTAGTAAAGATATGCCCATACAAGGCAGGAATACAAAATCAGATATTTTTTTTGTTTCTAAGTTGATCTAGACAAGTATTTTCATGTTTACACAGAAAAACCCCACTAATATGCAAAACTAGCAGGGAGAGAAAAATATCATGCAGTAGGAAATGAAAATATCATTTCAATTGGTCAGTATCTAACATATTAGCACAGAGAAATAAGGATTTTATCCTGTAAACAAGGGAAACCAGTATAATAAACATCTAGAAAACATGCCAGGCATTGAATCAAGATCCTTTATCATGGTAGCAAATCTGACAGCGTTAGCCAGACTGCGTACAGCCAGTACGACCATGAGTATTTTGCAATGACAGTAAGACAGATACAAGTTTTTCTCTTGGAAGCAAAACTTATTTGTCTTTCTAAGAGCAGAGTAAAGAACTACCAACATGTTGTTGTGCTTTTAACTTTATTTTAAAATGCAAGCCAATGTGGACTGCAGAATCTTGCTTGCTGATTCAAGTGAAAATCATACTATTCCTATGTTCTAGAGACTGCCTCCTGGTAATTAAGGAGGCACCAATGTAAATGTTGGCTTTGACCTTTAACGCCCTAAGCAAGCTGAAAATCCAGCTGAGAGATCATGCTTTCTGTGCACTCTCCCCTTCGTTCTTCTCCCCTTTCGCCTTTCTAGTAATGATTAGAGAGAAGCTGACACTTCCCCTCTGACATTCTGCCATGTGGTCAGACAGGACTTGGACCTATTAAATTCCCATTCAAACTTCACAGCTCATTTCTCCTGTTGGGTACCTGCAGAGAAGACTCCCAGAAAAATTATTTTTTGAAGCTACTACTCAGTTTTGAAGTAGGCTACTATGCAGATGCCCAATTCTGAAATGATAGCGTGATTTTTATGGTTAAGAAACAGAAAGCAGTCCAGAACAACGGATGAGACCTCCACCATCTTGGCTTAATCAAAAGTGGAGAATTCTTTCACAATCCCTGGCCTCTTCACTGCTATGAATCATCACAGCTGTCACTGGTGTTCTGGAAAAGGGAACCGAACAATGTATGTACTATCATGTACTCCATAGCATTAAAATAAAAGTCTGAATTTCACATAAAATTCGATGTAACTGGGCTAATGCAGGCTGTCTGCAGCTGAATTTCAGTAGCGCAGCAGTCTCAGATGCTATTCTGAGCAGTAGCAGCTACTTAAATAAGTAGAACCAGCAAGTGGCCATATTCCCTATTGTTGGAAATAACAAAGCTGGAACACCTCTAACAGGCTACCTAGGGATTACCTCAGCTAAATACAGCTTTGTTATCAGGAAAGAAAAGGATTTTTTTCAGCCTGACAGCACCATAAAAACTTTCGTTCATGTTGAATGACACATGAGCAGAGATTGGTATTCATAATTTTCTGCTGGTTAAAGACTCATTCTTGTTCCCATTGAAGTAAATGAGGCAAAACTGCCATTGATTTCAGTCAGATTACCAATAGACCTTACAGATGCTAACCATCAGCACTTATTAATATGGAATTATCAGCATAAAACATATTGACTACTTGATCTAAATACTTCATTCTCATTCATCAAAACACTTACTACAAACAAATAAAGACAGAAAACTAAGCCCAGACCAAAGGTCATGCTGAACTTATAAATTGCAGTGACTGCCGATACCCATTACCGCCACAGCATAATGCATAGTGCACCCGATCCAACCAGGAGATATAAACAAGGCAGAAAGCACACAGCAACCCCCCTCTGTTGCCCAGCAGTTCCAATTCTCCATCAGCCAGCAACATCCTCCACCTTTCCACAAAAAAATACCATGAAAAATTCATAAAAATCAATTCACACAACTGGCTGTTTAATTGCAGAACGCCTTTAAAAATAATAGCCAGTATGAACTTGTGCCTATAAACAACACAACTCTAGTAAAAAGCTCTGAAACTCCATTAGCATTCTTTTTGACTTGAAAGAAATAATTAACGTACTATAAAGGAGGAAAAGAGTGGTAAAAATTCTGAATTTAATTATACAAATGGTCTTCTATATACATTTAATTGCAAAGCAGTAACACAACCACTTTCATTACTCTTTATAGCTTCAGATACCCATTAGCACAATCCCCAAGGTTCCTTGTGAATAATTAGATTAGGAAAGGGGGACGCTGATGAAACGCAATAGGATGTGGTACTTATGAAACAGCACAACCTGAATCCAGATGCTGACATGACAACATCATGAAGAGCTAATTTGCACATCCAAATTAATACCGTCATGATGATAATATAAAAGAAAGATATGCATATAAAATGAGCTACTAGAAAATAATGTCAAAAGGAATTGAGGTACTTGTACTACAAAAATACATCTTTCTGACATTTCCACACAGTTGCAAAGGTGTGAATAGACTGAGTGTCATACTCATGAATATAGCTCTACTTAAGCTGACTTATTAGTATTTAATCCACTACTTGGCAACACATGGGTAAGCTGTTTATTAAATAGTTAAATCTATCAGACATGTGCAGCACTCACATAAACAGGTGAATAAATTTCATTACACTTCATTACACATCTGTTTCCCTTTGATGCTCTTAATGTTTTCATATTGTTTGGTGCTTCTTACACATCTATCATCAAAAAAATAAGCTGTGCTATATTTTCTTCTGAAGGGTATCTACCTGGGACATAAAAAAATACAAATTAATAAGATTCTAGAAGTATTTTAAAGTGAGCCAGATTCCTGCAGCTCTCATGACCGGCCTATCTGCATACCTACATATCTGAATAGTTAAGAGATCTCCTCAAATCTATTCAACAGAAACCAATGGTGTCTTGATAGAAAGGGAAACTGTCTTCTTCCACTTCTGTGGTGCTCTTTCATGTGAAGTTTAAAACACAAATAAATGCTTACAATGCAGGATCTACCATTTGCTACTCAAAAATATCAACGTTGTCCCTTTGCTCTCTGCATTTTGCAGTGTGAAACATGAATTTATCCTGTTTGCCCTATTCATTTGAGAATACACTCAGTCAAAGAATAACACATTCATCTGAAGGATTCTCAACTTTATAAAGATTTGAATTCATGTCAAGCTGATGGGATCCCTTTAGAATAATGAAACATTACAAATAAACTCTAAAGAAATGATAATACTGTTAGAATGGGTACAGCAAAAACAGAAGGATAACAGAGAACCAGCAAGAGCCTTAATACTGGAGGCAAAACATGGAAGAGGATAAAACCACAACTTGTGCAAATGAAACCACTTGCAATTTTCTTATGACACAAGAGTCTTCATTACACGAAAAAAGGATCATATTTAAAGCAAATGATAACAGTATTCTACACATTAAGTACTTAACCCGTGAAGAATCAGTACATCACTGACACAAGGAGGTCAAGAGATTCATGTGAGATGCATGCATTTATGCACTTATCCACCATTGCACTAATTATCACCGGAGTTTTAGGAACCGAGACAGTTTCAGAATAGCAAACTTCTTAACTCTGTATTTGGGAAGTTAAGATGAAATGTGCTATTTTTGTACATAATATTATACATATTACTTCAGCAACATGATTTACATAGGGATTATTCCTTCTAAAAAATATTTCCTTTTAAAAGAAGGTTATAACTTCTTCACTACTGCATCCTACCAGTCTTGGCTTAGTGAGGCTGCTCCAACACTGTTTAAATCGCTAGGAGTTCCTTTCAGGGACTTCAAGGGAAACAAATCATGACCACAGTCTATGAGTAGAATGTGTTAGCAAAACCAAAAATCAAATAACCAGCAAGACACATAGGCAGCATGCAGTGAGGAGACATACGTGAGGAATAAGTAGAAGCATTTATGGCAATATGAAAGCATTTTCATGAGCTTTTCCTACTGCAATCCTCAAGCTTCCTGTACTTATCTGCCTTTCTTGTCACCTCTTGCTGTGCTCTGTCTAAGTAGCGAGATTCTGGTGGCATGTTCTTTTTAATCACTTATAAGGCATCACACATTCTTGTGGCACTGATATGAATAAATAACACCAGGCCTTTTATTTTGATAAGACACAGCTAGCTCTCTTAGTAGCGAGGTATGCTGTATTGATCCAAGCAGAAGACAGCTTCAATCAGTGTAGCCCGTTATTTCAAAGGCCAAAAATTTAAATATATATACATATATGTGTGGGTTTTTTTTAATACAAAGCTCCTGTGTGTCATTGTGCAGCTAATAGTCTTCCCAGCATGAACACACAAATCTACCAAACAACATGCCTAAACGCCAAGCTGTCATGCTAGATGTTATTCTCTGCACAGTGTGCCTGCTCTGCAATCTGTTCTCTGTAGCAGCACCAAGACCTGCTTCTGGACTTGGTGCAAATGGATGATATTTGCATTTCCTCATTCCCTCATCTGCTTTCCTGTAATTCTTCATGATGTGCACAAAGGCTGGGAGTTCTGCCCCAAAACATGCTGCTCCTGAAATGATGATTTATGATGATACTGTATGATGATTTATGATGATATTCGGATACTGTTCTGAAGGTCCATCAGCCTATGTCTGTGTAACACTTCACATGCTGGTAAGAGATGACTGCATATAATTTCAAATGTTTTATTGTCAACTTTCCTCTGAAATGGCTCTTATATGAAATGTATTATACAAAACTAAAACTCACCAAATATCAGAGAATCATAGAACCCTCCAATGGCAGAGACTGCCCAGAGAAGTGGTGGATGCCTCATCCCTACAGACGCAAAATGTCAGGCTGGACAGGGCTCTGAGCACCCTGATGGAGCTGTAGGTGTCCCTGATCACTGCAGAGGAGTTGGAGTAGACAACCTAATGGTCCCTTCCACCTCAAGTGATTCTTTGATTCTATGATTACTAAGGTTGGAAAAGATCACAATGGTCATCTAGTCCAATCCTATCTGCAGTCTTTCAAAAATCCAGAAAGCATGGAGAACAATTTAAGGTATCATCTGAAAACACTAATTCTTGACATGAGAAAATAAAGGCAAGAGGATTCTGTGAAATATTTTACTATTACTTGACTCGATACCAAAAAGAAATAATAGACAAAATGCACAAGCCCTAAACTCTCCTGTATTTTCAGACAACTGCTAGAGACTGCTGGTCACATGGCAGAAGATATCCCTTGGCAGAGGTGGGACACCCCACGGCATGGATCTAAATTTTAAACAATCCTCTTATATACATTTTAAAGTATTAATAGAACAGCAGGAAGTTGGTCTGATTGCTACCTCTGTTACATCCCAGCTGTATTCACTGGCATCAGTCTAGAAACTTCACAAAGGATTTAAGCAGGGTTGTTTTTTTTAATGTAAAGAAATAATTTACAGACAAGATCTGCAATAAAGGTCATTGTTCATTCCCCCTCACTAGACTTTTTATTATCCTCATTAATACTGCTTTCTGTCTACAGACTTGAACCTTCAAGTGCTTTCTCATCTTTAACTTCTCTCACCTGAATACGCCCGTGGGACTTATCTGAAGGGCAATACTAAGTATGTGCACATAACTTCACAGGATTTTTGTGCACGCATCTGGTCTCATTTTCAGTGATCACAACCGAATCTTTAACTGCCCTCTGGGAATCAACTAAACATACATCAAGAGAGATGCAAATTTGCCTGAATTGGTGACAACAGTTCAGTCTAAGAGCATTCACACTTTTTTGGCACTGTAAGTTGTTAAAAGAAACCCTTGGGAATCTATACGGTTAAATTCTTACTGAAGCCTTCATGTTTCTGCACCTAGATACTACAGCTGCCCAAATTTCACAGTCATTAAAAGAGAGAGATGTCTAAAATACTGCAACTTTAGGTTATTGTGGCATCTTGCCTTGATAAAAATGCATGAATGTTACATTAAAAAAAAGAAGGAAAAAAAAGCTATTTCACAAGTCTGTAGCTAGGTCTGGAATTTGAGAAAAAAGAAATGTGTCAGCTGATGAATTACAAGCTTAATTACATCTGGGATAAGACATTTTAGAACCCAAAGGAAAAATGATTTGCTGAATGTCAGTATGCTCAGATGCCCACCAGTGAGCAGTCCCTCCTCTAACCCAAGGTTTCAGTGAAGACAACATACATGTCAACCACAGTAAAAGAAACACAAACTAATGAAAATGTGTGTAAGCTGTAATTACACTGTCTCAGTGAATGGCACTTGGGGTATTGTGAACAGATTGTACAAGTTAATTCACACAGGGCTTAATGAAGCATTCCCTGTTCTACAAACTTCACCACTTGATTTAATTAACCTTCATACCTATACACGCACTACCTACCAATCATAAGTGTTGGAAAACCCTCACATAAACTGCGATGCTTCAGAGCTACATTTAGTAGAGAAACAAATGCTCAGTTTTATTCCCTCTGTTGTCTCAAAAGCAAATTATAAGACTCTTAGATGGCAAATTTGGCCTTATGTCAGCTAATGCAAATATAAGATCTAATTTCTTTAAAAAAAGTTGCAACAAAGCAGAATCAATTTATTCACAAAAATCAAAGTTTCCCACATTTATTGGAAGAGCATTAACCGTGGAAATAATTTGGGAGATTCTACCTAGATATTAAAATACGAGAGGATGCAGTACAAAATGGACAGCAGTCACACCTTTGCAGGCAAAGCTTTGTACAACACAAATGGTGCTTTCCTGCTCACTTTGAAGAGTGACACAAATACCAAAAACAGCCACTCAAACGTCATTTCTTCCTATGTGGGTCTAAATTCCTGCTCAGACTCTCCAGAACTCAAGGGCAGGTGTCTAGTGAAAAAGTGAAAAAGCTGCCCTGTCTGTTCTCCTCTGGGTGGGAACAAAGTAAGGCAGGGAAAGCAAAGCCTCGTTTTAACATTTTCTGCTAATGAAGGGCAGCAGAAACCATTGACGCTGCAGCATAAGGGAACAAAGAATCAGAACTGCAATTCAGAGGGCCACTTCAGAGGCATAGGAGCAGTCAGAGCAGCTCTTGGCAGGCAGAGCTCTGCTCAATTTACTTTGCAGAGCTTTAATAACTGTGTACAACAAAACAGAAGTAACATACTTTTTTCATCTCCCTCCTCGATTAAAGTTCACATAATATATTTAACATTTTACTTCATTGAAAAAAAACAACAAATAAACCCAAGTTGAAATTACTTAATGCACAAATTAGAAAAACATTCAATATTAGCTTAGAGGATTTATGCAGCACTGGAGAAACATTACTAAATCTTGCACAACAGCAAAGAGTGAGGGAAAGCTATAGAGATAATTTATGTGAATCTCCAAAGCCATTCCAGTAGCGTCTCTCATAAAAAATTAATCTGCAAAAGTTAGCAAGCATGACACAGAGAAGGGGAACCAGTGGACTGGAGAGAAGTTGGCTGAGGGATAAAAGGGAAAGTTTGCCAGCCATGGGAGATGAGGAGTCTATTTGCATTTTGAAATTGAATCGGCATTTTTTTGGTCCAGTCCTGAGGACTTGCATTACAAGCAAAGAGAAGCAGAAAGATCTGCCTACACACCTACGCAGCAACATGGATTATTACTTTGAACAGAACAAAATCAAAACCGCATAGAATAAAACAGAAAAAAAGAATCTATATAAAGCAACTGCATTTATGGTTACATTCTGTCACCCCAGACAAGAGAATTGAAGGAGGGGGCAGGATGCTGTGTAATAGAGGCTATAAAACAGGATTTTGAATTAAACGAGAATTCAGTCAACCCTGACAACTTAAACAGAAGGTACCAAATCTGTCTTTTTACTTCAGTGGTGCTACACTATTCAGTTCGTAACAGAATCCCAACCGATGTCAATGTCATTTTGGCAAAAAGGATAATAATAATTCTATTTATAATACATCCCTTCAAGGCACCACGCGAGATCACTCAAGCAAATTAAAACACACCATGAAAATATTTAAAGCATTATAAACCTGTATTTACTATTTCGCACTCCCATAGAAAATTTGCAGTCAATGCAAAGCATTTTGTTTCACACAATTTATTGATGGAACCAAATGAGCACATGTTTTGCGCCACAATATAAAGAGAGGAGTAGCTAATTACACTTGCCTGCCTCCCTGAACTGATGCTAATTGCTCAAGGGCCAGCTTTCACCTTAGATATTCACTCAGCTTTTGGGCCCTGGCAGCCTGGTGGTCATTTAAGCCTCAATGTAACAGACACTAGAAGAAATACTGTGATGCCAGAAAGTGACATACTGCCAGGTGACCAGGGACACAGAGCACAACAGATGACAGTGCCGTTGCTGTGGACTGCTATGGGGAGTGTTTGGTAGGAATACGGTTCAAGTGCAGCATTGTGGAATCACTTACTGATAGTATTATAGATCCTATTAAATTATTAAACCCGGATTCCCCCCCCTTCCCCCCCCAATTTGTTTTGTACAACAATCATGGGTGATACAAACAACAGACATTTTGTTTTTCCTGGCACTCTAAAAATCAGGGGTCACTGAGTCCTCCATTTGCTTGTGCACCACAAAAACAGACCTCAATCTGAAACAGCCAAATCCGTATCGTATTCATGGCTTCAGCGTTCAATGGACTGGAGACACTCTTATTCTGGCGTGCAATTTAACAAGACAGTACAGAGCAAAATAAAGTAATAGACTTGGAAAACCCATTTATAGTGCTTATGTCCCAGGGAGATACAGCTAATAACTAATTCATTTCACATCACACATTTGAATGCAATATGAAAACTTCCCAGTTTCTTATCTGCACAGGAGAAAAGACCCCACTGTGGCTTTCTCTAAAATAATTAAGGATTCTTTACTAAAATATTTTAATCAAACTAAGTCGCTACAGAAGTCTTTTCTTTCCATGCCTCCTGTCTGCTTCCTTAAGAGGTGCATGGCTATTAAAGTTTTGATAAAAGCATTTCATAACAGCAGTTTGCCAGGCTATTACATATGGTGCTCATTTTCCTAGATAATGCATTTGTTTATCGTACGGTTTTCTCCAAGCTGGATTAAAATCCAATATATTATTGGTTGTATCAACAGGAAACAAATGCTAAGTAATCCAGTGAGAAACACAACTGTGCTATCTGCATCTGAAGAGGTTTTGATTTAGCTTTCTGTTATAGAGAGCTTTCTGTTATTAATCATACAAATGATTAAGAATTAAAAAATTGATAAAAAAGAAAGATAATGATATGTAGTACCTACAAACATCACTTGAGTTTCCCTTGCACTACAACTGTAGCAACAGCAAAGCAGTAAACAGATACAACGCTCCGTGCAATGATGGTCTTCTAACTACTCCACGATTTCTGTTTTCTTTTTCTGTTCTTCCACATTCGGAATGTTTTAACAGCTTGACTTCAGTGTGACCGCCCCAAGAACTGTGTGGTTTCAGCAAATATTGGTGCCAACACTGTAGCACAAATAAGTCTGCAGAAGATGCTGCAAGAAGACCCACCTTGTGCTCTGCAGGAGCAACCTCTGTCAGGGGAATGCACCCCAACGTTCTAGGAAAATAAGGGGCCTTGTGGACAGCAACTACAAATACAACCACTGTAGACTGCACTATGGCTCAAAGACATAGCAAACAGTGACCCACTATTTAACCTGGTATTTGGGTTACTTTACAATAAAAAGGTAAGTTTGTGTTAAAGGGTTTTGTGTTGAAATTGTAATCAATTGCTACAGAAAACAATGTGAATTAACTCCACCACTTCGTAATCCAGTGCCCTTAGGGTACACAGTTCTACCGAGTAGCATGGCAACATCCTAATTTACTTTAACCACAGAAGCAGCAGCATGAAACATTATTTAAAATGCATGTTAAACATAAAAGCATAACTGGATATAGTGAGCTTACACAGTTATTAATTTACGTTAAAGGTTCCATTAAAATGCTAGGAAACAACAGGGAAGAATACATGCACACATCCTCATGACAAAAACCTAACTGCCTTTCTACCGAGCAATCTGTACCAAAACTACATTACAGACGAACGCTCATTTTCAAATTTATTGGCCATAAAGTTTAATGGGTAAAACCTCAATAAGTATGTCCTAAATCCCTAATTAAACTTCAGAGAAAGAACACAGATCTCCTTCAATAACCCTTAAGGGACTGTAGGGTTTGGTTTTTTCCTCTTCAGTAGAATATTAGTATAGCATTAGGAAGCAAGAACAAGGGGACAGCTGAACACCCAGTTCCAGAATCAGACCTATTCTAGATTCTAAGAGAAGAAAAAATCTTTTCCAGTGAGGGTGGTGAGGCACTGGAGCAGGTTGCCCAGTGGATGGTCCCGGAGATTTCAATGCTTGTCTGGATAAGGCTCTGGGCAACCTGATTTCTCTGTGGTGTCCCTGTTCATTGCAGGGGAGTTGGACTAGATGGCCCTCAGAGCTCTCTTCCAACTCTAAGGATTCCATGCTTCTGTGAGATACTACTTTACATTTGTGTATGTTGTTGATTTTCTCTGGGAAATGGAGAGGAATCAATGTGAGGTGTGCTCACTTTTACACTGGGGAAGGACTCCTGTGGTTTTCTTGTGTTCTATTTTCACTTGTGCTGTTTGCTTCTTTCATTATCCTTCCTACCCGATCTTCAGTCTCAATCATTGTACAAATCAGAAAAAGATGTACGTACAGAAATCAGAAAACAATACATTAACTACTAAGATTAATAAAGCAATGTATCTAAATTATACTAACAACCTAGCAAGCAACCATAAGTTGCAAAGTGTAGTTATAAGCAGGCTTATAAATAATTACTAAACATAAGAGTTGCAGTTGTTTTTCAGAATTTGTCTGAGCTAGAATATGGCCAGACACCATGTCACACATTAACATGCAAAGATTCTATACAACTTCTGAAGGCAAAAATTAGCTTAGCTGTCCAGATTCCTAAATATATTAAGAGAAGGGTATAACACCAGCTATTCAAAGCAACTGCCATTTCTTAGCACTTCAAACTTTGAAGACATCGTGTGTTACCAAGTTATGATGTTGACTGTCTAATCATGACTTCTGCCCTTCAACTCAGTGGAGGATTAGGTTTTTTTTGAAGCGAATATTTGAACTAATCTTCATTAATTGCTGTTGTACTCTAGTTAATGGCTTCATTACACAACTAGGTGAGGAGATAAAAACCCAAAACGGAAAAGATGAATATTCTAAAAAGAAATAACTAAAAATGGTGGTTAAAGGCTTTTCTCTGTTTCCTTCAAAAGTCAGAATTACTTGTTTTCCCTGGGAAATTCCTGGCTGTGCATTTTGTAACATTCTGTTAAAAAAGAAAAAAAGAAAGAAAGAAGGAAAGAAAAAAAAGAAAAAGAAAAAGGACAACACGTAGGTGTGTAAGCCTGTTAGTTATTAAACTTGAACATTTTAAAACACAGCACTGCATAATCAATTCAGAGGCATGTGACCGCACATAAGGGTTTTGGTACCTTTATTTATGCATTATCAGAAAGGTCACATTAGCACCATCTCTGTAACACAGAAAAGTGCAAATATCTCTTGAAGACTAAGAAGTGATCTCCTCATGAAGTGTATTTATAACCACTGCACTGCAAGGGCACACAGTTACCGATCATCCTGTCTCCCTATGATGTACCAATAGAGGCTCCTGATGTGCCAGTACATCAACTTGTCAGAAGCAGCTACAGCAGCATTAAATAGCAGCACTGTGAGCACGCGGTCAATGGAGTTGCAGTGCTGAGTGTACATAAAAGTTCAGATCAGTATTCTGCTGCTGAGGAAGCACCACTTTAGCTGCTGACCACGTTTGCTGTATTATGAGATGGCAATACAGTGAGATAAAATGAACCACTACAAAAGCAAATGCCACACAATACTGTATTATATTCAGTTCTCAGATGGAACAAAATAGAATAACAACAGCCCTCTTCCCTGCCCATTGTTGTGAAGAACTGAAACCTCATTTTGAAACCCTTCACTGTGCCAAATTCATGCTCCAGCTGTTAATTTCAACGGGATTTAAAGCTCTCCCTATTCCTGGTTTGTTGCCTCATCGTCCACTTAGCATCAGCTCATCAATTCAACAAATCCATTTGGTCCTTTTGTTAGAGACCTATGGTTACACAGACTGCTCTTCCACAGATCAGACCTATCTTCTGCATTGCATGCTTGATTGTGTTAGCAATTTTTTTATCTCTATAAAATCTCTTCAACAGCTGAAAGTGGAAAATAACTTTCTGATATTCTCTGCATCACTCTGCCCTAAACTTTCTTTGCTATTTACCTCTTTATGCTGCAAGGTCTCTCTTTACTGTCTGTTTAATAGATTAGCACAACCAGTTCTCTGCAAAACCAGCTTTTAGATTTCTTTCACTGAACTATTCAAATCTGCATCCTCTGTTACTTTCCTCTAATGATGCTTATCATCAGCCACTTGTGCTGAGTTGCTGGAGCTAAGGTGATCTCATTATTGTCATGCTCTAACTCTAGCTAGTATGTAACTGCAGCATCTCACATGTTATTACAAATGTTTTGTTACATAGGAAGACTTTTAAAATAAAGGAAAAGTAGTTGGATCAAGCTCTCAAAAACAGTGACACAAGAAGCTAAGCTGCCAGGACAGTTTGAAGATTACTTTCTATAAATTCAATTCCTTCACTGAATTACTACTGCGCTAAAGTAAAACTCACTTGTGATTATGCACAATAACACAAAAGCAGCTAACAAAACACATGAGCAAATGTCCACCTTTCCCTAGTATTTGTGTACTTCCCTTCAGTATATATTTTACATTTCACATTTTCAATGTCCCTGGTATTTCTAAATTCTGTAATTATTAAATCCCTTTCATTTATTAGCAGGATTTAAAAATCATATCTTCAGTCTATTACCACTGTTATAGAACTATAGTACCAGAAATTTGTCATCCCACGACAGCCCCTTTCTTACTGCAGCATGCAGTTAGAGGGAGTCTGGCCCATTCCCTCTTCTCACGGCAGGCGTTAAGCAGCAGTACTTTAAGCCAAAGCCTACGATTAGCTCTAATTTCCTTTGCCAGCTCCCAGATATTCCCTATGTGGTGTTCACATTGGGAATGAGAAACCTCTCACAAGGTCTTTCCTGTTCAGAAGTTCTTTTGGCAGATTTTTCCCATGGATTGCAAATAGAGGAGCGAAATACTTTTTGATAACCTAAAACCAGAGTTAAATAATACCAAAATTTCCTTGAACAAAGAAAATGAATTTACCATACCCAAGTGCTTTGACCTGCCAGCTACTGAATAGATAGGTACACAATAGACAGAGAGACTTGTCATGAACACTAGGGATGGAGAAGGACAGGAAGGATTTGACACTGACCACTACAGGCCAGCTGAATGTCATCAGAGATTGTATCATAACTCAGCAACCTTATCTTCTGGCTCCACTAATAACAGAGAAAAAATTACCTATTATCTGTATGCCAAAGGTTCAATCTATTGCTATTGATCGAAATGGCAGACATATACTTCAATTATTTGCCATATTGTATTAATTAAACAGGAGAATGATAGGAGCTTTTCACTAGCCTCTCAGCAGGAACATGTATTTGAACAGAATTCTTTTCAGAAGGATAACCATCTGTGGACCAGCTCTGCAAGCCTGAACCCCAGTGGCATTCATACTTCAAATCTAATATCTTTTTTCCCAAACAACAAAAAACAGATTTCATGTAGCAGCTTGAAAGCTGCATGCAACTAGCAAATTTGTTGTGCGTGGCTTACAGTCTTTCTTACTGCAGTCATGCTCCATAGGATCAGACTGGGATTGCTATAGCATTTCCCTTAGCAAAAATCTGAATGTTCACAAGAGGTCACACATGCCAGCCAATCCAGCTCACAAGCAACCACACCAGATTCAGCTGCTCTCTCAAGTGCTTTCTGCATTAGGGAGAAACTACCGTGAGATTTTCTATCTAGGCACCAAACCAACATAAGGATAATGAACCTCAGCGTTCGAAGGTAGAGGCAGGAACAGCTGCAGCTCAACATGCAGAAGAAACAATAAGGAAGCTTCCTCCCATCACCTGTAGCCAAAAGCCTACAGCTTTGTAGTTTTCCAATTCAATATCTGATATGATCAAAATTGTAACAGCCTCTGTGCAACTGGATTAATATTCAATCAGTGTCATGCTCAGATAAAACAATTTTTAAAAAATCAGTCTTAATTTTTGGATCTCATGGACTATCCAAGCAGAGCAAAATATTCTAGTAGATACCCACAGGAATATCAGAGGAAACAAATCCTTTAACACATGAAAAAACGTCTTAAAAAGCATCATGAAACTGGCAGTGATCTGTGATAGCAAAATCACCTCTTCTATAGTTTAAAAAAGACACAGGTAAGAGACAGAAGCTACCCCTACACAAAAAAAAAGCAAAGAAAATTTCTAGACTCAGAACGCAGGCCAGCTGGCGCTGAGATTGCTTGCTCATTCCCACAGCTATCTGTGATACCAAAGCAGATGTAAAAAACCTAATGATTAACTGTCACTTAAAATAACAGTGATCCATTGTTAACTTTGGTAAGAATTGTTACCTTACAGTCAAAAGCTATGCTCTGTTAGAACACAGTCTGTTTTCCTTTTACAACTGCTGAGTAAACAAAGTAAATGCAAATATATGTTAAAAAAAAAAAAAAAAAAAAAAAAGAGTTGACATTTGGTTTTGTTTTTTCACTTTTTTCTTTTCTACATATAGTAAAACCATAAAAAGTTGTCCTGCCAGCAGTCCCACTGTCTACCTGCCTCTGGAGACAAGCTGATAAACCACAAGAGTGGGTAAGTTTACCACCAAGATGCAAACTTGTTAGCAGCTGGCAGCATCAAATGCCAGAGCCAAGCCAGAAGTCTCTTTTAATTGTTATTATTATTATTAAGAATACTTTTAGCAGGATGCAGGTGATAAAAAGACAGTCCACAACAATGGGGACAAACCATACTGTTACAACTATCCAAAAAGCAACAGAATTAAGAGTGAAATAAGATCAAAAATGGTGAGTATACGTGACTGTACCTTGGTCTATCATTTGGAAGATAAAATTTATCAGTGCAAGCAGTGCAGCTTGTCTACTATATTTAGGGCTAAAACCAGTTGGATTCAGTCAAGGAAATCTGAGGATTCTAGATGCCACCAGTCGCCTTGCGCACAAGCTTCCTTATAGCTTTCCCTAAAAAACAAAGAAATTCAAGACAAAAAAAAGGTGAAATTTTTCCTCATCTAAGGTCAATTTTTCAAGCAGGAACAAAACTGTTGACCCCCGTAAGCAAGAAAGCACCTTGTTCTCTCAATCTCTTTCAATAACAGAAAAATACCTTCTCAATGGACTCTCCCAAACTTCTAAGAGTGCAAATCAAACGCTTCAGCCCAGAACTCTCCAGCTCCTCTGTTTACTTCCGCCTGTGTGATTTGCAGACACTCAAGTGATTTTCCTGTCTGAAACTCTTAATCCTAAGGAGGTAAGAATTATTTCTTGAATTACCAGACAGGTACCATAGTTCACTGCTGATCTAGGTAACTGGAAGCCCTTCGTACAGCCATTGAAGGAATTCAGCTCAGATTCATCAGTTCACACACCATCAGAAACCATTCAACGGAATGCTTGTTGAGACAGAGTTTTAAGAAGAAAATAGCTGATTCACTCAAAATTTTAAATGGACCCCAGAGCATCAGTCTATAGGATCTAGAGAACAGGTGCCCCTTCTCTTTCAATGAAAGGTAGGATCTTCTTAATGAAAACTGAAAAACTGGTAAGGAAAAACAAATCACACAAGCATTAAAAAGAAAATGCTCTATTTCATAGAAGCAAACTGTATATCTGTTATCAGAACATAAGGAGACAAAGTTAAGGAACCCATTTTATTAACACTCAAACCAGAGAAGTCCAAGTTATCAATCCCTCATACCAAGTCTGTATAGCATCAAAATGAACCTTGTGGAAACATATTTTCCATTTTGATTTGTTTCTTTCAATTTTCTTCCAAAGCCTTTCTTTTCTGAAGATATATCGAAAGGCAAATAGATGCAAGTTCTGAATAGGAAAAAAAAAAAATTGTTACATGTGGCAGGATGATTTCAATGCTTATTTACACATGCTTACATTTACATTTGTTTATCTTTGAAATTCAGAAAGATGAGTTGCTGATAATACCTTTTTACAAAGGTATTTGCCATTATGTGAATTTAGTCCAGACAACAGCAATCCATTCAAGTTAGTCACTCAGGGGTAGTGTCTGCACGCATCCTACACATGGCAGAGTTTTCCTTCTACTTACATTTCTGCTATTAAAAGCAGTACTTTTAATAACTAGTGAATGCAAATCAAGCTCGTAGAATTACTGTGGTAAAAATGAAGCAAGTCTTACTGGCATGCAGACTATCATAACTCCATCATAATTTCCAAAAGCAGGGGGGCTATGATAATTAACACTGGCAGAGGATTGGTATATGTGACAACCTGAAAAGAATCACTGTATGCAGTGAATAGCCTGTGAAAGGTAAATAAAGCATCAAATGAAGCAAGCCAAGTCTCTGAGCACCAGATCAGCACAGAGTATTGCTTTTGTAACTGAATTTAAATCCACTTTCCAACTCTTCCACTGCCCTTTCCTTAAAACGACAAGGCTTTTGTAAATGAAATCCCATCCCATACAAATTGCCTTGCAAAAGCTGAGTGGCAAGTAGACAAAGGCAATTATTAGTAAAAGGCAATTTGTAAGTGAAAGTATGTAGGAATATATCTGCAATTAAGATGAGAACCCAAAAACTACTAAAATTAATACCTTGCATAGAATTTCTTGCAATAGTATATAAATGCAGTGGCCCATGCAGAAAATACTTTCAAGACTTTGAACACTCTTGTACACTTTCTGGCTCAAGAATTTTAGATGTTCATTCTTTTTTAATACAATCAGTGACTGCAGTGATTTGAGTAACAAATTCATTCATCTCTATACCATTTTGCCACCAATGGCAGACCTCACCTAAGCATTTATTGGCAGCATCATTTAAAGCCTCTCCAAGATCCAACTTCATCATTCATCTACTACTCATAACCAAACCCCTGACAACTCTCTTCCTACTCAGTGAGAGCAGAGGTATCAGTGCTCACTGTCAGCGTGTCCCACTGTCAGTGGCTTTAGAAAAGAAAACAAAAGCTCTCATGGCTTAGGAGAATCTGCTATCCACTGAGCAAGGATATTGTGCCAATACAGAGTACAGAGTACACAAAAAGAATTCCTAGAACAAATCATTACTTTTTCTTTGTAAAGTTATTTCCAAATTCAAATATGTGCTTTCACATACCTGTCATGATTAGGTGTCTGATGGCCTTTGGTATGTAGCATTCACCTCTGCAAGCATGATTTCTAGTGATTTCTAAATTGAAATGAAGAAGTTGTATTTGTGGCATAGGCACGACTTCAGAGTGATGAAGTTTTCTTTAAAGGCAGCAGTGTTTTCTGTTTGTCCTACAGATACAATTGTGGACAGAGTGGGGAAGAGAACAAACCTACCTGCAAGAACACAAGAGTGTCTTAAAAGCCTATAAAAGGACTTAGGTCCACAGGTATCTGTTCTCCCTTAGTACCTATCCGAATGTTACTTCTCTCCCAAGTGACTTGTCTTTCTTATGATCCTGGATGACTGTGCTAACATGTTAGCTCCATTATGACATTCAAAGCCATTCTATACCACATTGCAGCATTCCAGAATTTTCTGATTAGCCAAATAACAGAAGACAAGCATGCAGAATCTAGTAATCTACCACCAGCAAGTAACAGACTGCCAAAAGCACACTACCATTCTGTAACAAAATGAGAAATGTGAGTATTCTGTGCTGCAGTGGGATCAAAAATGGCCACAGGATCAAAATACTTCACAATTTTTAGCTGTGAATTACCAAAGTCTTTAGAGTGATAAAACAAGATGCAGAAATTAGTCCACTGATTCAATTTTTATCATAATCCTGAAAATTTAGTTATGACAGCTATTATTAACATTTAGTTATATAGTAGAAAATATACCATAAACACTGACTGTTATCAGTATTCTCTGACAACTCATATTCTGCTGTTCTCCCAACCTCTGTAGATTTTCACGCCAACAATAGCTGTTCTTTTGATTACGGCTCTGGTCTGTGTGACCGATTCCTTATTCTGGGCTGAATCACCACAAAAGCAAGCCGATTGGCTACATAAAATGCTGAATACCATAGCAACTGACTTGCAACCTTGCTGCGTGCAGGAAGGATTTTGTACTTCAACGAGAGCTACAAGTGAAAACACCAGGCTAAGAGCAGACCTGATGTAACATCAGCAATGCAACAGAACAACACAAGTCATTTAACCTCTCCCTAATCTTTCCACATTCATACCTTTCAACCGCAAAGGGCAGCAGCAAATCTTCAGATTCTCATTAAATTCAGCAAACAAGGAAAAATGTGTGCTATGGTATTGATTCAACATATAGATCTACCCAGTGCAGACTCTTTGCCAAAACAAATAGGATTAAAGATTGAAAAATCAAGTCATGGAAACAGAGCAATAATAGATGCTGACCTTTAGTTTTAATTAATAATCTTATCACTCAATATTGAAAAAGATTAGAAGTTTCTAAAGAAACATCTCAAAATATACTTAACTCTACACTGTCCATATTAGTGGCTACTTTTAGGAACACATCAAAGCAGCCAAGTTGCTACTAGTAAAAACAATCATTTAATGACAACGCCCTGTAAAATCTACATCAGGTTTACAAGAAAAATATAGGAAGCAGAATATTGCTCAAGAAAAAACAGCAAGAGGCCTTCTACTTCAGGAAAGCACAACCATCTTTTAGGCAGATGAAGCTCACTGTGTTTGGGCTTTGTAGGCCAAGAGAAAACTCAGCTCCATCGTTCTCTGTGCACCAACTAAAAAGGAATTCAAAACCTACCATGAAGTAATATATCAAATAAAGAGGACCAAGTACAAGACCTACAGCACAGCTACCTACAGTGCTTTTAAACGAGAGACTTCTGAGTAAAGTACATAACCCTACAGCATCAAATTAAGTTACTTGACGCCTACAGGCAACATTCCCGGTGAGCTCCTACTGTTTACTAAAGAGTGCTAACAGCCACCCACACCCAGGAAAATCCAAACTCTTGTTCGTATCAAATCTAGGGGATGGGCCTTGACCTTCCCGAATCTGAAAATACTACCAACAAAATAAAGACCATTAGAGGAATTTTAACCTACTGATTTATTTTTCTCTGAAAGAAAAAGGCCAAAAAAATTCTTAAGAACCTTTGATCCTCAATTTCAGGCAGCCTGACAGGGAGTTTACAGTCACAGGAAACACTTCCATCAGAGGACATATAAATTAACAAAGCATAATTGGTTTTTGGAGATAATTTCATTGTACTGGTAAACTGCTGGACAAGTTCTACTCATGTTACTAAAATAAGGCATGGTTGTTCTAAGTCTGTAATGTATCAGAACTCAGACATAAAATCAGCCTAGTTGTAAATAAACATTTGTGCTCAGTATGTACATAACTCCAGGTATAGCTGCATTTATAGTATGCAGGGTGTACGTGCACTTTGTTGTATGCCACTGAAACATATGAACCCAACTCAGAAAGTATGCGCACCCCTTTAAACAAAGGCCCTTCTTTATCTTCCCAAAATGCAGGGCTGTCGCTTCATTTTGAAGTCACATTTTTATTTAGTTCACATTCTGCTAAGCAGTGCGGTTTCCTCCAGCCTGGCAGATCTTTGCCATCTTCCTATCTCAAACAGAAACAGGAAAAGCAAGACAAAGAGAATTCTGTTTCTCTCGATGTTAAAAACACAGAAAATTTCCAACGTTTCCCCTACCCATCAGCTAAGAGCACTTGAAGGGTAGATCATGACAAAGGGGATAACAGAGGGGATAACCCCCATAACTCCAACTTTCAGAATGAGATACTATGTTTGGTTTGTTCTGATATACCTTTGTTTTGTTTATGAAGTATGAAGCAAGGATTTTTTTTTACTTGAGCTTTTGGATAGTAATTCACACAGAGACAACTGCACTTGTTTTCTGAAACACGTGAAATGGTCCTCTGTGTTTAGTACTACTTGTGCAAATACTTTGTCTAAAAAGGCAACATACACACACACATATACTGGAGATGTGGACATGCTGCTGTAAATATAGCCTTTCGCAAACAGGATCAAATTTTGTTCTTATACCAATACTTTTATTAAACTTAAAGTGATGATTTATTATTACAATTTCCCAAAAACAGAGTAAGTTTCCTCTGAAGAGCTTATCTCTTAAGTCAGAAACAAAGAGAAAAGACAGGAAAACAGGCCAGAAGTATGTTTGTTCATTCCTTGTACACACACACACACACACACACACACACTCGGTCTTGCCTATACAGATTAGAAAACAGATCAAGGACAATAAATTATTGTAACAGCAAAGGTCAGTCTAAAAGAGGGCTGGGATACAATTTTTTTTCTTTGACCTCAGCTCTGAAAGAATTTTTCCATGCACAAAGTGGCATGAAAGAAATGACAAAGATACAGTACTGCAGCAGAGATTCAGTGAAGGACATAATGATAAGGCCAGGAAATTAGTTCCTGAGACAGGATACGAAATGAAAAAGTACCCTAATCACTAATGGCTCCACTTGCAGTGTTTCAGAAACATTACTTAAACATAAATACTGATACTGTTCTTGTAATCATAATTATTATGGTAAAACAGCTATTTCATAGAACTACCAAGGTTTCTGTAAAAAAAAAATAGATCTCATGTGTACATATTTGCAGGTTAGGCTGCTTGATGAACAGCTGGAGGCAACTCATTAATATGAAGGAAACTCAGAGCTAAGGCAGTATAACTTGCTCCTTCAATACATAATATAGCAGATACAGCTAGGGCCCAGGAAAAGTATTAAAGAAATATTAAACATGTAAGGGAGTGTCTCAGCAGAAGCTCAGAACAATCTTCCAAAAAAAACCTGTCCTGTTACAGTAATCACCGCAAGAAAATACCCAGGTCATCAAACAGACGTACAGCGCACCAACTCTTGTATTTGTAACACATTCTAACCTTTCATTCGGAAGGAACCCCATTCCTTCCAACAATATTTAGACTTCTTAGTTTAAAAGTGAGTTGACCTAGGCAGTTGTAGGTGCTCCACAAACCAGATAAAGGTGTTTGCTCAGTCTCAGAAGAAGCTTTCTAAAATGAGGAACTCAAAAAATTGGTGGGAAAAAGCAGTAGCACAAAGGTATATCATCACTCTGAAAACTGACAGAATTCCCTAGTGTGATACACAAACATCAGCATGACTGCAGAAGTATGTAATATAAACTCTGCTGTCTCCATTATTAAAGTGATAAATCACAACGGTGAATTCAGCACGTTTCACCAAAGACAGTTGTAGAGTTAGTGGATATGTACAGAAGAAAGTCAGTGCCATTTTATGCAGTTTTCAACAGTCCGGCTAAAAAAAATAACAAAACAGATGGCACATACAACAGAGTTGCTCAGCAGGTGAGAGACGGAAATAAAGAAACAAAAATAGAGAAAGGGCTACATGCTTTTAATTTTATTGTAAATTCTTAGGGTTTGCATCATGTTTGGAAAATCTCAGACTCCAAATAGCAATGCTTTGTACATGCAGCATCCAGATGTGCCACTTCCTCTAGGAGACCATTGTTTTCAAAATCACTTTTATTCACTGCTTGTAAAGTGACACAGTACAATCAAACAACTGCAGACATCTTTATTACATTTGCTTTTTGTGGCTTCTGTGGTCCACTGTCATAAGGGCTGCCCTGCAACCAGCCATCTGGGATGAAAATGGAAGTGACAGGCACCCTTACCTCCAAGTCCATCTCCAGAATCAACCTCACAGATGCTCTCTCCCTCCATGCTGTCTGTAGACCCAGCAGAAAACAAGATCTCTCACAGGTGACTTGCTGAGGATCCAAAAAGAAGCTGAATCCACCCACTCTGAAGCCAGCAAGTGATATCTTTCAAACAAAAACATAAAAACAAAGCTATTGATCCACTTCAGCTACACAAAGGAGCAGTCATTTCATTTCTCCCTTAAGCCCCCAATATTTCAAAACTGTTTGTCAGTTAGTTCCAAGTCCAATATCTGAGGACTTTATAACAAAATAGTATAAACCTCTAACCCATATAGAGCATTTGCATCAGCCCAAATTCCAGAAGTACACTGAGGTGAAAGCCTCAGCACAGATTCATGCTACTTCTTATATGGCTTGACATGACTAGAAGTGGGCAAAATGAAGGAAAATACTACTTATCTACAGGATTAGCTCTTCTCTGGCACCATAATGAGACCAAATAATATACGGATTACAAACAGCAGCACAGCCTGAAGGTGCATAGGTCACATGAGCTGGCTTTCTTAAGACTACACTTAGGGTCTACTTTAAAAGTAGATAAAGAAAGCATCTCAGGTTAGCAATGGACTTAATTTGCAGATGAAGGTAAAGAAGAGTGTAAAGATGAGTGTGGACAATGGAAGAATAACATCCCTTGGTGTGCTTAAGAGTAAGACAATTAAGGGAGCAGTACCCTTTCCTCTGAACTGAGCCTGAGTACCTACTTGTTTTTCTATTACTCTGCTCCAATGTCGCAAGTTTTTAAGACCTCTTCCTTTTAAACAAGAACCAATTTCAATTAATTTATTATAAAAATAAAAAGCACTAATGAGTCAGGAAATACCCACACGTCAGTGTCTTTGAGTGGAAGAGACAAAAAGCAACAGGACGCTCGTGATCCACACAGCCAAGACAGGATGAAAAAAAAAGAACAAAAAAGAACAGAAAAAGCCATCCAAAAAGAGTACGGAGACCACTTTCTGCCACAAATGAATTTGGATAGGTCAAAAACATAAAGTATGATGTGAGATTGATGATCAAATACATGAATGGCGTGATATAAAAACTTAGTTCAGGTACCATCCATATCCTGGAGCTAGTTACAAAGCAGTTCACTGGCTGTCTGCTTTCCAGTTTCAAATGAGTAAATAACTTTTATTTGCAAGCCTGTGGCCTTCTCTTTCACTTTTCCATGTCATTAGGACTACATTCAGATTGTCCCATGCCACTGCACTTCATATGAAGGGTGGAAAAGGGAAAACAAGTTCTGTATACACACAAACAACCCTGTATGTTTTGTTCATCTCCCTTCTTCAACTTCTATCAACAAGAAAGCAGTAAATATTATAAACGAATCTGTATTCAGACATCCAGTAAAAGAAAATCAGTTGTTCAAGAACTATGTCACTTTGTTGATAAAAAGAAGGGCATACCTAGAAGCTTCACATCAGATGACCTCTATTTCTTCAACTTCTTCAAGCATTCCTCTCAGCATCTGCATGTTTTGGTCGATTTTCCGCTGATTGAGCCAGTGCAGGTGTATGCCATGTAACAGAACATGCATGGCACTTAAAAACACTGAGTGTTTCATGTAGTGAAAACCGTAGGGCAATCATCTTATGCTGCTGGTGCCTCCCCTCAAAGTCGCAGCAGTGATTCAAGGTGTTGTTTTGAATCAAGTTATGTTTTTCAGATGTTGTGCTACTGCAGTTTGCTAAGGCTGAGAATGGATCCACAATATTGCTGATTGATGAAGTATCCTCTGCAAATATTTCAGCTGGTAAAAAGAATCCACACATTTCTAGCAATACAAAAATACTCACCAAATAAGCAACTGGAACAATGTGTCAAGCTCTGGCCGAATATGCACACCTGAGATATGTACGTTCCAAATGCTGATCTAGGACACTCAGAAGAACATTAACAAATGTAGTTCTTGCTCTTAAAAGCAAAAATATCAGACAATGAATCCTGGATCACAAAACGTGACGGAATTTGGTCCTATTTTTACCAGACAAATGGGTCAGTATAAGGATACAGCCATAATTTGAGAAAGTCAACCTGAGCCTTTTAAATAAAATAATTTATATTTCCTTCTGGAAGGGTTTTTTTTTTTTCTGTTCAGACCTTCTCATTGCCAACCCCGGCCTTTATTATGGATGCTACACTGCTCCTGCACAGTAAAGCAGAAACAATTTTTGTATGAAGTAACCTGTTGACCAAAGGACACTGTGCAGTGTTTAAAAACTAAGCACCCTGTTTTTATCCAGGCTTTAAGCCTACATACAAGGAGGGAAAAAAAAAATCTGTGTCTGCTCACAGGTGTTATGCAACTGTATGTCACTGTCCATCTGTAAACAAGAACGTGTCCTTGGGATACATCGATCAGCACTCATTTTGCATTATAGTAATGAACAGAATGAAGACTACATGCCTTTATCACAACCCATAAGTACAGAGTAAATGTCAACACACTCCGTATTTACTTAACTTTTGTAATTTGAAGTCTTTGTCAGTTATTTGGGAATATGGATGGAACAACACAAACGATTGAGAAGAGCCTTAGCAAGACACTATTTACATAATTTTTGCATGTTTTTTTTTTTCATTGCCTTTTGCAGAGCAGCACTGCACAGGAAAATGCAGAGAAATCACATATGTTATCTGTGTAATTGCCACGAAATCCCACAGACTGGAAGAATCCTCAGCCACAAAAACAGTGGTGATCTCTGCACATTTTGACCTGCCTGAATCTGAAGATGTCCAATCCAGTTTCCCAGATTTTGCATCAACAGCTGAGATACCAAACGGACTTAAAGTAAAAAGTCAGCGCAATAACACACTTCTCTGTTACTGACACAGTCCCAATCACTTACTGTGGGCAGACTTCTTCAAACTGCACTATTCATAACAGATTTCTTCATAAACCCAACTTCTAGGCTTTGGCTAGGTAAGACTTGGCTCAGATGTGCACTGCCAACTTCCATCTAGAAATCACTGTGAGTCTTTTCAGGTAGTCTGTACTGGAAAGCATTCATCTCCCCTCATCCACCTCCATTCCTTTCTCTCTTCCTATTGCAGAGGGCACAGATGGAGAGACTGCTCCCCCTCCCTGCTCACCAAACTCCTCTGTTTGTTGCAAAGACCCTTTTTCATTATTTTGCATTGGTCATCACTGATGAATGGTTCTACATGGAGAATATAGAGAACATGAGAATTAGGTGACTGCAGAGAGTGACTTTGCAAGGCATTAGGAATACAGACAACAGCAAGAAAAATCCAAAAGGAGTCAGAAAACAGTAGATTTCTAGCACTATTTTGTTCTTCTACCAACCCCATCAAAGGATAAAAGTAAAAATGATCAGCAGATTTGTCCATCTAGTTATTGGAGAGAAAAAGGAGAGAGGGAAAAACAAAAACCTGATAATCTGAACTACTGCAACAGCAGAGAGGAGGCCAATGCAAGATCTCCTTCTGAAAAGGTTCCACTCCTTCAAAGCCTACCCTCAGGTGGATCTACAATGACGCTTCAGAGATGCATCTGTCCTAGTCCTGTGCCTCTGCAGGGACATACAAGGGGTCTTGCTCAACAAGCTGTTTGTGCTTTCTCTTCATTTCCCTCATTTGTCATAGGAATTTATTCAAACTTAATGAATCAGTCCAAGCTTCTTTATACATATTTAAGGGCTTTTCAAAAAAGCAACTTACATTTCAGAAATGGTTGGAAATCTTTTATTCAGTCAGGAATAACCACACTTCTGCAGCCATACCCTAACAAGAAACCTTCCTGACTACCAGACTTGATAATCATAATTCCTTCTAACAGGGCTACCAGTAAGACTGTTTCATTATTCAGAGAAAGTCTGGATTGAATTGATTTACCTCATTTCACCACAAAGTTGCATTTCTGGAGATACCTCCATATGGAAATCCTAAGAAGTCAAAGCAAATTTCCCTACAGACATGCATTTTTAAATGCTGACAAAATGTTCAATTTAGGATACCTTCAATTAAGCTCCAGATAAAGATTCTGTAAAATGAGATCAAGTGCTAACAAAACAGATATAGCCATGAAAGGAGATCCATATATTCTAATCCTACAAAACACAGTTCAGGGAGGGAATAGGAATCAGTGCCAATAGATAAATTTCACAACTTCAGTCCTCCAAAGCACCCATCTAAATTGAAAAAAGTGAAGTCTAAGCCTGAAGTAATTTATTTCTGCACATTTCCTTTTTCTTATCTTTGCTAATGGCAGGTACAATAACTTCAACATTTATAGGAACAGTGGAGGCCAAGGTAACGTTCATAAAGCCACCTGAGGAAGATGATTACAACCTGAAAACACACCTATTACCATAGGAAATACAATAGGTATTACAATAGGTAATAACAATTACCTATTGTGACTTCTGGTCGCTCACAGAGTCACAGAATCACTCAGGTTGGAAGGGACCTCAGAGATCATCAAGGATCAAAGATCCTCAATCCTCAAAGATCCTCAAAGATCCTCAACTGAACTAACTCAAACACAGTGGGCAGGGGCATGGGATTATGTAACAGAAAGATTTTCTTTAAAGATATATCTAAGGAGCCGATTTCTGTACTTTAATTTTTATTTTATAGTTACTAGGAAACTGTATTGCATCAGCGATTCATAGAGCAGTTAAATATCTTTGACAGTTACATGAATCAATTGTGGTACACAGCATCACTCTATCACAAAGCATACCTTAAAATTGAGGGGAGAGGGGAAGATGGAGCAAAAGGTAACAAAATGGAAGGATTTTTCTATTTATAGCAGGATCATCTACTGTGAAAGAACAGAAATGATATTCCACTCTTATCATAACCAGCAACATCTCCGTGAACATATAGAAAAACCAAAGAACTAATCAACTTACTGATGATAACAATTTGCCAAAAGCTGTACAGATAACCTGTCAACAAAAAACAGATAAAGAAAAAGAAATAACAAGTAAAATAAAGCTTCAAATCAGTAATAATATGGTTTCATTTAGAAACTTGCAGTGAAAAACAATTTGCTTTCCTTAAGCTTTAGCTGAAGCCCTAAATTAAGCATGCAATACATACTTAGAGTATTTTTTTTCATTTGCTTTAATATTAATTTCAATACAATGCTGAAAATATGAATTTATGCCCAGCTGTGTTTTTTATAACCAACCAAGAGAAATTTAGTTTGTATGCTAGAGCAACTGTGGAAATCAATTCTTAATCTATGACCTTGTTTACCGCAGCTTGAGGCCTTGCAATAAATAAATGCCTTGAGCCAGAAATAAGAAACATTTGGCAAATCAAAGAGACAAATAACACGAATCTATATGTGTATATACAGCATTAGAAAGGTCATATAAAATACAATATTGGCTCTTTTCTTGCTGTAACATAATAATGTCTGAAAGGCAGGATACAATAATTGGCTGCATTAATACCCAGGTGGTGAACGGACGTGAGTACCTATTTTCTTTTCAAGTGACAATGTTCATCTTTGTAGAGGATTTCGTGTTGCCTGATGCTTTTTTTTTTTCTTTCTGTAAGAACATTATTCTCTGAACAATAACCCATTTTCTTTGTCTTAGAAGATGTAAAGACTTCCTCTAATGCACATTTAAGCTTCCATGTGAAATTGCTCAGTGCTTCATCACTCACAATAGAGAAAAAAAAACAATAATAATAATGCCAGTGCTCACATTTACCTGCCCTTAGTTCCAACCCCTCTTCTCCTTTCTAAGAGGAACCTCTCAAATTCTCACACTAAGTTATTACATGTTTCTCCATAAGCATTACTAAAACAAGCTTGACTTTAATAGCACTACTCACAGGAACATAGACTAAAAGTATGTTTCAATATTAACAGCACTCACCTTCTGAAAACAAATCAGTACATATTCAAAACCACAACTTGATTTATTTGTTTGACTGCAGACTTTATCCAGGCAGCTGCTTTTGAAATGTCTTAGTACAAACTAGCACTAGTTCAGCTAATTTCCCTCCCTTAATTGTCCTCTTGCTGCTACACTGGAATTCAAATGTGAATGTGATTGACACTGCTTTTTAAGATTAAGCATGGCATTATTAGCTTGCACAGCAGGTGACCAAAGTAACTGATGGAAAGGTTCCCTTATTTTAACTCTAAGTAAAGCACGTAACCTAATAAGAAATGAAAGAATTTGACTTTCATAATTATCCTTGGAGTTTGACATAGAAAATTAAAAAAAAAATAATATAAATCTTTCTTCAAATATAATGAAAACTTCAGCCAGCAAATTAGTAGACCAGTACTGATAGAGCCATAATGCCACCAGAAGATAAGATCACCTTAAAATGAAACTACTTGGCTCATCAGCCAATCAGCATAGGCTTCCCCATCTCACATCCATAAAAACAAATCTGGAGACTTTTCAAACTTCTCCCCAGAAGCATGATCTTTTGTCTGCAACATGTGGCTTTATTCCATAGAATTGTGGAAGGCCACTGAGATCATCCAGTCCAACCATTAACCCATCCCCACCATGCCCACTAAACCATGTCCCTTGGTGCGACATTTACATGTCTCTTGACCACCTCCTGGGACAGAGACTTCACCACCTCCCTGAGCATCCTGTTCCAATTACTCCTTCTCCAACTACTCCTTCTGAGAAGAAATTTTCCTAATATCCAACATGAACCATCCCTGGCACAACTTAAAGCCATTACCTCATGTTCTATCACTGTTACCTCTGCAAAGAGGCCAAACCCACTGTGCCACAATCTCCTTTCAGGGAGTCATGGAAAGTTATAAGGTCACCCCTGAGCCTCCTCTTCTTCAGACTGAACAACCCCAGTTCCCTCAGCTGCTCCCTGTAAGACTTGAGCTCTAGATCCTTCACCACTTCAGCAGCTTTGCTAGCCTTCTCTAGACATGTTCCAGAGCCTCAATGTCTTTCTTGTAGCAAGGAGCCCAAAACTGAACACTGTACTCAAAGCGTGGCCTCACTAGTCGGAGTGATGCAAAGCATGTGTTGGTAAGAACTACATCCCAAACAGAATCTCTCAGCCAACAGCAGTGTTTTACAGGTACACAGTATGTGCAGTTCCCAAGTTACCAAAGACTTTGCAAATGGCATTAACCAGACCTCTCCCCAGCTGCTATGGGAGGGGGCAGGAGCTAACACTGCAGTCTCAGAAGGGGGGATGCTGGTGCAGGAAGCCCTATCCAAGTGCCCCTGCTATGTCATATCTGGCATTTCATATCAGTTTTTATCTCAGAGTCCAAAAAGTAACTTCTTCCATACTCAGTTTCCAAAAACCTCTTAGCTACTGACACTACCTTACTTAAAAGACAGTTTGCTCTAATTCCAGGAGAATTGCTCAGCATATTAATCTAGGTCAGAAAAAACTACTTCCCCACCAACAAAACAACAAATTTACATTACAATGCAGCTAATTATAACCAATGACCCTTTCAAACTTATTTAAGATTCAATACTTGTGAAATAAAGCAAAGTATTCACTGATGGCTCTGTATCAACATAAATGACTAATTACTTTAATCAGGAAGCTCAAAAGATAAAGAATTTGATTTATTATAAATACAAGGGCTTGCTCTCATAAAAATGATTTGCACAGCAGTTCAGGACATGCATTGATTTATGGCACTACTTGTAATTCTCTTATTATTTCTACATTTAATAATAGGTGAAAAATGGATTAAAAGTTAACTAAAGCAAGTCACATTCCCAATATAATTTTATTCAGTTCCACAGCAGTACTCATACATTGTCTATATCCTAACATTTCACTAACAGAAAACATAAAAAACTGTTTTGGAAAAACATGAAGATTACTTTGGCCAGAGTTACAGAAAGAATGACTGTTCTTGCCTGACTCTTCGTGATTTAATGATACCTGGCATCTGTTACTGAGACAAACTGAACACAATTCAAATCCAGTTCAGCTGGGAACAATTGGGAGAATCCAAAAAAATGTTTTTCAAGATAGATTATGAACCGACTATGGCATGGGAACCCATCAGACAGACAGGAAGGGAGAGAATAAGAATACATCTGGAGTTGTTGAGTAGAAAGGAAGGATCTTCATGCCTTTGCTGTCAGCCCCTGCAGAAAGCACTCTGCTTACACCAAACCTGCCTAGCCACTGCTTTACCTGTCTTGATGGCTGTTTCTGGACAGAAAGAGCACTCATTGAACCACATCAGGTGCCCATGACAAGGTTTATAGACATAGTGCACTACATTCAAACCACACAATGCAGTAAAAAAATCATAGCACACGTATTTTATAAACAAAATAAAGAAAAAAACAATAAAGAAAAACAGTAAAAACGTGTTCCTTATTCACTTGTAATCAGGTTGTTCTCCAGCTTATCTTAGGTTGCAGGGGTCATCACTGGAGCCCCAGGGTCTCCAGGAAAATCACCACACAGCTGCCTGAACAGGAGTACAATTGCACAGTCTGTTATTACAATGCCCAGATTATGTTTCACTGGTACTTGCCAGAAAATTGTGATGAAGGGCAGTGTGAGAATGTTTTCAACGCAAAGAACACTTCCATAGACTGGAATATCTGCTAGGTCTAACTTCAACTCCAGGGTTAGCTAAGACAAATGGTGTTCCTCGGGGTACAGCAATAAATGAATTACCATTTAGTACAGACCCTTGGCAGCTGGGTTCCTCTTCTAGCTGCTGCTGCCTCTGCTGACCAGCCCTCACCACAACCCCATGTTCCCCCTACTTTACTCCAGCTACACATCGCCTGTTGTCAGCTCCTTAACAGAAACTATTCCTCCAGGCACAAACCAGCTCCTTGTGTTTACAGAACCAGCTGTGCTGACTGACCCTCAGTGCTGCCACACCACCAAGAACACAAATGATTTACATCTAATCGTGCCTTATGGCAGAGCTCAACAATACATTCAGTTAAATAGCTGCAGAATGCAAGTTGATGGAAATTTTTATTCATGAAGCAAAGGCTTTTCCTGTTGTGTTACCATGGTTGATAACCCCTTAGTACAAATCCTCTTTCATGTTACAAAAAAAAAAAAAAGTTTTGTTTTGTTTTTTAATCACCCATTAATTCTGATTCCTTGCAGCTATTACCACAACTAATTGACGCAGAAGAAAGACGAGTATTTTTACCAGTACTTTTGTCAAACATTCCCCATCTATTAAGCATTTCTTCCAAGCCAGGTGATGCACAGAGGAAGTCCCAGAACTCAAATGGCTGCAGTTTGGAAGATATCAAACAAAAGATGACTAAGAAACATCTGTTTTGGTCCCTGAGGAGCACAGGAGGGACTGCCCTACGCTGTACTTTACATCCACTTGCTGATGGGTGGATATTGAACTAAAACCTACTTCCAGATAGCTTAAAAAAAATGGCATGCCACTTAGCAATTAGAAAAGAGATCAGAAAGTATGGGATACTTACCACTGTAACATTGGCTTCTAAGACATTTTGAGAGAGCTTAGATAGCTTTCTTTGATAGCCTGTGACAAAGCTGGGGAATCTTTAAAGGCTTTTGAAATCCAATGTTGTGCTACCACTCATGGATGTCTGAAACTGCATGTGTAATTTTAGAGGACTGTTGCTGAAGGCTGTTCATTTTCTTTGCTAGACTTTTAAATCATCACTGACTTCATACTTAAATTCCTGTCCAAAAACGGGGCCCTCGTTACAAGAAGTGAACCATCTGGAGTTCTGCAGTGTTTTTAATCCACAGTGTCAGAGGTCAGACAGTGTTGAGTGTTCAGGGGAGGATTTGGAACAAACTACTGAAGAATGAGCAAACTCAGTTCAAACACAATCTGACAGAGGAATTATTATCAAAATGAAATTCCAATATTATTTAAAGTTTGTTGGTGGTTAAATCTGGGTTATATATAAAACATCATAGTAGTATTAAGAGAGTAGTGCTACAGTGCAGCACTAGGAGGCATCATGGGCATTATTACCACCTGTGAAACTCTTTATTATATTTCAGAAGTAATATTTGTTTTGAATGGAAGTTTGACGTTAAAGCTTATATTTTAAGAAGTACCTCTGTGGTTTCAGAGAAGCATTAAGACAAGGCATTTATCCTGTAACAACCATTTAGTTTCATATTTTGTTACATTTGACAGCTCTCATGGGGAGCTAAATCCCTCATCTCTGCAGCTACTACAATTACTGAGAGAAAAATACCAGATCAGATTCAGCAGTGGCCTGGCTCTGCTGAGCACCACGGAGAGGCTGCCCAACATCCTCCCTGCCACAATCACACCTAGAGGCTAAAACTTGCCAGCAAAAGTCCTTAATGGATCATCTGCTAGCAAAAGTGGGGAAAAATCATTCCTGTGCATACTCAGGAATTACCCAGTCCTTCTCAACTGCAAAAAAACTTCTAACAGTAGAAGCTACCACAAGCAAAGTTAAAGACTTTGCCATTCTACCTCTGCCTGCTGTGGGGTCCTCAAGACAGGAGCGCAGCACAGCACCCAAAGGCACTGAGAGAGCCTCCACAAAAAGAGAGGATGAGAAAACTGAACAGATAACGAATATATCTTTTGCATTCCAAACAATACCATGACTGTCACAGAATGATGGTCAATGCTACCAAGCACTGCAGGTTAACTGTAGCAAAAGGTTTTGTCCAGGAGAGTCCTACTGGGACAACAACAACAACAACAAAAAAAGTCAAGAATACACAAAAGATGTGTGCAACAAAGTTCATATCTTCAAAATTTATTTACTTTTTTTTTTTTTACAGAAAACATTTTTAAAATCCTACATTTCAATAACAGCACATGCAGATTCCCTCAAAAGTATGTTCTATTTGAAAAAGGCAAATCAAAGCAAAGACATTTAAAATTAAATGTGAGACCTTATTCTAGTTAGAAAAAAATCAAGAGTACATGTACACCAACTTGTAATATAATAAGTATGTAAAACATACATACAAAATATTGCAAAGCCAAAGCTTCATTGGCTTAACCTGTCCTGTTACATGTACCCATTCCTACCCTCACAATATTTTTTTCTGTAAAATGAACCCTTAAATGCATTGGCTGTTCTTGTCCGGGTCAAACTAGATGCAGTACATAGCATCAGAGCTCTCTACACATTCTGTGTTCTCGAGAATATTCATAGGACTGCTTAGAATCATGGAAGCACAGAATCACCAAGGTTGGAAAAGACCTACAAGATCACCCCGTCCAACTGACCAGCTATCACCAATAGTTCTCTGCAAACCATGTCCCTCAACACAATGTCTAAAAGTTCCTTGAACACCCCCAGGGTCAGTGCTTCTTCCTTCCTCCTTTGCTGTTCATACTGAATGCATGGCTGTGCACACTCTTGGCATGATTAGGCACTTCTGCCTTTATGGGATTGGTTATAGGGTAAGATGACCCTTAGTGAATACATCCTCCCATTTTACTGCTACGGTCTCACCTTCCTTCCCTATCCCACCATTCATTACACATTTTCAAATTACATCTAACATTTAGAGTATACTCCATTTAAAGTATACTAAGAGATAGCCCACAGAAGTTTCCTCTTAGCTGAAATTACCAACACTGATTTCAGCGAGATGTTTTACTTTATATCACAGCTATCTGTGCCTTCAAGCACAGCCCTGGACCCTGTAAAGATGAGCAACGAAAGTGTTGGGAGTTTATTGCCTGTTTCCAAATATTCGTTTGGCTCATGGAAAGAAAAGAAAAAAACATACTTTACTGTCCAGATGAAGTACAGCATAACTGCTCACATGCTTTATGTAAAATGGGGACCTTCTATTGCATGGTCATCAACAAAAATTCCAATCTAAGCTTTGAAGCCCCAGTAGGTGGGAAGTGCATGGGGTAGGTGGCACTGTTTACAAAACTTTCCAGTATGGGAGACGGTTTTCTTGTTGCTTTTTGTTTTGGTTTATGGGCATTTATTTGGGATTTGCTGATGATAATGGTCTACTGGTTGGCGACCCTGCCCACAGCAGGGGGTTTGAAACCTGTTGCCGTGCACCTGGCAACCCATGTTCTTTTAGCTCTGTGCCTGTGCTGGACTATTGGGTAAAATCTACCCGGGCCAAAGAACTGCACATGAATACCAATATGGTGAGCAGAAAAATGGCGTTTATTGCGTCGTGCGATTTACCTATATACCTATCCTACTTTGCCTACGTCCCTTATGCATACATTAACCCTTCAATACCGAGCAAGGGGGGAGTCCTACCACGTCACATCCCAAATCTTCGCTGTCGCCTACTACAACAGAAACCAGATTATCATTATGGTCCTTTTCAACCCAGGCCATTCTATGATTCTACAATAATCACTCCTTCACACCAATGCACGAACATCAAGCAGTCCTACATCTAACTGCTGGAAACAGCAAGCTTCAATATTTGCATATAGCTTCCAAATTAAGCTGAATAAAACTCAGTCCATCAATATTACAAAGTAGCATTTTATGAATTCATTTCCTGTTCTTGTGAAAAGATGCCAAGGTCTATGGTCAGTGAATGAAACAGATCTCAGCACAGCTAACTGTAAACACACAGACCCTACATTGCCCAGCTAACGGCCCAAGCAAAATATTAGATAATCATATAATCATTAAGGCTAGAAGAGACCTCTAAAGATCATCAAGTCCAACCACAGCCCATTCCAACCGTGCCCACTAGCCACGTCCCTCAGTGCCACCTCTCTTCAGGTTTCTTGAACATCTCTACTAAGGAAGCAAAATACCACAATGAGGAAAATGCCAGAAAATAATGATCCCTACCAGCGTGAACCCAGCAGCACTGTAGATTGAAAAACATTTATTACATGCAGGCAAGGCCCAACCCAATTTGTCTTCCAGAATCTTTTTCCTTCAGTTTCTCAGAAGTGTTCAGATCAAAGTCAGTACAAGCTCTGATCTGAAATCATGGCAGATTCCTCCATGAGCTATCAGAAAGCACACTCATGCACCGCTCACACCAAACCAGTCACTGTTACAGGGGTAGAATTACCTAGTTCACAGTGAGCTTGCCACTGTCTCTGCGCTATCAGCTGTATAACTGCAACAGGGGAAGTACACAGCCCACAACATCACCTCCCTGCTGCACAGGTGCTCAGTGGAGAGAGCATCCTATAAAAACGCACTGATTGGCACAAATCTGGCTGCAGCCACCCCAAAAATAATTTCTGTACCTTCAGCAGCCACTGGGCTGAGGGAGATTTTGCTTAAACTTATCGATTTAGCACTGAGACTCCTCCATCATGAAGTTACAATAGTACTGTAGACAAAAATAATGAAATCACATCAGAGTCTTCCAAAAAGCAACTGGTATTCAAATCAATGTATTTGTTCAGAATTTTTCTCTACTGTTCCTATCCTAGAAAACAAACAAGACCTTGTCTTCCCAACCCCGGTCAGGAATTGCCAGAATACAGTGTATCATTGTGTTCTATTTAATTAGAAATATAAGCCTTTTTTCCTCCTTTGGCAAATCACAGGGCAATATAAATGTCACTACGTCAGTCAGCACTGCACAAAAATAGCACAAATGAGCAGTGGTAAATAATGCTGCAGTGAATTCCATAAATTCCGGTCATCTTTGCCCTAAAATTCCAGCTAACATCTCTAATTCAGTCATCTTTCTTCTGGAAGTTCAGATTTCCTTGAATATTTTGTTCATTATAGATAGGTTTTAAAAGAGCCTAAAGTACTTGATGTAAAAAAAGAATGCCTACAAAGATCCATAGCATCCTTGTGTCACACCCATTAAAGCGCAGAAAAAAATCTCTTTTCCTTCCAAACGTAGAGTAGATAAGCCTAAGTCAGAAAGTGCAAACAAAGCTTCCCTTCGCCCTGGAAAATCTCCCACTTCTGGGGTCTCAGTATTTATTCTGTTAACTTTGAATTTGCTACACCTGCATACCAGAGCAGAAAAAAGAATTAAAAACTCAACATCAACATTCTGGAGTTGTTAGCTGTCTTCCAACGAGTGTGACAATGATTTTCAAAAAAGCAACAACTTGGCATTGAGTTTTTCAGCTGATCTATTAGTTTGCATATTACGAAAATTCAATTCTGATTTGTAAGTTAGGTTTCTATGGAACACAGAGGATGACAGCAATCCGTATCGCAGTCTTAAGGTTGAAAAAGGAAAGCACTGGAAAAAGATTCACCTTCTGCATCAGCCTTTTATTTCTGTCTGCATGCCTCATACTGTGTTGGCAATATTTTGTCTCCAAAAATGCTTTCAGTGTCTGAGTTCAAGTACTCTGCGACAGGATAAAGGTGACAGTCCCCCAGAACAGTCTTAATTTCCAAGGTGCTCAAAAGAAAATAATAAAATGAGTTTAAATGTTGAGGGTTTGGGAGGATTGTTTTCCTCTTTGCTGCCGGCACAGAAAGTGTTAAAAACATGTGTGTGTGTATATATATATATATATATATATGTATATATAAAACCTGCATCATGGAGTATTCTAAAGTCTCAGGCAGGACTGGTGTGTGCAAGCAGAAAAATGTCTCAGCTCTGATCCTACAATGAGTTCCTTCTGTGCAAACACTTGAACCCCTACAAACAGGCTGCAGACTAACAGGAACTGAAGTCAGGAACTGAATATGCATATAAACTAAGTTTTTCCGTATACACCGTTACATAGGTGCTAATCAGCAATAACAACCTGGTCACCAATGAACCTGGCTAGACTAAACTTGCCCACCTAGAGGTGGATGGAGGGTACAAACCCAATCTTCTACAAAGCTCTGGAAAACAGGCGACAAATTCATTCCTACTGCCATCATAATACTAAATGACATCATACTAGGAGCCCACGATAAATACACGGTAAATCAATGACAGTAGTTGCACAGCCTGATATTTTAGAAATGAGTTCTCATTTCCCACAGATTTGGTTCCTCAGCCTCCCTTTCACTCACAGACGCCAGTGACATAAAGTTGTAATTATAAGGAATTCCTTATGCTACATCTCAATCATTTATTTTTAGAAGTCCAACACATGAAATAGGTCTAAGTGCATTAAACAAGCACTTGCGTTTGAACAACCTAACAGGACTTCTGCCCGATGGAATCCACACTAGGTTCAAATCTGTCTTCTTCTGGATCACTTGCATATAAAGACCTGTATTATCTGCACAAATAGAAACAAAGTTTTAGCAAAAGGAGCTCCCAACTGTGCCCATGCACAGTCCAGAGTGTTATTATTCAGCACAAACCTGAGAAAGGTTTAAGAGAATAATGCCTTTGTGAATTAAACCTACAGCCTCAAATCAACTCACTGAGGCTCAGCCAAGGTATTTATATATATGCCCTCCAAGGACTGATTTGACTTTCCTATGCTCCCAGTCCTCGGACACAGCCAGCAAGGCCATAAAATCACTAGGATATAATGGGAGGTAAAGAAGGGATAATAACATTGAAGCTCACAGGATAGCAATCTGTAACTATGAATGCTGAAGCCTTTTCTCATGTGACCAGCCATACTGGAATCAACAGAATTACTTATACAAGTTAGGGCCCCAGGATCAAGGTTCTGAGGATTATCCCGCCATATTTATTCATGCTCTGGGTAATACCTTGTTTTACAAGTAGATTCCTTTAGATCACTGTTATTCGAGGTCAATATGCACAAAGATCAGTCTCTGTATTAACTACAATTTGAAGATAACACATTCAGAAACAGAAAGACTAATGAATGCAGTATGAATAAAATGCAAGGTGAGAAAATCCCCTTTCCATATTTTTTGTATTCATACTTGATGATGGTTTAACTATTTTTATACTTCAATTTAAAATTAAGTTCAGTACAAAAAGAGTTTAATGGTGCTAAATTGTGCAGTCATCTTCAAAGGTTTATGCGACCTAGAGGAAGGTTTGAGCTGAGTGCTTGGCTCAGTCTACACAGGTGTGTGGGAGGCCAGCTCAGGACCTCATGAGGGTTTGTCAGTGTCAGTGAGAAGCTTGTAATCTGCACTGCATTTGGAAGGGCTGAAAAAAAAAAAATATATATATATATATATATATATATAAATTCCACGGTGATTTGTTAGCACCATAAAAATATTAATAAGGTGATTTATTAGCAAATGAATCCAATGTTATACTGCCTAATGCAGTGAATTGTCACCATGTTCAAACTTTTAAACTGAATTTATGATTTAGTCACAATTTACTTCCCCAGAGGACTCTACTGCTGGCTTTATTTATGAACCAAACCTTGTATTACTTGTCACACGAACAAAAAAAAAAGTTGTCAGAATGGAATGAATAATATTCTGAACCATATCATTCAAACAAAAGAAAAATCTTCTGGTTAGGAAGACTTACTCCTTCAGATGTTGCAGAAGCTAATAACGCTAAATTTGATTTGCAGTATGTTATTTTATTATCATACCTGCTTACAAACAGCTGTATAAGCAGAGTTAAACAGACCTGCAGGCTTCAACTACAAATGATAATCAAGTTGTTAGAAATCCTTCACAAAGCATTTGAAGCTGCAGAAGCGTTTCACCTTAGCCTAACAGCCTTGCTAAGCCTTTGTTTCCATTTTCTGTATTACATCTGTATATTTGAGAGATTTAAATTGGGCTGAAAACAGAATAGCACTCACTGTATTTGAAGTCTGAAGCTCTTAAATAAACCCAGGAATGTACATGAAAAATTCATTTGCCACAGGTGTAAGCATGCATTATCTTTATTCTGAAGAATGCTATCAGTTACATTATTTCTTCTCAAATCCTCTATCACATATCTTCTGGTTTAAGTGACAACTACGTACTGCAATAACACATACACAATACTTTCATATAGCGTAGGATGTTGTGTGTCTAACTTCAGATAGACTGATTTCATTAATTGTAAAATAATCTAAAAAAGAGCATTCGTTTACCAGCTTAATGAGTGTTAATATCTAAATTACATAGTAATTATGAAAAGCGAAAACGTTGATACGGCTTAACAACAGAAACCTAATTGTTCATTTAGATACTGAAAACCAACATTCACTTTCTTATCAATTTTTGGTGCATTTCAAAGCATGCCTCCTGGTCTAGTGCTCTAACGCTCCTCTTGCACACATGGCTGCCATCAGTAACTGCTCTGTTGCATCACATTCACAACCAGACTGCATTCAGTTATCTGCATGCTACTTAATAGGCGTGTACATAAAGCATTGGCAAAGTCTCTGAAAACAAAACAGTGCAAAAAGAAAAACATACAAGGGTGCCATCCAACCAAAAAGCAATACCAAAACGTGACAGCAGTCAAGCAGAATAATGCAACCTCAATGAATCCAGCCCACGCCGCTTTACGGTACATAAAGTGATTATCTATCAAAGACTGGTGGTTCATTCAAGACACAGGGGCAGTCTCCATCCAGCAGTCTGTCCTGGCAGCAATAACTGCATGGACAGAGACCCATCACCCACTCACCTCCAGAAGTGACCTCTTCCGAACTGGGTTGAGGAACATTGGCAGGACAATGTGGGGAAGCTTGCATTGCTGCTGCCCTTGCTATACCTCTCCTGTGGAGAAATAGAGGACTCAATTTCCAGGGCTGTCAGCCAGCACCTCCTACATTACAAGTGAAGGAAAATGAAGCTAATACATTTTGGGGTACAGTGCAGAATCCCCATTTGCTACTGCAGTATTTCACATCTTCTGTGGAGCTCCATTTGTCTGCCTGGACAGCAAGCTGGATTCTTAGGTTCATGAGCTGATGGTACTCTTGACAGTTACCTACACAGCAAGCTGGGATGTGACAGTTAAGAATCAATGTTACTAGATACACAGCCTAAATAAAATAAAATACAGTAGAAAGTTTAAATTAATCTCTCAACCCAGACATGAACTAGCACATGCCATTGGGTAATTCTCTCCCTTATCCCTCCCTTTCACAATCACGTGTTGCTAAGTCTGCTCTTCACACATTTCATTTTGCAGATGATTACCATGTGGATTACCCTAATTGAGAAGCAGATCTCCTTTTCATGTTCCACTCATTCCATATAGTTATTTTAATTTCATATTAATCCAAATAGAGTTACCACAAGAACCAATCACCAGAAAGACAGTTTTTTAAAGGGAAAATGAAAACTTTCCTCTATCCTCATGCTTTCCTGCTAGGCCAGCAGTTTTCAGCCACCAGTTTTTAGTGTGACATATACCAATGATTTGTATATAACAAAACACAATCCATTGGAGAGAAAAAGAGACAAGAAAAGAATATCTGAAGTATATGAATAAATCATTCTTTTGAATGTGTTTATGAATGCAGTGTTTTACAATTTCAAAAACAATTCTCTGAAGCCTTACTGAAGTATGTTTGCTTCCAAGAGCAATCTCTGCGTATCTTTCAGGAGCACTACACTGTTTTTTGTTGGGGGAACGCTGTCAAGTTTAGATATATGGGACTGGAAGCTTATGGACAGCCATTTTTGTCCGGTAGGAGAGTGCAATACATACTGATGCTTACAGGCAGGAACAATTTCTCATAATTAATTAGAACCTTATCAGCCTTTGTTGCATTTGCTTAACTTTGGTCAACAGCAATGTTAGTTTTACAAGTTAATTAAGAAAAAGCCTATGAGCACGAGTTTTAGATATACTTCAGAGCTACTGAAAAGCATGGGAAGCAAGCAAAAAAATTATAAAAATAAGGTAGAGGAGCTTTGCTAAGAAAAAAATATATCAGCTTTCATTATGTCAATTGCTGAAACTCAGTCTTTTCACTAGAAGTGTGCTGAAACATGCATGTAGAGGTAAATGGAATTGTTCATTTCTTACTTGGGCAAAACAGATTTATGGATCACTTTCTCCACAAACAAAGATGCCACACAAAGCATTTTCATTTTAATTTTGATGCCTTTATGTGCCAAAACTACATACTGTTTTTCTCTTTGCAAAGTTCCCAGCGTCCAACATAATAAGCAACAAAACAGTTTATTTATGATTAGATAGCAATAGGCCATGATCTTAATCCAAGGTTAAGGACTATGATTATAAGCAGAATTTGGTCTTGATATTTGGATGAGTTATCTCCAAGAAAAACGGTAGCAACAGTTTACGTATATAATATATGTTATACATATATCTATACTTAATAAGTGCCATATTTAATATATTTAGTAAGCCCAATATTTAAATAAAAAGTAAGATACATCAAGCTGGCTTAGAAGCACAGGACAAAGACTGTGCCCTGAGCACTACACGAGTGTTACGTCTGCTTTCCAGGTGGCTGTTGGTTTCCAGGTGACTGTGTTGGTTGAGGCTGTCACTGAAATCAAAGTATACCAAAATAGATATCACTGAGCCACAATCTCAATATTTCAGAGGTTCTAAGAAGACAAAATGCTGTAACTAGACAGATCACTGTGACCACTAAGAAATGCCCACAAAGACTTACTTTAAGTAAGCGCAGCTCCATCTAGTTAACTATACAGTCATAAGATCAGAAATGGGGAAAAAAAACACTGAACAAAAATTACAGTTTTACTCCCTAGTCAAATGAGGAAGCAATCCTTCTAAGTAATAACAGGAATTTTTTGTAAATCCATTCCTTTTCTTCATGTGAAAAATAACAGGAGTACCACAAAGAATCACTATCGAGGGACTTTGATGACTTCAGTTTTTACATATGGCCTAAGCTCATCTCACAGTCACACAAAAGCTGCCCAGAAGTGACCACAATTCACTGACAATCTAAATGTTCCAGTAACAAATTTCTTTCCAGACAGAGAGAAGAACTCAAACACTCTGAAATCTTGAGGATCATTTCTAACACTCTCTGTTAAAACTGGCAGCAGTGGAACCAAGGTCCATCCAAAACCACTACTGTTACTGCCTTTACCCTCACGCAAATGCAAAGCAGTACAAGCTGCAACTGAACGCATGAGCTCCGCACAGCAACTTGAAACAGCTTCACTGTGGATTGCTGTTTATTTTACTAATCTTCAAAAATATCAAATGCCAAGCCTTTGACACTTTGGAGGTAACCTGTATTTGTTTCAAAAGCAAGCCTTAAACATACAAAATGCATTACGTGCTTCAAAGGGCATTTCCTTTGCTTACATCCTCTGGATTTTCTCCCCATAAGTTAATTATTGTTCCTAAACTCCCCCGCAGTCTGTGTATACCAAGCTCTTCAAGAGTCACTTTAATCATATGGGATAATTCGTAAACGTAGACACATTTTCACTGTCCGGGAGAGCAGTTCATAGAACAAAAAAGCAAACCATTTCCTCACAAACCACTGATGTATTTTCCAGAGACCAATTACAACTGAAAGTTCTTCCATGACAGAAAGCACATGCTGTTTTTAGGAGGAATTCACCTTGCTGCCATATCCAAGCTGGAATTTCCCCTTGGTTTCAAAGTCATTAAACTTTCTGGTGCTCTGTGGAAAACACGTAAGTTTTACAAAATTCCTTTGGTAAGCCTCTGCTCCTTTCCTGTCCAGCAAGATATTTTGTCAGGACATTTGCACCAAGAAGTATGCTTCAGAGACCCACAGCTAAAGCAGGTGACATCTTTTCCCCGCAGCTTACTCACAAGAGGCTGGTATGCTTCCAGCAGTGACTGAGTCAGGTAAGCCATTTTAAAACCGATTAATTGAAGTGACTAATTCTGGATTTGCCGTGCTGTTTTTTTTCCTCCAACAATGCACCTGTGCTAGCTGGTAAGACATAGCCTATTTCTTGATAGTGGGTCCATTTTTGAGGTAACGTCTCAACCAATGCTCCTGCAGGGATCACCAGCTGCAGTGAGACCGATCGCTCAGCAGTTGAAAGTTGTGAATTTACCTAAATATTCTGTACATAGCACACACACACAATAACAATAATCAACACTTACTTTTCTACTTACCATAATATGAACATTTGTGAAACTCTAAAAGCATAATTTAGGGGAACAAAATGAACCTGACAAATCTGCATAAACCAAAAAGTACAAGAATGGGCAGCTGATCTTGAGGAGTAACTACCATTCTGGGGAAAAAAGTACATTTTCTAAAATTCTGATACTGACAACCCTGAAAAACGTCTGTAAAATGAATATGTTAAAGGGTTGCAAGTATGTTACTGACGTTCATGAAATATCTTGTAATTTATTTCAGAGATTTAATTACAGCCTTCATGCTTACTCTCCTATTAGAAGATCGTCTGGTTAACGTTAATTTGAATTCTACTGCAACATAAATTAATACAACTGAGTAAAAAATTATAAGCCCTTTAAATAACAAACTGATAATGTGTCCAGGCAATATATACTTAAAAAGAAGAAAAAGACATACAATTAAAATCTGAGCTACAATTACTTTGCATTTCAGAAACTTAAAAGTAGCCTGAAGCAAGATTATTTCAAAGGGAAAATCTGGACAGTAGCTTTGCTCCAAGCAAATCTATGAGAGTATTTAACAGAAAAAAAAAAAAAAGCAGAAATCATAAATCATATACAAGGAAGAGGCAAAAAGGTCAAAGAAAAGGAAATGAGTTTACGCCTAGGTTATAATAAATTTGCATATACTAAGCTCCTAAGGAAACTTGCAAAGATAGTACTAAGAACATAGTATCGAATTGGATAATTTTAATACTATCCTAATTTTTTTTAATATTATGCGTGAGAATTTCCAAGTAGATTTCCCACCACATTGTGCATAGAAACAAAATTTAAACTCCAAATAATTACACTAAATATTGAGAACCTGTTTTTGTTTACAGAATAATTTTTAATAGACTAAATATATAGTTTACAGATAAATAGGAATGCAATAAACCATAAGACTAACCAACACCTTTAAGAAATCCACATTGCTTCAACTCCCAGGACTCTCTTACGGTGTAACTGCAGAATGTAGCTGTATTTTCTGACATGCCTCGAGAAGCTTTATAGAATCTAAGATTTCTAAAAATAATGAAGTTAGGCCAAATTTCTAACTTTATCTGGTTTTACTCTAAAGAAAAAAAGCCAGTATTGGTACTGAATCCCTGAAGATTCAGTAAACTGAAATTCCCAGAAAGGTTTTTCATTGGCAACTACTTCACCACCCATTCTTGCACTGACTCCTGAGTCAGATAAACTCTTCAAAGCAAACAAACAAGAAACAAAACAAAACAACAAAACTCTTGCAACATCAAGCATAACATACTACATACCCACAACAGATGTAATGCAGTACTGCAGACAAAAGCAACTAAAGCACTAAAGTTACCACACAACGTAATTAGAAAAAAACTAGAAGCACAGAACAGTACTCTTAAGTGAAAAACAAAAATATGTATGTATATATCGGCATATTTTAATGAACTTACAATTCGCACATACAGTACAGCTATGCACCCTGATCCAATGTCACTGAAGCCAATGGCAGATTCTTACCAGGCTTTGTTCATTACTAAATCACAGTTACATAAAGGTTGTAACAACTTGTGAGGATTTTAATGAATAAATTATTGTTATTAGATGGAAACATGGATCTCAGTGCTCTAACAAACAAGAAATGTGTAACATTTCATCTTGATAACAAGTCATATACTTAGAAAATGAAGCCCCACAAGCTTCTTCCTCACAGGAACAGGGTAAAAGCCTGACCCCACAGCTCAGACAAGCCATTAATACTAGCCTATTTTGCTGGGGCTTTACCTGAAACACCTGCCAGACCTCTTTCCATTTCAGAGACCCTCCCTTGCCCCTGAGGTTCACACACAGACTGACCAATGACTTCAAGGCCAAGATAATTTTGAGTCAAATCTGTGACCTTTAACAAAGACAAAAGAACAGAAGAATGGAACAGTGTAGCAATCCAGGGTCTTGCTTTCATGGGTTTCAATGAATATAAATACAGAGCAAAAAGAATGGCAAACACTGAATGACAAACGAGGTGGCATTTTGATTTTACTGCTGCTGGTGGTTTGGTTGTGTTGTTTGTTTTTTTTTAGTAAGGATTTCTGGAGCTTGAAGCCTAGCAAGTACTGCAGACGTAAGCCAAGCATCGCTACAGTCAAGTCAAGCAGCAAGTGGAAAGAGAAAAACTGAAGTTAAGGAACGAACTACGGTATTCTGCCTGTTTATTTCTTCCCCCAGCACTGCTGAGACGTACATGTTCCTGACGTCTCCCAAGTCTGAGCAGCAAGTATTATTTCCAGAAAGAGACACGTTGTGAATTTAAAGCTCCAGGGCCCTGCTTGAACAGAGATGGAACAGTTGCCTTCTGGCAGGAATTAAAGCTGGTATGGAAATTTCAGAAAAGGAATTAAAGGATGGTCTGGAAACTGGCCAGGAGTAGATCAAAGTAACTTTAGCAGCATGAAGACACATACCAGAAGCACATGAAAGGGGACTTCAAGGCAGACCACTAGGTTTAAGAAAGTATCTGTTGTTTGGACAGAAGTCTGCGTGAACCAAAGGAAAATGTAAATTATTCTTCTGAAATATTTAGTCCCAAAATATCCATACTGTTTTGTATAATTTCTACAGTCTTGGCCACATGTCAGACATCTAGCAGAACAGATGTATTTTAGATTCTGCCCAAATTTTGAACTATAATAATTGATCAGCTTATCCTACTTCTTCATCTTTAAGTGTAGTATGTTCCTGGTACTGAAGTTCAGGTTCAGGACAACTTCAGCTACCTGAGTTAAAACATATTAAAAACAGAGAAAGTAAAGTATCCACCCAGTCAAAGCATTTCGGTTTTCTTATTAGCTCTGTGTTTAGTTTGTCTGCAATGCAGGAAGGCTCTCCTCTCTGAAACATAAGCTCGTAAAACTTTCAAAGTCATTTTCCATTTATAAAACAGGGGAGGCCAGAGCAGGTCTTCTCCGGGACTCACCCATGTAACCACTGAGCTGGGCTCTAAACAAGCTGGCGTTTTACTGAAACAAAACATCACAGGGGTTTGTTCTTAACGCAGCCAGCTTCAAAAGAAGAAAGGGACCATCCCTTGCTATGATCTGGGTAACCTCAGAGCTGAAAAGAGGTGCTGTGGGAATTCTGAATTGGATAAAAGCTTTAGGGAACTGTTAGATTATTGCTTTTAAAAGCTATTAGGATGAACAGGAGCTTTGCCTCCTCTCCTTTTCTGACCTATGTGCTACAACAGCACCTTCAATAAACTCTGTTCATCCTTCCATCACTAAAAACAGCTTTTGAAAAATGAAATGAAGACACATTGAGAAAATATTCCTGTGCTCCAGCAGAAGGTTTTTAGTGGGCCACAGAACAAAGAAGAATAAAAACACAATTCTTGATAAAAATTCATGAGAATCACAGCCTACAAGCTATAGCATAGGGCTTCCCCAAATGCCTTGTCCAGGAAGGACTGCGCAGCTGGTAGAGCACAACACTGCTTGGGATCCTGGAACTATGTTCATCCTTTGCTAGGAGCAGGTTTATTCTCCACAGCCTCACTCAAGTGTTTGGATATCCCTCTTTGTTCTCTGTCACACGTAGTAAACCAACATTCTGTACAAATGAGATGCAGGTGTTAGCAGTACGCCGTTATATCTTGCCTGGTGAGCTCATATGGGGATTTACTTAGATAATAAGAACTCAAACTCTGGAGTCAGAATCTCCAAGCTGCATTGCTCAGTTTTGAGAAGAAAGCCCGCTCAGTTCCTTCCTGCTCAGTAATTTGGACTCTGTTGCTGTGATAGAGCATATATTTTAGACATTTAAAAGACAAGCAGATTTGTTAGTGATGGTACTCAAGTTAGAGAACTTCTAACAAAGAAATTTACACTTTGAACATTAGCAAAATTCAGACACAGTTTTTAGTCTTAAAATTTTATGAGATTTTGAAGTTTCTGGATGCTTTACTATACTGAACGTTGAAGATTCATGAATGTATACACTTGTATGAATAAACTTATAAATGGAGATGTCTGAAGCTGATATAACTTAGCAAGAGGAATATGAATAGCCTGGAAATACTTGCAGCATTTCAGGAAAGAAAATGGCCGAAGTAGGCATTTTTTTTTAATAAAACTGTAAATTCAATTGCTAACAATAATATGCCAGCCATAAAGATTGAATTCAATCACTAAAACATGAAACAAAGGATCAGCTTCCTGTGCTAACCTCAATATAACTACATCTATTAAGTCCCATCTGTAATAACCAGGCTGGTGTTTGCTTTGTGGAGTCTGAATTGCTAATTCCTCCCATTTACACCAACTTCTTGGCGTTCAGGAACAAAAATCGTTTTCTGTCTAAATATACTTACACTTAACAATCAGAAATGAATCCCTCTGTAAACAAGCTCCATGTTGGCAATCATCTTTGTTAGTATTTATTAATGGGGCAGAAGCACTGCAGCTTTCCACGTTCAGATTTAACATTGCTGTTACTGCCATTACCCAGGTACACCCAGGATAACAGTCAAACATTTTTCCAATACATTTGTAGCCCACGTTTCCCCCTTTCCTTCTACTGTGATCATGTAACATTAAAGCCTTATAAAAACGTGGGTTTGATGAGGTATTACGGTAAGGATCACTACTAAGTATGCCTTTGCAACACTGAGACATTGACATTTCTGATGCACATGTAACAGCTGACACAAACTATGGGGTTCTGGTGACAGATGGCAGCTTTATCCCTGCACAAGTCAGCACTGCTCACTGCAACCTTTGCTCCCAGAAGGCAGGTGTGATGCTTCCTTCTCTGCTAGCAAGGGACAAATTAAAAAACTGGCCACCATTCTGGCATAGGGAGAGAGGCTGCAGAGCCTCCCTACTTACAGTCTTCAGAAGCCATCTGGACTCGCTCCTAGGCACCCTGCTCTGTGTGCCCCTGCTGGATCAGGGTTGGCACAGATGGGCCCAGAGGTCCCTGCCAACCTCAGCCATTCTGTGGTTCTGTGACTGTCTGCAGAAGCTGAATTCAGGCTGCTAGGCTGACCAGTGCCTCTCTCACTCCTGTCCTCTCTGCTGCCACTCCCCTTGGCATAGAACAGGCTGCAATAGGCTTCCAAGGCAAAGAAAGAAAAGCAGGTAGCACGTACTGCAGCTTTCCCTGAATAATGAACTCTTTGCCTCCAATAACTGCACATGCAGGCAGTTTCAAACTAAGTCCCAAACTCAAAAAATCTTGAAGTTAGTTTGAAGGTACAAAAAAGTACAAGAAATTTTCTTAATATTTCTACCTAACCAAAAAAAAAAAAAAAAAAAAAATCAAGATCAATACAACAACCAAGTTTTTCTACTCTGGACAAATCATATTCTGCATTCATTCCTGCAGGCTGCTTCAAATTTTAAGTCACAAAAAAACCCCTTCATTTGCAATACTGTAAATCCTTGCAGATGGTCAGTCAAAGTTTTAATAGAATTGGTCATTTTGCAAGATCATTACTGCTTAGAGGTGCAACTACTGCCTATTTTTAATCTGGTGTTTTTATAAACTTCACACAGTGTCACAAAAGATCTCTATGCGAACTGTTTCCTGAAATGTCAGGGGAAGCTCAGAACTGTCAAATCCACCAATTCAGTAACCATACACTTAATCCTGAGAAGTACAATCCATATCCAAGTAATTAATCCATTTTTCAGAGAAGCTTCAGCTCATCAGCAGCATGGGACACTCAGAAATGCAAGGACACTGCTTCTCACACCCATTATATAACGAAAGCTTTGTTCCAGAGAGAGCAAATCTCACTTCCCAGTTCAGCAAACACTGGTGGACATTGAACAGAACAGACTGCAAGTCAGATGGGACACACGGTGTTCTACATTCAGGTTTTTACTGTCCCATCTCCCAATGCTGAAAGTTTTAAATAGCCATACCAATAGCTGCAGATTCCCATTTCAAGTGTAGCAACTGGCAGAAATAGACACACATGACAACAGTCATCCACAAAACTTTTGTGAGTGCAACATGTACACAAACACACACCACACAAATAAAATCACACTTCATATTGCTGGGTCTTCTTGGATATTGGCTATGCACAATAGAATTATGGAGCAGATTTATAATTTATGAGAGTCCCACCACAATCACACCCTCCTGAAGACCAGTTAAATAAGGCAAATAAAACAAAAAGGCAACTAAACCTCTGGCTCACGTTTAACCCAGTCTTTCCCAACCAACAATGCAACAGTCTAGAAGAAAGAAGTGCGTGTGACCAAGACCTGCATGTCAAGCTCTACACACTATCCTTATCCCTGGAAATCATATCTGTCAGTTGATGAGCAGAAATTATAAATGCCTAATGCTGAACTACTGGTCAATTTCCAGATTTCCTTTATTTGAAAGAAAGACCCTCTGGCAGAGTTAAGAAGTTGGCATCTGGTGTTTGGGGACAAGGTGTTCATTTTGACCTAAGATATATGCCTCTAAGCAGTGCAAAGCACCACCCATCAATCTGGCCGTTCTTTGAATCTCAGCATCAGGTGTTCCAGGAATTTCTTTAAGATGGGCAATAATTCACAGCTACCTATTTCAAAGACACCACATTTGTAAATTCCACTTTGAGATTAAAAAGAGTATTCTTTGATTAAAGAGAATGTGCTTGATCTAATTCCAAACATGACTACAGAACCCACAACTGACTTCATCTCCTCCTGGTTATTCCAGTACCGCTGATCTGCATGCACAAATGAAAGATACCAAATCAAGGTGCCAAAGTTTACACATAGCACGATGAGATCTTTGTGTGCTACACTGGCAACCTGCTTTCCTCTGCACTGCCCAGTCCACTGTTCCTATTTGTTGCGTTTTATTTACTAATCACTGTTAGAAAATGTATTATTGAATTTCCTCTTTAACATATAACAGTAGCAAAATAAATATATCAGAAATTATTAAATAAGGATACAAGAAGTCTGATTAACAGCTCTGATAACATTCCTGAAAGGTGTAAGAACTTGTGCCAACTTCTGCCATAAATGGAAACCACCAGAAGTTAACAGAACATCAGGTTTCACTGACTGGATAAAGGTTTAGAAATACATTACCAAAATTTGCAGACCAGCTCACTGTTTGATAGCTATCTTAATTCTATTTGAAATACACATTTAAGATTTCAGCTTATGGATAAAGAGTACTGATTTACTAAAAAATAAAAAAATAAAAAAATACATCTTTTCTGCGTTTTTTTTCTTGTTTTTTTTCCCAGAACAGAGGATGGTATGGCTGACTGTACAGCAACCAGTACATCAGTGGGCAGCATTAACCTCAGACTTGGTGTAAATGGTCTCATTTTGCGCTATCATCAACGACTTGCAATGCCTGGGTCACATCTACAACAAAAGCGCTATGTGCTGGAAGAATGAAGGTGACAATTAATCAAGTTCTATTCAGATCTGAGCTGAACTAGAACCAGAGAATATAAAATAATTCTTAGACCTTTACTTTCTTCTGTACTTTGTTCTTAATTAAAACACACATGAATGTCATTATATCACACACAGACGTTTCTTTTTAAGCAGATAAATATGAAAGGCAGTGCTACATTTGCTGATACAGATTGCAAACCTTATCGTATTAAAAATTCACAAAAGTTACTAAACTGTGTGACACGTGCTGAAAAATTTTACCAGGAGTTGAGTCTTTTGATGTATATTTTTATAACTTGTATTGGCACTGTCCAAATACAGACTGTTCTTATTTGCATTTAAGCAACAAAAATAAGAGGTAGAACAGTTCAACAGGGAAAAATTCCTGAGAAAAGGAACTCTCCCAATACATAACACAGCTTTGGTAGGCTTTCTTTTGTTATTTTTGGTTAAAAAAAAATCGGGGGGCTTTTACCAGAAATCAGTAATAAAGACCATGTTCGTTACTAAAGGTCATTCGGTGTTAACTTGGGAACTACAGAAACAGTTGATCAGGAAAGCGTCTCTGTATGACTAAACGTGCATTTAAAACCCCTGCTTGTTTAACAACAAAAATCCCAATAGTACTTTCCTCTGGCTCTCTGAGATAATTGCTTCCTCTGCCATCCTTTCCCAGCCAGTAAGTAAACACCTTGCCTCCTCTTAGCATATGCTCCTCTACACAAAGCCTTACAAAGATGGAAGAAATGAACTGCGACAGAGAAGTCTCGAAGATCCAGGAACTAGTAACAAAGTAATTACACAATGCAAGCAGTACTGATTGATCACCTTTTTATGGATGTAATAAAACATACTCAGTTCTTCTTCTATTATAAAATATTCAGTGTTAGTGCATTGTGTTTCACAACTTAAACTGATGTACGAACCACATCTATTATTCTTTAAATATGTGATACATTGTTGAAATGTCTGTGGTCTGCGTAGAAAACAAAATATACTGCAAGGTACGGTTTTCTTTTCATAATGATGCATATGCTAAATCAGCTGCTCCCGCAGTGAATGATGACACTTACTCTACCTGCACTGTGTTGTTTAGTTTTACATTATTCAATGCTTTTGAATTGTCAGTTTCAATTAGAAAGAAATCTGGCATAGATCGAGGAGAGCATGCATAAATCCACATTTTATGCTGCATTTTATCTCATATATACAGTGCACCGTTGACCTCCTGAACTTCAAGGTTTAGGTGTAATTGAATATATTGTATACTGGAGTTACATGGTTAAATATACTATAAATAACTCCATTTAATGTTTCTAGTCTGCACTTGTTTGTATCAAAAGTACTTATGAACAAAGTGCACACAGCCTAAATTGCTGAAATCAAGCAGTCCTTTGTGCCACTCAGACACATGTCAGACCCTGCTGTTGGGCTCCTGATGAAAGCCCTGTGCAGGTACCTGCTGCATCTTTTGCACTTGTAGAAGCAGCTTGGCTTGTTCATCCCTTAGCCAATATTCCAGATGCTTCTTTTCTTTGGTAAATGACACTGCACAGCAACTATCTGTAGTTTTTATTTGGTTACTGAGTGGGAGATCATCTTTTAAATATCTATGTGTGTAGAGAGCTAAAAGTTGCTGTCAGTCTCTGAGGGCAACCCACCAGAACCATCCTCCTGGCATTAGATTTCCGCCTCCACACGGGGAAAGAGCTGCCACCCAATTTAGTCACACTTGGAATCACTGTACAGGGTACACACGACACTGGTGAATAATTGTCCTTTGGAGGCCCAACATTAAGTGCAGCTCCTGAGTGAGTTAACTCCATGCTTTTTAAGCACGACCAGCAGCGCAGAACAGCTTCAAGTGCTCTCCAAGGAGGACCTAACAGCCAGACGTTCATCACACTGGTCCCCTCTTGTGCAGAGGCAGTAAACAATTAACACTGACACCTCCCTGCACTATGGATGCTGAGAGAAGCAAAACAAGAAAGTCCAAAATCCCACTCTAGGGTCAGAACCATCCTAACGTACCCCTGCACATTTGGCAGATTAAGCAACCGAGCACTGGCTGAGGGTGCCTCATCTGAACAAACTGCTGCCCCACCCTTGCTCATGCTGGAATGCAGCCTTAACTAAGTCCATGCTACACAGGCCCAAGCTCCAGGAAGCACCGATGTCTGCTTTTCCTACATGCTGAACTATGCATCCAGCTGCAAGATGGAAAGATGGAGCAGGAAAGCAAACAGTTTGGTGTAACAGCTGTGCTCTTGCCCTGCCTCCTTTGTTTCTCCTAACTGAGCTCCATGAATAAAGCTCATAAGGTCAGCAATGTCACTTGGATGGTAGTTATTAATCCAGGAGAAGAAATAAAATAATACAGTTGATTAGAGTAAGAATGAACAATAATTTCTAGGGCTGTTCTAAAACATTCTGAAGAATTTTTGTAAAAAGATAAAAGCCGTCAGTATTCACAACATAAATCCTGAATTGCTGGAGGTTAAGGCAGGAAGAGCTCCCCATGCCCTTTTCTGAATAAGCCTGTTAACAGCCCATCTGAGAAACAGGAGAAACAGTGATGGGGAGCCTGAGCCATCAGAGCCATACCTCTTCTCTGTATTCTTCCAGTATTCGCAGGTAGTCAGCTCTTATTCAAATTATATTTGGGATATTTATGAAAGGCAGTTTATAAATAAATGTCTTCTTAATGTATAAGAATGGATAATTTCCCTTAGCATTGATTAATGAAGAAGAGAAATACTAACTTCTCTGTTTAAGTGGGAAAAAAAAAAGCTCTTACAACTGTTTTCATTATCTACAGAGGATTTTACTTTAAAATCATTACCAAATAAAAAAAAAAGTATCTTTTTTCATCCCCTATAATAAATGCTTTACATGGTCATGATTCAATATGTTTTACACCGCACTGGTAATTCTCATTATTTTTCAAATATCACATTTGAGAAGGTTAATACACCATTAACATGATTAACTTTATAATAGAAGTTAAGCCATATGGAACCAATCTGCACCATTTGGCCATATAAATGACTAGATACTGAAGGTCAGCTTCTGCCTCACTGCACCTGTGCATCTTCCCCAGTTTCTCTTGAAAGTAAAGGCACAGATCAAGGGAGAGGAACTGAGAGGACAAACAACCTCTTAGTTCTTCCCAAAACAGGGAAACTCCATTAAAAGATGGGGATGAACTGATAAGTCGGACTTGCTTATATAAAACCTGCAGAATGCCTTCGCCACCAGAGAATCAATTCTCCAGATGAATGTGGGTTCATGGAGATTAATCACACTTATCAACACTGTTTTGTAAGGATAGTGAATTTCCTTTTTTTTTTTATCTGTCAATTCTACTGTTAAGGCAATGCCAAGGCAGCCATCAGACTGAAGAGCAGCCTCTGGCCCCACAAGCACGTTACCTGTATGCTCTCCCCACCCCACTGGCCACCACTTTCCTGCCATCTTCCGTGACAGACTTTGTGAGCAAAGCCCCTGTTCCTCCCACCCAGCCATGTCCCACTGTGTTGCTGAAATTCTGCATTTCACTGACACTGCATCTCCTGGGCAGCTGGGCTACAAGAGGCTGTAAAGACAAACCCCAGCTTGGCAGCGAGTCGTGAGCCTGAATGGATGCGGGGTGTCACTGAGCTCATATTTTGGCCTAGGGGAGGATCAGCTATCACCATCTCACTTCCTACCAACATCCACAGAAACTGCATTTAACAGTGTCCAGTGACAGAAACCTCACAAGCTATGGAACTTTTCTTGCAGGGCACATTCTCCAGGCCTCAGGTGTTTCTTCTTTCTCTCTTTAAATCTCATCTTTTTTGTTTTCAGCAAGCAGACAACTGAAATTGGAGCCATTCCCTCAAAAAACACTCTTGAAAGTCATCACTGAATAAGTTCCTGCATGGTGCTGCTGAAATTAAATTGCCTTATTTCCACAGTGCCACTGTAAAATACTTTAAGACTTATAATGACAAAATCATTCACGTCCTGCTTGGTTTAACTCCATTAACTTTACTGCAGATACACATATGGAACAGGAGAAACAAGTCTAGGTTGTCACTGCTGCCATCTGAATGTCTGCAGTGCTTTATGTATATCTATAATTCCTCCTATCAGAAACAGCAAAACACTGACAGCAATGCATCATCAATCAGGTCAAGAAACATTTGAGATTTATAAAACAATTACAGTTCCAGTAGTCAAGGTCAGTCATGCTTGGTACATAACCCTAATGTTAGAAAGTAATGTCTTAACACCAAAGAGATCATTCTTTGCTCAAGCAAGCTGTCCATCAGGAATGTGCTGGGGCCACTAGTGAGAGCAAAGCCAAGTCAGACTTGGCTCACAGTCTCCCTACACCCCATGCATTCACACTGTACCTAACTAAGGCTTTTTGGGTGGGTTGTTTTCTTTTGTTTTGTTTTTCAATTAAATAATAGATCAGAAATAAAGCAATACTCTAGTTAACCCACATCATCTTGACTGTTGTTGGCGTTACTTTCCTAAGGGAACAGATGGGAAAGAAGTGCATATAAAGGTCAGAAACACCTCCTTCTGCAAGTGAATTTAGTCTGCTGAATTTAGAGCAGTGACAACAGAAGAAGCCCTGACCAAGATTTTAAACTCTGAAAACAAAAGAGAACACTGTAATTATTCACAGATAACAACAGATCAGTAAGCTTTCCAATATGCTGAATAAAATATAAAGTATTCATTTGTTTTCAACAGTGGATTAGAAAAGCAAAAAAAAAACCCAGAAGACAGTCTTCGGTTTGACCCTCCCCAACATATATTTCTATATAACAAAATAATGCAATACTGTTTGCAGAACAGCACAGCTGCATTTCCAGATGTACGCTGCTGTCATACACACAGTACCAACATAATAGAGCCAAATGCAAAGGGCTGCAAAAGGACTTCAGGCCTTCCTAGATGAGAAGTGTTAAAGGCTGTTTCATGGAGCCAGATCTTTAAATAAATAAAATCATAAAATAAAATTAAAAAAAATAAAAAGAAAGAACCCACAAGACAATGAACAAAGTACATTTTAAGCACCAGTTTAACTTACACAGTCATTAGACATTTTAAACAAAATCAATTATCAATTAGATCAATTATTAATTAGTATCAATTAGAAATGAAACTTTGTGAGGTAGATTCCTGAAGGCGTCCCTGGAAAAATTTCACAAATAAATCTGTTCCCTCGTGATTTTCATGATCTTTAAAAAAGGTGTGACAACCTCTGGTGTAATAGATGGAAGAATTTTATTACGGCTGTCCAGCTGAGCATTACAATACTCAGAGCTAAAGAATTAACGCCATTTCAAATAACCTTTGCTATGACAGTCTCCTGTACATCATCTACTCAAAATCAACAAATTTCACAACGACTCTCATTCCCAGGGGAAATATAGGTTGACAATGATATTTAAGGCCTACTTTGACCCATTTAAGACAAGCCACCCCAGGTGCAATCATGGAAGAACATCCAGTCCTTCCAATCCAGAGATCAAGTGAAGATAGCAAGTGAGAAAATCTCACACTTCAGTCAGCCGTGTGCCCCAAAATACTAAAAAAAAAAAATGCCATCTAAAACACCCGTAACATATAAAGGACAAGACTGATTTGCAGAATCCACAAGTGATTCCCTCAGATTACAAAAGTGACAGATTAGAAGTCCAAATTTTCATGTAGCCAAACATTCACATTCAATATACATCTGAATCTCAACATGTAGGTAGTGCACTGCAGTAACAGCACAGTACATCCTGCAAAAGTGAAGACATCGATTTATAAACCTAATAAATGTAAGACAAAGTTGCTTCAAATGTTCTCACAGACAAATACATCTCAAAATGTAAAACATCATTCAGACAAAAGGCACTGAAAATTGAAAACAAATTTTTAGAATGCACAGAAACATGAACCAGGATGCCAGGAATGTCCTGGAGGCAAGATGATCAAACAGCTACACCAGCCAGTGGTAACAGTTACAGTGCACGGCCTCCTAAATTTCCCTTCTGAAAAAATCTGCTTTGTGTTCCCAGTCTGGCCAAATCATCTCACTGTTCTCCACATTCTAAAAAACTGCAAATCATCAATAATCGAGAGAGCATCAGCTGATCACATTTCAGGATGCAGCATGGGAGTATTAAGTGACTGAACATTGATCAAATGACGACACAATCTGGAGACTGAGTCTCAAGTAGTGCTGGGTGACCCTGATGTTAAGTATGTTCATATTATATAAGCCTACACTTAAGTACTGTTTCTGCTGCTGGAAAGTGCTGTTAAAACTCAGCACACACAAATATATTTGCAAAGTCAAGCACCTACAGATACATTTCTCCTGTTCAATAAATCAACCTTAAAATGGCCTGCTCTTAAAGCAACTTTTTGGCAATGCAAACTGGATCAGTACCCGACCCAACCATTTCACTCGACTCAAGCTAAAATATCTGGGCACTTAATGTCACCTGCAGGAAAATCCTTTTTATGTAATAAACCAGCAGCCATTGAAGGACTTAAAATGAAGGTGCCTTTTCTTTCCTCTTGTACCTTGCACACACAGAGAGAGGGTGGCAAGAAGGCAGCAGTATTTCAAAAGATTATGCATACGCGTCCTTTCTAAATTTATACAGTTCTCAAGGGAACAATCAGCAATGTCTGTGATGCTCAGGCTACAATTACCAAAATGAGATGCATAACCTTTATTACGGCAGCAAACAGTTAACTTTACAGATTATTTCTTTTACTGCAGAGCTCTGAAATCTCTCATGTTTTTAAAGGGATCGGCTGCTTCCAGGCTTTCACACTGCAGCTCCTGTGCATTCAATGCCAGGTGCTGCACACCTCACTAGCACAAACTCAGCACAATGCAAGACCTTCTTCAGCACATATAGTTTCATATACCATCACAGCAAGACAGAACACCTTTGAGATTTAGCAAATTCAAACAGATTCTGTTGCTACATCACACAGGAAAACACCCTGAAAAGACTGCTGGAAAAAAAAAATAGAAAGAAAGAACAGCCTACATCTCCAAACGTGACAGTGCATTCCTGGCACAGAATCTGCAATGCAAGAAGAGAATAACGACAGTATTTCTGTTACCTTCAGTCACATAGTTGTGGTCTCGAAGAAAGCTGTGGTTAATTTTTCGTGTGTCCGTGTCCTCGCCCATTTACAGCAGGATTACTCAGCATGCCTATCCGCAGTGGACTGATAGCATCAGCAGAGGTCGTCACAAGAGCACCATCCATGCTGCCACTGCCTAGCAGAGGCGGGGAGCACACCGGGCTACCGAGCACAGCATAATGAGAGCTGGTGATGCAGCACAGATTTGGGAGGTGAAAACGCTCAAAATAAATAACTAGAATAAAAGGAAGGAAAGGAAAAGAAGTCACGGGAGGGAAGCAGAGGGAGGAACGGCTCCGATAAATTAAGAATGCAGAAAGCCAGTAGGGAGCTTGCGTGAAGGGAACACAGGCACTTCTCCTGCAGTTAAAGAATAACCCAATTGTTTAGTCAGGTACTCCTTAAACAAGTGCCCACGCAGCGTCTCCTCCAAGTGCCTGCTGCCGGGGATCCTGGCGGATGCTCTCAAGTGGCAATCAGCGTACTGCAGCAAAAGCCGCCTGGCGAAGCTCTCTGCTGGCTGTTGCTGCTGTCATATGCCTGTGCTGCATCAGAGCAGGCCCCTCCCAGCCAGCCTCTCGCTGCCCAACCACGCAAGATCTGCATGTAGGAAAGTGAAAAATGAGACTGCAGGTAATTATTTTAGCCCTTCTGCTGCGAAGATGGGCAATGAAAAATTTAAGGGAGGGGATGCGGGAGAAAAAACTTCCAGCTGCTTAAATGGGTTTGCATTGACACGTATTGCACACTGACGGGAGGCCACAGCTCTGCGCTAGTCAATACTGTCATATGCAGCAAAAGCAACAGTCGTTCAATGTCAGCCTGGATAAATATTACTGGAATTGCCAAATGCCTGCCTCTGAGAATGGAATGGTGAGAGACTAGGCATCCACCAGGAAAAAGTAAGATAAAACAGCTGTCATTTGCCTTCCAATTTTTGCCAGTTTCTTAAAAAAAAAAAAAAAAAAAAAAAAAAAAAGGCAAAATTCAAAGTATGGAAAAGAAAATGAGGGCCAGAAAACAAATCATAGAATCAATGGTCTATGATTTATGAATTATGATCAATGATCAAATCTCAATGGCTCCACTATAGAAGAAAGCTGGACAAAGGGAATGACCGCAGGTTAGGGCAATTTCTTTGAACTTTTTTCACTCCTTGTATTAGCCCATCATCTGGAAAAAGCAGTGCTGAAGTTTGTACACTTAGAAATTAAAAAAATAAAAATAAAAATAGAAGTGAAAAATGATGCACTTGCATTATAAAACAAACCTTGTTCTTTAGTGTAAGTATTTAAATGAAGTGCAGTTACAATGGTATCTAGTAAAATAAAATTCTTTCAACTGAAAGGACAAGCAGGTTCCTTAAACTTTTAGTTCCTGTTCAGGAAGTACAAACTGTTTGCAGAGGGAATGTATTCTGAGAAGGTCTCAGCACCACTGAAGTACGGACATTTGAATAGAGGACAAGTAGCTGGGTACCAAAGCCATTACAGCAATAAAAGGGAGTACACAGTCACAAAATTAATTCAGAGAGGGATGGGCCTGTAGCTTAGGCCCTGAAACTGAACACAAAAAATACAGACAAGTTGTCAACATTACTACAGGTTGTTTTTGTGTGTGTAATATTACATGGATCCTGCAGTTGTTGATTTTTGTTCTTGTATCTTTTTAATGAGGATAGCTTTACCTTCAAGAACCGTATGTACTAAGTGCCCTGCATTACTATAAAAGGGATACATGACTTTGGAAAAAGCAGAGAACTATATAAAATGCTCTCTGTAATGACTTTCCATGGGATAAACATCTAATTTCAGAATGAAGGACAGTTGGGGGAAAAAGAAAAATAGCAGTAGAATGACCTCCCTGCCTCACTGATGAAGCAAAATAAAACAGAAACATCTTCAAGATGCCAAGTAAATGTTACCATATATTCGCATCTGAGAAGGTAGGAAAGTCAAAGAAGATATTCCATCCTTGCATTTGTTGTGAACACATTCACATATGCACAACATTTCAAGGTGACAACACTAGAACCTTTACTTCTGCACTCAGCATATCAGTCAATGCTGTGGTGCAATATGCAGCTCCACAGTGCTCACCCCGTCCTCTTCAGCAAGGTGCTGCCTTTCTCCACTCCTGTCCATGCACAGAATCCTTGCAACCTCAAGATATCCCATCTGCTCACACACTAGTACCATACATTTTAAGGTTGTGCACAAAACCAGTTCTCTTTTTCAGTTTAGAGAGAAAGCACAGCAGCAGCAACACCAACAACCTATGGCCTGCTGCTTTATGATCAGGAACACCTTTATAGACATACATGGAGTGGTAGACAGCTGAAGCCTCAGGTACAAGGTAGGATCCTAAAAAAAGGATCCACCCGTTCCAGTAGCTTTGGGTAGACTATCCTGCTGTCTATTATTCCAAATTTTTTACCTGGTTATCAGAAGCAAGTACAGCATAGATACTGAATGAGAATGCTAGCTAGTACATGCAGTAATAGTGAGAATTTGTAATACAATAAGTGCGAAAATATTCCTAGAAGTTGGCTGAAATAAGAAAGAAGACCTTACACATACTGATATTCATTTTCTATAACGTAACTCTATCTGATAGAGCTGGTTTATTTTGTCCATCTCTGTCGTGCTATTTTAGGATTCAGTCCTGCAAAGACAAGAGGTGTCATGAGCAACACGCACTGCGCATGACATCCTGACACCCTGAAGTCAGCAGCAAGGAGTACAAAGAGCAAGTTTACACCCAAATTTAGAAAACTAACCTGGCTGCTTTTGTGAGGAACCTGGGGAGCAATTCAGAGCATATGAGTCAGAAATTTCTTTCTCCATTTTGTATAATGGACGCTTAAGGCACCCGTGTTCTTTTAGCAGCTTCCTCTGATCTGTGACTGCTGAATCTGGAAGAAATGTCACATTGAAGGTATTTGATCCCAAAAGTTACCTAACACAGTTGACTAAAAATACAGTGAATAATTTATATCCACAAACATAGACAAAACAAACTTGCATCTTTCCTGTAAAAAAGAACTATACATTTAAAAAAATTGAAAATAAATGTGACAATAAATTACTCCAATTGGGCAGGAAGTCTCAAAAAAGCCACTCTGGCAGTTCATGGAGAAGAAAACAAAAACCACACAGCAAATCATTTTTGTGATCACATCTATATTTCTGTGACCAAAGCTTTTGTAATTTCTACTGCACCTGAGAGAAAATTTTCCTGCCTTTTAACATAAGCTCAGCAGTTGCCATCCCTTATTTGTCCTTCATCCTCAATCTGCTGAAATTTTATGATTTTAAGCCATTTTAAGCTTGCACTCTGTCCATAACTGTTAGGTGCAATTTAAGCAGTTAGAGTGTTTTCTGTTCTTTTTATGAAGTCAGTGTAACAACTCTCATCCAGAGATAATTTTCTCCTCTCGCCATCTGAATTAGACAACCTTACAGACAGCCTCCTTAGGCACCACGGGTCAGATTGAGTTTGCTTCGTTCCTCCCACTTTCAAGTTGAAAATCACATAAGGAGGAATGGAGTGAGGAGAAAGCTTTTAACAAAGCCACCAGACAGTATTCCCTGTGTGTATGCAAATACTTTCCTCAGGATTATGAGCCAAATCGTTACTGTGTGGCAAATCTTAGTTGTCCACTGACGTAAGTATGTCAGTTCACATGAGAAGGATTAGCAGAATTCTGCTCTAAAATTGCAGTGCAATGCAAATTTATGAGACAACATTTGTGGATAACTAGCCACGTCGTTTGAAAATGCAGCTTTTTAGCAATCCCACTGATAATCTGCATGATTTGATCCAGCCAAAATATCCTGGGGGAAAAGGAACCTTTGATCAAGAACATATTACTTTCTTGCACTTTCACAGTAGTTCACAGTCCTGTGCTTAAAACAGCCCACTAAATGAGCAGAATAGCATACAAACAGAAATAAAGGAGCACCCTATCCTAAAGAATTTACAAGCAAACTACGAAGTGGGAGAGCCAAGTACAGATCAGTCAGATGTACGAGTAAACCCTGACTCAGTAATGAGGATGGAGAACTGGTTTTGAGATTCCTTTAAAAGAAGATCATTAGAGACTTGGTGGAGAGCAGCAATAAACAAAACCTGGATTCAAGAGGTTGAAATATATGTGCCTAATAAGAACAGAGTAAGCTCAGAGGAAAAAGGAGGAAGACAGGCTAGCAAGCCAAGAGCTTTTTCTGTTTTATTCCTTCCCCAAAAGTGGAAAAGACTAAGTGTATTAAGATGTGTTATAATGTGTGCAAGCTGTTCAGAGACAGCGTCAGTTGAGAGTGAAAGATAAGGAGCAAAGTAAGAGCGGTCACAAGACAGATATCAATAGCGACTGCAGGTGTCAGAAAGAAAACAGAATAGTTAAAAGGAGCGCAGCAAACAAAAACTGGTTCTGTGCCAAGATGAGAAGAACTCGGGGACAGGGAGAGAAATGAGGAAGAAACCTGTATTTCGCTCTGTCAGGAATTTCAGGGAGCACTGGAGAAAGGGGAAGATGGAGGACGAACAAAGGAAGGATCCACAGAGTGCAGCAGGAGGCAGCCAGGACCTTGACGAAGGAATCAAAACTAGCAAAGATGTAAACAGGGTTGAGAATGTATGATAATGTTACAACATAGTTCAGCTGGATGGTGTAGGAACTGAAACAGAAGAGAGCACGTGTTCACTGAACAACGGTTGATCGTGTTTGCTCATTGTATTTCCATCAGTAAGCTCTACAGCATGCGAGTGGGAAGAACGAGGTGTCTGAAGACAGATTCTTGGTCCTGAGAGTTCCATGTGATCCTATTTACAAACACTTGGTGTTTGGCTGATCTTCCCATTTTGCTCATGCAGAACATTTTTGTTATTCTCTTAAACACATTCACAAAGAGCTTCCATTTACCTTTGTTAGAAACTAATATCAGAGCACAACCTTTAATAATTTAAACCCTGAAGATCTGAAATAGAGCACTGCCAGTATTTGTTTCCATTTTACTACCCCAAATTCATCAGTCTGAATTATAACAATTAAGCTTGAAGAGCAGTTGAAAGAAAAAAGTGGTTGAATACTTAAATATCTTCTTTGTCTAACAGAACTTCCCATATACAGATGATTCCTAGCTCTTTCAGTAAAATACAATGGTGTTAAGTCAAATGGCATTGAACTTCAAACTAATGATTTCTGAAGAATGAAAGATTCACAGTACTGTGAAGTTTAAAATCCTTAAAAGTTACACAAAAAAAGTTAGCCACCTGAATCTTTCTAGTGCCTTGACAGGATCTGCTCACCACGTACTAACGCTGGCAAATTGTGTGAATCAGTACCAACTTTGTCTTCTCATCTTGAAATGGGACAGATTAACACATTCAATCAGTCAGCTACAGAAAAATATAATAAAATATTTAGCTAACCCTTTATGTTGATATTTCATAGCAATTGAATTTGTTCACCAACAGAGAATATTTATGAGCCAGATGCTCACTTCCCTTTATGCATATCCAGTTTACATACAAAGAAAAGGCTTAAAGGCTTCTCCAGTTAGGCCACTGGCAAATTAGCTTGGCTTTTTATTTATTTATCTTTAATGCCCAGGAAAATAAGATTATGCAATACAGCCATACTCCTGTTCAGAAGTATGGGAACTCCTTGTCTGCCCGTCATTTGAAGGACAAAGCAACATGGAATCACCATGTGATAAAATGTTCCACATCCAGTCTTCCTCCAGCGCAGCTTAGCACAACAGAGAAGGAACTCGGAGCCCTCAGCCCAGGAGAAGCATTTTGTGTGATAGAAAATACATTCCTTATGGTTTTGAAGGGTTTTACTTTTCAGTATTTGAGAATGCCACCTTTAAAGTAACGTTTTTCTCTGCTTTCTAGTCCTCATTTAGCCTTGACTGCACAGACCTCAGTACCAGCCACTTGCCTTCAGGGGAATCACCCCACAGGTGATAAAAGATGGTAATGGTATCCCTCCTCTTTCCCTTATTTTGAAGACTTTGAAGCACATCTCATTACACAATGTGTATTTGGCAAAGGACTTAATCTAATTGCGTTGTTATAGTGATAATGCATTACAAATGACGCTGATAAGAGATTTGAAAATAAAAATCCATATTCCTATACATTTTTGAATAGCCCCCTTTATATTTCTTGTCTAAGTCAAATACAATACACAGCACTACCATATAATTTCATTTTTAGTTCTTTGACAGCTTAAACAAAAACAAATAGATACTGCTAAAGCTAACATACAAAAAGTAATAAAAGAAAAACTGCATCAATCATAACCCTCAAGTAAAATCATTTTGTCTTACTGTAACACCTCTCCAGTAATTGCTCAGAATCTTTAAATTTATAGCATTTCATTTACATTTCAACACACAATCTTCAGTTACTGCACAATGAATTGAATACTTAATATTTAAAATGATGTAGTAGCCCAACTGTTTTGAAAAACCTAATGGCTACTATCACAATGGGAAACCATCTTGTTATTCTCATAGAGTAAGCTTCTTTAACACACACTGTGTTAAACCTAAAAATAACACCAACCCAGAAGAAGTAATTTATTTTTAGCCAATATACTCTAGACACTGAATAAAATGAATGCGCCCCAGCACCTGGCGATATTAGAAAGCAAGCAATTAAAAATTATCATCAAGTAATTGAAATTAGAGAAGCAGACTTCCTTCAGCATCCTCCACTCTGCCTGTTCCTGAGAGTCAGTGCCATGGAGGTGTTCCAAAAACCAGAGCGCAGGATGAACTGAGTCCACACTATGCTCAGCATTCCACATAGCCAGGCACAGTTCTGCCCTTCATTTTTGCAGTGCGGTGGTGAGGATGGCAGAGCTAACCAACAGAGAGAGCTCTGTGCCTAACTAAGTATCTTTTCTACAACCAACAGAATGCAGTCAGGGTATTTGGACATAGCAGCTCCTGCAAGAAGTCCCACTGAATCTAAGGCAGGACAGATGCCCTAAGCTGGGACATTGCTATGACAAATGCTCCCCTGTGGGGCCACTGTCTCACCTTGACAGGGAAGCAGCAGGCTCCCCCATCCCATCACAGCAGTTGCATACACCACAGCCCTTTCCAAGCCCCACAACATCACACTAACCCAGGCTGGTAACCCTGGGCACTGTTTGCAGGTGTTTTCCTCCAAGAAAGGAATAAATAGAAAAAAACAAACTCTTCCTTATCTACTGGCTTAAGTCCAGTAACAGCAAGCCAGCAGTGAAAGAGCAGGAACTACAACGCAGAAGTCATAGTAGTGTCTGGCAAGGGGGAAAAGTGCCCAGGGGCAAATTTTGTGGGCTCAGAGCCTTGGGTGGCACAGGAACACTGTATTCAAGGCAGCACCTGTGTAATGTGGCTACAACACAGTCAGAATACTGGGAAAGGAACATATTCCAAAAATAGCTTCCAAAATGGACACTCTGAAAGCCTTAAGCTGTAAGATACAGAAACCACACAGAGATGAAGCTGGAACAATTTCAATAGCAAAACTGAAGAGACAAGACAACAGGTATAAAAAGAGAAACATTCTATACAAAGAAGAAAACAGAGGATAAACTTCTAAACATTATGACCTGTCATAAAATATCAGAAACTGCCTGAGAATTTATAACACATCAAAAAAACTTTTGAGAGTCAAACAAATAATTAAGACTCTAATCAAATTAAGAGTGTGTTAGCTTTCATATTAAAAAGCATACCACAGCTACTCTTCCTAACACCTTGCTAATTCAGAACTGGAAATGTCTCAGGAAATAATACTTCAGGAAGCCTTTGAGCATTTGGCAAGTGTATTAAATGAAATCAATGTACGGGATCATTTATTACCATCTTTACATTCTACACACAGCCATACAGAAATGACAGCTGCAAAGGGAACTTGGCCCAAAAGGCGATGCTCTTCACAAGCCCACAGAGAAATGACATGTCACACGACAGCCACGCTGTCTCCTTCCTTTCACCAATGTATTTAATTAATTCAGATAGGTAAAGTGCCAAGAGCTTTTTTCTCCAGTATCACCTTACTTCACAAGGAGTAGTTACATATTTCTCTGTTCCATGATAACTAAGGAGGCACAGGAATCCAGTGATTTGGAAATGCCTGCAGACCACAGCCAGAGAGGAGGAGCTGCCGCAGAACAAAAAAGCTGTTCTAGAGAGTGATGCAGCCCTGTGTTTTTCTTGTAGATAAAATTAACTGTAATATTGTTGGCACAGCTTAAGAGAGGTGTTCTCTCAAATTTAAAAGAAACAACAAACAAAACCGCATCAATATAAGCAGTGATTTTGTTGTTAGTCTTTCCTCTAGATCATCTAAATATTTAAACTACAGCAGCATTCGAAGCACCTGCTGTAAGAGCTGCAATCTCTGAAATAATGCTCACCTGGTAAACTAAAGCCAAAAATAAATTCAAGCTACTTTAATAAACAAAACTACAAGAAAACAAACACATAAGCATTCACCAGAATGGGAAAAACAAACAAACAAACAAACAAACAAAAACACAAAAAAATCTGTATACAGAACCAAAGCTATTACTGAATGGAAACTAAAGTTTGCAACATTTCAGGGCATTTCACCTAAGGAAACCTACATGGAATAAAGAGCAAATACGCCTACACAGAGATTTCACTTTTGCCCACCCTCATACCAACAGTAGGAATCAAAAATCAGAAAAGAACAAATCAGAGGTGATTTGGCATTGGAAACAGATAACTAGAAGCGAACAATGACTGGAGAAGGCTCCTTATAGTAGTCAGTAGGAAGGAACATCAAAATGAATTATTCTTATTGTGGCTGAAGACACAATAATTGTAAATTAAATAAAGGAAATCACACATTGCTTATTTTGAACTATACTTGAAAGTTAAGGCATAGCTGGAATTAATTGATTTTGCAACCTAACAAAGAAGTAAGCACCTGAAAATGAAGTGTCATAATGGAGAGAGAAGAGATGCCTGGCACCTAGGAGAACATGGAAATGCTGGGTGAAATTCTCTGCCCATCCAGCACAGGAGCTGCTAGCTCAGCACTCATAGAACCAGACAACTGGAACCACCCAACACAAAGGCAGGTACAATCCTTGCCAGAGCTTAGAGGTCACAAATAAGGTCGCAAGGGATGCTTGCTTGTTGATGAAAGACCTTGGTGTCACTAAATATTCCCTGAAAAACGGGGAGACAGTCTCACCTTATTGTATAATACCACGCTGAAAACTCAAATGGGAAATCCAATATCATCTAATTCAGTTTGAGGTAATTATATTCTGTGTATGGATATTTATTATACGTCCTTCTGAAGATGCATCAGGTGGCAACAAAGAATGTTTTCTTTGTGCATCCAGAAATAGTCCCAACTAAAAAGAACATAACTCTGTATTTCAGTGATTGAAATGCTCACCTTAGGCAAGGGAAATTTTCCCACTGTCAAGAGCGATTGAAGCATTTGCCCTTGGAGTTACCTTACACACATAAGAGAAATAGCCATACGGATAGGTTCCAGGAGCAGGGAATCAGCTTGGCAAAGGCTGCCTCAGTTTCATAACACAAGGAGGCCAAAAGGCCAGAAGGCTTCAGAGGGGTCTGCCCAGCAGAAATACACCTGCAGCACATTACCAGCCCTTCAACAAAAAGGAGGGGAGCGTCATCTGATCAACAGCGCAATTCTTGCTGAACTCAGCAAAGCTATATTTAACTTACAGCTAGATAGGGGCTAACTCAGTCACTGAGCAAGCGTAAATGCTTAAAATTTCTTAAAATATCTACAGATTGTAACAGAGTGAGCTAATTTCAACTAGTGAATTGCTGAGCCAGCACAATGAAAAGAACAGAATACGCACACAATAATGCCATTACTGTTAAGACAATTATAAATCAAATGAAACAGAATGATGTCTCTAAGTTTTGAGGGACAGCTACCTACGGAGGGTTGAGGAAGACCATCTGCAGGACAGGGACACAGTGCCTAAGGGCAAAGTGACCAGTGATCTTATCCCATGGTGACCTTCCTCATCCCTGCCTGCTGAGCCTGCCTGCAGCCCTCTGTTGTCCTGATCATCCCTTACACTGCCACTTTTCGAAGCACTTCTAAAAATTTTAAACAGATGGAATTAGATTATAAAAGACCCTTTAAAATAAGACATGGCAGATTCCTCTGGTAGTATGTACATTGCACGGTTCTATTTAAAGAAGTTTAATCTAAAAATTTACTTGGTAACGCACTTAGTACTGTAACTTCTATGACTCCTTCAGGCAGTAATTAAGAGCGGCTTCTTAATTATTCAGTGTATCTATAATAAAGCAGAAGATTTATCTTTTATTTGAGCCAGTGTAACTGATGGAAGTAAGCATCCCATGTTCAACAGAAAACACTGGCTGCTTTAGCAGTATGACCCCTGATCACAGGGTACTCACTGCAACACTTCACTTTATTCCAAGTGATGTCCTTAAGCCACAGCTCCTAAATGTCAAGTTTATGACAGATTACCATTTTTTTGGACAGAAACAGTCTTTTTGCATGAAACAAAGTTCCCTTCAATGATTGCCTTCTGAGCAAAAATGAATAATAAATAAATAAAATTGCATTTCACCAATTTGAAATTCAGCATTTTCACAGAACACAGGTTAGTTTTCCAAGTTAAATACACAAGCAATAATGCAATATTTCCACATTTTGCCTCACGATGCAAATTTTCCAAAGTGGAAACAATCCAGAACTGAATGGAGTATAGAAATTTTTTTAATAAGATGTTAACTGAGCATCGACCCTTCCACCTTTGAGGAAGAGGAAAAAGCAAGTAACAAACCCATACCTGTACATGCTGTAAGCAAATAAAACTGTAAATCAGTCAATTCGCAGCTTCTGGCACCAGCAGCAATTGAGCACAACCAGAAAGCACAGTTTGAGAGCACGGAAACCGATTAAAGAGGCAAAAATCACCCCAGCCCTTGGAAATAACTGCAGCTGTCACCATTATATCACAAAAGAAACAATCCACACAAAGGACTTTTAATGGAAAGTTTGTTATCTAAAGCTGTGAAAATCTTCAATAGTGTTTCACGCATGAGTTTTACAGTAACACCACCAGACTTCTAGCCAACTGTCAGGAAAAACATGATCAGCAGTAGTACACCTTACATCTTATGCAAATCTCATTAAGATTTTATATTTGCACTTGAAAGTCTTATTTTTGAGATCTGACCACACCAGCAATTGTTACTGCTTGAAATACTGTGCCAGTGAGGTCTATACGATTTTACAATGACATCATTCAAGTACTGTGATGTGAACTCTTGAAATAGTGATGGCATTCAATCAGAACACAAACTAAATGAAAGCAAGAATTTATAATACCCAAAGGGAAAAGAGTTCTGAGAAACATCTGCGTTTGTCCTTGAAAGACAATGGAAAGCACATACGGGGAAAAAAAGATATTTCCATGTCATGGGATGATCTACGATTTTTTCTACTCTTCAAAACTTTCCTTACCCATCAGAATCACCAGACCTCAAAGCCAAGACTTTGCAGTAGTGAGAGAAGGTACATGACCCAGCTTCCATTCTGCTAAATTAAAGAGGATGAACAGGAAAGCTCTGCTATTCACTGAAATAGCTGGAATTTGCCTGATAAATCTAAGACCACTTTATTACAAGCAAAGCTCAAGAACAGAAAAACAGGTAAACATATGATGGCAGTATTTGAAATAGTAACAAAATGGTAAAAAGGGAACAGATTAAATGAAATTCTGCATCACATTTAACAATCACACTGTCCCTTAGTCACTGCAACACCACAGTTGTGAATTTCGGAAGATGGTAAATTTGTCCCAACCACAACTCAGCAGTTAGGTTGTCTGAAGGCTTGTCCATGCAAGTAAGCACCAACTGTGTCCTGCAACAAAGCTCTGGCCATCATGGGTGGCAGGGCTCATTCAGGGCTATCGGGCCACCTGGCCTTCAAATCACCTGGGGATGCCCCATGAGGTGCTGGAGGATGTTCAGACCCTCTGCTCCCTTCTCTCCTCTGGCTTTGGGCATTCTCCCCTTCTCTCCACTTTTTCTCACCTGCCTCTGAACTAGCACATTCCTTCGACTCTGAGATTAGTTGGCTTGTTTGTCTCTCTCTCTCACCCACAGACACATACACACATGAAAACTCCTGAAAACCTCTTCAGTCACATACCATGAAAAACACCAGTTGTAGCAGCAATTCTTCTAAATTCTGTTGCTGCCACCACAGTAGGGTGTCTGCCATTAATGAGAGCCTAACTCACTTCTGCTTCTCCGTATGGTAAAGAGCTGATGCTATTGTACTGCTTAGATCTTATTTGGGGAAAAAAAACAGTCCAATTAGAGATGGATTCACAACAAGCTAGACTTTGACCCTTAGTTTTGACTTTGCCTGCCTTTTGTTTGTTTGTGAGACACTGTAATTGTTTACATTCAATATAAATTGAATCGGTGGCATGCCAAATCCGGACTCTGCAGACTCTGTAGGTAACCTAGGGTTAGAGGTTAAAAAACATTGACACCATGACAAATTGCTGTAATTTGAAGAATAATCTGAAATCCTGCTGGGACACAATTGAGTTTGTGAGCCTAGTTGTTAATGATAATAAAAGCTGACACAGTAAAAATGATAAAATTAAAGAGAACACCCAGTAATACAAGGACCTCCAGTGTATGACATTGACAATCCAGTTAAGAGGGCTGGTAACAATCTCATTGGCAAGTAACTTAATGCTCCTTTTCCAATTTTAAAATGCTCCACTTATTTGTAGAAATACAGCTACTAAGCTATTTTGTCTTTTCTTGCTTACATGCTGTTTTGTCGTCATTTTAAAAGTACGCAGTTTATATAATGACTTCAGTAACGCAAGGTCATAATTTCCATTCCTGATTAGTTTGTATCCATGTAGCAATAGACAAAACCCATACTTTTAATGTATTATGCCCATGATACCTTTCTCTGCGTCTTTGACATATCATAAACCAGCTGGCAACATAAAATATAAATTGGCTAGCTATAAGAACAGATGAATCATTAATTACTCTGTACCAAAATGAGAAAGAGACCAGTTTTACAGTATTAAACAGCATGTGTAGCTGCTACTTAAAAATTATATTTAAATTTTAAAAGATTTTGAGAAATACTTTAAGATTTATATTCACGCTTCATAGTGAACTGCATCTTTCACAAGCCTCGTGCTTTATATCACCATTCCCAGCTTTGCAAGAATAGGGTGTAATGTCTTCTCACAAATACGATTTAGAAGACAAGCAAACCATATGCTGCTAACATGCATTAAAAAGAAAAAAAAAAAAAAAAAAAAAAATCCCTACACTATAAATCCCCAAACTAAAGCCAGCAGATTTCTGACATCTTTCTGATGGTACAGTCAAACAGGGTGGGGGTGGTGAGGAGTGAGGTTTGTACCATCAGCAATTGGCAGTGCAATTAAAATATTATAACAAGAGGTAAAGGTAAACTGTCAAAATCTAAGAAACCACTTGGATTTGCTTTAGAAATGCAGGAAGACTCAGATCTGTCCCATGGACTGGTAGCTGTGATAAAGTCTAAAACAGTAACACCACTGATGCTGGCTTTCTTCCAAACCTTTTCCAGCTTAATCCCCAAAATAAGCACTCGACATTGAAGACTGCAAGGTTAAAAAATGCTATGTCTTTATTCATAATTAGCAGCCAACTGCTACTGCTAACCCATTTTATCATATAGAAAATGAATGCAATTGATCTACCTTTGAATGGCAAATTGCATTTGCAATTCTTTCCAGGTTTTTCACATTGATGAAAGCTGTGGATGGGGATCTAAAGTGGTTCACTCAGCTTGTTATCTTCATCCAGTGGACTCTAAAGGCTGCTACACATAAATCCAGCATCCTTTGACACACTTCTACGCTGCACAATGTGTCTACAATTTTTTATACGGCTTATCAAAGAGGTTCTAACATTGCCACCAGATTAGCTCCTTAGCTAATTTCTTCTTAGATTTTGTCTTCTCACTACTCCTTTCCACACCCAGCAGCTTCCTACTGACTCCTGCCAAACCAAACATACTGGGCTTCAAACTGCCCATCTACAGAGCAGAAAGGGGAAATGCTATCCAAATAAAAATGTGTAAAATCAGGAAAAAATAGCATGAAGGCCTTCATAGGTATGAAGCATGTTGAAGCAATGGTCCCTAGAATAAGTTCTTTAGTTATTTCTTCAACCAAAGTAATGCCAGCGATCCCTGAGCTGCCCGGCTGCAGGCTCTTCATATAGATACTAAAGTTCTTCCAATCAAACAGGCTAAAAGTTCCAGATTCAAATTTTAAAGTAATATTCCAAGAAGAATATTTCCAATCTGGCAAGACTGTCAGGAGAATTTCTACAGCTATATGTTGTGAATCGCATTCAAACATATAATAAATTACAATGGAAATTTATATTGCACTAAACACTATGGGATATGCGGAGTAGACAGATACTAGGTTTGTTAAGAAAAGATGAATCGCATTAATCAATTTTAATTTTCCCTAAGATATATCCCTAAAATATTCTAAATATAAACACATTTCAAAACTGTACCACAACAGAACAATCATAATTATTCAAAGCCGATAAGTATTTTGTTCTACTTTTTAATCTTTGCATCACTCTATATGCAGTTTTTTATTGTTTTTTTTACCAGTAAAAGGCAGCACTGTATGAACAAATCAAAGCTCAACACTGATCCCAATCCCCATTTCCCAGGGACTCTCATAGACTTCACAAAAAACTCCCTCTTGAAGCAGGATTTTGCAGGAACTTTTGCGCAGATGAGATTATGCAGGGTTGGGGCCCTGCTTGCTTTGTTCTTGTACAAAGGAGCATCTGCTTTGGCACACATGGCACTGAGCCCGCATTGCTAAAATTCAAGTGCTCTTCTGGGCACATCCCCAGACACTTGAAGAGAAACAGAGATCTTCAGAAGAATGCCACAGCTTCTTTAACAATAATCATGGTTTCTTGAAAATTATCATAGGTTCTTGTACATAAAATTTATAAATTCATTGCCCCCAAAAAACAAAAAGCGCAACTAACCCAGAAACAAAACTATGCATAGTTCAACTACACAACGCATTAAAGGAGAGCATCCAGCACATAAACCAAAGAAACTGCCAGAGATTTTAAGCACCAAATCATAATGTATGATGAAAGGCAGAAATCCTAACAAATTTCACTATATTTCCGCAGAATCAAATGACATGTCCAAAAAGAAAGCTGAAAATAGACAACACGAATATGCAAGGTCTCATGAGTATTTTTGTATACTGGTATTTTTGTATGTTTGGCATTATGACATCGAGGCATCAAAGGAAGCAATTCATTTCTACTACACAAGCGGATTCTTTCTAATCCAGGCTTTCTGACTGTCAGCTCTTGCTCAGGTATTAGTGATGAGAGAAAGATATGTGTTGAAAATATATTAATGTAAGCAGAAAATAATATAAAAGATATACAACAACAAAAAAAACAATCTTTATTTGTAAAGTTTTTCAAAAACGTTGCACAAGAGATGGTTGAACACATCTGATATTTACCTAAGAAAATACAGAATAAATGAGCAATAGAAGCATTGCTATTTCTTATTAGTTAGGTATTTCAGTGTCCACTGAAAAGGGTAAAACAAGATTTTAGATTCTCTAACCAATTCAGTGGCACATTTGAACCTGGATTTGCAGTTCCACTGTGAATATAAAGAACAATAATAAATAAATAAAAAGGCCAAAGCAAACTAAGGCATTGCTTTTTTGTGACGTGCCAAGACATCTATAAAACATTAAACAGCAAAACAGAAGAACTCAAAAGTTACTTAATGCAAGTTTTAGAAAGCGGCTGCCTCTAGGTCTCACAGAATTGTAGAGGTTGGGAGGAACCTCTGGAGATCAAGTCCAATCCCCTGCTAAAGCAGGTTCCCTACAGTAGGTTGCATAGGAAACTGTCCAGATGTGCCTTGAATATTGTCCAGAGAAGGAGACTTCACAACGTCTCTGCACAGCTTGTTCCTGTGCTCTGTCACTCTGATAGTACAAAAGTTCTTCCTCATGTTTGTATGGAGCTTCCCATGTCCCAGTTTTACCCCTTGCCTCTTGTTCAGTCACTGGGTACCACTGAAAAGAGCCCGGCCCCATCCACTTCACTTGCATCCTTTAGGTATTTATAAATAGTGATGAAATGTTTATAAACAGTGGTGAAGGTACATTTCAGAGTCACTTGAAGCCCAGGAACCAGGCTCTGCTTTTATTAATCCAAGGAATGTCTCACACTCAAAACCAGCTGTACTTTTGGAAGGCTGCGGAGAAAACATTTGAATGGGAACGTCAATATTGAAAATTATCTGGAACATTATCTCTATATTAAAGCTAGGTATATAAAGCTGCACTTTGTAGGTAAATGCACATTACCTAATACTGCAGAAAAAAATCTGAGATATTCACTATATGCATGGATTTGGTAGTAGGCTTTTTTATGGCTCATTAACTAAACAACGGCGAGTAAAATGACTGGAAGATGCAATTGGGAGACATAACGTTCTCAACTACCACGACTTTTAAAAGAGATTTATACAGTTAGTGAACAGAAAATGTGGTTGTAGGTGAATTTCTCAATTTCACAACAAATTAGTGAGGCTTTCATCTCTCACTTTAAAAAATATGCTGAACTCCAAGTAAACTTTAGCAAGGATTTCAGGACATGACCCATTTTGATGCTGCACATTACTTTTTACTGAGTATGTATTTTATCCAACACAATACAAATAGGTCAGTGCTTCTGTTCTAGTTCTTTTTGTTATAACTAAAATCAGTACAGACTAAAATTAATACACACAGCAGATAAAGAAAATAGAAGTTATTAGCATAGCAATACTCAAGAGATACAATCAGGTCACACAAAACGGGGAAAAAAATCACAAGCATCACTTCAAAAAATCAATAGGTACTATCACAGAATCATAAGATATCCCAAGTTAGAAGACCATTAGGATCACTGAGTCCAACTCCCGGCTCCACACACGACCACCAAAAATCCAAACCCTATGTCTGACAGTATCCAAAACTCCTTGAACTCCAGCAGCTCAGGCCGTGCCCACTGCCCTGGGCAGCCCATTCCACGCCCACAGCTCAGTGCTGCCTCTTCATTCCCTGTGAGGACCTCTAGGCTGTATGAGACCTCCCCTCAGCCTCTTCTGTTCTCAGCTGCTCCTCATACATTCTTCTCTCCAGACCCTTCACCATCTTTTTTATAAGTTCTCTAATAGTTTTAAGTCCTTCTTATTTTGTGGTATGTTATCACCAAACTACAATAGGATCAGTCTTGCTACTGCAAACAGCTGTGCATTAAGCAAATACCCACCATATAAGGAAAGGAAAAGATGTTTAGTAAATGTTAAAAAAAAAAAATGTAAAATCCGTTGCATACATGCCGCTGTATTACTAAAGCATAACGTATACCAGCCTCCTACTGCCCCTACCTACGATCTGATTGTTTTAAGCAGAAAATTGATGTTATATTCATACAACTTCATTAACAGAAAAGTAAGGAACTGACAGGATCGCTTTAAGTTCTGCCATAGTTCTCAATTTCATTGTAATAATAACTCATGGTGAAATAAAAAGACAAAAAATACTATGAAAGATCATTGGTTGCAACTACAAGCCAAAATTAACCTCTCTGTTAATGGTATCGTGTGGAAAAGCAGTACATGGATGGTGATGCCAACAGTACGCCCTTGCTGTTCTTGATGGAAGCAGTTTGCAGAATTCCTGTGGCTCCCTGTGCTGGTCCCCTCCCAATTCCTCCCTACCTTCTCATTTCTGTTTCAATTGCCAATATACGAGAAGCATAAATTAAAATTATACACTCATCACCTCTGGCGTCATTAAAGAAAAAACAAAGACCTACACAACTACTCACACATAAGCAAACTGTGCCAGTTCCTTAATATGTTTCTTGTCCTGTATTCTACTCTCATTCCCCAGTCATCTTCTATTTGTCTCTTTCAGAAAATCATCCCTAAGGGACAAGGATAAAGAATTTGTATGCTTTGCAGCAACATTTCTGCACCATCATTCTCTTATATAATACTGCTGTGTTGTGACAAAGTTTCCAACTCTGTCAAGTGCAATGTCAACAAGATGCATATGCAGAATTCATTCTTCCTCTGCAGCAGTTTCTTCTTTAAGCAGCCTGTATTCTCTTTGCCAAAATGAGACTGAATATGGTTGAGCATTATGGAAGCCCACCACTTGAAAAAGCAGTTATTATAATTAAGAAAGAACATAAAATCAGCTGGACGTGGTCAAAGGCCCACACAGCTAAATATCAGACACAGCCTTGAGGGACAGGTAGAGTAGATGCAGCATACAGAATATTTAATTGTTTTTAAGCAATTAACATCCTTCCTTATGGCAGGAAAGTTCACAAAATGTCCTTTTTTCTTTTCTTTTTTTTTTTTTTTTAGGTGTTTCAGAGTACTTTCACATGAGCTACTTTGTACAAGTGGAAGTCTTTCTGTGTTTCTTAGCTCTAGAACCAAAGCAGAAACCCTTGTCCTTTTTATTTACTAGTTTTGCTTCTTACAGCTCCATCTGAATTCTTCGATCTGAGCCAGGTGCTCAAGGCAAGATTATATTCCTTCCCATATGTTCCTTCCTTTCACAGAAAGGAGGTTGAAGCATACTCATACACTGTTCATACTCTAATTAAAAATAAACAGAAAACCACTGTTATCTATTCCAAATTGATCAAATTACATGAGGAAAAAAAAAAAAAAAAATCAGTGTGCTGTCACAGGAAGAGCAACATAAAATTCTGTTTTCCCTAACACTAATCTCTTGTTGTATTTCTAAAACTCAGAACATGTTTTACTACACATAAAATAATGACTAAAAAGACAGAAGCAAGTTAATACCTGTAGTTGACAAATACTGAAAAGGCAATCAGACTGAGTAGGCATGTAAACTGCACAGACCTCTCAGTCAAGAGACCTATCCATGCATTTATTCATATCAACAGAAGGATTCTATGGTTCACTGGCTCAAATTGATAAGATTTAAGGGGACCGAGTTGAAGACACATTCACACAGCTCTATTTTCCTGCTTATATTTCTGTTCATTTCTCACATCCGTGTTACTCATATTTTTTCAGATTACAACAGTTTGCATTCCAGTGTGGTATTCTAGTGTTAACTGCTAGGCTCACAATTATTTTCTTTTGCACCCTCAGGGGGTGACTAGAACTGATTATCAGACACCATGCTTGTTAAAATTTGTTGTGGATCCCAACAATTAAATTCTTGAATTGCTGTCAGACAACATGAGACCCACTACTGCAAATCATGATCATTAGAGCTACTAAGGCAAATAAGATGACACAGAATTATACAATCAAAGAACATCCTGAGTTGGAAGAAACCCAAGACATCCAGCTCTTGGCTCCACGGAGGACTACCCAAAAATCAGACCATGAGTGAGAAGGTTGTTCACATACTTCTTGAACTCCAGCAGCTCAAATGCCTTGCTCGATGCATGCCAGGATACGGTTGCTTTCCTGGCTGCCTGGGCACACTGTAGCCTCATGTTCAACTTGCTGTCAACCAAGATCCCCAGATGCCTTTCAGCGGGGCTCTCCAGCATCTCATCCTTCAGTTTGTAAGTACAGCCAGGGTGCAGAATACAATTCTTCAAAGATACTTTGGAGCTCGCTCTGTCATCTCAAAGCAGAAATCCACTGCAATTTACAAAAGAGAGGACTGTCCACAAAGGTTTTAGACTGCCATTCTTAAGTCTTCTGATTCTCAGGTTACACTAGGGATAAGACATTTTCCAGAAGTTATTTTGTCCACTGTAGCCTATAAGTTGAGGTAGTAGAATGGCAACAGATAGTTGTGATGATCTGCAAGAAGCTTTAGTTGAAGAATGTTATCGGGGTGAACTCCAACTCAAAATAGAAAGATCTTGGTCAAAATGTCAGTGAACAAACCAGAAAGATACGTGACGCTTGTTATTTAACAAGATGAAAAACCCCTCTGCTAATACGGAAGTGGAACAAAATCGATAGCTATAAAGGAAGTCCTCAGAGCTCTGTCTTGCTTTGCAGCTTATGAGATGAGAGACTACTACGTTTGTCTTAAGTTCTCTTTTATGACTATTGTAAAACTTACAGCATTATACTGCAGTTGTTTTATATGTACATACAGATACAACATTTAAAAATGTTTTTATTTCAACCATGCATCAAAAGCAGAGTTCATTAATAAATCCTTCCCTGAACCATTTCCTTTTTCTACACTAGAAACTGTGGAGACACTATCAACAGTGCCATTTTTTAAACCACTGCAGTATTGGACTCGTAAACAGGATGAGCTGTGAGGAGTTGCGGGAGAAAGGAGAAGGGGAAGAGAAAAACAGACTCAAAGATAAGAAAGTAGATGAGGATGTAAAGGACTTGAATTACAAACTGCAGAAATTATCATAAAAGCTCACATAAACAAAAATTAATATGCATTTGACTCAACGCAAACACTGCGTCTTGGTTCCACAAGTATACAAATTGGAATGTGGAATTACTTTAGCTTCCTGGAGTCAAATTTAAAAGGAAAAAAAAAAGGAAATGGAGGGGGAGAGTGGGGGAGAAGAGAACCACTTCATATGTAAAAGTCTTTCTGTGGAAAACATTCTCTTCTAGTGTTCCCCATCCATGTACCCTGCAAGGCACAAGAACACATCAAATATGCAAGACTACTGTCTCACTTTGTTGGCATGTGCTGCTAAAAAGGACACACGGTAAGAAACTGTTTTGGTTCCCTTCAGCTTTGACTCACCATTTAACAGCAGTGTTTCAGTGCACAGACTGCATAAGGAACATTTATTTCCAATCAGGATTCTCTGCTCTTGTGGTTCAAGCTTGTCTTTCCCGACCTCACTATTCACCACCTCTCCCACTAGCACTACTCATTACGGCTGATAGCATAATTTGCTATGCTAATGCCTATTGTAAAAGCAGTAAACATGGCTTTTTTCCAATATAGCAAGAAGGAAGATTATAAAGTCATAATTCCTGATCTTCTCATAAAATAGCTGTCCAGGCGTTCTGTTCTCCATCTGCTCTGTGGTTATCAATCTGTGATACACCACCACGCAGCAAGGACTCAAGCTGTGAGGGAGGTACAATTCCTACCTGTGCAGTTTTATAAGGATGGAACACTGCTGCTCATGGCTTTTTAAATCTCTCCAAACATGGTCAAATACATTTAAGAAAGGAAATAAATCAGTAAGCAATTTCAGCTACCTAAAATGATCTCATAATATTTAAATTGGAGCTGTATTTCTTGTATGCCTTACCTTACTTTCAGTAGACTGCTTCATTTTTCTGATCAAAACTCAACACTACAAGGGATGCTAGATGCTATCATATTAGCTTCCCCTATTCTACAGAGTTCCCAGCTTTCAAATACAGTGAATACCAACTTTTTTGTTTTGAAAAGATTTTTTCATGACTCAATACATTTCATGTTGCCTTGGTTAAATTCTTTACGCTTCTGTTTCAACTGGCACAGTAAATACATAGCTGCTCTTTGTGCCATTAAACAGGCTGAAGCCATGCAGTCCGGGCTTTTGTTTTGTAATCACTCAGACAGGAGAATGGGAGGACAGATTCCATTATAAATATTAGAAAAATACTTTGATTTATGCTTTTAAAGCTAAATAGGCCATAAAAAATAAAGACTCCTTTTAGTCCCCATTTCCTCTCCAGAAACTTCTAATTAATTTTCCATAATAAAAGGAAGGTTAAAGATAGGGTAATTGGCAAAAACTTAGCTGATGTGAGACAGAGTGGTCTATTATGCCTCCAGAAAACACACCTTGCATGACCCTCTTTTCAAGAAAGAAAGATGTATTAACAACTCCCAATTTCATTTTAATTGATGCTCTCTATGCAGTACTCCCATGTCCAGCTTACTTTTGTGTCTGTAACCTTCTGAAGACACTCTCATACACAATAGCCATCATTCCTCTGAGCAACAAAGTCAGTGCTTGCAGCCACTGCAGTTCATTCACAGAGACATTCACAGCAGCATGAATTTCTTCTTTCTTTCCAGAGATCGAAAAATAAACTCTCTAAATCTAAAAAAACAGCTTTAAAAAATATATCAGAAAATTCTGAACAAATGCTTTCAGAAACTAGCTAGACTTGACATTTCTAATATCTGTTATCTGCATACATGTGCAGAAGGCATTGACTTGCGGAGTTTCCCAAAAAGCTGTGAGACAGTGGGAATTATGGCAATTTCACATCCTTTCAGTGCTGTTTTTACTTAGCATGGTTATTCTTTTGATTCTACGCAGACCAGTGAAAGAAGGATAAAGCCCCGATGAGTTTTATCAATCCCAGGATCCTTAAGCAAGGCCCAAGGTGACACATCCTGACCTCCTGAACACACAACACAATTTCTAACAAAGTAAACCAGACAGAGCAGGGCAGAAGGCTAACACACCCAAACAGCTTCCAGCACCTTTACACTGCTCTGGGTAGATAAACCTCTCTCATTCATTCTGGCTAGCATGTGAGTTTTTCATCAGTCACTTAACTGAAGGGATAAACCATCCATCATCCACCCAGCAATTATGGAATAACTTTTTGTTTTGCTACTGAATATGTTACAGATTAGCTATGTTTCTGTACTGCACTTACGTGTTCAGGTTTTGGTATTGGGGTGCAGCAGCTGTCCCATGTCAGATGACAGCTGTGTCCAAAGGGACCTGCTGCTGCCAGAGCTGAGCCATGAGTGAGTCCAGGTGAGCTTTGAGAGCAGAGTGATGAAAGGGGAAAAAGCTGGGCAGCAGCAGGTGGGAGAGAGGAGCAAGAAACGTGGGAGAAGCAGTCCTGCAGGGGGCAGTGCAGAAGGAGGCCAGGAGGTGCTCCAGGTGTGGAGGAGCAGTTTCCTACACCTGTGGTGGTTCTGGATGTCTTCAAGAGGCCTCTAGGGCACTTCTGAGAAGGAGAGTGAAAGAAGGGAATGCTCAAACACCTATATTCTGTACAGTTCTATGGTGACTTGAAGCTCTTATATTTTCTTAGTGCCTAGAAATTGCTGTGATAGACCAGAGCCCTTTACACTAGCACCATACAGAAGTACTGTAAATCTGTCATTAATTTCTCTTAAACTCATTAGAACAAAATTTCAGTCCAGTCACTTATGCCAAGTAAAGCTTAAAATATAAATAGGGCTTTCCACTCTGACAAATAAATATGCAGTCCTCATGCAACAGCCTGTCAGCTCCAACCTGTCACAAGAAAAGTAGTAATTTCACAAGAAATGTAGCCAGATGATAATCATAACTGGAAAACTGACAGCAAGAGGTTGAGATCAGTTCCACAGCACAAATTCAGAAAAGGAAATCAGATAGAAGATGTATACAGATAACAAATTGGTCTCCATTATGCAGGAGATCAGATTAAAGCACATTCTACTCACAGTGCAATGCTCTGCAGAGACAAAAACTAGTTTAGATACCACAGGCATTACAGCTCAGCCTGCTGTAAACAGCACAGCTGAAGAAAAATTTTAAATGGGAGATGAAAACGTGGAGAGGCAACAAAAGAAAGAGTATAAAAGCACTGCTCAGGAACTTGGGGGCAAAATGGGGGAGGCCAGTGCTCACCTATGTCAGAGCTAGGGAGGCACATTTTGGGCTCCCCGTGGGGACCTATAGGCATGCCAGCTGCGAAAAGAAGTCCAAAGAATCTCTGGGTGACAGGTAGACCCAGTGAGAGACAAGAGAAGGCCCAGTTGTCTTTTTTGTCTTCATCTTTACAGGAAAAGCTTCTGCAAATACACAGCATGCTTAAAGTAGGAAACTTGCGTAGGTAACACTGAATTCCCTTCATGCCAATACTTCTGTGATTAAAACAGCAAGATAAATAACCAAAGTGCTGCACAACTGAAGTATGGCAGAGGATTTCTCTTGTAAGCACTGTTTTTCTTTTACTGATTCTCCATACCCAAAACTAGATATATCCTTTACAGAAATATTCTTGAGGGATGGGACTTTACTTGCTCCAATTACGGCTGTATCTGTATGAGCAAGCCATTTTGAAACAGAGTTATGAGTTTGTTACTCTCTGCAAATTATAATCAGAGATGCACCAACTGTCTCATCAATCAAGGCAAGTCTGAAGAAATATGTTGACAGGAGGCTTTAACCGCTCATCAGCACTGATAATTTTATCCTGTTGAATTGCTTCTCACCCTGTAGCACTGCTGTAAAGGACAGACAAGCAAGCAAGCAAAAACTCTGGCCAGGAAGAATGGGGGAAGCAGGAGGAATGCATTACTCCTCTCATCTATAGAGGTATGGTTCTACCCTCATCAACAGGGCACCTGCAGTACCTCCCTACAGCCCCTTTCTGGAGCCTCTGCTGTGCCAGGCCATGTTTGCCCTCTTACACTCTCCCCTGGGAGTGCAATGTTGCAGGAGAAAGGGAGTTTGATTCTAACATTTATGCAGTTGTCTGTAACTGGAGAACATAAAAAGCATTCTTTATGCAAGGAAAGACAAGCAAAAGCATTTTAGGGAGGAAAGCTCTTTTGACTGTGTTTAAAGGGAATGGTTTTGCTTTGTTTTTTTTCCATTGAGAACTCATAAAAGTATACTTAAAGAAAACACAGAACCCAAGAAGATTGCCTAAAACGATCTTTATAACTTCTTACAGATGCCACGATCTAACTGTTTTATTGAACTCAGTAATTTAGTTTTAAAATACCACATTTATAAGAACTTACCTATAGAATCACTTGTCAGTTCTCACCAAACGTGAGCCATAAGGCAGGCCCATCCCTGCCCCAGAACAGTCTCAGCAGTTGTTTCACACCATCTCCAACAGAGCAGCAAGCAGCACAGCTGACAGCACTGTTCCTTTTGCTTGACAGTTTCTTGCTAAAATTAACGTTTCCAATTTAGTTACTTACTCTTCCCACAGTCCAATTATGAAGGAATTTCTTCTTGAGCACAGTATTAACTTATAAATATTAATGAAATCATAACTTGTCTATCGAGTATGGTATTGACCTGGTATTCTCCCGATTGTTGTTCAAATCTATATAAAGAAAACTGAATTTCTCAATTGAACAGAAAAAATCCTGCAAGAAAAAATCCTATAACTATTTTATAAATTTGATAACGTAAGGTTAAGAAATCGGTGATATGGAGTTATATATTTTTTAACCTTCAAGGAAAGAATCATAGAATCACAATGTTGTACCACTAAACCATCTCTCGTAGCTCCTCATCCAGACGCTCCTTGAACACTGCCAGGGACGGCGACTCCACCACCTCCCTGGGCAGCCATTCCAGTGCCTGACCACTCTCTGAGAGAAGAAGTTCTTATGTCTACTCTAAACCTCTTCTGGTACAACTTGCGGCCATTTCCTCGGGTCCTGTTTGTTGCCTGGGAGAAGAGGCCAAGCCCCTCCTCATCACAACCTCCCTTCAGGAAGTTGTAGAGTGTAATGAGGTCTCCCCTGAGCCTCCTCTTCTCCAGGCTAAACAATCCCAGCTCCCTGAGCCGCTCCTCATAAAGCCTGTGCTCCAGACCCCTCACCAGTTTCGTTGCCCTTCTCTGGACACGTTCCAGGGCCTCAATGTCTTTCTTGTAGCAAGGAGCTCAAAAGATGTACATATGCGATGGCTTAGAAGAACCATTCTTTCTATAAAACCAATTTTAGATTTAGAAACTTAGAAGTTATTTTGTATTTTTCTAAATCACCAAACTGGATATATTTTTTGACACTGTAATAAATATTGCCACATTTTTAGTTTCTTAAGGAAATATTTATATTTTAAAAGTCACATTGGATTCAATGAATAAAAGCAAAAAAATATATAGTTTTTGTGAGGTAATCTAAACAAACATGAACAGAAGTGAAAACATCTTCTTCCAAATATTTAAACTAACTTAGTGTCCCAGAGGTGAAACTTCTGCTTCTATCAATAGTATATATGCTCCAAAACAGCTGTCAATAACAGCCTGAGGGAAACCTACATAGAAATCTGGTTAAAAACAGACCTTTTCCCCTAAAGAGCGAAACAAATAGGAATCAACCCTCTAGCCACACTTATCTACAGAATGTTCACTGCAGAAGCTCCCACTAGGGCACTCTGCGAGTCCCAGCTTCCAGCAGGCAGAGGAACTAAGGGTTCCTCTGCACTTTACAGCACTGCCAAGGCACTTTGTGGAACAATAAGAACCATACCCAAAAGATCACACCAAAATAACAGATTAATAGGAACTTTTCATATCTCTTGTTAGTTCTAAGGGATATAATTTTTAAAGGTTTTTACTTTGAAAATAAATATATCAGCAAAAAACTTATGGTGCCAAAAAGACTCAGGTTTTTTTTGAAGCACCTGTAGAACCCATCTGTGGCATATTTTCAACAAACTTCGCTTTTCTCATCCATTACCCTTTACCCCACAGGCACACCCAACCCGCAGCCTGGCACGCCTCGCGATGCGGCCACCATCAGATACTTTACTCAAAATCTGCTGATGTCTCTCTTTACCAGATTCTCATAAGCACTCTCTTACCAGAGAGAAATCTCTCTCTCGTTTCACAGTCACACCTTACTCTTGTCATTGCTTTTTGGCAGCACGCTCCTCTGTGAACAATCGTCAAGGATGAAGTACGGGAAAAGCAAAATTTCATCAAAAATCTCTGATGAACACCTTGAGACCTCGCTGATAACTGCAACCACTGCCATCAAACTGGACTGATACATTCGTTTCTCAAAAACACGGCCAAATATCCCACTACTTTTGTAGTTTTGTTCCTCACTTTTTGTTAATGTTTTCAGAAAAATATTAAAAATACTTTTTTTTTTTTTAACGGATACAGTAATGATATTGTGCATTTTACAAGGGCTGCTCTGAAAGTAATGCCTCCTGTTTTATAATGGTGGTGGTATGGCAGTAGAGGGTGAACCTTCCCACCAATATTCCATTACATTTTGTTGCCACGTGACAGATGGCAGCAGAGGGGCACTTTGACAAAATGGTCTCTGACACAGAAGTGCAGATGAGCAAAGTTGTGTCACTGCATTCCTCCATGCAGAAAAAATGACACCCGCTGACATTCACTGATGCTTGCTTGAATGTTTATGGAGACCAAGCAGTGGATGCGAGCACAGTGTGGCAGTGCGTGGTGCACTTCAACAGTGGCAACAGTCTGCTGCTGCTGGTGCAGATTTTTAAGAGCACAGAATGCAGGCTCTTGTTCACTGCTGGCAAAATGCACAGCTAATGGTGGTGACTATGTTGAAAGTATTTTGTAGCTGAGAATTTGCTCTCAAACAAAGCAACAACTAGTGTTGTTGTGCTTTATCTGTTGTTTCCACTGAAATAAATAGGAGGCATTGCTTTTGGAGCAAGGTACACGTATGCAGCCCAAGACAATTCCTCTTCACTCAGTGCAGCCCAGGCAAGTGAAAAGGTTGGACAGCCATGCTTTACAGGTATTGATGCTTAAAAACTATAAGGCTCTTAGTGCCTATAATAGCATTTTTTCAGACCTAATTAGAAAAGTCTTTCCGCTTCCAGCAGTGCATGTATGAGTCCTTAAAGAAGACCCAAAAGGGCCAGGACAAAAAGGGTCTTTCTTGCAAGCACAAACTGGGACAGGAAGGCAGAAGGAAGATCAGTTAGACGCATGCCCTCATGAAGAGCCCTCAACACATACGGCACAGTGTTACACCACAAGAAACCCAGACAAAAATTCAGCAGCAAAGTCCTTGGGGCTGTCACCCCACAGCCCAGCATAAAAATGTCTTCAAAGGTATCCAGAGCACAATGCCAACCCTCTGAACTCAATCACAGTGCCTCCCTTCACCAACAGTGATACACAGTTCTTACCTAATTGGGCATAAAGCGTGCTTATTTAGGGCATCGCTCATCAACAAACTGCTTGTGCTACCTGTTACTAGAAGCCACTGGAAATGTTATGGCCTTCTCTCTCCTTCTCAGCTCTACATCCTTATTCTTTCAAAAGCAATCAGGATAGTATTTCATTTTGATTAGATAAAGAGTTCCTACAGACTGAAGAATTACTGATTATATTTAAATGATGTATACAGTTGAACAGAGGAGCACCAAATAACCTAATTAAAAAGAATATTTGAATTTATTTCAGTAGCATGTTAGCAAGTAAATCTAATTTTATTTATAGCTCCCAGCCTTTGAAAATTAACTGAATCAGTGCCACCAGCTGCCAAATTAAAGCCTCTTTAGTGTCACAACCTGACAGGCCATGGTACTGCACCTTTGGGATACTGAATTGTCTCTGTCCTTTGACTTAAGCGTGTATATATAGATATAAATATAGATAAAAGAAATAGTAAGTTTTTAAAAGTTTGCTGTAATTGTTTCAAAGCCTGTTCTTTTTTGTTCAAACACACAAGCATTGCATCCCTACCACAAAGAGCTACTATCAGTTCCTCTGAATGTTTAAATGTACTACCAAAAATGCAGCATCTCTGAGGAAGACTGAGCCAGAAGGTGAGATTATTTCACTTAGGAAAGTAATAATAAAATTAATAACAATATTTTATACATGAATCATCTGAATAAACCAGTAATTAGTTACCATATGTGACTCATAGATTATCTCATTTTCATTCATAACTGCCTCTTGAGAGGAATCAATTTGCAGGGTCACCATCTAAGTCATGAAACTAAAAAAGTATAGGCAAAATGCCAAAATTTTTGTTCCATATGAGAAAAAAGTGACCAACGCAACCATTTTCTAATGCAAAACAAGCACAATGCCTCTCTAAATGTATCCATCACTTTTAGTGGAGAATAACTTAGACTTTCTCTAGTTCCTATGAAGTCAACGATTTCCCATTTACAGATTCAACTCTGAACAAAGATCTTCAGAATTCAATGGTTCTGGACTGGAGACCAGCATGTGAGCCAGAGTTTAGTAGTTATTTTGAGGAAGAATTAACAGCTTCAACTTGACAATGGAATTAGGCACTGCAGAAACATCTTTGAAGACATGAACCTTCTCCAAAGGGATCATGGTACAAGTTAATTTCAAACTAATCTAAAATCTAATTTTGGATATAAAATTAGAGCTTCAGGAAAAAAAAGCACACAGACTTAATGTATTGTATTGATACACTTACCACAAGTCTAAATCTTGCAACTATATTTAAATAGATATCATTTGAATACTTAGCTAAATGGAAAGCACTCAAATTATGAGCTACAGCTGTAAAAATAACAGCTGCTCTACTTATTCTTCCTTGAGGATCTAGTTAGATTAACACCCATGTAACATTTATGATTTATTCATTGGTTTCTGAGTAGAAACATAAAGTAACTAGACATAACTATAAAAAACAGGTTAGTATCGTTTCTCCTTTTAGCATACTTGAGAAACAGCAATGTGAACTCTCTGAACTTGCATGGGGCTTTTTTCTCCATTTTAGAAAAGCTAACTTATGCACATGATTCTGTTTTCATCGCACCAGTGATACAGTCAGCATCATTTTAAGAACATCTTGATTCCCAGCTCCAAAATTAAAATAGAGAACTGTAAGATCTAAATGCAAACTAAAGAAGCAATACCACCATCTGATAGAAAGTGATGAGCTTCTCTAAGCACACTTCATTTTAAAACATTTTAAAAAAAGAAAAATGAAACCATTTAGGTGTCTGATGATGAGTACCTGATGCACTGAAGTTACTACATGGAACTTCAAGAGCAGTTCCTCCTTCATGCCTTATTGGCCCATATGGGCAAGTCCGAAAGCATGTGACTTTAACACCAGCTAGACTTGCAAGACTTCAATAAATGCTGACAGATGTTGCATTTCTGTGGCACTTCTCAAATGTTACAGTAATGCTTACCATTGGAACCAGAGGTACCAGCTACCAGCAGAGGTGAGACTGGAGAAGGTGTTTTTGATGAGGAAAATAAAAAAAAGAACCCTTCCACACCTCACTACGTTGATCTAAGCCAGGCACAAATGGGTTTAGCGCACAGCAATTAAATCTCTTCCACCTCATTTCTACGTTCATTTAGCAAGAAAAAAAAAAAAAAATGTAAAATGAACATTAATTTCTGGGAGAACTCTGATGTATTCAGTTTTCAGCCTGTAGACAAGAGTTTTATGATCTGGCAAAGGCATAATGATTTTGGCTGATGCTCAGAGGTATCGGGCAAAGGCACCAAGGTTGTTTGGGTTTTTTCTTGGAGAAGATGGAACAGCAGCTCCATGTTCTATTGCTTGTCTCTCCAAAACCACGCACTTTTCACAGACAAGATTATTTTACGGTGTCCTCACACATTCTAAAATTAGATGCAATTACAGTACTCCTAATTTCCAAGCAATCCCTATGGAACTAACATCATTTTTATTAAGTTTTACTGGAAAAACATGTTAAATCATACTAAGATTACACTGCAGTTGTTAACACATACCTTTTTAAACACATAAAAAGGCTTTTCTTTCTTTTCTTATATTTGAAAACAAAGAATAAGTAATCGCAACACAAGAGAGGCTCTGTCCACAAAGATGCGATACACAGAGGATAGAAACAGAGCATGGCCACCACTGGTTGCACTCTCTACCAGTTGGGATATCAGCAGAAGAAAGACTTCAAGAATGGATTTTACAACAGTGTTGTTTCCTTAACTAGGAAGGACAGAACTGGATTTCTCCTTCATATGGATGCAAATTATTCATTCAAGTAGAGAGCCACTCAATATGAGCAATGGTTGTTGAATCAGCCTCAGGTGAGTATCCAGGATGTACAATTACGGTGAACAGCTGCAGATGTAATAAAAAAGGATAAAATCAAAGAGACATACCATAAGCATCTTAATACACTAAAAATGATGTGTATACACCTAGGTATTTAGAAGTAAATGAGATACACTAAAAATGGTGTGCACGCAGCCAGGTATTTAAAAGTAAATGAGCCAAATCTTTCCAGTTTTTACTTAAGTAAATTCCCAATAAATCCAACAACAGTTTACTCATTAAGGTGCTTTGTTCTATAACTTACAATTTAGAGAAGGACTGCTATTCCCCACATAGCCCTCTCCATAAAACTCACAAATTTTGCATTTAATGTTCCATCACTGTGTAGAAGTTTATTGTTTGTGTTATGAAACAGGTCAGGCTACATTGCCAATATCGCCTCCCTTTTCTTATCTTCAGCCTCTGTCTGAAAGCTTGGTGGTGTCACTTCAAAGCAACAGGAGAGAACTTTCCCCAACAGAAGCTCCAATAATGAAAATGTTACATAAAAAGCATAATATTTCAAATCTCAATTTAATTTTTAATCGATCTTCCTAGCATCTTAATACTGGAGCTCAGATGGACCAAATGCATACCACCTGTTATTAAGATAGATGTGCTTTAGCCTCTGCACAGGTTACTCACTGTGTATACCCTAATTCTGCCAGCTAAAGTTTACAAAGAACCAAGGGTAGCTGATATTTCCTAACCATCTAATTTCCATAGCAAAGTAGAGAAACAAGCAACTGTGTATTGATTCATTTTGGTTTGTGTTTTTTTCCTTCATCAGCCCAACCACCAATGACTCCATCAGACATTTCAGTACCAAGGCAAGGCACAGTGAACATACAAAATAAGCAGGCCTAGAGGTCTCTTTAGGTTAGACATGGCTAGAGTTCTGCCTAAAGAAGAAATTTTCCTATCAGAATAAATGGTAAACACTTTATTTTACTCAAAGCAAAAAAAAAAAAAAAAAAAAAAAAAAAAAAAAAACCACAAAAAAACCTAAAGAGTGTACATCACTTGTTTAAACAAACAAAGCAAAAGTACCAGTACAGAGGTATCCAGTAAGTATGGAAGAAAGATGTGATATAAGGGTTGTGTTATTTCTTTTAAGCATAATGAATTTTGAAATCTATCAAAGCTTTTCCCTTATATTTAAAAACACACAATAGCAAATGAGCAGACGATTGCCCTTGAAATCCAGTGTACTCGGAAATGTTTGGAGACTTAAGCCCTGAGTCTTTGCATATAATCTACTATGTGTATTTACACAGTATCATGCTGAGAGGGAAGTCTTAAATAACGTCCCAGCAGAGCTCATTGAAGTTACAGCTAGATTGGATTTCTGCATGAGATGTCCTCAGCAGGGCAAGCCACGGGGGGCAGCTGGCAGTGACAGGGGCAGTGAGTTGCTGCAGCTGCTTTTCAGCTCAGGAGTTCCACACACACAAAGCCCATGCCTGGGCACAGCACAGTGACCAGAGCCTGATGAGAATAATCTGTACCTTCAACTGCATGCAGAGGCTAACAGAACATCACAGCTGGATGGAGTTGTCTACGGGTGCTACCTACATTTGAACTTAAAATAATGAAAGGAAATCATGTTGACTGCTAAATAGAAGCATCACTATGTAGGACTCCAGAAAAGGTAACATCCTCTGCATGCCTCCAGAGACAGAAAGAATTAGAGAATCACTAAGGTTGGAAAAGACCTCTAAATTCACTAAGTCCAACCATCAACCCACCACCACCATGGCACTCCATACCACATCTTCAGCATCACATCACCTAGAGGTGTTCAATGAAAGGAATAGGGATAGTGACTCCACCAGCTTCCTGGACAGCCTATTCAAATGCCTTGCCACTCTTTCTAAGAACAAATTTTTCCTAATATCCAGACTGAACTTCCCCTGGCACAGCTTAAGACTCATCTCTCATTGCTGGTTATCTGGAAAAAGAGGCTGACCCCTACCTCACCACAACCTCCTTTCAGGTAGTTGTAGAGAGCAACTACCCTTCACACCCTTCACCAGCTTTGTTGCCGTTCTTTGGACATGCTCCAGCACCTCAATGTCTTTCTTGTAGCAAGAGAAAGACGGAGCGACCTGGGATAACAGAGACAGTTCTAATCATGGTAAATAAAGAATGAAAAAAGAATGAAGAATAAGGAAGAATAAGGCATACTGTGTACAAACATCTATGTAATTCAGAAAAAATGAGTCAAGAAATATAAATATATAACATGTAAGAAGAAAGAATCAATGCAATATCAAAAGATACTTGTAGATCAAGTTTAGCTTATTACAGTTCTTTACTACTCAAGACAGTGTAAAAATAGTTTACTAATCTCTGTGTATCTACTGCATTAGAATGATAACCAGCTTAAACCCTGCACATCTGCTGCTTTATTTTCCTAATATCTAAATGATACGAGCTTAAACTTTGCTTACTCACTACCTCCTGCTACTTAGATTTTCCTTCCATACATTATGTATAGCCATTTTGTCAATAGCCAGAGCACTGCATCTGGTCTAGGAAAATGGAACAGATAAAATCTCCCATCAGCTGCAGCTGAAAAGATGGGCAAAGGGATGCAGTGGACCAGCATGTCCCATACTGCAGGTTGTTCTATCCCACAATTCTGTCATCCCAGCTCCTTCTATCAGCGCGCCTAATAATTAAATACATAACATGCTTGTCACGTTTTAAGTCATCCAAGCTGCAGCAATCAAATTTCCTGTTTGAAAAACCTAAATCATCATAATACAACCTAAGGCCCTTCTCTACAATCACAGCACAAGCCGTCATTCCACAGTGCTCAGATCCTGACCTCTGAGACTTCAGGCAGAGCTGACTGGCCACTGACAAGTCTGAAAATACGATGTGACAGTTTCAACCATAAACATACAACAAATAACCCCCCTGGTTTTATTACTTGTCATCCACTACGCGTATTAAAATTATATATCCTAAGCAAATCTCGGGGAGGATCTGAAGAGCTGTGATCTAACAGACATTTCTCTACTTTCAGAAGAGAGGTATCTATGTTCTGCATCCCTGAATCCCATGCCAAAGGGGAGAACAAAGACAGCAGCTACTATTTCATGGTTTCAAGCAATACTTTATAACTGTTCCCCATAGAAAAACAGCTATCACTTCATCAGCAAAAATTGATGTGAAAAGCCAGGTTTCTACTCCTAATGAAGTCCATGAAAGTTTTAGTATATCATTGGGTAGGTTCTAAATTGACTCCCATTGGGATACAAATCATTTTTGAAAGATCGGGTTTTTTTGTTGTTGTTGTTTTTAAAAAAAAAAAGGAAAATAACTATGTATGCATTTTTGAAATATTAATTATTTTCAGCCACTGTCAGTTACAATAGAACCTTGCCACTTCATAATAATGACAGAGATGTCTATGGAGAATTACTGAATCCTGCAAACTAACAACTGACTGCAAAACACAATAAAAAAGCAACTCTAATTTAATTTAATTGTTTGTGCCACCTCAGAACATAATAGTCAATGTGCTGCGTTATATCTTAGTAATAGGACTTCTTAGAACCACAGAATCATCATCATACAATCATAGAATCCTTTGAGTTGGAAGGGACCTTTAAAGGTCATTTAGCCCAACTCCCCTGTAATGAACACAGACACCTACAGCTCTATTAGGTTGCTCATAGCCTGGTCCAGCCTGACCTTGAATATCTCCAAGGACAGGGCATCCACTACTTCTCTGGGCATGTGGAATGGCAGAATAGCTGCAAAGGATGGCATGCCAACCTCCTGAACTCTGTATGAAGTTTTTTATTTCTTGTCTATATCCAAATATTCATATTTCACTTCAGTCCTGTTTTGCATTCAAGAAGAAACGAGCCTGAAGCACTCAAGGCTGGAACATAAGCTGAACTTTCACAAATGGAGACTGAGTTCCAGTTTTCTAAATTTTAAGTATTATGACTCCACTCTGAAATATGATTAATTTCACTGTGTTTTACACAATAATTTCTCTAGTTTTAATACCACATAAATATATGATATGAAAGTATTACATCCGAAATGGATCTGCAAACATTATATACTTTGCATTTACTTTTGGCTTTTATAGAAATTTGTATTCAGTCAAAGCCTCCAGTACTTTCCATTTTATTTTCTGTATTCGCACATTTGTTTATCTGCATTTGGATGGAATTTCCAAGTTGCTAAAGGTGACTGAGTAAAGAAAATTATGATGACAAAACTCATAATATTTTTTTACACCAGTAAGAAACTACATGGGAAGTTATTATACCTATGACTATTTCAACTTTTTTTTTTTAATATGTTATTTTTCATGCTGAATGTTTCTTTGAAGTCGAGCCATTTTAATAAAAAATACACTGATATTTGATTTCTTTAATTACATAGACTGTTTTTCCCTCATTCTCACAATTAAGAAGTCATTTACCAGCTTTGCAAATACAAACAGACAGAAACTAAATGCCAAAATATGAGTATCTCTGTCACTGGTATGTGTTGAGATGGTCTGAAACTTTTTACGTTACTTTATTCAACACACAAGATGGATGTAGCTCGCTTAATGTCATACCTGGTACTATGCGCCTCCTCCACATCCTCAAGAGTTTTGATTTTCTTTTCATCTAAGCTCCTCAGTGCCAGTTCATTCCTTCTCCCCCAGTATCCTTTTCTCTTGACAGCCAGTCTTGTTCTGCATCAAAACAGACAGAGGTTCCTCCTTCACAGCAGAGAGAAAGCTCCAACACCATACAGTAATCTGCAGGACATCAGTACCAGAAGCAACTCTCATCTAAATCATACCAGAGCTCAGAAACATCAGCTCAAGTTCTACCCTGGGAAGACACGTACCAAGCAGTAGCAACTCTTAAATGAGGAAATATGAAGTACAATTTTTCAGATGTTTGATCAACTGAACAAAGTTATAGTGAAAAACACTCCTTAATATAGATACCTTGTTAAAAAAAGCACCTGATACAAAATATGAGTGCCTTTCAAAGGAAAGGCCGACAAATTTACTTCTTTCTTAATGGGCAAAAGGATAGCAGTATTTTTTCTTCTATGGCTTATTCTCAAAACCACCTAGGCAGGTTCAACTAGAACTTTCTGTGAAAAACCAGACTGAAACAAACCTAAAAGAAATATTATTATTATTATTATTATTATTATTATTAGCCTCAATGGTCAGGAGCTGGTCATGGCAGGAAATATGATCCTGCAAAAGGCAGTGCTCACTTCAAAACAGAGCACTATTAACTTCTCTGTAAAATTACTATCAGTTTAGCAAGCATAACTCAAACATATTTTGGTAATTTTGACTGCATGACATCATAGATGATTAGATAGACATAAACTACTCCAAATTCTCACAACTGAACTGAAAATTTGCAAAAATTTCTAATTAATTCTTTCCAGCTAATTGCAGTTGACATAAATACATATTTTCAAATAACAAGAAATGGCAAAAATCCCTAACAGACGGAACATGGCGTACACCAAACCAACAGCAACCAAAAATCATTTCCTGATGGCAACTAACAAATAAAAGTCAAATTGTATCTCACACCTAACAGCCCATGACGCCAGCAGATGGCTTTAATCCCACTGCGGAAGATTTTCTTCTCCACTGAGATCACAGAGGTGACACAGCCATCCACTCTCATCAAAGTCCTCCATTCCATTAGGAAATCCACACCTCTGGGGCTATTTGCACAGAGGAAGACACATGCTTGAGGAAAAACATATGCATTAGTAGACTTGTATTGAGAGGATCCCCATCCTACCTAAACAAAACAAGATCCTTGAGATCACTGGCAATCTCTGGCAGTTTCTACAGTGCACTGCACTTCCTTAGACCCAAAAGCAGAGCTGTTTGTTGCATAAAATAATGATTTATCACTGCACCAAATCGTTCAGCAATACCATTATTAATGCTTGTAACGAAACTAATGCAAACTCAGTGCTTCCTAGATCCTGTGCCTATTTACTAGCAACAGCTTACCTTCAAGTGGATGCTTTGCTGTTTGCCAATACCTGTAATCAACAGCTCTTAGTTTCCACTGAAATTTTGCTATGTATTCAGTTCAGTTATTAACTCCATAGTTATTAGGTGTAACCAGATAAAGCTAACTTTGTAACAATTCACACTCACAAAAAGCCCCAAAACATTACACTGAAAATAATGGTCAGAATTTTGATGCAAGCTTATGCTCACATATATTGTGTACCACAAGCATTCACTTTGTTGATAAGGTTTTTGCTTTACCAGCACATTCAGTCTCATATGTCAAAACTTTATCTAGAATTCAATTCAAATTCCAGTATTCTGCCTTCCCCTTGAAGAACTCCTGTGATTCACAATTCCCAGTCCCCTTCCTCATTTCAGAAACAGTAAAGACCCCGTGGAGAGATTACACCAACTCTTGATCACACAGTAGCCAGAATTTAACTAATCTTTCTGCATTTATCTGTAAAGAAATTACTGAGCCATTGTGAATGTTCTGCTTTTAATTTTCAGGTCGAGTTCAAACTTCAGTACATAAGCTCTCACACATGAAAACCTGCATTTCATATAAACTAATAATTTTGTATTTTTGTACATAGGCTTGTATAAAATCCCTGCAGTTCCTAACTGGCTTTTAAGCAAAACGAAACAGAATAATAAAAGCTTTGGGAAGGCAGCGGGCTGCAGAGTGAATCCCCCTCACCCTGGCTTTGAGGTACACTGTGACAGTCCCTGTAGGTCTCTGCCTAGCAGAGATAACAGGCACTGTCAGAACAGGTTTCCTATAGCAGATTGCCTAACTATCTGGGAAGGGCAGAATCCAAGGATTTCCCAAGGAGAACATTTTCACATCCAATCAGTCTTTCAGCTCGGCCCAGACCGTCCACAAAAGACCTCATATTGGAGGCTAAGACTTGATGGAGAGCTGAAAAAGTTCAGTCCAGTAGAAACTAGATTAAGTCCAAATTAATTTTTTTGTAGTTTACTGAAGAAGAAATCTTATCATTAACCTCCCTTACCCTCTGTAACTTCCTATGTTTTTTTAATGATTGATGGGATACAGTCCTATTATGATGGATTTCATAAATAAATTAGGAGGCATTAGCATATGCCTCAATCAGAGGGGATGTGTTTGATTTAAAATAATAAAAATCATGAATGTTCAATCCAACCTACAGACATAATATTCAATCCCAGCAACAACGGGACTTGATACAACAATCTTCAAGTGTCACAGCTTGGCTCAAATGGCCAGATTCAAAAGATTCAAGTCATACCCATATCACATATCCCAAAGTTATATTTCAGCCAAACAACTTCTGGAAATCATGTAAATATATTCTAAAAAATCATTTCTGTGTCCAGTATGTACCATACTTTAAATATTTACATGTTTTTAATTTCAATACAAGGATGCTTCCACCTCTTCACTAACTGCCAACACTGAAATGTTTAACAGGACCAAATCAAGAAATTGACAGATTCAGCTGAAAAACAAAGTAATAATAAATACTGAAGAGAAATGCATTCCATATGCTTTGAGATATTTCATAGTGGAATCTTACACTACGGTTGTGCTTGAATAACAAGATGCATGACTGTGTCTGGATAAATATAGGGCTTTTTTATCCCTGGTAGGCAAAGGAATAAGCTTCATTTGCAACAGTTCAAGAATAGGGCTAAATGAAGAGAAAAAAACAGAATCAAATAAGGAAGCAAGAGAGATTATATTTCACATTCATTATTATTCACTTTGAAATAAAGGAAAACTCTACACACACACACACACACACACGCAAAAAAAAAGAAAAAAAAAAAAAGAAGGGAGATATAGGAAGATAATCTATTGTTATACATTACAAAAAAGCAAAAATATACACTATTCCAACTGGCCTCTTTTCCTCAGTTCGTCACTACTGCATTGTTTCCATAAAATACAAAGAATTACAGCTATAAATGTGAATCCAAAATAAAACAACCTCTGGATATTAGAATTTATGGCTCTCCTAGCAACTGTATTTCACACACTTGCATACAGACAGCGTTCTGTGTGGTGTTTGGTGCGGGCTTTTGTGCTTTCCCAGCAATGAGGTTGAATTATGGTTGCTGTGGGAACTGTATCTCTGAATTTCTTGACTTATGCCATCATCTCAACTAAAATGTTACATTAACATAGGTAAGTATGTGCTGGGTTTCTTTCCAGAAAAAGGAACCTACATGGATGGTTACACATTTAACTCTTCTTACCAAAGAAAGAACACACAGCTGTGTCTGTCAAAGTAGAGCACTCTAATTGTTCTCACACTGCATACACAAGAAGTAAAACAGAGCCACATAAGACATGTGAGTCAAATGCAGGAGGGTACCTACAGAAATAGCAGAAACACAATGATGTCACTGAAAACTTGTTTTTGCCATCTTCTTTTATTTGTTCCACCTTTTAATTTCAAGGTTTCAGTACATGCTTTCTTTCAAGGTTTTAAGAGAGGATATATACAACCATCATCTTCTTTGGAAGTGAGTGTGCTTTCTGTGTGTGACAGAGCTGACAAAGCCAGTATTGCCTAGCCCCAGTCAGCAAGGGCACTGCTATGGTACACTGTGAACATAGAGTGAAAGGAAGTGATTTCTGCCATAAGAGTGTTGAGGATGGACATCTGACAGACAATATAGGTCACAAGCTGCTACAGAGACACGCATCAGTATAGGAGAGAGGCACAGCCTCTTGCTGCTGCTGGAGATGTTCTTTGGCAGGGGTTGATTTGTCTCATGGCTGAAACAAGAAATCAAACTTCGAGGTCAGTTTCTTTGATCCCAAATACACATTTTGCTCTTTCCGTACTATTACATCTTGTCTTCTGGCATAATCAGGAAAAGGGAGGGAGTTTTCAACAAACTTCTGTATTTTGGAACCATCACTGAACAATTACCCCTTTAAAATCATCAGATTAGAAATCTTAAATACCAAGTTGATATTACAGAATTTTAAAATCAAAATAAAATCCATTGCACAGTTGCTACGTCCAAAAAAAACATCAACATGGACATTACTTCTAAAGTGAGATTCTTAATTACTGTTGAGGTGCTTAGGAAGAAGAGGAAATCAAAAAGCAAAATAATGTCACAAAGTTGCTAAGACGCTGGCATATTTGTGAAGGACACACAGCAATGCACAGCTAGTCTGTCCAAGAACTCAGGACTAAATGGCTTCCATTTATAATAGAAAAGGTGGGTGTTCCAGTAGGGCAAGTGGGACCAAAACCTCTATTAAATACAGAAAAAAACAGCCAAAGTAAAATACAACTGTACACTCCTGACTCAGAATGGAGGAGACAGCATACATGAAAATAATATCCTACCAAGCCTAAGAGATACACTTTCTATTTGGAAAACCTCAAGTTTTTTTAAATAAATTAATTAATAAATAATGTTTTTAACTTTTCAACCTGTAAATGCATAAATCTTAAAATGTGAGCTCATAAGTATTCAGAATCATAGAATCTGATAATATCTACTTTGCATATTATTACAAAGGTCTCCAAGTTAGAATCATAGAATAACTTAGGGTGCAAAAGACCCTTAAGATCATCAAGTTCAACCATCATGTCACACTAGCAAAGCCACCACTAAACCATGTCCTTAAGCACCATGTCAACACGTCCCTTAAATACCTCCAGGACCACAACTCCAGCTCTTCTCTGGGCAGCCTATTCCAATGCCTAACCACACTAAATGCAAAGAAATTCTTCCTAACACCCAGAGCATAATTGAGGCCATTGCCTCACATCCTACCACACTCATCACCTTGCATTCTAGTCCCTTCACCCCTGCTCTTCTCTGAATCCACCTAAGCAACTCAGTAAGTGCTAGGCTTCTTTTGAACAAAATCCAAACCACAGAGTATTTCCAGAGCAAGCACTCAATTTCAAAGCAGAGTTTATAATGTTAATGTGAAAGCTTATCAGAGAGTCTCCTAAACTAAGAGTCACCTGACCAACAGAAATAGCCTTGATGTTAGAGCTTCCAAAGACCTAGAAGGTTACTCAGTAAGACAGACCTACTAAGAAACCATTAAGACTTGCAAGAGTAACACTTCTACATTAGACATGCATCTTTAAAGATGAAGCTATCTGAGTCTAGTGAAAAGAAATGATTCTGGATACAAAGAAAATGAAGATTACTATACTTTGTACCTGACAAAGAAATTGTGGATAATTTTAGTTTCAGGGCTCTGAGCAGATTCTATTAAATACAGTAATTAGTTAAGATAGATCTTTGAAATGGAGAGGAACATCACTGACAATGAAAATGTGCTAAATAACGGTACAAGTCTCTTCTGAATGACACATGACTTCTCTGTAAGTAAAACCTCGAGTTACTGGACCCTGTTAGTTTCTAGACTTAATTGTTTCTCAATTGAATTCACAGTCTTTAACTGTAATATCAAAATTGTTCTAACTAAAATAATGGAACTGTCCTCTGCATCATACTTCTGAATGTTGTCTGAGAATTACTTAACATGATAGGTGAAGAAAGATTTACAAGGTTAACACTTTACATATTCCTGCAATCATCCCAACTGTCAATGCTATTCTCTGTGAGATGAGCCTCTACAAAATGCGTTTGTAATGAACATAGCCAACACATCTGGGGAATACATGTGTTCTGAAATCAAACTGTTTTATGAACAACCTAAAAACACATAAATAGGTTGTCAGTTTTAAGAAAATAAAAACAGGTCATTTTTTTTCCATATCGTTAAATATTTCATATCTGAACTATAACAGACATGTGTCACATGTAAAATATTATCTACTTTAAATAAATACTATTTATTCTAAAAACTCCTGGAGAAAGAAAAGGACAAACCCAGATTCACTGATCTAATCTAACCTGCCTTGATTTTTGTATAAATCCTGCATGAACATAAGAAAAAAGCATGCCTGTGTGTGCATTTGCTGATGTGTGCACATGCAAAAGAAAAACAAAAAAAGTATTTTACAACACAGTAAAAAATAAGCAAAGGAATTCTTCATTTTGGTACATTTAGATTGTAGAATGCTATACACTAATACTCAATGTAACGTCTAAATACTGTGGCAGAGCAGTCTGCATACATAACCTGAAGGTCACATGACAACAGCATACACAGGTTTGAATGGAATCCAGTGGGATTCACCATGAAGGCAGCCATATTTGAAGATTTTCTAAAAGCAAACCTAAACTTAGTTAACAGCAGAATGCTACTGAATGCAATAAGAAAAGAAATACTACATTCTCACCCCTCAGTGGCATTATGAGGACTTCTATTACCCTGTATTCATCTCCAGCAAAATTAGTCCCCAGTGGCATCTCAAAACTCCCATGAAATTAATCAAGGTGATCGTGCACAAAGCAATATGAAATGCAGTAATGTATCCCCCTTCTTGATGAAAAACAAAGACAAGTTTCAAACTACCAAGAGCATCCTCCTTTGCCCTTCAATGCAGGGAACAGAGCATTCAGTTGGAAGAGACTCATCTCCTTCTCAGTAGTCTAATTACCTTAATGAAGTCACAGCACTGCACCAGTTCTTAACAGAAAATGACCACTGATGAACCTGGAGGTACAACAGCTTTGACAAGATTTGTCACTGCAGCATGCATCAACCTGGAGCTCCACCAGCCAACAAACACTGGGATCTAGGCAAGTCATGCACTTCAGAATGACTGGAAAAGTCTGGTCTCCTTCCCAACCACCAGGGTAAATGCATGCTAAAATGCTTCTTTCTGGTACTTCAATAGTCCTTTATAGCTCAGAAATGGCATATTTACTCACTATAAATTGCACTGCAGTTTAAAATAAAATTTGGGGAAAACAATGACAAAGAGAAAGTACATGGTAGCATGCATTAGTTCTGCTACTTTAGTTATAACTGCTGTTTTCAAAATACTACCTGTATCCTCTCACTGGGACAAACAGAAGAAATGCCCTTTACACAGAAAAAAGAAAAAAAAAAAAAGCCCTCGTACAAGGCCTTGTAAGCCACATCCGTCTCACTGGACCACCAAGTTCATGCTGCATGCTGCAGATAATCCTGCAAACACCCACGGCATCCTAGTCAGGAAACCTATGTTAAGAAAGAACTCAGCACATTAAATAATTTAACATAAGAAACTGCAATCATGATATCAATCACAGGTTTTATGGAGTTCTACAAACACAACATTTGAAGATGTACACTGAAGTGGTAGTTGAAAACTGACGGAAATTGAAGTCTATAAGAAACAAATATATATCTGCAAGTCTATAAGGAAAATCCTTAGAAATCAGCAAACTATGAACTGAGTGACAAAACAAAAAGGCATCACAAGAAGTTTCTGGATTCAGCCTTTCACCCTCCCCCACCCAAAGAGAAAACATCCAAGAGGGTTAAGAGACTTCGTTACATTTAAAACCGTTGGAAATTTGTGAAGTAGCTCCCTCTTCTGGTTTAGCACACAATGACAACTCAAACGGCAAGATGCAGAATTTGGCCAGCACACAGTACTTTCCTGTGTGCTGTGGTTCGTTCTCTGTGGTTCCGTCCCAAACCATCAAGTGATCACACAGAGACTTAGAGAGATGTAAGCTACATACCATGGTGTTGAATAAGGAGTCCATAGTTGAGGACTGAAAAGTTCTGTTTAAACATACACTGCAACAGAAGGATGGTTGAATCCCTTGAGCAGCTCAGTAACAACCTTTGGCTTCGTGCTCGTAAAACTTCATAACTCGCAGAAGCTTCTGGATTGAAATTCTTGAAACAAAACAACCTTGCATTTTTAGAATTCGTTTCATGTTTAACAGGTTCATACAGATCAGCAAAAACTGCACGGTGATTTCCAACTTGACTGATAACACTAGAGGAGGCTTTGTGAAGGCTTGGTGATTTTTCTACATCCCAGCTGGACCAACAGGCAACTCCATACCAATCTATATTCAAGCTGAATGACAATATTTAATTTAAATACAAAATTAGTTTAAATGGCAAAGTTGTGGCACCACTGAAATCAGTTTCCTTCATTGGTGTTGTTATTTATAACAAAATCGTGGCATAAATCAAATTATTGTGTATTTAATGAGAAAAAGGGAGCATAAAAGACGTTCCTGTTAAATTCTGGACCAGATAACTTGAAAGCATGTTTGACTTGCTAATACCTGCATAATCAGGCACACAACAGCACGATTTCATCTTTCATGATGTGTATACCAAGTGCATCTGAGAGGATGCAGCCAACTGAAACGCCCAAGGAAATTTTGATCATTCAACCACAAATAAACTCGAAATTGCCAGAAATTATTTGGATGGAACTGAAAAGATCCTATAAAACGGTAAGCCTTGGAGACCTGGAAATAGTGGGAGACAGAGGGAAAAGAGCTAAGATTTGCTGTGCAAGCACCTGCTGCAAATGGCAGACTTCCAGTAGCACAGAGGGGAGACCCCTTTGCCAGACTCTGCCACAGTCAATGGACTGAGACCCCCCATAACCAGCTTGGCAGAGAGAAGAGTTAAAGGAACAAAGAGAAAGTAAAACGAAACCGAGACTAGAAAATATGACTGAGTATGTGAGTAAAGCTATTACAGTGGGGCAGACTGGAAGGAAAGAAAAAGGATCAATAGGAGATTAGAGAGGAAAATGTGGCTGAAGACCACATCCTAGACACTGAGATTGTGAAGGCTACAACTTCAGACACCAAAGAGTCAGAGGATCACATAAACAAATACGGTATGTTAGAGGGAGTGAGTCCTTGAAAAGAGCAGGAAAAAAAAATCTGGAAACCTCCCAAAAAATGTTACAAAGCTTAGTATGTTTTTCAAGTGTCACTCAAACAGCAACAGTGCTTCAGATTACTGAGAAGGAGCTAAAATTTTCAGACAGATATTTAAAGAAGAAAATAATTAACAAAGTGATAACGAAACATTTTTTCTTGGTCAAATGACACTTCATGATTCTTTGGAGAAAACATACCCCAGCACCCATATTAAGTTCCAATAGAAACACTGTGCAGACAAAGACTTTGCACAGCAGTCTGCCTCAATCTTCTCCGTGTATTTCATTAAATTAATTTATTCCATAAAAATTAAACCAACTCTTATTCAAAGCACAAAGTCAGAAAACAACAAGAAGTGTAAATAAGCCATTCACCTTTACTTTTTCATAACAACCATATACATGAGTATATTCGAGAATTTATTGTCACTCAAGAAGCATTTTGAATAGTGATCTACAGAAACATTTGAATGAAAGACCCTTACAAAACCCAAGTCATGCACATACAAAGACAAAACCTAGAGATAAACATATCTACAGTCACATTCTATTTTGTGGTAAGTATCATTAGAAGTAAGGCCATCAGATGAATTAACAGCCTCAGCATACCTTGGTCTATAGCAAGGCAGAACTTTTCACACTGGAAATACACATCAGACTCTACAACAACAAATTGAAAACCCGTATTTTCTTGTATAAAATCACCTGTTGTCTTACACAGCCATTGAAACCATCATAATGAAAGCAGTATGGTGATAACATTTTTCAGAAAGGAGACCTTTCCCTGCTCTGCAGCAGCTCCCAGATATCAGTGACAGTTAACCAACCAAACACCAACATAAGAGACTGTACAACGAAGAGAGATGAAAAACCGGGAGTTGCTGAATGTATAATCATGGATGTATGAAATAGGATTGGAATAATAATATCATCCACATAAATGGTACCAGGAGGTACAATAGGGCGCAGACAAGCCCTGTGATGCACCTTGCAGTGCTGTATGCAAGCTATCGGTGCACACTGTGGTGAGGCAATGGGTATACCGGTCCCTCCCAAAATTGCGGGGCTCAGAAGAGGCATGGTTCATTTCAGCCTAACTCCACTTTGGACAACTGGAAGACCACAGCTGTGAAGCATGTCCATCCAACTCAGGCCTCACCATCCATTCATGGTGATCACACCTCAAAAGAAATGCTGACAAACTGTTAAGAGCTGCTACAATGTCTTTTTAGGAGAAACAAAGGACAATCAGTTGTTTGGTTCCACCAAGAGGACTGAAATGTTAGCACATCTGCAGATGGAGACTTCCTATTTAATTACACATGAGTAATGAAGACGTGGCCCACAAGAACATCACTTCAGCTGCAAGCTTGTGCAGTCAAATTGCTTTCCATGGAATTCATGTAGTACTGGAAAAGACAGTACTGAACCAAAAGCAGACTTACTGTCTCTGAAAACTACAGTAAGCAATAAACTATTACACACAAACCTTACAATGACTGAATTCAGAATCATCAACTACCAAGACTTTTGGCACCTTCAAATAGTACACTGCTCATATGTATATTGACAATAAAAGCAGTGTTTGATCCACCTTATCTTCTCAACAACTCACTTTCAATTTACTCAGGAAGAAAATGGTAGAGCAGCGTAAGACAAGTATAAGGAAAGTTTACATCACATGACTCACAAGGCACTACTGTTGAATTTTCAGTCACTCAGCAGCATAAATTTACGAACTGGATGAAAATTGAAACTGTAAACCAATTTGAACTCAATAGTTTCTGAGGATTTATCAAGATAGAAAACTAGAAACACAAACTTTGATTTAATCTTCTCTTAAGCATACAGTCATTAGTGACTGCCGTGCTATTTATGCTCTGTATGAGATCTAACGGATTTGAGTTTACTTCTCTAAAACATATTTTTAACTTACACAACACCACAAAAAGTTCATATGATTTCTAACTCAAAGCAAAGGGTCTTGTACAAGCAGTCCTGCTCACAGTTCACTACATTTTGGGGGCAAACTGCATGTGACCTGACTTTTCAGAAGCTCAAAGTGCTCACTGCTCAATAGCAGACATTGAGTTCCTCCCCCCCCCAAAAAAAGTTACATCCTTCTATATTTCATTTTGCTAGATCGTAGATGGGTACTCTAATACTGTTCTTCATGCAGCTTTTGTGAGGCTGCACTTAATGCGAGCAAAGTGCTTTGAAATCTTTAGCATGAATAAAATATATTTTGCACTTAGATGTTAATTATAGAAGTAGCAATATTTTAAATAGGGTTTTGTTTCAAGGAAGCAAGACTAAATCAAACACGATTATCTGGGCTTTGATTGTTATGTTTTACTTACTATGCTCTATTTTTCTTTGCATTTGAAATATGCAATTTTGCTTTTGTGTCATGTAAATGAATGTTTTGCATCTATTTTTGGAAAAAGAATAATTTTCTTTCCTATTCCAAGACAGAAATGTTGCTGAGCACAACTCTGGAGTCTTACTGACAGAGCACTGCAAGAGCATTGCACGCATTCAGTAACAAAAGCAGCAAGAGGTGCCCAGAAGAATCACTGAATTAGAATTATTAATATATAAATGGTTATCTGCACAGATATATACCTACACGAACACACAATTATATTTAATATACATTAATTAGTCCTCGTGTTCACTGATTGGGTAGCCCCAACCAATGCATCTGTAATCACAGTTGTTACAGCCTTTCTTTAAAGTAAAAAGGATTCTGGATAAGAATGGAAGGAAAACCTGCATTGAAAGTCCTAGGAACGATCAATTTTCAGCTAAAGGTTCTATTTGGCTTTGTGTAATTAAAGCTATTTCAGAGAAAAACTTCAGAAAATAAAAAGTTTGGACTATGTCCAAACCACTACTGTCATGCAAGAGGTCAAGCCACCTGTTACTGCAGTACTTCCTTTTAAATGTTGTTTTATACTTCTGCAGAGTGTGCTGGTGGTACTGCTGTACATGTCCCTAGATACCAGTAACATTTAGTAGACAACATTTATTCTGGAAAATGGAAAAGAAGAACAAAATGCACGTTAAGCCTATTAACTAAAATGGGGTGTACTGCCTGCAGATGACTATGATTCTGCAGCCTGTGTGACCAAATTATGGTGCTTCAGCCTGTCTTCAGTCCTCTGAAGTTCACCTATTCCCATGCTGAGCAAGAAAGAGAAAACATACAAGATTTCCATTTATGTTATGGTATAAAATTGGCATCCATAAACTGTCTGTGTTAAAGAAAACTGAAGTCAGGGTTAGCAAACTAATTTTGGAAGTCATGGTTGATTCTGTCATATGACAAAGATGTCCCAGTAAATCAAAGGAATGCAACACTTGCATAGAACAAAACATACTACCACCAAAGCAGTGCTGAAACACTGGTATTTACCCAGACAAGTAAGGTTAAGAAGCATATCCCACTCATTCAAATCTTTATATAAAATTAAATGCCAACCTAAAGCTTGTTTTCAACTTTCTATGATGCTTGAGAAATGCTGTCACTCACTCATTACACTCCCTCACACGGATGTAATTTCCACCCCCACCTATCGTCATCACATCTGGTTTAGTATGCAGTTACACACAAAAAATATCAAAGAAAAAAAAAGAAAGAACAAAATATTACCTAGGCACCAAATCACAACACATTTTAAGAAATACTTTGGTATGCATGCGAGTGTAATTATGCACACTATTAAGTAAACCTTCAAATAGAAACCACCATGGAATAGTTTGGGGAAAAAATAAACTTAGCCCAAAGCCTCAATTGAGCTGCAGCTTATTATCAGTACACTGGGGTTTAAATCACTGCTCCAAATAGAAAACACATGAGACACAGACATAACAGAAGACTTGACATCCCACAGAATCACAGATAACAACGCTGAAAGAGACCTCAAATCATTAATCTATCCACCTGCCCCATGGTAGGATCTGCAGCTTTCTCACTTCAACCTACATTTGAAAAAAAACTTTAAATATCTTGAGTGAGTGAGACTTCACCGTTTATCCACCTCATCCGTTCTAGGGCTTCATCACTGGAAAGCTTTTCCTGCTGTCTAACCTGAATCCAGTCTAGCACAGCGTTTCACCGCCCTCACTACTAGAAAGTTTTTCAGCCAGCCCTGAACTTGTCATGTGCCCACCTTGCAAACAGCTACGCAGTCCCCTCAGAAATGCACACTAACAACTGACATCACTAAGATGAGGTCCTTGCTCCACCCAACCTACTGGAAACAAAATCAGTGGAAACATGGAAATGTGCTCACTGACACTTGCAACTCTTCGTATAGGATGTACTGGAAAACAGAGGTTGAAATACAGTGTATATTCAAACGTATACATGGTTCAGAGGCAGAAGGCAGACCTTCTTGCCCTAGCACCAAAAGGCTGCTCCTTTTTAAAGAATATTCAAAAATGAGCCTCTCCAAGTTACAACTCTCATCAAAGTTAAGAAAACACAACGAAGGCACAAAAACTCTCCACACGCACTGCACGGCCTCATGAGCAACAGCAGCGCCAAGTGGCCAAGCGGACCGATGCCACCTAGGCCCACAGGACAAAACCCAACACCTCCCCACAAAAGCCAACCGGCGAGGTGTTCATGCCAGGCCCCTCAGCAGCCCCACAAGCCCCTTTCCCCCTCCTGCCCCGAGCATAGCCAAACTCTCCACCACCCACAGCCATCCTCATTCGGCCAAGTGCAGCCGCCACATTTCGAGGCCATCGGCCTAGAGCCTGCAAGCCGCCCGCAGGCAGCAGGACGTGGGAACGACCACGGGGCTGCAGCCCACCTCAGCGCCCCGTACTCACCTTCGGAGACCTCGAACTCGGCCGCTCCATTGAGCTGGTAGAGGCACCAGTCAACCGCGCTCTCGCCTGCGGGGGCGCCAACTGGAGGAGGAGGAAAGGCAGCGTCAGTCGGGGCACGCGGGAGAGGAGACGGGGAGCGGTGGAGGAGAGAGGATGAACCGCAGCAGTGGGGAGGAGTGCGAGGAGAAACGAAAGGGACAGAGAAAGGAGCGGACGGATGCGAGAGGACTACAGAGAGCCACGAGAAAGGAGAGCGTTTCCAAATACCCTGCTTTTGGGACATGTGTGCAGCCCTGCGAAAGGTGCCCAGTGCTCTGAACTGTGATTTGCTCCGCTCCCAGCGCCGCTAGCTCGGGCCGCCTCCTCCTTCTCCCAGCGGAGCGGGCGGCGCAGCAGCCGAGATGCCTCGGGGCGCTGAGGGAGCCGGGGGAGGGCGGACGGGAAGGAGGGGCGGCTCCACCCGGAGCTCTCGGCGGAGGCGGCGCTGCCTCGGCTGGACGCGCCCGGCCTCGCTGCGGTCACAACAGGTGCGAGCGGGAGCGGAGTGGCGCCGGCACAGCGCTACCGCCTACCCTTCCTCTCTGCGGGGTCCTGAGAAAGCTCGGCGGCCCTTCGTGCTCTTATCCAGCTGCGAGGCTGGAGAGTGTTTCTTCTCCTCGAGCTTGCAGATCTGCGAGCTGCCCTTCTAGCTCTGGGATAGGTAACTGTGAAAGCAAACCTCTTGCAAAGTGAGCTTATATGCTGTGTGTAATGACCTTTGTTTTCACTGGAAATTTGTGGATTCTAGAACACAGAAACAGTCAGCTAGAGCTAACTTAGTTAGAAATGTCTTTATTTTTACAGATGTCCACCCCAAAAACACCACAGGAGGAAATGTGAAGGTACGTTAATTGCTGTGCGCGCCATGTGGCTTCGTTGGCTCAACACAAAGATGTGGCTTTGTCGCTCACAGCCAGCAGGTCCTGCTCATGCCATCCGTCTTTCTGAGGTGACCATGCAGAGGCCCACACGTGCCATAGCTCACACGGAGGAAGAAGACACCCTTTGTGTGGGAAATGAGGAAAGTGTAGGAATTAGTACAGGACTATAATCAAGCCATGCTAAGAGATCAGGAGCAAAGAATAACGTATCAATGTAGGCAGCTGTCATGGTACAGTGGCAGTGGATCTGCCACCTAGCTTGTTGCTATTTTTGAAGCAATGTGTAAGCGGTAGGGAAACCTTATCTTTGGCATAAATTTCATTTGATGTGCTGACATTCGTTCCTTTTCATAGCAAGTGATGCCTTCAGATTTGTAAGCACTTTCATAAACCACAGGTGATTTGATTCAGTTTTACTAATGAAAGTATTCTGCTCAAATGCTTATGTTCTTATCCGCTCCACACAGAACGGTGTAACACTGTGACTCCTGTGAAAAAGCAAGGAGGACAATTATGTGTTCTGATGAAAATAGGTTTAAAATGGGAATAACATTCTGCAGACATTCTCAGCTACGTTAAGAAGAAAGTAAATGCCAACGCTTAAGCATTCCTGGAAACTTCACCTGAATTACAAAGACTGTAATGCCTTCTGAGGTAAAAGAACATCACTTCATTTAGACTCTGTGTGTATATATATATCTAAGCCATATGTTTGCTGGATGTGCAATAGCTTTCTTGGAACTGAAAAGGTTTAAGCTGGTGATTTGGGGGAAAACACAGTTTCATAGGGCTCTATTAGTAAAGCTTAATTCAGCTGTTTTTAGAGATAATAACTCCCTCTACAAAGTACCCACAGACCTCGATTACTCTTCACTAAGCATTATTTTAAGTAAAATTAACCTTAGGAATCCCATTTTGCCTCTTAATTTTATGGAAACTTACATTCGGGAGTATATATGGGAATATTGATAAGTAAATTGGGGCCCTAAGGTGGGAGAATCCATTCATATTAAGCTTATGAAATACAGGAATTACATCTTCAAATCAATATCAATATACATATATTACTCTGGACTTCAAAGATTATTCTGGACTTATTCTGGACTTCAAAGATTTACAAACTTTGTATGTTAAAAACAGAATTTCCCGGTTTGGCATGTAATGCAGCAACTATTTTTTTTTTTCCTGTCTAAATGCAGATCTTACTTGAAGTTTGGTCTGTTTCTACAGGCGCCTTGAATATTTAAATGGATTAATTTGCAAGATCTGTTTGAATTTTTCTTCTTACTGGTGTAAAGCTGTAGAGGGACACTTAAACTATTTGTGATTTTTCCTCTGGAGATAATTGATTCAACTAAAACTAGTTAAACTAGTAGTGCTAAATCAAGAGACAAAGTTGACAGCAGGAGCAAATATCAATTTCAGCTGATCTCCTTTTGCACTGCTGGAAAAAAAGAGTTAAGCGTGATACTTTTTATCACTGCAGGACTGTGAGATTGTTAGAAGCATGTAATTTACTGAAACTAGAACGTCAATAAAATAGCCTATATAAAATATACTGCTGTCTGTGTAAAGAGTTACCGGAGAAAGAACCATTTTGGCTTGTTGATACTGTTATATTGGGCAAAACCAGGTGAAACTGCAGACAAAATTCCTGCAGAGGCTGGTTGAGCTATAATGCCTATATAACATTTTTATAATGATGGACTTTTATTTTTCTCTTTTCACAAGGGCTTTCTGCTGTCACAGGGGCCAGATCCTGCTAAGAGTGATAAAACAAGGGAGAAAACCAATTTAAATGGGATCAGAAGGTCAACCGCATAAAATAAAATCTTAATCATGCTACTCCAAAGCCCTCAAAGACAATAATCCATATTGCAGCATCGTGGCCTGAAATAAAGAACTCCTGTCTCATTCAAAATGGAATTTCCACCAAAAAAAAAAAAAAAAAAAGAAAGAAGGAAAGGAGGAAGAGAGGGAGGAAGGAAGGAAAAGAAAGGAAGGGTTGATATTCATCAAATGCCCAACTCAACACCTTTCTGAGTAATCTTATTTAACAAAGCAGTTCCAGAGGCACCAATACGAGGCACCTAGCAGGGGCTGGGATGCCACTGCGGCTCGCACCCTGCAGAGCACAGCGGGGCTACCTGCACCCGCGGGAACACCTCCCGCCCCGCGTCGTCTCGCTGTAAGCTGAACGGCTCACTGCGCTTGGGCGAGCAGGCCCAGCCACCGCTCGCCCAAGATGGAGCCGCCCAAACCGGGAGGCGGGACCCGACCGCAGCGGGGCGGGACGCGGAAGCTCGGCGGGCCCGGGCTGGGCCGCGGAGCTGCGATGGGTTCTCTGGTGCTGCTGTTCATCTGCCTCGCCCTGCCGGCCACCAGCAGCGGGGAGCTGCGGGCCTTCGTGGTCGCCCACAGCCACATGGACGTCGGCTGGGTGTACACCGTGCAGGTGGGCGCCGCGCTGCTGCTGGGGTACGGGGATGGCGGGGCCGGCCGTCCCCGCTGCCCTTCTCTGCTCGGCCTGCAGCGAAACGCGAGCAGCCCTGAGGGCTTCCCTTGTCCCGTGCCTTCCTGGAGGCCGGCTCGGCACCCGCTCGCTGTCTGGGGCCCCAGGTGCTGGCCTGGGAAGGCGAGGCCGGCTCAAGGGCTGCCGGACTCTGGGCTTTGCTTGTGCCGGTGTTCGGGTGCTCACGAAGTGCTGTGTTTTGTTTTCTGTGGGGTTTTCTTAAAAAAAAAAAAAAAAAATCTTCAATCTTACAAACGGCGTGCTTTGGTTATTTGGCATGCTTTCTTGGTCGTTTAGTTTATCCTGTGCCTAAGGCAAAACCCGAGAAAAACTGTAGGTGTCCCTATTCTTTGCAGGAGGAGTTGGAGTAGATGACCTTTAAAGGGTCCCTTCCAAATCAAAAGATTCTGTGGTTCTGTGATAAAACTTCCGCCCTCAGGGACTCCTCTCCCGATTGTACAAGGTGGAGGTGGTGCCTATGGCAGCAGAAGTGTAGCAACAAAATATTTTTAGCTAAATAAGTAGGATAGATGCATAGGAAAAAAATAAATCAGTTGGGACAGAAGTACCTTTTATATCTGTTGAGCTAAATCCTGCATCCTTTTTCATTGGTCTGGTTTTTTTAGGTTATACAGAAGATGCTGTGGATACTCGACTTGCTGAAGTGCTTTGTTATCACACCTTTGAGAGTAACTAATGAAAAGATTTTGGCTTACCAAGAAATTTGTTGAGCATGCATTATGTCTTTTAAGAAGCTCAATGAATTTCTCCTTTAGTATTTCAAACTCCATAAGAAGACACAAAATTATTTTTTACTATTTCTTAATTGTATTTATTCAGCTAGTGGCTGAAGAGCCACTTAAGAGAAATGAAATGGTTTGTTTTGTTTTTTTGAGAAGATTTAGTTGCTAAAAACTTCAGTTCCTCTGTTATTAGATTATGAATGTCAAAGATTGCTTTGGCCAAAAAGCAAGAAGGTTCCCTCTCCATCCCTTCACGTGCTTCTGTAGGAAGGTGAAGCCTGAAGGTAATTCCTTGGGGATGTGGTCCCAGCCTGCTGTACGGGTTTGCTTAGTTATTAGGTTTCACACATAGTACTTTTTTAGTGTTTCATTTCTGTGTTTATAATGTGGAAAACATTTATGGTATCAGAACACCAATCTTCATTTTGTGCTGGAAATTATAGTGTTGATGGATAATTCCAGTGTTGGGTGTTTAATAAAGCTGTTTTTCCCCGTCAATGGCAGCTATCTGTTGCAATCTGCTAGTACCAGTGGTATCCTAACTCAAGTGAAATGCGGCACCTCACTTACATATCTTACTAAAGAAGATACCTCACCACTGTCTATGAAAAGCAAAGTATAATTCTTAGATCACTTTACAAGTTTAAAATCTACATATAAATAAGTGCAATTTTGTCTTATCACTGCTTATTGTTTCATTTCCTTAGCTGATAGAGGGTATGAATTAGAAAGAAAATTATTATTATTGCTTGCAGGCCTGGCTTGTGAGAACAATTATTTTTAATTCACTCCCAGGCCACTGGGCTTTATAAGCTCTGTAGGAGTTCTTGATTAGCTTGAGTTTGAGTCATAATATCTTACTCTCCAAAATACATCAAGAAAGTATTTTTAGGACCTTTCCGCTCTGAATATTTTAATACTCTGTTGTATTTGAGGAGTCCTTGATCAGCTGTTAAAATACAGTGTATTTCACTTAACTAATAAGAGTTAAAATTATGCTTAACGTCATAATCCTTGTAAATGAAGGTTTAAGGATATATTGTTTGCAGCTGATTGTCAGTGACAAATGAAAATTTAGCAATCATTTGAGTTACAGCAAGACTTGAACGCTATTCCCTTTGTGAAAATTGGATAATAATGAGTTTCTAATCATAACCTTAAATTTTTTTATGCAGTCATTAAGAAATGATGGGTAAGTCATTGAACAAGCAATTATTTACATATGCTCTGAATTATTCTAGGCCATTCCTCCTGCATTCAAATGTTTTCCCTTTTCTAATGACAACCTTTAACCAAGATAGCTACATTCCAGTTGTGGAAAGGGAGGAGATAGGGAAAGTTAATGTCTTTGATTTGATTTCTTATTTCTTATTGCTCTTATTTCAGAGCAGGCTTTTTTTTCTTAGAAAATTAAAAACTAAAATTAAATTAATTAAAATTAATTAAAAGTTTAAAAAGCACAAATTAAAACTGTGGATTCACATTTTGTATCATGCCCATTAGCTTTAATTGGATGAGGGATGTATGTTAATCACTTTCAGGTGGATGTGTTGTATGTATTATTAAGCAAAAACCAGTGGCATTAAGTAGAAAAGCGATACGGTTGATGTTAAAACAACTCTGCTGTTACAGCCAGGTGCTGAAACTGGTACAACAGACATTACAGGTATTTCTGGGAGCTCTTCTGTTGCCTTTAGGTGTTGAATACCACTTTGAAGTTAGGGGTAGAAGACTGGATCTGGACAAACAGATTTTTTTTCTGACAAGGGGAAGCATACTCAAGAAACCTTTATGTGCATGATTTCAAATTAACATGATGTCGTTAATTTTACAGCATTGTGTTGTAGTAGGCGACAGCGAGGATTCGGGATGTGATGTGGTAGGACTCCCCTTGCTTGGTGTCGAAAGGTTAATGTATGCATAAGGGGCGTAGACGAAGTAGGATAGGTATATAGGTAAATCGCATGACGCAATAAACGCCATTTTTCTGCTCACCATATTGGTATTCATGTGCAGTTCTTTGGCCCGTGTAGGTTTTACCCAATAGTCCAGCACAGGCACAGAGCTAAAAGAACATGGGTTGCCAGGTGCACGGCAACAGCATTGTAACCATGTGATAGGTTATTTGATGAGTACAGTTGCTGTGCTTGCACACCACTAAAATCCATAGGCCTTCTTCTAGAATCAAAGTTGCTTTAGGAACAGGAGCAGTATGAAATAGAGTAATCTGAAGGACAATCTGTGCATCTGCATCAACAGTCAAATTTGTTCTAAGAGTCCTTTACCAGTTTTGTTTTATTCTATTCTAAATCATGGAGCAGAACTCCATTCTGTTTGACAGCTCCCTAATGCTTCTCACAACAAGGAACTTTCTTTTTGCTTTAATGTTGCTCAAAAAATTACTGCTTCAGTCTTAAGAGTTTCATGACTGAAACCTCTGGGGCCATAATAGTAAAATTTTCCATTTGTGCAAAACTGTTATACCAGAAACATACACGGCAGAGCCTGCTTGCTCTGCAAAAGCAATTCTACTGATGCTCTAAATAATCAAAAGAGCAGAAAGGGTAAAGCCCAGTGAGTGTTCAGAACAGCGCTTTTAATATCAACAAAGCAATACGTAATTTCTTCTTTTTCTTTTCAGGAGAGTATGCATGCTTATGCAGCGAATGTCTACACATCTGTTGTTGAAGAACTAATGAAAGGTAAGCAGCGCAAATTTATTGCTGTGGAACAGGAGTTCTTTCGGCTTTGGTGGGATGCAGTAGCCACGGATACACACAAGCAGCAGGTAAGTTGTACTGAAGCCAAATGTGTTTCTAACTAAGCATCCGTGCTTTTTTTCCAAAGGGCAAGAAGGGACAAAGTACTTCAGCATTCATTTAAGTTATCTCTGAATCTAGCACTTCTTGCAAAAGAACCTTAGCTCTAAACGCAGTTGCAAGAGGTTAAAATCTGAGCTGTAGATCAGAGCGGTAGGTGGTGGTAACCTTTGCACTGAAGACTCTTTACACTTTGCAATTCTTGTTTCATCAGTGAGTTTCTTACTTAGTGGAACAGCGGTATAAGATAGGTGATTCCGAAAGAATGTGCCCGATACCTCTCAAACATCTGAGACTTACAGAGCACTGCCTAACGCTGCTCACAGGAAGGAACCTCTTTCTTTCCAGTTAAATGTTGTTCAAAAAATTGCTGTTTCTAAGCAATGTTAGCGTAGCTAAGGGAAAAGCATAGGATTCAGCAACAAGAGCTGTTCCTTGGGTTTCTTTATTGAAGAGCTGTGATCCATTTGAATCTTCAGGGTTTTAACTCAATAATTTATTTATTTTTTTCCCTAGTAAATACTTTGTGAAGTTTGGTTTCTTATGAATCAGTCATGGTGAAATCAAAGGCTGGGGTGGCAGCCTAGTGGATGGTTATGTGTCTGATTGCAATGCATAATGTTTAACCCTCTCTAGACCAGTGGGTACAAGTGCGTCTCCCTGTAAGTCCTCATTTAGAACTTCAGGCAACAGCAGCATATTACATGCAGTACACTAAATTTCAGCTTGTGTAAAGACATCTGGTTTGATTTTTGGCTGATCCTGTGTGGAGCCAGCGAGTGGATTTAATTATGGTTGTGGGTCCCTTCCAACTTGCAATGTTCCATGATTCTATGAAGCTCTGTAGGTGTAAAGTGCCATGTAAGAAACACACCTCCTATCTGTGTTTTTGTTTGTTTGTTTAAACGCAGTTCTTCACTAAATTCTGAAATTTCTGCAGTGTTTCTTATTTAAATAATAGCTTGCAATCTGTGTGCAGTTTTGCAGTACATAGGCTGCTCTTTGCCCATGCTTTGCAAGAAAGTTTTCTTGTTTTTAATTCAAAAATAGTGTTGTAAATCTAGGGTGGGGACATTGAAGAAAGTAGTATGGACTGCTTTGTGTATTGCAGTAAAGTACTCTTTCTAATGGGGATTGTTCTTATTTAAAGTATGTTGTGTTGCAGTAACACAAACTGTCAGTAAAAGACTTATAATTCCCTATAGTTCTTAATATTTATTCTTACTGTGTGGTGTCTGAAGAGTAAATATTTATCACATTTTACCTCAGCAGCACCAAATTAGTATGTATGATTCAGCCCTAACTTTTCTTGTCCCGATACTTGAGACTTTTCTGCATTTCAGTCCTCTCTCTAGTTACTGTATAGTTGGTGCTTCTCTGAAAATTAAAATAATTAAGAACAAGTTTCTCTTGAACCTGCCTGGCAAACACTGAATCTATAGGAGCTATGATGGTTGTTGATAACTGACATCTTTTTCACACTAGGAAGTTGCAAATATTGGGCCTTAAAATTAGGTCACTCTAATTATTGCCCTGCTTTTTCCACTTGAACTCCAACATTAACTATTTTCTGTGGTACAGCCCTTGTGTTCTAATTTCGCTGGTTTCTCTTAACTTCGTATTTTACTTGAAATGCAGGATTTAATTCTTTTTTTCTTTGCATATTTCTGCTTTAGATTGGCAGTAGTATTCAAATCAGTAAAAAGTACGTCCTGAATACTGAAGCTGGTTTTACAGTTCAGGCAAGAGAATATGTAAGACTGAAATGCATTACAGCAGCATGTAGCTGGATGTGAACCTATTAATTCTCAGTGCGTGTTGTTCAGAGAATCAAGGAATGGTTTAGGTTGGAAAGGACCTTAAGGATCATCTAGCTCTATCACCCTACCATGGGCAGGGCTGCTGGTCACTAGATCAGGCTGCACAGGGCCCCATCCAACCTGGCCTTGAATGCCTCAAGGGGATGGGGCATCCATAACTTCCCTTGGCAGCCTCTTCTCTCAGTATTTTATTTTGTGAACCATTCCTGTTCCTGTTGTGAGCCATACCCTGTCTTGATGTTTCAGGATTTTAACTAGTGGGGAAAAAAAGATATTTAGCTGCTTATCTGGTATGTACGGGTGGATTCATGTAAGGAAGTACTGGTTGTTGCAAGGTCTGCAGATACGTTCCTCTGTTGTAACAGCCTGCTGCTTGTATAAGTGCTATGTCTCTTTCCTATAAGTTCCCCTGTCCTTTTTCCCAGTTCAAGTCAGTGAAGGGCATAGAGTATATAGGTATCCATTTTTACTTTCTTTTCCCCCCTTCCTCAAGTTGGATATAATTCAAATTACTTGAATTATTCTTTTAGTATTTTCAACCTCCATGTGGTTCCATGAAACTTAATTGAAGTTTCTGTGGTCCCAAGTCTGGTTCAAAGATATCTTTTTTGGACATCCATCCAAAAAGGGAATAATAACTACAGATGCTTTTCATGTAGGTCAGGACCAGTTCTGTGCTGACACCAGATATCAGTTATCTGGTCTCCCAGCATGCTAATCAGTCACCACAGTCAGCTGGAACTAATTTATGAATGCTGAGCCCTGAAGCATTTTCACAACGTTGTGAATGAGAGAAATGATTATAATCAGAATTGACAATCTGGCATCGTATCTGAGCAGACACAGGGGCATTCACTGAAGGTTCCTGGGGAAATAAACATAATAGGCCTGGAACAGCCATCCTACATGACAGATATTTAACAATAAACAAATAGTGGTGGGAAAATAAAATATGCATTTATACCTCAAACTTTCAGCAAGTCTGTATCTTCAAATTTCCAGGTACTGAAGTAGCTACAATGAAGACAGAAGCTTCACAAAGACTTTTGGAAAGGGACACAGACTGTTATCGCCCTCCCTCCACGCACGCTCATACAACTTTATCCAGCGTTTGCTGACTACTGCACTTGACCATACACTTGGGCTTCTAGTGGCTGAAGTTAACAGAAAAGTTCACAATCTTACTGAGGTCGTAAACTAAAGGAAACCTCAGGAGCCTGGCCATTGCTCCTCACATGTGGTTTCATATTGGTCTCTCATCTAGCTGTCTAATGGCTTTCCTAAGCCAGCATGGCTGCAGCAGGAGGAAGGCTTCAGGAAAAGTAATGCTATCTTTTTTAATCTTCCAACTCTAGTTTAGTCTTCAGGCAGGATCCTAGGCTGTGTGTGGGGACAAGAGCCTGATGTTTAGATTAGTAGGGCTGTCATCATGATTTTATTCTGAGAAGCAGTATCTATGTGGCGGTGCATCTTTGTGCCACTACCTGGTTTCATTGTAAGCTGGGTAAATCAATGCACTGTGCAACCCATTAGTGCGCTTTCTCTCCCGACCCCCTGCTTTTCTGCTTTTGATGGCACTCAGTACAGGCAGCCTTTTATCCCACTTATGACCTAGATGCCCTCTTGACAACTGTTTTGTCTAGGTAATATGCTGTAATTGAAATGAATTTGCAGCCTGTTTGGAGAAGACTGAAATGACATGTATGTTCTGTGTCTTAATTTCAATATCATAGGTCCATCAGTTACTTCAGGAAGGACGATTGGAATTTGTCATTGGAGGGCAAGTGATGCATGATGAAGCTGTGACACTAATTGATGATCAGATTTTGCAGTTGACGGGTATGCGTATTTGCATTTAATTTTTTTTTGTTGTTGTTATGACCTTGGGGGTTTGGTTTTGTTTTCATTTCTCAACCTGAAGTTTGCTTTCAAAAATATATATTTGTTCTTTAAGAACTGATTTAAGTACCTCATTTTTTTTTTATTCACTGGCGAGTCATCTGTATAAAAAAAGCCTTTGCCTTAAAAAAAAAATAAATCTGCAGTAAACAGGGAGGTTACAGACTCCTTTGGGGCAGAGACCTTTTTGGTTTGTGTCTACTTGAGGGTTAAAGCTCCTATGAAGCTAGTTATGATTAAACTGAGCATTTGGAATACTCTGGAAAAAAAAATAAGTCATAATGATTCAGGAATTTAGGGCAGAGGGGTTGTATTGTTTAGGTAGAGTCTTCTGCAAAATATGGACCACAGAAGGTCACTGAGGACGTCTTAACCTGGTTGAAAGACTTGCTCAGTGAAGAAGCCCCAATTTGTAATACTTAACAGCAGTTTCTGTTAGAAGTTGTCGGTTATTTCCAAGGGGTGCACTATTTCTCATTTTAATTTTCTAGCTTCTTCCAGCCATTTGTATGTTACACCTCTCCGTCAGATGGTGTAAAGGCTCTTTCAGTGTTTAAGGTTATCTCCATCTGGTTGAAGTGGGGGGAGGGGAGGGGGAAGGCAGTTCATGCCACTGTAACACTGCATATGCCCAGAATATGTTATGAGGGAGTGGCATATGTGCGGGCAGGGAGAGGGATAAGGGGGCATAAATTAACACTAGTGGCCTGTCATGGCTGATATGCTGTGCCTGTTTTAGGGCTACACTCTGGACAGCTTCTTACATCAGAGAATAATGGGTCAGATAACAGGTTTTTCATTAGGTAAACCTGACTGCACAGTAACACTCTGTGTTCCTTGCTTGTCAGTGTTTATCAGGAGTATAAGGAGAGCCACGGCTTTTCCGTCTCAGTGAGTCACCACATCACACAGACAAAAAAGGAGAGGGAGAGGATGGAATTTTTTTTTTTCATCTGACTCCTGTATTTATAACTGGTTGAGAGCTAAAAATATGGTATTTACAAGCAGTTTTAAAAATCTCATTTAGTGCATAAATGTTGTTTAAAGGATTATTGAAATTTACTAGCTAATTCGGCAGAAAAACAAATATTAACATAATAAAATATCCCCATTATTTTTTCCTGAAAGCACTCTGCTCAGTTTCCACTAAAGGAGTATGTGGAAGAAAGAGAGAAAAAAGATGTATCATTGCACTGTGTACATCTTGAAAAGTCAAAGCCAGTGTAGATGACTGGGATCTACATCTCTTATCTTTCCCTTCTGCCCAGTTAGCTGAGCTTAGGTGAACAGTCTGGCAAACAGTGTCTGAAATGTGCTTCACTCACTACTTGCGAATGTTTTCACTAGAAGAGGCATTAACCATGGGAAGGGTGATGTGAAAAGAGAGTGCCTTGGACCCTCAGTTCTTTAAACATGATCTTTGGAGCGAAGTTAGTCCAGAATGGAAAGATGTGTTTGTATATTCAGGTAGTTAACGTGCACAACTCTAGAACTATAAAATCAAGATCTGGGATTTTTATGTATTTATTTATTGTTTTGGTTTGTTGGGTTGTTTGTTTGTTTGGTTTGGTTTTTTGGACAGTGATAATCCGTGTGCCATGTTCTAGGGTTCCCTGTGAGACCATCTGCTTAGCTGGTTGGGTTGTTTTCATTTAATTGGTTTGCCTGAATTGATCCTGTTGTCTGGTCTTTCTGATCTGTGTATTCTATTTTCTTTATCGTTGAAAATCATTTCAATACTAAAAAACTTTGGTTATAAATAACATTGTTAATTATGTCCAACATACAAGTTAACAATATTGCTGTTAACCTTTGTCTTTTTTCTATTTTCATGATCCTCAGTCATATTCATGTTAGTTTTGTCTACTGGCTGCCTCCTTTGTTCTTTTGTCATTGATATGAGACTAACATTTCCTGGTTGAATAATTTCAGCAAACCCAAACTGAAACTCCAGCATCAATCTTCTAGCCTTAACCTAACTTCTTTAGGTACTGCTTCTGAGGCCTGTCTAATTCCTGTTTATTATTCATCCTTTATGATGTTAATAAGGTATACTTGGCATAGCAAAATAAGTATTGTCATTGCAAGACTTTAAATACTTTGGAAAACAGCAACAAAGAGCTATCCTATAAGTGCTTATCTGTCATACTACATGCATATTACACTTAGAGAATGAACTTGTAGGAGTGCACCTAATATAAACAAATTTTGCTTTGCAGAGGGCCACGGGTTTTTATATGAAACTTTTGGGATCAGACCTCAGTTTTCTTGGCACGTTGATCCTTTTGGAGCCTCAGCTACAACACCAACTCTTTTTGCTCTTGCTGGCTTTAATGCTCATCTTATCTCTCGAATTGATTATGACCTGAAGGCTGACATGCAGAAAAACAAGGTAAAAATACCGGAGGACTAGAACCCATGAGAGCATGGACATATAATAAGCTAAACCATGACGTTATAAAAGGCCTCTCTGATTTATGCAAGAAAACATAGGTATTTCTTCTCTAAAAGTAACTGAAATTCTTCTCTAATGTTGTATGTGGTAGTGGAAAAGTATGCTGTGTCTGTACAGTACTGTCAGTAATGCCTTCATGACTTTTGGCCAAGGACAAAATATAGTCTAGCTTGAGGAGGATGCAGAATGTGGGCAACTTGTCAAGGAATAAGTGGTCATGAAGTTAGGAGTGTTAGAATTGTAATCTTTTAGAATGGATTTCACATTCCTGCAAGAAAATCTTTGGTATCTTGTTTTTTATATACACAGCTTTAAAGTGTAGGGTTTGTGTTTGGGGCGGAGGCTGTCATAGCTTGGAACACTTATTTGTGACTGTAGAAGCGATAATACTCTGTCAGTCAGGGTTGCAACTAAACAGTTTTGCTGAATTCAGTTTGTTTCAAATGCTGCTTTCTCTTGCACAGAGTGCTCCAGGTATAGAAATATTTTTCTTTTCATGACATGATATTTTGTCTTGGTCTGTCAACAATTTTATGCCCTAAATTATGTGCAAATAAAGGGCTTTGACTGGTATGAGCTGGGCATTAGGCAAAGCTGTTACGAATGTTGCATGGAATTCAAGCATCTCTGGAGAACAGGACTTTTGTTGAATTTGATGAAATCAGGACTTACTGCCTCAAGCTTGCAGTGAGTTCTGATTCTTCCTTTTTCTTTTTATGAGCTTTTAAGTATCTCTTCACATGGAAACCTTTTCAGGCACCTGGTAGTCTGGAGGCTTCCAAAATGGTAGTTCTGTGCTTGTCCTCAAGTGGAGTGTTTTTTGTTGTTGTTGTTTTTGTTTTCCAGAAGCTTCAGTTTGTATGGCAGGGTTCTCCTTCCTTATCTGAAAGTCAGGAGATCTTCACCCATACTATGGATCAGTACAGCTACTGTACCCCATCGCAACTGCCTTTTTCAAACAGGTCTGAAGATTTCAAAAATATGCAGAAATATGCTTTGGAGAGTTTATGTTGTCAGAGTTTAAGAGTTTCCTTTGATTGTGCTTGTAGAATCATACAATGGCTTGTGTTTGGAGTGACTTTAAAGATAAGTTCATCTAATTCTGACCCTCATACCATGGGCGAGGATGCCACCCACAACAGTGTTCTTTCAACAGCATTCTCCTGCTTTCCTTCATAGACCTGTGGTAGGTCAGTGAGAAGTCTAGACTGTGGATCTGAGTCAGGGTTATTAAGCACCCCCAGCTACCCACCATGATGCGTGAAATCTGCTCAGTACCTGACAATTGAATTCTCAAAAGTGACATTTTCTACTGACAGGCATTAAAAATACTTCAAAATATTGACAGACTAAAAATAATCTTTTCTACCAGCAGGAGTCTTAGAACACAGGTACAGCTTTCATCTACACACAAATTGTGTCAGTTCCTATCAAAATAATAAATACAGAATGAAAATGTGGAGCAAATCAATTACTTAAACAGGATATGCCCAAAATGGGGCTGGGTTTTTGTTTCTCTGCCTGAGAATTTAAGAACTCCAGGAAGCTTAGTGTGGGCTTGGCTATTGCTAGTTGATTTTCTGTGGGAGATTTTCAGCATTATAGTGGACTGAGATTGTGTACATTATGTGTGTATAGAATAGACAACTTTTCCATTTACTTTGTGAAAAAAATTGAGAGCTGTGAACTGAAAACTTTATTATCCAGTAATATGCGGTATGTAAGCAGAGTTTACCTGGGTGGACGTCCTCATTGTTTCAGAGCCAACTGGTTTGTTAAGTTATTTCTTTGTTCTATGGAAGCAAGCAGCAGGGACTTGGAAAATTGCACTGAGAGAAGGAAAAACAGGCAACCTTCCTCCTATCCTACCTGCTAATAAACACTAAAATCTAAACATTGACAACAAATGTTAGCTGAATTTCTTGCTTCTGTATTCGTTCTGTTGATGTTTTATCCTAGGACCTTTTGATGAATTTCTCTCAGTTAGTGGAATAAATCTTGTTTATAGTCTATTATTTTCTTCTTCTACCTAGATCAGGATTTTATTGGAATGGATTTGCAGTTTTCCCAGATCCACCGAAAGACGGTGTTTATCCAAACATGAGCCTCCCTGTCACAGATAGCAACATCCATATGTATGCACAGGCCATGGTGGCAAACATTAAGGAGAGAGCAGCCTGGTTCCGAACAAATGATGTTTTATGGCCATGGGTAAGTGCATTATCATCAGAGTTTGCCTGAGAAGTGGCCAGTACACCTGCAATATGGGCAGTAGGGAGGTGCTACTCTGCTACAGTATGTACTGCCCAAGTTCAGAGTACAAACCATGTGACTGAGAAGTGTGTTTCTAATAAGTGGGGACCAAATGTCTGGTTAGTAATTATTTCTGAAAATTAGAGCTTCCTCATATTGTCTGTGGACTGTCTACCAAATCTTCTAGCCTACTCAATATAGAAAGAGCTGTAACAGAGTTGTAAAGATAATCTCTTGCCTAACGATGTACTATGATCTGTTTTCCTCACCTTGTACTGTCTGTTTAGATGACCTCTTCACATAACTGCTTAGCACGACAAAATTCTGCGGTTAAAAAAATGTTAGCATTACAGAAAATGTACTAAGCGTTAGATAGACAACATCTCTTCGAACTCATTTAGTGATTTTCTTACGCAGTCTTTATATTCTAGTTAGAAACATAGGTATATCCTAGATGGATCATCCAAGCACTTTTTTTTCAGTGGTCTGCTATGTTAGTTATGTCTGACATGTACAAATAGCACTGATATACTTTTGCAAGATTTAAGTTGTTAGAAAATAATAACCTTTCCTAAATTGAACGTACAGTCTGTTTTTTAAGCTTGCTGGGTGCTGTGGGTCTTGTAATTACAATTAAAAAATAGTGTGTCTTCTCAAAGGTGGATATTTCACCAGAATGTCTGTTATTGTGAAGTGAACAGACATTTTCTAGTGGATACAGTTTTGAGCTACTGCTTTGTTTCTCTTCTGTTTGTGCCACTGTTGCATGATGCTGTGGCTGAGTGTTATTTTTCCTGTTCAGCTACTGCGGTTCAGTAAAGGCATTGTTATAATGGTGTTGTTTGCTTGTTGTTTGTTTACAGAACATTTGTGCATGCAGGTAGCTTATAATAAGATGCCTTCAACAAAAGTCAGAGGTTGTGCAAGCATGCTCAAAGAAAGAAGAGGCTTTACTGTATCACTCCCCTTAGCAATTAGGATGAGCATATAGTCTACGGTCAAGATAAGGAGTCAGCAACATATTGTGGGACATTTGTACTACAGAATTCACTGCAGTTCACGCCGTGTCTGCACTTCCTAAAGCTTATTTTCTGCCTTTAAGAATGCTCCTAGAACTTCGGTATTTTCTGCTGCGAGAAATGCAGTGTGAAAAGAAAAGATCTTCTTTCTAGTCATGTATTCATGCATTTTCCAGTTGCTGCCACGTTTCGTGTTCTTGCACAATACAATACATCAACAGGCTTCTCTCTGTCTGTAATGTCTCCTGGTTATCAGCTGATCTGTGCAGGTAACCCTATCCCTGCCTGAGGTTTCTGTAACAAATAACTTCTGTATTGTCAATCAAGTTCAGAAGAAATACTACTTTAATATATGCTGTTTTGAAAAGATCCTTCTAAATTACATGACCGAAAGTTATTTTACTGTTCTTTTTTTGGTATTGCAGGGCTGTGACAAACAGTTCTTTAATGCATCTGTTCAGTACTCCAACATGGACCTATTGTTGGACTATATTAACAAGCATTCTGATGAGTTTGGAGTGACTGTCCAGTATGCAACTGTTGGTGATTACTTCCAAGCAGTTTATAGCAGAAATCTTACGTGGGAAATAAGGAATTCTCAAGACTTTCTTCCATATTCAACAGGTAATTAAGTTAACAACTGCATGACATCTGCATTTGTACATATTTATAATGTTAATAAAGGAAACTGAGAAAATGAGAAATAAGAAAGCCAGCAGTGTGCCCTTGTGGCCAAGAAGGCTAATGCATTAAAAAGAGCATGTCTAGCAAGGGAGGTTCTCCTCCCCCTCCTCACTTCCTAGATGAGGCCACATCTGGAGTACTATGTCCAGATCTGGGCTCCCCAGTTCAAGGAAGACAGAGAACTTCTTATCAATGCTTATAAATATCTAAAGGGCAGGGGTCAATAGGTTGGGGCCAGACTCTTTTCAGTGGTGCCCAGCTATGGAAGAAGGTGCAGTGGCCTGAGGCTGGGTCACAGGAAGTTCCATATGAACATGGAAAAAAAAGTTGTTTACTTCGAGCATTATGGAGCTCTGGGGTGGGCTGCCCAGAATGTTTATGGAATCTCCTTCTCTAGAGATGCTCGAAACCCATCTGGATGTATCCATTGCAACCTACTCTAGGGAGCCTGCTTTAGTGGGGGGAGTGGAGTAGGTGATATTCAGAAGTCCCTTCCAACCACAATTTTGTGACTGTGAAAAATAGCATCACAGAATCATAGAATAGTTTGCATTGGAAAGGACCTCAAAGACCATCTAGTTCCAATTCCCCTGCCATGGGCAGGGACACTTACCTCTAAATGAGGCTGCTCAGGGCCCCATCCAGCCTGGCGTTGAACACTTCCAGGGATGGGGTGTTTATTTACATTACCATGTTCTATAAAATGAGACAAAATGATCCAAACTTTGTGATATAAGAAGGATAGTGCGGTGGTTGTAATATTTCATTGGGTCAGCTAGCAGCAATGGATGGAGGAAGAAACCATGAAAGAAAAAATATGAAAATAGGAAAACTCTTGGTCTCTGTTTCACTTGAAGTGTACGTTTTTGAGTAATCTCTTTACTGTAGACATAAAACTTGGTATTCGTTATTTTCTCTGCCTCCTACACATAAGCACAAATGCACAAATACCTGTAGTCTCCTGTAGTATTAAACGCGTGTGTTGTTTTTCTCTTCCTCTAAAATGATCCATAGTAGGTACACAGTGCTTCAGGATCCAGGGAACTGACAGGAAACCAGTAAACCAAAATATACCTTAAAACAAATGGCTGTGTAGCCACATAGAGCAGTGTCCTGCTGTTGCTATTTAAAAAAAAATTGGATTATGCATAAATTAGAGCAGAGATGGGAAGAGTGGCACTGAGTAATCTGAAGGAAGCGTCAGGTAACCAAGGGAACAAGGAAGGGCACAAGGTGATCTTAAAGCTCAAAGATTACTTCTGCGTTAGTGCAGTAGATCAGGAGTGGATCAAAGTGAAACAACTGGTGCTGAGAACTTAATGCTTACATCATATGTATTCTGTGTATAAAGGTATAATCTGATCGCACGGACTGAATGTCCATTAGTACTTGAACATACCTTCAGGTTTATTACTGCTTGAAAGAAATGCAGTTTGTGGTCTGTATAGCCTTTTTTTTTTTTCTTTTTTTTTTTTTTTTTAATGTCAAGTGAGGTATAATAGGTAAGGATGACCTGGGGCTTCATTTGGCAGCATGGTACTGGTCCAAACAAAACACTGTGGTAGGTGTACCCCCCCCCACGCCCCGTCTCATGTAGCTCTAGGAGAAAATCTTGTCCTTTTCATTAAATGAAACAGTTATAAGCTCTGGGGAAAAAAAGATTGTGTTATAAGTGGGGCTTCAGAAAGGAAAACATCCCCTGAAATTCTCAATTTTCCTAGTATGATGTGGCACAAACTTATTGAAGTTGTTGCTTGCTTTCTACTTTCTATGCTTTTTCAGGTAGAATTGGGAAGTTTTTTTAAGGAAGGTGTGCTGTACTCAACGTCCTTTTAATTCCTCTCCCCAATAAATTTACTCTATAATCTTTTTTTTATATTAGTGCCAAAAAAAAAAAAACAGAACCAATGAATGTAGAGAGAAGGCAATAGGTAATTTCTCAGTTTTAAAACTCATTAGTTTCTTTCATTGTCTGGATAAATTATTGAAATACCTTCTATATGTAATTGTAGCTACAGCTGCTTCATCACATTCTTGACGCTGTGGATTATATCTTGGACTATTATGACCCAAATATATCTTATACATCTAATAATCTGTAGCATGTCTTTTAATTTTTAAATAATAAAAATAACCATTTCTTCCTGTGAGTCATTGCATGGACTGATCCCTGACTCACTCACTTCCCCTGAGGGATCATGTCATATCTAATAACTTGCTGATAAATACATTGTGAGTTCTAACCGCTAATAGCCTTTTACACATTGTGAGCTCTTACCTGTATCTTTTGGTGCAATTTACAGGCAGCAGTCACTTGTCACTAGCTTGCATAATAGCAGCGCCCTTAATGCTCCATGTGGGTTCCCACACGTAGATACAATCTCTTCCCTAAACATTTTACTGTGCCTTGCAATTATAGTATAGATTTGAGTGCGCTTTCTCCCACGTACTGTTTTGCTTCATGATGATTAATCCTCTCTCATTCTTTCTATGTCATTTTATTATGAGTCACTTATTGGGCTCAGTGTCACTTCTGACATATGCCTTGGAAACTCAAGTTTTAAGTCCCTGAAAATAATTTCTTTTTCCCATTCTACATTTGTTGCACCATGCTGCTGTGCATGTGCAAAACTTGCTTGTAACCTTGAAAATTGGAAAGGAATTAATTCTGATTAAATTCAAAGCATTTCTTTAGTTGAAAAAGAGTTTGTCCTACAGTTTTTTACATAAAGATCCCATTCTCTAATTATTGCTTTTAATTGCAGGATGCTAGCAGATTGCTACAGTTGCATATACTTTAGAAGGCACTGTCTGCAGCTTCTCTATGGAAAACCAATTCATCAGCGCTTTATCTGTTTAAAAAGCGAACAACCGCTAAGGAAAGATGTGGAAATTTTAAAACAAGTTACTTGTTTCCCTAGTTTGTGATACTAAAACACATCAGCACAAAGGAACCATTGAAAGATTTTGCACTAACCACTTGAGGGCCCATTTTGGGGTAGTACGGGGTCATGTTGTCTCATCACTGTTTCTACTCCGTTTTGAGGATTTAAAATTTAAAATAGATCCCTTTTATCTGACTAATAGTGGAGAATACAGAGGGTAATAACCAAAGGTTATAATCTGACTTAAAAACATAATGTCCTTTATTGAAACTTCTACAGTGTTTTGTGCATGTCCACACAAAAGTTTCTACAAACGCAGGTTAATGCAGCAGGCAAGAGCTTTGTATCAGTAATTGCATTCCTAGACTTGTACAAAAGACCGTACTTATCCAAAGGGCATATTTATAGCTCTTTCTTTGTAGGATTTATAACTATTCCATTTGATGTATGGTGTGTAATACACAGCAGTTTCCATGTGAGAAGGTGTACGGTAGTGGTCTAATAAATAGCAAATAAGCAGTAACTGAAATGGTAATTTGGCCTTCGTTGAATCTCTTCAACTCTTAACAGAGCCATTTCAAGCCTGGACTGGATTTTATACTTCTCGGAGCATGTTAAAAGGAGTTGCAAGGCATGCGAGTTCACTGCTTTACGCTGGAGAGTCCTTTTTCACACAGTATGTCCGGAAACACCCAGCAGGTTCTATCTGTAAACACGGAGCTCTAAAGCAGCTTCAGAGCCTTAGATGGGCGGTTTCAGAGGTAAAGATTGTTATATTTTTATATATATATATATATATATATATATATATATATATTTAATTTTTAATACAAGTATTTATTGCATAAAGGAAACACTTCATATATAGTGTCTCCATGTCACATGTATGGTTTTAGCAATAATTTTCCCTTATAGCAAGTCTTCAATAAAAAAAAATTGACCATAAAGTGTCTCGAAACACAACCTCAGTCCCTTAGCAGTACATTCATTGTGTGGTTACTTCCAAATTTTAAACATGCAGAAGTCCTTTTCTCAGTTATGTTATTTAGTTATAATGATTACAGTAGAAACCTGAACAAACTCGGAGTTCTGTGATAATCTTTACTTGTGCAAGTTGGGAGAGGAAAGATTTGTTCCATCAAAGTTAAGCAACTAAACAATGGGCTTCATGCCATTAAGCATTTACAGACCTTAGTGCTTTTGCTGGTCATAAATATTTTGTCAACTAAGTTACTGAACAGAACTTAATAGCAAATGAAAAACCCGTCTTGCTATGGCATACTTGATTTTTGTGGGTTTTTTTTCTTCTAATACATAACTTCAGAAATGTCTAAATACTAAAAAAAATGATAAAGTGTAGAGGGACATCTTTGTGTATGTTTTCTTTGACTGTTTTCCTCTATATATAGCAATTTGGAGCGGGCAAAATGCGAATCCGTGAGTATAGCTGTAATCCCTTGTTGTTTTTAATGGAATGTCTGAGGGTTACTGGATTGTGGTGTTGGTTTTTGTTTGTTTGTTTGTTTTAAATTCTGAAGGTGTAATTTGTTTGCGTTGCATTCTGACCTTTCAACCTACTCTTAAATGTAAGGTCCAGCACCATGATGGCATAACAGGCACGGAGTCTCCCAAAGTGACAAACATGTACATGGGTAACTTGATGTATGGAATGTTCAACGTTAAGAAACTAATGGCTTCCATAATCTTCGATATGAACAATGCTAAGAAGAGTGGAGAGGTCTATTATACTTACAATAAAGACTCAGGAAAACCAGGTACTTTTTAAGACAGCTTTTCCAATTTCTTGCCTACCTTATGAAATTTACCATGTTTCCTTCAGAGAGAGTCGATATATTTACCACCTATATTTTGTCAACCACCCCTGGAAAATCGTGTTTGCTGTATAAGACGTGCTAAGCCTTAACTAATTAATGAGCAATCAGATCTCAAGCACCTGAAAACAGAACTTCTTAGTTCAGTGTAAATGTCAAAGCTGGCTCCTAAATTCAGACCTCAGCTGTATAAGAGAGAGGAGGAAGAGGTGGTGTAATTACTAAACTAAGTGTACTACACAACATAATCCTGTGCAGTAAGAATCATAGTCACAGCTAAGAAAAGTTCTTGCTATGATGTACTGCCAGCGAGCATAAAAATGTAGAATAGTTTTAAGGACGCTGTTCCAAAGGCTGCATTGCTTTTTGTCTTGACTTTGGAAACTTTTTAAACTGTCAAATATAAGCAGTGCCGTGGGCTGCACAACAGACTGATTTGGTTTTTTACGGGGCTGTTTTTAGATTAGGCTTCTCATTTGATCTTCTGTATAACTCTCATGAAGTTAATTCTGCATGACAGTGAGTTGTGGTAAGCTGCTTATTTTTGCTGAATGCATTTACATTCAACTCAGGTGCCACTGGCTGAATACAGGGTCTCTTTTGGGTAAATAATAGGAAAAATACAGCAGGAGGGGATTTTATAAAGTACTGTGAAATGTACTACTACTTTCAATCATGAAGTTTTACTGCAGGTCTTTCTGTTAAAACTTTGTAATGTAGTTGGACCTAGGCAGATCTCATAACTACTTTTCAGCATCACATTTTAAAAATCATAATTGTAGTGACAGATTGTTCTTGCTTGTTTGTTTATGCAAAGGTGCTACAGATATTGACCATTATGTTATTGTCTATAACCCCCTGGCCTGGAACATCACTACAATTGTCACAGTCCCTGTCAACATCTCATCAATGAGTGTTTATGACGAACTGGGACGTTCTGTACCAGCACAGGTACTTGAAAGTTGTTTCTTTCTGTTGCCTTTCTTTCACTTGCCAGTTCTCACTGACTTGATCCTATGTGGTAATATGGTACATTAAAGGGAGACCAAGGATTACTTCAAGTTGGGATTTGCCTAGTTCTCCTTTAAGTGGTTTTTTTTCTTTCTTTGTTTTCCTTGCCTGTTCTCTCAATCAGAAATTTTTTTGGCTTTAATGTCCAAAAGCCTTTCTACTCTTCTTGTGTGTTTGGTTTTTCCTTTGCATGTCTGCTGTGTGCCACCTAGCAGGTTTTATCCTAGCTTTAAGACACAGCATAAATGCTGTGTTTTAAAGATAAAAAAAATAAAAATAATCAAACAAACAACATTGTTTCCAATAAAGCCTTATGGGCATAAACTCCACCCTCCCCACTTGATGGTCCTGTTTGTACGGTTGACATATTGCCTTGGAGAGGAAGAGAGATTTTAGAAATGTAGGATCTTAGTTACAAGCCCAAAGGGAATGAGGGACAAACAGCTGCCAAGGAAATCCAGCTCATTCTATGTTGTAGTCAAGCTCCATGACAAGACCAGCTGTTTCCCAGGAGGAAATATGGCAGCCTTGCATGAAAGCTAGCACCAGCCTTTCTCAGGATAGTCTGCTTTGTAGAGTGCATCACCAAGTGGCTTGAAAGACCTGTAGGAATGCCTCCTGCACAGAAAGGCCTGAGGAGGCTTGACATGCTTCCTGATGCGCCCCTCTGTCCCCAAGATGCCGTTTAACTCAGCAGCTTTTGCCTGGTGGACAAAGTTCCTCTTATTAATATATCTGTGACTCATTACTGCTGCTATGCATCAAGGCATGCTGTAGTCAGGTAGTGATACACAGCAGCTGTCTGGGGTTTCGGCGTATATACATGATGATAGCGTGAGGTCTTATTGCCTTGATCAGGAAGTCATTAGTCTCTTGGGTTAGTGCATGGTCGTGCTTACCTGTCAGCCGCTTACCTCCCAGAAGTTGTCTTCTCTGAAGTATTTTAGCTTTGTAAGATAAAAGCGGGAGACTGAAATGTTTTTAAACCTTTTATTTCAGGATGTAGAATGCCCTCAGGTCAAGCTGTTGTTCTTTACTTAAAAGTTCTCCGTTCCAGAGTTGCTCTGTAGTCTTTTTTTTTCTTTTTTTGCTAGAAGTTACCCCCAGGTGCACATGGATAGTCACTTAAAGCAAAATGGAATCCATTTATAAGTAATGTGCAGTTAGATCAGGATCATTTCTGTGTACATTCATATTGCACATTCCTTCCCCTCGAGAGAGAAATCTTTAGCTCAAAGCCCTGATCTAAGTAAACGGTTGAGAGGAAATGGGGGTTGGCAAAAACTCTGCTGCCTTTGGTATCATGTGCGTGAGTTGCATAGTAAAGGGAGAAGATAGGATTAGGCCCTTTTGAGATGAGGGTGAGGGTATACCTGGTTGCTTCTTCCTCTTGCCACCCATTTTCTCATATTCACACTAACTGCTTCCTTTATGTTTCAGCCTCTTCTGTTATTTAACTGATTAGTTTTAGTTATGATTATTTCTGCTCGTTACCTTTTGCTACGTGATATTAAGTCAACATCTTTAATGCTATATTCACAACAAAATATGATACAATTTTACAAAGTGCTTAGCAACTTCCTTCCCTTTGCTAGCATGGCTAGGTTTAATCTGAGGTCACTAAACTGCTAATTAAAAGCAGCATGGATCTACGTTATAATGAAGAAGCATAAGACTAGCATGTATAGAAATATATTTTTATAGTATTAGTTAATTTTTGTAGTGTCGATCTTACTACGCATGAGGACAGTTGCCTTGCTAATTCATTTTCTGTAATGTTAACTTACAGATTCAAAGTTCAGCTGAGTCCCATTCTATCTATGACCTGTATATTCTAGTTGAAGTAAGTGGTCTGACTTACAAAAAGTACAATGTTAAGCCCTCAAATGATAAGCAGTCTGCATTTACTGGAAGATCAATTAAATACAAGCGAAAAGACAAGATGCATGCAGTTCAGCAAAGTCAAAAACTGCTTCCTGTGGCCAGCAACTGCTATGAGATCGTGTTTGACCAAAACACTAATCTAATGCACAGCATTACAAACAGGTGAGGTTGCTTGCTTTGTGTTACAGATTCTGTAAAACCATTCTGTAAAAGTAAGTCCAAGTACTATATTGTGTGCCTTAATGCCGAGACCTAACTAAATTTTCTTCATAATTATTTATTTTTCTCTGCCATTCATATGTCGGTATTTTCTGTGCTCTATGCTGAATGTAATTTCGTACTGTTTCTGTAATGTTGTTGCCCTGTTTAACCATGCAACCACTAATAAGAGAACATGACAGATCACAGTATTAATATATCAAGAAGAATCTCATTGTACTTTTGAGCTAAAGAGAGGTATGAATGTGCATATTAAAAAGACGTAAGTATGTATGCTATGGCTACACTAAGAGCTTTAAAAGATAAAGTAAGGGCTTACTAGTTAGTACTATTTGGAAGTCAGTCTTTTTATGACAGGAAACTACAAAACATTTTGGAAGTAAACATTTAGGCAAATGAATTAGGCAAATTTAGTTAAGCAAATGAAGTGAAAGAACAATCAAGATCAGTGTGAGATTTGCAGCTTGTCTTTCTTGGCTGATGTGAATTGGCCCAATTCCTCGAGGTTTCAGTGGAGCTGTGCTTTTTGCCTGAGCAGGATTAAGATAGCATTTGAAATTATCTTCACGTGACTTTGCAGAGAGTGTGGAATGGGTTCCTAAGTATCTTAGCCATAAGGAGGAGACAAAGTATGCTGAGCAAGTGTGAATTTTGCTACCCTGTTGCCACGATATTTTTGTTACCACTGTTAAATATGGAAACCTTTGCCACAGCAGTTTTCTTAGCTACAGCGTCAGATAAGTTAATCTGATTATTCATTATTAAGTAGAGGTGTTCCTCATTTCTGCGCAGCAGCTAGTTTTTCATCCTGTAGCAGCTCTCACTTGTACTTCAAAACATGGCCTAACGTAAGTGCTGTTCCTGTTAAGATGCTCCTATTTTACAGAAGTAAAAAATGTGTGAAAATCCTTTTATTTATACACTGACAGATGTCTTAATGGGGTGTGCTTTAATTCTCCGTTGTCCTCATTTCATGAGTCCTATCAAATGAGTTCCTCAGTTTGAGAAAACAGATTTTTCTTATTTTCACAACCTCATTCCAGCTTTACAACTGTCATGTACAAAATGTGTTTGTAGGTAACGCGGTTTTTGTTTTTCCTTCTCTGGTTCACAGGGAGACTAACCAGACTGTCCAGGTGACCCAGGAGTTCCTTGAGTACCATGTGAATGGTGATGTTAAGAAAGGACCCATTTCAGACAATTACTTATTTGCCCCTAATGCTTCTGCTGTTCCAGTATCACAAGCAATTGGATTGGAAGTGGTCTCTGGAAACTTAGTGACAGAGATACGGCAATACTTCTTCAGGTGCAGCTCCATTACAGCTTCACTTCACTTGAAAGTGTAGTCCTCTGTTGATGTGAGTTGTTCTGTGCAGTTCCTCCTCCGCACAGTGGAGTTTTTGTACTCTGAAGGTTTCAGATGAGAACAGAATTATGCGTCAGCTAAGCATAATGCTAAGGAAGCACTTCCTTTTAGATAAGTCGTATCACTTGGGGAGGGAGGTGAAGATTGTTCAGGGTTACCTTAGTAGTCTGCTTTATAATGTCATTATAAATAATAATTAATAATCCTTCTTATTTTTATAGCAATATTACCACTCAGTACTACACACATGCAGTATTTACAAGGATGTATTCAGTACCAGAAGGCTATGATGGGAAGTTGCTTTGTCACAGGATAGAGCAAGAATACAGTATTGGACCTTTGGAAGTAAATCGTGAGGCAGTTCTAAGAACAAGCACAAATTTGAACACTGGGCAGCTGCTCTACACTGATGATAATGGATTCCAGATTCAGAAGAGACCATTCAAGGCATATGTGAATAATACAGCAGCGCGGGTAGGTGCCAAGGCATAATTCAAGCTAGGTGATGTTTTATCTTCATTCTCCATCACTTTTATCTAGATTACTATTAATACAGCATGAATTACTGTGTGTTTTCAGAACTATTATCCTATGGTCCAGACTGCCTACATTGAAGATGATACCACAAGGCTGGTGCTGCTTGCAGAAAGAGCTCACGGTGTCTCAAGTCAAGGGAACGGACAAGTGGAGGTAACAAATGCAGTTGTGTGGGTTGTTTTTTTTTATTAGGAGAGGATAGCTTTGTGGCTGGTTATTTTTGTGACACTTCTTCTCGACACAGGTGATGCTTCACAGGAGACTATGGAACAATCTTCAGTGGGACGTAAATAACAATCTCACTTTGAATGACTCTTCAGTGGTTCGTCCTGTGTTTTGGCTTATTTTAGGAACAAAGTCTGCCACCAGTGTTTTGTATCGGACAAGTGGCCTAGCATTACAACACAGGCCAGTTGTAATGTTTGGAACATTTTCAGGTAACTTGTTCTATCTCCTGTGCTATCTTTAGCATCTGAATAGTTTATCTATTTTGCTTTGACTTACGCCATTAAGTTTGTAAATGCAGACTTTAAGCCTCCTGTGTGGTGAAGTTAGTATACAGTGAGTTTGAAGGCAGATTTAGAGACCGTTAATTACTTTGCATTAATTTCAGATATGGATGTTTTCCAAGTGTTTCCAAGAATGTTTTTCTTGTTATGTAATTATCTCTGCATTTAGAGGAGAAGAAAATTGTAGAGCATGCAATGAGAACAAAATGTCCACACAGGGAATTACTGCAAACTAGCTAGCATACCACTAGCATACCATACATCAGCTTCATGGATGCTGAGTCTTTAGTGACCTTTTTTGAGTCATTCTTTTAAAGATATTTGACTTAATAACTAAAACTGAAGCCTGGCAGTGGAACAGTAGCATCAGACTGCAGTGAAATCTGCTTAGTTGGAAGCTTTAATACAGTTCTCCAGCACGTAAATTCCTTCTGCTTTGTATCTCAGAAGACCTCAGAGGAGAAAGCATAGCATCTGCTTTAGATCTGCCTTGGCAGAAAAAGAAAAAGTCTCTTTATGGTACTCTAGCCAGGGTTATGTATGTGTGATGGATGTTTGATGTCCACTTTGTTTCCTTTTGCATGGAGGAGATAAACCAGAGCTACCCGGGCAACATCAGCAGACATCAGCCCACAGTTTTTCTGTAACAGTTCCACCTAATCTTCACCTCCAGACTCTGAGCATTCCAGGGTGGAGATACAGCTCTAATCACGCAGAGCAGGTCCGCACCATTCGAATGGGTAGGTGCTTTCAAAAGTGTGTCTGAAAGTTATGCTCCAGAAAGCTATCTTAATATCTTTCTGTGTTCTGTACATAGTGCATTTATTTAAGTGTTAAATCCCTCTATCAAGACAGTTAATTGTCTTGGCAGTTAACAATTGCTCTACTCAAATAGTAGAATGTCTCCTGTATGAGTTAGTGTCATGTCCTTTTAACAGTGGGAACTGGGTACTTCTTGCTCTCAGCACTCTGGGCTAATCTTCAGAAATGGAACAGAAGTTCAAATAATGTAATTCTGAAGCACAAAAAATTAAAACCAAAATAAAAACCGAACAAAAAAAAAAAAATTGGTTTTATTTTCTAAGAAAGAAACTGTTTCATGTTGTTTTTTCTTAAAGGTAAACAGAAGCAAGGTGATGCAGACTTCAGTCGTGTCCTGTTAAGGATTAGACACCTGTATGAAGTTGGAGAGGATCCTGTGCTGTCTCAGCCTGTGATGGTGAATTTGAAGGTAAATCTAATCCTTGTGGATAGACCACTACTCAAGGTATTTTTGTTCCAAGGAGAACTGGGTCTGGAATGAAATGTCCCGTGTGATGTAGACTCCACAAAAGGTGGGTATGAAAATGCTACTGTAACTTTAGCCTCAGAGGAATGTGGGTCTTAGTTATATTCAGACTTGTACCGCAAAAGTTATTACTTCAGATAAAGCTGTCATAGGCACAGTATGCAGACAGTATGACAGTAACAAGGTGGAACAAGGTGTAGGGCTTTCTGTTTTCTTCTTAAAAGTTCAGTAAGAGTTTCAGTTCTTGCATGGCAAGATTAGTAGGCTTAGAACGCTGCTACAACATAGAGGAAGCTCTCAGCACCTCCACTTCTTAGTTCTGGTGAGTCTGTAGCTGTCCTTGTGTTGCAACTCGGAGTATCCTATGACAGATTGAGTCTCTACTGCTCTGCTTAGCAGGTCAGTGCTTTAGATAAAGTTCTACTCTGGTCTATCTGATCAGTGGTTGTTAAACTAGTCTTAATAAATTGTGACTCTTTACTCGCAGTGTTTGCTGAAAGAATTGGGGTCAGTGAAGTTAGTGGAAGAGAGATCACTCACAGGCACCTGGGATGTGAACACTTTGAAGCGGTGGAAGTGGAAGACTGCACAAAATCAAAGCAAAGGTGAGTGGAACAAGGTGGTTTGTGTCTTTATTCCTGTTGACTGTTGAAGCTCTATGAGTTCTCTGATTAAAAATATTTCTGTGCTTGCAAGATGAAAAAAGTATTGCTCATCTATATCACTTACCTAGTATCTAGCATAGTCTGCAAGCAATAGGAATTAGCAAAGATTCCCAGCAAGAGCTAGACCACAGTATTTCTCTTATGGCTGATTTCATCCAGAAGTGTTAAACTCAAAAAAGGTTTCAGGTTTCTATCTTCGTCCAGATTCAAGTGGCTACTCTATGAAGTCACACGTCATGAATTTTGTTATATGGTGATGAGTTGTGTTAATCTGAGCTTAGCCTTGTGCTCTAGAAAAACAGACAGATGGAGTTAAAAATCCCCCACTGTAATCAGCTTAAAGGTCTGTGTGGATAGGATTCCAGTTAGGGCTCACACTCAAGTGCTGTAGGCGACCTCATTTCATTTCCCATTCCAGTTAGATGTGTGGACATTTTCCTTACTCTCACAACCATATTATGTGCCTTGTAAAATGCTTGCAGATATCTTGGCTCAGGCAAGCTGTGAGTTTCAAGCTCTGCTTGACCTGCAGCTAGGAACTTGCTTGTGTTTTTACTCATGATGAACTAAAATGCATGACTGGGAAGTCACCCACATCTTCTGGTATGAGTCAGTATGTGAAAAGTAGATAGATTGTTGTATATCGTAGCATTAAGAATGAGAGTACACCATAAGTCCCATGCTACCTGTAGCTTTAAAAGAAGAGAACCTGCTCAAACACCGCCTCTTAAGGAATGGTCAAATTGCATCTGTTGATATAGAATTACTTGTGCATTTAAATAAAGCTCCTTCTTGAATAAGTTACCGATTATTCTGTGTCATGTCTTACAGGATTCTCCAATAGTACAAGGATCTCAGACGACTTTACTGTAACTGTTCACCCGAAGGAAATAAGGACTTTCTTTGTGTATTTTCAAGATCAATAAAGTCTTAGTTTCAGGACTGAATATGTAATTGCTTTCCATTTTTGTTTGAAAACATAAGTGATGGTCTTCAAAGATATTCTACTGCTGTCAATGAAAAGAATGTCATTTTGGAATAAACTTCAAATTTAATTGAACTGTTGACCTGTGTATACTTTTATTACTTAATTACTTAGGATTCATTTCTTTCTGAAATTTTTCAATTTGAAAGTACAAAAATGGCCTCAGTGTGGCAGCGCCAGCGGTTTGGACAATTTCATGTTTGCTGTGGGTGGTTTTGAAGTGATTGCTTTCACAGTGTTTCATTTGGGAATGCTGACAAAGGTGCATTAGTTCTCTAGTCTTGAATTTTCTTTCTTACTGTGGTAGTTTCAGGAGCCTTTCTCAGGGTCTTTATTGTTAGTGATGGCTTCTCAGTCACGGAATAATAATTGGCCCAAATCCATTCTGTTTCTATATGCCTGTCATGTCTCTGAGCTACTTTTGTCCTTCAGGCAACGACCTCAAATTTTCTGCTTTACTGTGAACTCAAGTTGAATGTGGTGTTGGTATTCCTGTGCAGCGAGTTCATTAAAACTGTCTCTCTTAAGACTTGGAGTTGACTAGATTTGCTTCACACTTATCCCATTAGTCTTCTGTTCTGTTCTAGTTAGTTACGAAGGACGGTGTTTAGAGAGAAACTGACGGTAAGTGCAAGTTCTAAGCAGATCTGATTGAGCAGCAGCAAAAGGAAACAGACAGCAACCAGCTTTCCTAATAGCTGGTATGCTTTTGTGTTCAAAAGAAATGTTGCATTTTTCTGTCTTTTTCTTAGCTGAAACTGTAGAATGTCATTGTGTTCACATGCCCTTAATTTGCCTGTTCACAGTGCAGATGCATGTGGCTGAGATGAGAATCAACTTGAACACTTTCTGCAGTGGTAATGATGAATTGTGCTTTGTACAGCAATGTACAGAACCGTATTTCTGGCCAGCAGAACTTGAAACACCTGGGATTTAAAGGGAAATATGGGTGGGTTTTAAATCAGTGATTTCAGATCTAGATTCATCTAAAAAAATACATTTTGCTGTGATAGTTGTTTGGATGTAGTTAGGCTGTTCAGCAATAATTTCCCCCCATGCATAGAATGTTGTTCCAGAACAAAGGAAACGGTGGAAAGGACTGTTGCAAAATAGCTGTGCTGGAAGAGCTGCACTGGAGGTCGGTTTCTCTGTGAAGACAGCCTGTATGTACAGACTGATTGCATCACCTTAAAATCACCACAGAGACTGCTGCTTTTTACAGGGTGGGCAGCTGTTGTTAACTATTTGTTATTTTTCACACTTAGATTGGTGTATGCCAAGTGTTTATAGCTGACCTGCACTGCTGCAGTGGAAGCCTTCCTGCAGCATTAACCCGGTAGGGAAGGCATATAGCACTGTAACCAGGCTGCAGTAAAGGATGATGGCAACGATTTTCATTTTATTTTGTGTGTATTCAGAAAACACAATGTGTTCAACTGAGTCACTTTGGTTATCTTTTTTCAATCTCTGCTTGGAGATACCATGTATCATCACGGGCGTACTGTGTAGGTTACACAGTGACGTGATTTCACTTTGTGTTTCTGTGGCTGAACTGGTTGTGTTGTCTGATACGCATGCTAATAACAGCAAGGCATGCTGGTAGATTATAAAATTGAACTGTATTCTCAGTGAGTGAGGCAAATCCTGCCCAAGAAGTAGGCATGCAGTATTGGGTCCTACGGCTGTTAATTCTGGGCACTGCTCTCCCGTGTGCCAGGTTGATCTGATTCTTGCAGAATAAGTGAGAACAAATCCCATGAAAACCTCTCTGCAGGAGCCTATAAACAGGAAGACCTCATTACCATCTGCTGCATCTGCTGTTTGGGGTTTTTGGCGGTGGTGATAGGGTTTGTTTATCTTTCAGTTTCTACTGACTTTCTGGTTAAAAGGGGCAAAGGGGACCAGAATACCTGGAGTTACTTCAGAATGGCTGGCTATCCAGGAATAATTTGTTGGAGAAGAACATTGTACTCCACCAGAGGCATGCAAGAAGGTGGTCTGTAATAGTGTGACATTCCTGCTGGAAGATGTCATTGCATATTTTGTTATTTTCCTGGTAAATATCAGCCCAAGCAAATGGAAGCCTGCAGGCATTCCAATCTCTGTAGAGGGGCCATCATTTAGTTACTGTTATTTTTTCACATGAATCAAGATGGTGCAGGGAGATATTGCGCTGCAGCATAATGACTTAATAGAAATTGGGGCACTCTGTACTCCAACATGACTTGAAACAATACATCAGATAGTGCACATAAAGGAAAAGAGGAGTATAATGTAAGCAGAGGAAAAAGTCCTGTGCACAAGGAGCATGTTTGTGCCATGGTAAGCAATCTTTGTAGTCTTGGTTGGGAATCGGTGAGCAACCATTGCAGAGTGGAAGGGCTCTGTGGGAGTGTGCTGAGAAAAGGGAGCGAACAAGGAGAGGGTGTGAAACTGATACAAGAAGTCCAAAGCTCCAAATCTGAACATCCTTCATTTTGGTCACAGCTACTTGCCAGCACAAGGTTGGGTTTGTTATATGGCCCTATTCTTCCATTGCCCCGTTCTACCTCAAATACTTGTGGTTACATCTGCAGTGCTGAAAAGTACATATTGGTTATTTATCATCACAATAGAAACGTTCATTCACGGCCCTTGTTTCACACTGCGCCAAGATGCAAACCTAAACTAAAGCTAAAAAGAAAATAGTTCCTCTTTCATGTTAGCATTCACCTCATTTGAGAAGGTGCTTTTGGTGAATGCATCGATACCACCACCATGGTTAATTTCATTGTGCAATAATTACTTCTTTTTTTTTTTTTTTTTAAGGGGAAATGTTGCAGATCAGCGCTTTAATCACTAGAGCGGGTAAAAGTATGACTTGCACTCATATTTATGTGAATGAGTCGCAGTAGGCACAGCTGGCCTATTTGTTGTGCTACAGAGCTGTTTTTCTGCTCAGATGTTATTTATTGTTCATTGTTGGAAAACAAATTGGGTGGGGTTTATTTCCATGCTCATAAATGTTTTGAGAAAAGTCCTGCAGATTAGATCAAACCAAGTGTTCAGCTTTTTGCTTGGGTCAAAGCTGGATGAAATTAATAGTGCGGATATATCACAGAAAGCAAGTAAAGCTCCACTGGCCAGTAGTGAGATGTTACCAGGTCTGTTACACGGAGCCAGGTGAGAGCCCAAGTGGCAGCATGCTTTGCACCTGGTGTTCGCTGGAGGCAAGGAAGACTCATGAGTCTGTAGTGCACAGAGTCCAAATGTGGTGATGTTAATTGTAGACGAAGTAAGAAAACTGAAAAGGATCTCTCTGTCATGGATGCATTCTGACCCACATAGCTGTTTTGTGTGATGTAAGCTGGCTTGAGAAACACCATATTTTTTCCACCCACTCAGTAATACCACGATGAGTTTGTGGCGTTGTGCTGTGAACTGCTACAATGAAGTTACATGGGCTAAAAATAAACCTTTTTTCTAGGCCTTTTTCTATGCCAGTTCATTTCGTCTCTGACAGTGGATGCTTTGGATTGGAACCACAGCATCTTTCAGAGTGAATGCGAGCAGTTATCAGCACTACTGGAAAAGTTTCGCCCAGCCTCTATGTATGGAGCTGCCAGCTGCACACCTGAGCACGAAGTGCACAAATACACATATTTAAATGCAAAAGAAGCTAATTTCTCCCTTTTATTCTGCACCAAAGATAACATGAATTTCCGTACTAGTAAAACTAATAGAATATTTGTAAGTATTTAATTTATCTCTTCCTTCACTTTAATTTAAAGATATTTGTGTTGCTCTCTCCAGCTCTAGCCAGCTGGGTGCCATCAGAGATAAGGACGGCCTACAGCAGTCCTAGAAGTTACCGTCTTAGAAACTTATTTCTTTGCTCTTGTGTTGGGGTATATTTTGTGTTTAACCTGGCAATGCAAGTGACACCAGAATCAACCCAGATAAGGCAGATGCTGAGAAGCAGGCATGCTGATGCACGTTGCTGACAGACGTGAGCAGTGCTCTAGGCTCTAAATGTGTCTGTGTCTTCATTACAAATTGCAGCTCAGCTGTTCTGGACACATGCCTGGTGCTGCTGCCAACCAGATGTTGACACTAGGATATTTTCTGGATAAGACAGGCTCATATCAAGACTTTTCAATTAACTAAGTCATGTTCTATTAGACTTTTCATTTCTTTTTTATTTTTAACTTCTGTCACTGCAATTTTTGATATAATATAACTAAGTATTTGTGGAAAGATTTTGTGTGGCCTGCTACTTTTGCATTTGCAAGATCTTCAGTCAAGGGAATAAAGCTGATGTGTTTTGCCTTGTCCGTCCCTACCAGGCTGTCTAAGTGATTCTGGGCTGGAGCCAGAAATCAGTGCAGTGGTGTGTGTTTCAGATTATTTTTTTAACAATTGGATGGAGATGAGTTTCATCAAGACAGCCATTAACTCAGTGACGTACCATAGCTCACTTCATACAACCCATGCTCATAATCTTCCTCAAGCAAATGCATGATAAAGAAATGTAGGAGTAGTTCTTGGTATCAGTGTAACCTATGTACAAGCATAGCCTCTTAAGCTTGGGCAAAATTACTCATTTTGGATGGAAAGGATTATTGACAGCCTTAGGAAGTGAGAAATCTCATCTTCACAGAATGCTCCCAAATGGAAGATTGCGGAAGTGGTGAATTTTGAGGCGGGTGCTGCAACTGTTGGAAAGCAGCCCTTTGTGACTTACCAGAAGGGTCGCCCGTCTGCTCGTGAGGAAAGGCAGCTGGTGGAAGTTCTGAGAAGAAACATTATGATTTCAGAAGGCGTATGTATGGGAAACTGTTAATCACAGCCTGAACCTCTGATTAACCATCTGAGGCAAGTGACGGGTCAGCTGCAGGAGCACAGGTGAAGGTAATTCAGCTGTGCTCCTGGAAGGGGTGGAGCTTGACTCCACCTCTCCTAGATCCCATTTAAGGACTGACCACTGCTAAGGCAGCATCTCTTTTTGGAGACTGCTCCTGTGTGGAGTTCTTTGTAGCGAGCCTCAACGTTGGCGAGCATCCATCTTAACTGTGAGCCTCAGCATTGGTGAGTTATTCCTACATAACCTCTGGCTATCCATGTATTATGCCTTGTATAATCACAACTATACAGCATAACTGGGCTCTGAAGCAGAGACAACTATGACTGCAGTGTCCTAAAGAGCATAGAGAAACACTGGGCTGCGTTTGCATTTCATGTCATCGCTACCACATGAGGGAAGAGGAAGTTGGGCTGTGGCTCTGATGTGCTTTCATTTGTTGCTTAGTTCATTTTCAGCAAAGACACCCTGATGTGAGCGCTATAATAACTGCGTGATGGTTGCCACTTCACTGAGAATCCTTTTGGCAATGTGTGTTGGCTGCTTAGGTAAGTACTGCTTATGGCTTTGCTTCTTTTATCATTAGCAACCTGTAGTTCTTCAGATTTTTATGTATTTTAAATCCAGCCCAAAGCATGTTGGTCTCAGATAGACTTGTGTGTATGTGAGACAAATGTGAAGTGTGTTACTGTAATCCAGAAATCAAAATTAAAGCGTGAGGGGGATCAAAAGGCATTTTTACCACGAGATTGTTGTGGGGAAACATGTAGAGGAACAAATTTTAGACATTTTAAATATACTTAAAATGTGTTTTAAATGACAAAACAAGTGAGCAGAAGTGACACGAGCAATCAGTTCTTCGAACAGCTTCCAAGTTGTTGTTTGCTCACTGCATCAATCCTTTCCCTTATTGTTCAGCTGTTTGTTACCCCTATAACATTCTCTGCTTTTAATGTAGGCAGATACACTGTTTTAGTCTACGTCTTAATGCAAACTTAGAGCTGTTTACACAAATTGACAGCAATAAATATGCTGTGTTCTTACTTAGAAGTATCCTCAATAGGGAGTGTAAAGCATTTGGCTTCTAGCATGATGCTATAATAATAAAGCTTCTGGTAGAATTTCAGGCTGGTTTTGTGAGCCTCTGCTGTTGCTGTTCTTCCCGTACGTATCCTGCAAGGGTCTGGGTGATTCACAGGGCAGCTGCAAATGCTGGGCTCGCTGAAATGGAGGTGCTGTTGAGCACTGCATTGTGGGGGAAAAAGTAGAGGTGCCATTAGTTATGATGGCTGAGAAGCTAAGGAAGGTTAAACATAATTTATGTAATTCTAATAAAACTTAACCAGATGCCGAGTTAGGACCGGTTAAAGGCCAAGTCATCACCTTCCTTATATACTGGTGTAAAAAGAGTGAGTTGCTGGATAAGAATTAGAAGAAAATTACACAGTTTACGCTCTTTTTGAGTAGTTCCTTGCTTTTTAACAGTTTACACATTAGAACAGTGATGATAATTCTTCACACAGCAAATGAAATCTGTATTCTCTGCAGTCAAGGGCTTGATTTGTGTGGGATTGGCATTTCTGTGATGAGCAACCAAATCGCTAATGTTGAAGAAAAACATTATCTGATGTCCACACAGTGATTTCACTTTGGAAAAAAATATTTTGTACACTGTTGTATTGAACTTCATGGAGACAATCCAGCAGGTGGGCAGTAAGGGGTGAAGTGATTGAAAGTAGGGAAGAGTAAAAAGTGTGATGTTCTCTGATATCATTTGAGTCAGCCTTAGCTTAAAGCCAAAAGAAAACCCGATGAAATAACTGTGGTGTGTGTGGAATATGTAATAAAATAAGGAGGTGAATTTCATGCTACAGATAGAACTTTTTCAGCAATAACTTAAAAGGGAATTTCAAACAAAATTACAGAATCCAAGATGAAAATGCTGTACTTTTTGTCACTAAGTAGAAGCAGGGCAGGAAAAGAACTCCTACATGGGGACAAAAAATTCTAGTGAGTTTTTCTTTCTTTTTGACAAGCCTTTTTCATTATGGATGAATCATTCTGAATAACTCCTCTTGGTCATTCCTTATCTGGCAGATAAAGACAAAGTGTTTAATGTGCTTCAAACTCAACATCTCTTATAAAATAAAAGCCACTTATTTAAAATATAAAATAAGTATATTGACAGTTACAAAGAAAAACTTCGCGTGTTATGCACCAGTGATGGAGTGATATAACACACGACTAAAAGTTTACTTCAGCCACAATGTGCCCACATTCAAGAAGTGGGTAGTAACTTGTCATAAAGATTAATGTCATCACGATTTTATAGTATTAGCAGTATTTAAAATAGTATCATTGTAGATATTAGAGCTGTTATACGATCTAATTGCCTCTTTCTCTTTAAATCTTTATGTATTTCTCCCAGTATCTACAGATCCCAGCAATGTAATAGTCACCCAAACACCGACAGAAGTGCACCTATCTGTTGGAGGCTCCACTGAAATAGCCTGTATTTGGGAAAAGTCAATTAGGAGATATAGAATCAGCTGGTATCTTGTTAATAAGGAGAACATCACCAGAACCATATCATCAAATCTTATCTATGTACGCAACGTCACCCATGAAATCAAGGATGTCCTAGTGATTGAAGCTGCCAGTGCAAATGACACTGGGTTTTACTACTGTGAGATAATTATTGAAATACCTTTCTGTGAAAAAGTATATGGAAATGGAACAACGCTGGTCGTCGAAGAGCGAGGTAAGATTGCATGAGGATGTTTATGCCACTTAGTTTATCACTTCCTCCCTTTCCCACATCCCTCCCTCAACACTGCAGATCTCAGAATGAGCAAGATGAACATAGGAGGACCTGAACGTCTCCTTATGACAATTGCCTTAAGCTCCCTGACTTAACAGTCTTGGTGTAAAGTGTTTGCTTTCTTCTCTAAGGGTTTTACCATGAAGAATTAGTACTGTTAGGATCCAGAGAACCTGCGTATCAGCAGTGTGTTTCACAAAAGACCCAAACCCAGTTCCTTCTTTAGAGGAATCCGTTAGGGTGGATGTGAGATACATGCATTATCTTTTGTGTGGTGGGAAATGAATGAAATAATCATGTGTCACTGTTGAGTAACATGCATTTAATTTTACTGAGAGTGTAAGGGGGGGGGGGGGGGGAGATGAATATGAAAGATATAGGAGTTTGGGGTCTACATTTATAAAAGTTCCTGTCCTTATGACAGAACTCAACTTATGACAAGTTGAATTCTAGAGGCTATATTATCTTACTTTGTTATTGTAACGTGTTAACCTTTAGCAAGAACAAATTATGGTCCTAGTTCCGAATTAAAGATTGATGAGCATTAATACAATGTGTATTCAAACGCAAATTATTAGGCAGCAGGGATGAGATGTGCTTCACCTAACTCCAGAGAAAGAGTGCGTCATACCTAGAAAGCAATTTACCTCACTTCTGTTACACAGCTGTCTCAAGATACCAGGCATCACTTCCTGAGAATGCCAATCTCTTTCTTTTTCTGCCTCTGAACTGTAAAGAAAAGACTAGGTGGCCAGTTCTGACTAGACCTTAACGTGATCACACACCTGCTATATCAGCTACTTAAGGCATGGAGTCACCTGCTCATCCAGTCCTGTTTGGGGCACTGCTTTACTCTTCTGACCAACCGGTGTCCCAAATGGAGGCACAAAGATGATAAAAAAAATTTAGAAAACACCAAAGGAGGTTTAAAATAATGAGTGAATGACACAGTGTTGTTCTAAGTAGGAGAGGGAAATATTCTCCTGAATTGAATTTAGTGATCTGATCAGTCTCTTGGTCAAGTAACAGTAGCCTAGAAATACAGTAGAAAAGGTTCAGATGCACTTGGGGAAAAGCTTTCATTACTGTAGGAACAACGAGCTATAAGCGGTATTGATGTTAATATTTGTCAGAGAGCATCCATAAGGAATGATGCAGGGTAGATGATGTTGCATGTGAGTAGGAGAATAGATTTATTCACTCCTGAAGTTGCATTCAGGTTTGGTATGTAATAATGTTCTTCAATTGTTTCTTTGAGTTGTGCATAACTTTACTTTAAAAAATGTAATTGCAGAAGCTCAGTCATTGGAGAGGAAAGCATCGGTAGTTTGGGTCATCGTTCCCATCATTCCTTTCTTAGCAGCAATGGGAAGTTTATATTTTTCCTACAAAAAGAAACAGAAGTTGGCGTTTTCTGGTGAGTGACAGTATTTCCATTAACACGTACTTTCTAAGCTAAATATTTATTTTGGGCTGTATGAACAGATGAACTTGAGGCGTCACCAAGAAGACTTCCAAGGTACAACTTCTGCTCACATGCTATTTACCTGCAATGGGCACCTCAAGCTGAGAAATTTGAGAGTATGGTCCAGAAGGCACTGGCTGTAGCTCAAACGAGCATCTTACAGCCTCTCACCTCTGTTCTTTATCTTTCCAGAAAGAGTGATTAATTAAGAGACTGAGAATTTTGGCCTGGCTGGAATATCAAACAATTATCAGTTTTGACACTTTCTAGCAGATAAAAGAAGTGAGCGTCGAGAATTTAACTCTGCATTATTCCTGCTAGTGATACTTGGCTTGGATGGAAGAAATCATGAGAGGAAATAGTGCAGGACAGCTGTAGAAACAAGTAATCTGCAGGTGATGGGTACAGGCCATCGGCGCAGAACCTAAGGCAGCCTGTTAAGTAACAACGTAACATGAGTATTATGGCGGCAATAGGAGGCCTGCTCAGCTCGTGGGCTGTCGGGGTTGTAGGTGGAACGTCTGTGACCTGAGATTCAATTCAACTCCCAGATCAAAAAAAAATTTCTGGGGCAGATAGGATAGGTGAGTCCCTAAGCTCAGTGTGTTCTCTCAGCCCAGAAAGCCAACTGTATCCTGTGCTGCATCAACAGTAGTGTGGTCAGCAGGTCAAGATCCTGCTCCTCTGCTCTGCACTGGTGAGACTCTGCCTGGTGTACTGCATCCAAATGTGGAGTCCTCAGCACAGAAGAGACATGGACCTGTTGGAGCACATCCAGAAGACACCGCAAAAAATGATCCAAGGGATGGAACACTTCTCCTACAAGGACAGGCTGAGAGAGCTGGGCCTGTTCAGCCTGGAGAAGAGAAGGCTCTGGGGAGAGCTGAGAGTGGCCTTTCAGTGTCTAAAAGGGGGCTGTAAAAGGGAAGGGGACAGACTCTTTAGTGTCTGTTGTGATGGAACAAGGGGAAATGGTTTCAAACTAAAAGGGAGGAGGTGTTGCCCAGGGAGGTGATGGATGCCCCATCCTTGGAGACATTCAAGGTCAGGCTGGAAGAGGAGCTCTGAGCAGCCTGGTCAAGCTGGAGGTGTCTCTGTTCATTGCAGGGAAGTTGGACTAGATGATCTTTAAATAACTCAAACATTTCTATGAATGTATGATTCTGTTTTGATAACTGGAGGTGACACAGGCATGGAACTTGAGGTCTATGTGAGAAATGATAGGTAAGAGGTAAACTGATTGGTTATCTAGACTAGTTTTTGTGGCACATGCTGTTGACAAGATCTCTATCACATTAGAGATATTGAGAAATCAGAAGGTAGCTGGTATCATCTGCCAGCAGAATGGCGCACTAGCATCTGTCACTGCCTGTTCATACATAAGCACTGCACACTTTGTTTCAGCAGTTTGCTCTGGTAGAGTGAAAGTGTGGGCAACAAGAAAGTGGTGACCGTAACTTTTTTCTACTAAGGTTCTGCCCAGCTTCCTGCACCACAAGAAGGGCATGAGGAGGAGCAGACGCTTGAGGTGGCAGAAATTTATGGAAGAACTGAATCCACCAGAGAAGAAGCTGGATGGGTAAGCGGTTTTTGGAAAAGCTTTCTCTTGCTGTGAGGCAAAGAATTTCAAAACAAGGCACTGGGGAGTATGTGCTGAGCTGAAAGCATGCGATGATAATCTGCAGTTCTAAGAATGGCACCTTACTGCATGTGAAGAAGTTCTGAAGCACAAAAATGAAAAATAAGTACTTTAAGAGACAGCACTCTGGCATAATAAGGGAAAAGACACAGAATACTAGGAAGGTATTGGTTCCACTTGTTAACGTTGTTATGTTCAGTGACTCTGGGAAGAAAGGCAGCAAAAAGTGGAGAATCTCTGAAAGAATGAGTCGGAAAGAAGTGTAAGAGAAGTAAAAAAAAAAAAATGGCAATAATGTTGTTCACATGTATTTGCACACCAAGTTCAGCTCAAGGGGCTTGGAACAGCTTCAGTGCAAAAGGCCATTATGGCGTGCAGTTCTTGCTGAGAGCAGGTAGATCTGGGCATCCTTTATTAAAACAAAAGCTGAAAGCCTCCGGAGAGAAGTGCTGGCTTTTTGCATTCACACTCTACGTCATCCACCTTACTATTTTACAGTCAGAATTTTATTTGCTGTGTGTCTGTGAGCTCAGACCTTTGTGCATGTTTCAGGGAGGACATTAATTCTCAGGTTTTGCTAAAGAACTGGTTTGAAGTTCCCAAATCCTACATGTGCTCAGGAAATGAATATATGTTGGTTTCTGCATCTGAATCCCACTTCAGTTTGGTGGTTTACTGCATCAAGAAGCATCCACCCAGAAGGAACAATATGGCTGATTATTTTTTTAGAAATATCAGAGCTAAATGATTAAGGGCACGAGAAAGCTTTTGCATTTCAGATTTCACGGAGCCTTATTTACACCTGAACTCATATCTTTGGTATCCTAAATGAGTACCTTGAGTCTGATGCTTCATTAGCTGCGAACTGAATCCCAGCATAGGGAGATTTTGCCATTCATTGTCAGTAATTTCCCTCTAAAATTATAAATCCATGTTTCTGTGATGCATCCAGTGCTTCTCCCTCTTTTCATTTGAGCTATGCTATATATTCTTTTCTTGGATATAAGGTTCATTTTAAGTAGACTTTAAAGGTAAGACTCTGACTGGAATTTTCTTTGCTTTTTAAGGCTGTGTCTACACTTTATAACTCACTCGATTCTTTTTACGATGCGTCAAACTGAAAGATGACAAATCCACCGTCACTACTGGACCCGGTGCAGCAGATGAGCAAATCCCATGAACTGAGGCAGATGCGAAGTCTAGAACAAGGGTGTGGTGAGGAGCTTCCATCCACTTTGACGTTCAGAACTAAAGGATCATGTAATAACTATCATGTGGCTAAACAAGTTACGGAACTGAAAACAGTATAGTGATGTGCTGCTGAAATATAAATTACACGCATTTCCTGTGAGAAGCGTGTCAGAAGAAAGGTTGGATCAGCGCCATTTTCTGAATGTTTTGTCACTGACTTTATGGTAAGGAGTCTCTGAATTTTGAGAGCAATCTTAGAAAGCTGTCTTCAACTCGACTGTTTTAAGTTGGACGGAATGATCCCTGTGGTCCTTTCCAACTCAGGATATTCTATAATTCTAACTCTTCCCCCATTATCCAGAGTGTGGAAATAACATAGGATGCATTATATTTTGAAAGATCTTCTGGACTGAACAGATTTCTCTGAACAGTAAAAGCATTCCTTCATGTAGCCCCCCTGTAAATCAGTCTTCTGTGCTGAGAGAGCTGGGGCTGTTCAGCCTGGATAAGAGAAGGCTTCGGGGAGACCTGAGAGTGGCCTTTCAGTATTTAAAGGGGGGCTGTAAGAAAGAAGGGGACAGATCCTTTAGCAGAGTCTGTTGTGACAGAACAAGGGGAAACGGTTTCAGACTAAAAGAGGGGAGATTGCCACTGGATATAAAGAAGAAGGTTATTTTCTTTTACCATGAGGGTAGTGAGAGACTGGCACATGTAGCCCGGTGAGGTGGTGGTTGCCCCATCCTTGGAGACATTCAAGATCAGGCTGACACCTAATTGAGCTATAGAGGTATCCCTGTGGAATGCAGGGGAGCTGGGCTAGATGGCTTTTAAGGCTGTCTTCCAACTCAATTGATTCTGTGAAATAGCAGAAGGTAAAGGAAAATGCACATCATGGTAATCATTTGGCCAAGCAGACAGTAGTACGTACAGGATGACGTCTGCTCTCTGTAAAGGTCATCTGTGCTGACGATGTCAGAGCATGAGTGGTGTGCCAGGAGGTGTTGTGTTCCTGTGGAAAGGGACAAGAAGTCAATTCACAGAGCTACGGAAAGTCTTTCAGAGAATGCAGTCTCCTGTATGCAAAAAAATACTTGGTTTAAATGAAGTTGTATGTAATATAATTAGGTGTATTTATTGCCTAGTGTCCGCTATGCTAGACACAGAGCAGCTTCCCAAAGCACTTCCAAGCAGCTGGCGCCATCTCAGCATGTGGCTGCTGGCTTCTCAGCATCCTGTAGTGAACTCCTTGCTTTACAGCACGCCTCGTGCTCTGGCTCTGTTCATGCTGTGGTGGCTGCAGTTCATGGAATGCCCTCCCAAAGTGCTGCAGTACATTGTGGATGTGTCTCCTGTTCCTGGGCTGTTCTGCAACCTGCCCTGGGGCATTCTGCAGCATGCTGCTGCCTGAAATACACTGTCATGGCTGAACTGTGAGCATACCCTGCAGGAAAGAAATTATTTCTTACTGTACAATTTATGTAGAGGGTTTTCTTTTCCTCCTTTTGAACTTCAGTCACTTTAAAATCTTGATCTTTTTTGTCCTGAAACTCATTATTACAGGTGCTTCCTCTGCTGTGTGGTGGAGCACTGTACTGTGCCATATTCCTTTGAGGTTCACAGGCATGACTGTCCTTGATTTCTGTAAACCCTGCAGCTTTTTTTCCCTATACCACAGAGTCAGAAGCAGTAACAGAAGTGGTGACCTTCAGAACAGGTCAAGGAAGCTCTCAGTTATGCATCACAGATGTAAGTGGGTGTGGTAAACATTGGCCGTTTTGTGTTACTGGTTACTTCTATATATAAGCTCTGTGAAGAGATGTGTGCAATATTCAGATAATAAGTAAAACCACTAAATAAAGATTGCCACCTGGCCACAGTTTAATAGTCTGTAAATCATATTTTCATTACAGCACCAGTAACAAATTGTTGATTAGATGTGGTTTCTAGTAGCAGAGCTCTGCTTTACTGACAGCTGCTCATATTTTGAACGCTGACATGGTTGTATCCAACATCTGGCACATGGGGAGACTGATCCCCACTTCGTCAAGTCTTAGCCTTATCTGACAGCAGCCATGAGCTGCAACTGAGGTCCCCTCCCCATTTCTATCCCACTGATAGCACTGGCTTGGAGTTGGTGCACTTCAGCCTGTTTCCTTTCACCTGGGACTGCAGACCTCAGCTTGCTCTCTTCCTTGCTCCATTGCACGAAGATCCTATGGAGCTCAGCTTCGTTCAGCTACCTGGCACTTGGGCAGCTACTCTTGGCAGATTGGCTGCTGGGTGCTTCAGTCTGGCTTGAACCTTACTGACTTGCCATGGAATCTGTGGAAGAGGAGCCTGGAGCTGCACCCCTGGCTCTATAGCATCAGGCATCCCTGGCAGCAGACAGGAGGAGGAGGAACCCCCAGTCCACTGGCCAAATAGTCATGTTTCTGTGTGTGATGCTGTGACTCGTGTTTTTGTGCCTGATAATGGCACTTTCTGAACATATGTGACATTAGCTTAGTTAAACTAAAACTCATCTGTAATCTGATTTTATCTGAAGTGGTTTCTCTGTATTGCTGATATCAAGCTGGTGTTCACAAAAACAACATCTACAGCTCAGGCTTTAACTGATTTCAGGCTGCCTGCATGCATTAGTTGAGAACACTGTCAGTGTAGAAGCACTGCTCCATGAGGCAGCTGTATGGCTGGATCCAGTCCGTACAGAGGGCAGATCTACGCAGGCAGGAAGGGCAGTATTTGGATGGCAATACTTGCTTAACTTGAGCACTGGCCATGAGATAGGAGCTGAAATCAATGCTTGGCCTGAGATAAGGTGTTTTTGCCTGCTCCTCTATTGAAGGCTACCATCTTCAAATAGATCTTCTATTTAAGGAAACCTGAACCACCTGAGGAGGAACTGACGCATGTGATGTGGGGCCCATGTTTCCACTCACCTAAGGGAAATGCTGTGTTGCTTTTATTCTGCCTCATGATCTGGGCCTTCCTACCCTCAGTGCAGTTTTGTGCGCTGCATCAATTTCAGTCAGACTCCAAACCAATGCACGTTGCCACATCCTTTGTAAACAACTGCAGAAACAAGTCAGAATAAATCCATGGTGGTCAGAATTTATTATCGCTATCATACTTGTCCTGGGTAGGTACGGCAAAGGCTGTTTGGTTTGCTGGTGTTTTTATTTTTTTTAATGTCAACTTATACCACTCTTGTAGGAACAGGAAACTGCAAATCCAACTGGGAAATGGATGTTGAGATCAAAAGAACATTCACCAATTTCTCTGAATATGAGAAAGGGTGGATGATAATGTAGGGGCTGTGACACTGTATGAAGGCAGAGCTGCTCTTAGAGAAGTTATCTGAGATCTTTTTATCACAGAAGTGAAATGCCCTGTGTTACCTGCTCGTGTTTGCCTTGTCCCAAACCTGAATACCCACAGCCCTGCACAGCAGGATGGCAGCCTCTGGTTAGGGCTGTGAAAGCAAATCCTGAGCGTTAGCGGTAGATATTTCTCCCTGGATACTTACAGCTTGTAATTCTGGAAAGAGAGTAAAAGGTAAATATCACCAATGAATGCAGCAGGTCAGTTGGTAAAGCGACAGCCACCACAAAGACACCTCTGGTCTGATGGAGTTGGCTCAGAGTAACCCTCCTTTCTCGTGCTAGCAGCTTGGCAGTGTTAAATTTAGTTTTTCCTTTCAAGCTTCTTTTTAAAATGCAAACTTTACATAAGCAGTCTAGCCCTAAACTGGGCTGCTATCGAGCAAGAAAGGAAATGGAAAAAGCAGCTGACATGTTGTTTGGGCTCTGTGGGGGGAGGCTGATGGCCTCCAGTCAGAAAGACCAAGAGCTGCTTTCTCACCCTTCCTGTCCGCAGTGCTGTGACGGAGCTATGGGGCTGGTAAGCATTCCATATTATTTCTGCTCTGAAACCACATACGTAATATTTTACAAGGGAACAAGCATGCTGAGCATGTTGGCATTCCACTTTGGCCATTTGCTGGGGGTCATCCTCATGACCACTGCTTGAAATGACCCCTTTGGGAGTGTTTTTTTTTTGTTATTCTTTCTGACCATAGTATGGGACTTTCCCCCATGCTGACCACAGCTCAGCAGGATATGCCTGCAGAATTACATAAACATGAAGGTAGTGCAAGTCACAACTGGACTGCCTGTGTGAGAGTGACCGAGATATCATGGTTGTTGGAAATACAACAGTGAAAAACTTCTTCCTGTCATTACAATAAAAAAACAAAAGAGCTTTGGAAGCCTTAATATCATGAAGCTTCAGCACTGGAGTATATAAATCCCATGCAGAGTAGCATGCAGGAAATGGTTCAATCAGTGGCTGAAAACTGGACAGAAGTATTTACATTGTAAATACTGATTTACTGTTAGTCGGCTTTGGTATGCTTGACTTTACCTGTCTTTAAACTTTATTTATATAGTGCGTGAGCTTATTAATTGGATGTGTGAAATCAATTTTAAGGGTATTTTGAGAAATAAATGATAAAATGATGACCTATGCAGATTTGAACCCTGAAAAATTGTCGAAAACCCCTCAGTGGCTGCAGCATTTAATCCCCAGACATACATATGTGAGCTGTGGGAGTGAGATAACCTTTAAAACCATTACCCAGATGTAGAGCATGTTTTCAGAATTGGTGCAATGGAAAACCTTGCTCTTTAGTAACTGAAGTGTGTTGGTGCTCTACATTCAACAAAAAAAAAAACGGGATGCTGGAAAAGATGAGGTTTTTGATAATTATGTCTCAGCATGGAGCATGCACTGCTTGTTTTTCCATAAAAGGCAAATTGAAAAGGGGAATATCATAAATACTAATTGAAAAGGGAAGGGCTGTTTAGTACTGCTGCGAGAAAAACACTGAATTCATCACTTCAAATTGTGTTTTCTCCTGTGCTTCCTACCTTCTGGTACTTAACAAATTGTGAAAACTGTCAGAAAGCTGTTCTGCAAACCTTTTGGGGTGAATGTTTGGGGATGAGAAGCTCTAAGAGAAGTTTAACCTTTCAGCTCTCCCGGCAGTGACGGTGACACAAATGGCTCGTTAGAGCTGATGAATGTATTTAGTCAGACTTTTCCAAAGCAGAAGCTGCTGCAAAGAGCACAGGGTGAAATTTATTCTCTGAGAGAAAATCAGCGCAAGGTCGTGCAGATCGCGTTTAAGCCTGAGCGCCTGGCCAAGTGCCACGGAACTTCAGCATCTGAATGGTTTCTGGAAACAGCATGACTCTGCACATCAGCATCGTATTAATAAATTACACTTCTGGCCCGAGTCAGGGCAGCAGGACCTAATTCTGTACGAATTCTCTGTAATGCCTCATCCAAGCCATTGTCTATGACATTCCTCCAAGAAAGAAAATGGAAGGAAGCAACTGGTGGTTTGCATGGAGACTGATATAAAATTTAACCCAGCGCCAACTCCCAGCTCACGTCTCTGAGAGCTGGAGAGGTGGGTTGGCATCAAAGCATTTCTTGCTCTCTTGTATGACCTCCTATCTGTACTCTGCTTTGTTTTGCAAACAGTTGGAGATGGTCTGTTCTGTGCCTTGTGCAACAAGCTGCTATTTTTAATGAGAAGCAAATTAGAAGAAAATATTTAAGCAATACAAAGCATGTGAATTGAAAGTCTGAACAGTTCTGGCGTGTGTGCATGCACGTGAATGCATAACATTAAAAAGAAAAAAAAATAGAAAGCAGACATTGCCACCATGGTGACTTTTCCATTTCTAGAAATTCAAGTCCTGTGGTCTATTCTGTTTCAGCATTTTTGAGGCACCTTCTGAAAATCTCACGTCACCTTTGTTTGCATAGAAAAGCAGGTCAGGGATGAGGCTGCCTTTTCTGCCGAGTTCCATGGCAAAGGTGTGGTTGCAATGAAGCATCCTGTTGAGTGAAGCTAATGATGTACCCCCTCTGTCTTATGGGGGCACATTTTTCTCTTCCTCTATGGTCACTAATGTAGACGAACATGATCCAAAGCCCGGAGAAAGGGTGATGTAGGCACTTCTTCATTTTGTTCAGGTTTCCTCTAGTATGGGGAACTGATTTCTCTTTAATAGCCATGTTTTATGTTCTTGCTATGGTTATGTGTCAGAAAAGGACAAGAACACTGTTGAAACTTTTTATGTCGCAGCTTCTGGGAAGGTAGCCATGTTGCCAGCAAAAGAAGACCTTGACTGAAGATGGGGAATCAACATAGTTCTACAATTATTTTTCCTTTATTTACATACTCAGTAAAAAAAAATCAACATGATGCATAAACATGAATAATGAATAAACTAAGAGTGTTTAGCAATTATCTTTAACAGTAAAAGACATGAAGAAAAGTATTTTACACCGTAGATTTGTATGTAAGCATCATGTGCTATCATTCAACAAGACCTAGATAGACTGGAGAGTTGGGCAGGGAGGAACCTGATGAGATTTAACAAGAGCAAGTGTAGAGTCGCACCTGGGGAGGAATAACCACATGCATCTGTACAGGTTAAGGGATGACCTGTGGGAGAGGAGCTCTGCAGACGAGGATCTGAGAGTCCTGGTGGACAGTAGGTTGTCAGTGAGCCAGAAGTGTGCCCTGGTGGCCAAGAAGGCTGATGGGATCCGGGGGTGCACTAAAAGAGCATGGCCAGCAGGTCGAGGGAGGTGATCCTCCCCCTCTACTCTGCTCTGATGAGGCCACATTTAGACTACTGTGTCCAGTTCTGGGCTCGACAGTTCAAAAAAGACAGGGGTCTTCTAGAAGGATTCTAGCAGAGGGCCACAAAGATGATTAAGGACCTGCAGCACGTCCTGTATGAGGAAAGGCTGAATAACCTGGACCTGTTCAGCCTGGGGAAAAGACAACTGAGGGAGAATCTGATTCATGTTTATAAATATCTAAAGGGAGGTGGGAGACAAATACATGAGGCCAGGCTCTTCACAGTGTTGTGTAGCAACAGGACAAGAAGCAATGGCCTAAAACTTTAACACAGGAAGTTCCATAGAAACCTGTGGAAGTACTTCTTTACAGTAATGGCGATGGAGCACTGGAACAGGCTGCCTGAAGAGGTTGTGGTGTTTCCTTCTCTGGAGATATTCGAAACCATTCTGAACACCAACCTACACAACCTATTGTAGGGTGCCTGCTTTAGCAGGGAGTTGGCCTGGATGATCTCTTGAGGTCCCCCTTCCAACCCCTGCAATTCTGTGATTCTGTGATATTTAAATAGTTATATAATTTACCTAGGTAGGTATTCAAAATTCTTAATACGTTACGGCAAAAGCTTTAATTACCTGGGAGATAAAACACTTTCCCTTTTCAATTGTTTTTGTTTGCTTCTCTTCACAAAAAATCAGAAGTTTTCAAAGTCTTTCTTGTTCTTTCTACACAGGAGTTATGTTTATCTTCCAATACTTGCTCTCCTTAAATGCAGAAGTCTAGAATCAAATGTTCCAAATGTGGCTGCCCCTTTTTGTATCCTGTATAATTTAATTTTTTAACAGCTAAAAAAATCAGGGCACTGCAGACAGGGTACTCAATATGATTTAGTCTCTTTCCATGTATGCTGTATGAAGTCACTATGAAATCCATGCCTGCTGGATTTATGACTCACAAATTAAATGCAGATGCAATATTCAGAGTAAGAATCTGGATGACTCTGGATGAGTGGAAGAAAACGTGTCTGAAAATATTTTAGATCAGTGGTTGCGACCCATTTGAGTTATCTATAGTAAGTGTCCTATTCCTTGTGATGGGCCTGTATGTGAGTTACGATACATCCACATCAAGGAAAACAAACCAAAAAAAAAAAAAAAAAAAAAAAAAACAACCCTAACCCATCATTATAATGAATATGGAAACTCAATAAACAAACAAATAAATAAATAAATTGTCGTCTGATTTTTGGTCTACAAAAATCAGTGAAGCCATTCCCCCAGAGGACTACAAAATTCAGGGATCCCCAAAGGCCATTCCTGAGTAGGGTCCCTGGCCAGGCACCATGAACTCTAGTTGCTCATAGCTGCTCTTCCTGGTTCCGGCTATTTCCTGAAATCACTGGAAACAGAACATAATTTTCCAAGAAGCTAATTAGCTAATTACGCTGCTATGTTCTAGTCTCCAGCTCCATTCCATTTTTACCTATTCTAGGGAAAAAATATATATATATATATATATGTGTGTATATATATATATATACACATACACACATATATATGAAATAATTTTATGCCAGTACTCTAAATAAATACTTTTGTTTTAGATCAATTTAAATCAACAGCATCTTGTCTTGAAAGCTAATAACTGCAAGAAAGAAACAGAGAATGTAAGTCTTAGTTCAGAAAAATAGTCACTATTATACCTGCTGTTATTTTACTGGCATTTATATATGCATAATTTTTATTATTATTATTTTCAAGAATGTTCTATGAAACTGAGTCCTTTAAATACTCCTGTATTTCTGGTCCTAGAATTGAATAGTGGCTGAGCTCACAACTGCCTGGAAATGCCTTCAGTCAATCAGAAGCAGACATAAATCCATGCCATAGGACTGAAGGACTGGACGAACCAATAAAGTATATATTTGCACACGCACACAAAAAGCCCACATGAGCATTTCTGAAGTAATTCTGAGGCTAAAACTAGTTCACGCTCTCCACTAGATAACTTAAAATATGCACTTACAAAATTAATATTGATGATCGAAAAGGAATAAAACTTCCCAGACACACTCATCAATGAAACACGGGCAATTGCGTCCACGTATAGTGCTTTAAAGATGCATTGATTTAGTTATTTATTAAGAGAAGCAGAATGCAAACTGGAGTTACTCAGAGCATGATCACAGAGTGCCGTCTGGGTCCGGGCCAGGCAGCCATTACCGTACAGTCCTGGAAAAATTCCAGGAGTTCAAATAATTTCTATTTTTGTTCTCTCCTTTAGCCTCACCAAGAGGCCTGCAGTTGCTCCCTCTGTTACACAGGCCTCTACTGCCATCCCCTGCTCATTTTTAAAACTGCTTTTACTCCTAAAGTTGATCAGTGCCAAACTGATCTTCGGCTTGAGCCAAACAAAAAAAAGAGACTTTCTGTGAGCTTCTCTAGAGAAATGCTTTTTATTCTGTCAAAATTAAGAAAACACGCATCTTTTGGCTTGGCTGTCATCTTGCTTAGTACCCGTGTAGTGATCCAGTCGGGCAGAATTAGGATCACTTAGAAGGAGTCATAGGATGTCCTGAGTTGGAAGGGACCCACGAGGATCATCGAGTCCAACTCCCGGCTCCACACAGCACCACCCAAAACCCAAACCCTGTGTCTGAGAGCAGTGTCCAAATGCTCCTTGATGTGCCCACTGCCCTGTGCAGCCCATTCCATGCCCGCCGCCCTCTGGTGCAGACCCCTTCCCTGACCCCCAGCTGCCCCTCCCCTGGCACAGCTCCATGCCGTTCCCTCGGGCCCTGTCGCTGTCACAGACAGCAGAGCTCAGCGCTGCCCCTCCGCTTCCTGTGAGGAGCTGCAGCCGCCATGAGGCCTCCCCTCAACTCCTCTGCTCTGCGCTGAACAAACTGAAGGACCTCAGCCACCACTCATACATCTTGCCCTCCAGATCTTTCCCCATCTTCATAGCTTCCTTTGGACACTCTCTAAAAGTTTTATGTTCTCCTTATGCAATGACACCCCACCTCCCAGGCATTGTCCTCGTGCCTCACATGCTTGATGTTGGGATGCAGGCAATAGTGCTCTGGGGTTCTGGCCTGCTCCTTTTCTTTTGCAGATGAGAAAGGACAAGGACTCTAATGATAAAGTCTTCAAGAATCTGGATGGAAACGATGATTCCCAAGTGGACTTCAAAGACTTTGTCATCTTTGTGGCAGCCCTGATTTGCTGCTGTCATAAATATTTTGAGCAGAAAGCGGCCAAATAGTTGTCGAAATGCTTGCAAGATGCCATCTTTGCCTGTGCTCCATACACTCCTGCTATGGATCCCGTCATCCCTTCCATGTACTGCGATGCAGTTTACAAGCATGCTGAGCTGTAAAAATAAATCTTCCTCAGCTTACATCCCTGTCTTGAATGCTGATGTCTACTCCTTTGTGGAAGAGCCTGGGCTTGATGGGTCACACTGACTCATATGGAGCAATTTCTCTCAGCTTTTTAAAATGCTGTTCTTATCCAAAAGGCTCAATATCCATCCGAGGGCAGAGCCCAGGCAAGGATAAATGCTGTTGGAGCTGTGAAAGCAGCTGGAGGCAGGTTTTATGCAGCAGCCTCCCTGGGATGCAGCCATCAGAACGTGTGTGCATGCACAGCCTGATCACTACCCTCAGACATGCAGCTGTTTAAGTTCAGGTTACCATTTCTGGCTGATTTTTTATTTTTATTTATTTTTACGTGGTTTTTTGTTGTTGTTTGTTTGTTTGTTCTTCCAGCATGGAGGATTCTGTGCATTTTTTTGTGTTGGTAAACTGTTTCATCCAGCTACCCAGCTTAGATGGTTTTTATTCCTCTAACATTATAATGATATTCTATAGTGATATTGCCATGCAGCTGGCAAGGTAGATAGGGTTGCACACAATAACTATTTTATTTTAAATAAAATTCAATACCCCTCTGCCCCAAAATAGCATGCCAGAGTGAGGCATAGCTACAGAGAGCAATTTTTGCGCCTGTACCTGTGCAGAGCAGTGGAATTGCTTTCTTTACGGGATACCATAGAATGACCTGGGTTGAAAAGGACCACAGTGATCATCCAGTTTCAACCCCCCTGCTATGTGCAGGGTTGCCAACCACCAGACCAGGCTGCCCAGAGCCACATCCAGCCTGGCCTTGAATGCCTCCAGGGATGGGACATCCACAACCTCCCCGGGCAACCAGTTCCAGTGTGTCACCACTCTCTGTGTGGAAAAACTTCTTCCTAATACCTAACCTGAACCTCCCCTATCTCAGTTTAAGACCATTCACCCTTGCCCTATCACTATCCACCCTTGTAAACAGCCATCCCCCTTCCTGTTTATCTGCTCCCTTCAAGTACTGGAAGGCCACAATGAGGTCTCCCCGGAGCAACAGCCACCAGCTGCACAGAGACCAAAGCAATGCAGGCATTGGAGCGCGTTACAGGTACACATCCACAAGCGATTTCATTTCCTCCATCTCCAGGACCATCCCATTTGGTGTCACGCCCATACAGCCCTCTGAGCCAGGCGGTTCCTGTCCCCACCCTTGTGAAGCACGCAGCCACTCCAGGGCAGCTGCTACTGTCAAATATACCCAGAGCCGGACACAGGGCTGGGTTCTGCTGTGCTGAGTGAGGCTGAAGCTGAGCCACAGAGCTAGCTGAGCCTCCGGCTGAGTCTCCAGATCGCTGTGGTACAGCAGTGTGATACACACGCTGTATGACACTCAGGGGTTGCTGAGCTCACAGATTTCCTCAGCGTTGCCCAGTAACATCCATTCTCACAGACTTTATTACTGCTTTTACCACTGGGTGGCACTACATGCAACCTTTTTGTTGCTCGTTGGGCCTAAAACTGCGCATCCCCATTGAGACAAAGTTTGAAGTATTGGTGTTAAGATGCAAAAAAGTCAGACGTGTTCTTAACACAGTGGCAATCTTCTCTCTAAATCAACTCTGTGCATCCCATGGAGACCAGGACGAGTCACCCGCAGCCAGCATTTCCCTGAGCCCTGCTGAGGTGTCTCCTGGGCTCTGCTGCAGCTGCCCCAGGGAAAGCGCTTCCCCTTATTATTTGCAGATCTCGGATCCCTTGTGCAATTACTGGAGCACAGTTCTTAACACCACTGCCATCTCTTTTAAAACACACCTTTTGAAGAGCATACTGGTGAAAAGCAGCCTTCCCGGCCAAGAGATGAATCTTATTTCTCCAATTTATCTCTAACTTTGAAGAACACACGGCTCAGCAGCACGAGCTGTATACCATTATAAGCAATGCTGTAATTTACCATAAATTGTAACTTTTGGGGTTTTTTTTTTCCAGAGCTCCCTCCCCTGGTGTCCACGCTCCACACAACAGCACTTGCTCTCTCATCCCATTCTGCCCCTTTTCCTGACTGTGAGACTTTACCTGTCCTCGTAGAACATAAGGTTTGCTTTACTCTGCTTGGCTGCAGCACCATGGTAAACCTTTTGTAATCAGTCCCCTTCCCAAAATGTGAAATGATCTAAATCCTAGAGCTGTGCTGAGCTACAGCACATTCTCCTTTTCAATAGCAGCTCAAGCATGCTAGGAAATGAGTGGGATATCATTTCTCTCATTGTTCCTGAAGGCCCCGCTCCTGCATAGTCTTAGGCATGTGCTTAACCCCTGTTAGTACCCACGGTCCCACTGGTATCCACAGGGATACCTGGAGAGCTATGAGAGCATCCCTGGCAGCACAGAGCTGGTGCAGAGGGAGGGAAGCAAAGGGTGTGGGGCTTTTGCAGTGTCTTTTTTTTCCCCCTGAAGTTCTTTCAAAAGCTTCAACTCCCTGATGAATATTCATTTCAATGTAGTACTGAAAATTCAACTAATGACACCTCAGAGAGAAAATGATCCAGGAATAAAAGAAATTAACATATAGCTCCCACCTTATCATGGAACAAAAGTGACTTTTCAGAATATATTATCAACCTAAAAGCACTTCATTAGAGTTGTTTAAACCTCTTTCAATCCACTGATTTTATTCCCCAGTACTATTGATTTTCACCACATCTACCCAGAATATGCTGTGTTTCCTTCCCTGAGTAAGCTTTAGTTAGGTTGCAGAAGTGCCGGACCTGTTTTTGTACCTACAGTTTAATCCTAGCTCCTAGGCCTAAATATTACAAAGGATGAGACAGTTTAAGAGACTGTCTAAGGCAGCTTTAAGGGAAAGGAAAAGACAACACAACTAGCAGCTCAGCAAATATGAGCTACTGATTGTGGATAGCGTGTGTTCGTTTTAGTTAGGTTAACAGGAAAATAGTAGACATGGGAAACAATATTACTTGCAAATGAAGATATAGGAAATACTCATCTATGGTAAGTTTCTTTCAAAGGAGAAAAGGTTTAAAGGCTCAAAAAGTCAGCTAAGAGCAAACCAGCCAATAGATATTTTTTCTTGTCTTATACAGAACAATATACATTTGGATTAACAGTAGGTACCTCCCAGTGATTAACATATTCCAGTATCTGTGGTCAAGGCTTTTCAGCTGTAAAAATGGAAGTGTGTACACTGGAGATATATGAATGGCATCAGGTTACCTAATCCTGAAAACACTTGCTGGCACATATATCGTGGCATTACCTGAGAAAGTCCCTCATTCTACAACTGTATAGTTGTTATTATACAAGGTAGTAACAGATGAATATCCAGAGGTTATAGGGGAACAACTCACCCACTCCGAGGCTCATGGCTAGGATGGATGCTCACCACAAGGAACTCCACACAGGAGCAATCTCCAAAAGAGATGCTACCTTAGTGGCTGTCAGCCCTTAAATGGGATCTAGGAGAGGTGGAGTCAAGCTCCACCCCTTCTGGGAGCACAGCTGAATTACCTTCACCTGTGCTCCCGCAGCTGACCCGTCACTTGCCTCAGATGGTTAATCAGAGGTTCAGGCTGGGATTAACAGTTTCCCATACAACAACCTTCAGAATAATCACAGAAAAAATAAAGATTCCTGGAAAAAGATACATCTCCCAGAAAAGCACTGGGTTTATTTTCCCAATAAGCCCAGTTTGGGACTGGACACAGGGCGCTTCTGCCTGTGCCCTCTGAGCATTCCATGCTAGCAGAGAGCACCTTCAACACTTGACCCATATTGCTAAGATCAAGCCCTTCGCAGCATACATTTGAGCTGCTTGTTTCCATACAACAAATGGATAGAGGAGGAGGAGGAGATGTGACCTGTCTTTTATGCAATAGACTCATGGTAAAACACTCCTGTAAGAGCTAGGAAATTGCGCTTAAGCCTTCCCCACACGTCAGCTGAATGACCTATGCAGCGGGATCCAGGCTAGCGTTGGTGTGACTGCCACTTGGTCCCTCTGTTGTGTAAGAGACTGGAGGGGCTGAACCAGAAGCAATGAGTGTCTGCAGCCTGGCAGACCAAATATTTCACCAGCAGTGCAGGGGGCTGTGTCCTAGATACTCTGTAAGGGCAGATTTTATATTTTAATCAATAGCTACTTAAAATATACATCTGGCACAACTGAAAAGATGGTCTTTGCCAGGTGAGCTCCAAAACCACTGAAAGGTTGGGCCACACTCCCAAGCCATTCCTCTCTCTGTCAAGCCCATGGATCAGGCTGGAAAGGTCTCAGCAGGGCAGGAGGTATCTCCTCCTCTACTGCCACTTTCTCCTGCTCAGAGAAGCAGGTCACTCCTGTAACTGGTGTTAAATGCTGGGTGACTCTTGCTTAGACACATGGAAGAATTTACATATCTGTTTTGCTAAAGAAGTTTTATGTTTATAGCCCAGGTAAGATTCAGTGCTTGCCCAGTGTTCTCTTGTCCCCCCCAGATGCACACGTGCTTTTAGGCCCCTTTCTGAGATACCTTTCCCATGTTCAGGTTCTTGCAGTCTGCTCTCTGAGCCACCCACATGGAAATTAGTCATTACAGCAGCTAATTGGCTGTGCTTTTATACAGCTTTTTCAGGCCATTTTCTTCCCTAGACTCACTCCAATTATTTTTCCCCCTACTTGAGATTATTTTACTCCTGTACCCACCTGAAAACCCCTGGGTCACAGCTCTGTCTGGATGCTGGTCATTGTCTGTAGGGAGAGAAAAACAACATTTTTACCAGCTCAGCTCCTCTGCTCTCCAGCAGGTGCTAAATAGCTGCATACATTGTCTTATGCAGCAGGACTAGGCAGCAGAATAGTCTATAGATAGGCTTATTTTTGTCTAATAAACGTTTCCATTACATCCAAATAAATGCACTGATATTTTTCCTCATGATTTTATGTCTTTTCAGTCAACGCAATTGCCAATAACATTTTCTTTTATTTTATGATGGGAAGAAATAGGTCTCTGAAGTATTAGGTAGGTACTGACTGTTGCATTCAGAAAGAACAAAAGATTCCTGAGAAGAAATGGGTAAGGGAGCTGAGCAGAGATGTGCTGATCCCAAATGAAACAGCTGAGAGAAAGCCCAAAGCTGTGGCTGGAGGGGAGCTGGAGAGGATCCAAAGGAGATCCCAAGTCCCAGGTAAAACAAGGGTAATGCCAGGTTTGTCCTGTGAGGGGTCTGTTGTTGGAGAAAAGATGCGTGCCTTGCCTGAGCCTGAGGTTGTAATGTCAATGGCAGGAGGGTTTTAGTCTGGGTTTGGCAGGGACAAGCACAGTCCCTGTGAATCCAGGTGATCCTCAGCTGGTCTTCCCATCAGAGGACTCATCCTGCTGTCCCACATCATGGGAAGCAGCTCATCCTTGCTCACTGTGTGCCCTCACCTCTGTGAGCTGACAGCACAGGGAAGGTAAGGTAGGATGGGATGAAGCCAGCTCAGCACAGCAGGGCAAGGCAGATCCCTGCTCTGCTGTTTATTTTGTAAATAGCAAACTGAAGGATTTTTCTCATGCTATGCCCCCAGAGATCAAGCAAAAGAGCTGTTCTCCCCTTGGTGCAGGAAGCTGCTGTTGTGTCCTGCAGTTTAACCAGTAACACATGTCAGCTCTATCTTTCAGTGCCCAGAAGAGGAGCACTTTAGTGGCTGAATATGTTGCTTCCAATTTGCTCAGGCTACGCCCAATTACTTCATTAATGAACCGGTTTAATCACGGTTCAGATAAAATAAAGCTGTGTTTTAGGTTTGCTTTTGCAAGTCCTTCTAACTTCAAAGCAGTAAAAATGAAACAGTGCTAACTTTCTTTCTGTGAGATATTATCTACAGAAGCACGAGCAAAAGACCTCTCTGTAGGTAGCTGTTTTTCTGCAGATCTCAGCATTCTTGAAAATAGAAGGACAAATCATTTTATTTTCCTGACACCTTTGATTAGGGAAGGATTCAGTTCAGTAGCTTTAAATATCTATCTAATAATGGTTTGGGGTTAATGGGTGTGGTATTGCTCTTCTCAGCACCAGACTTCAGCTGTAGATGGGGATCAGAGGCAGTGGCCTTCCTCCTGCCAGGCTACAGGAATGCTGATCCATGGTCATCACACAAGATGCGGACCTTGGTTCTGTGGTGATAGCAGGATTAAGATCCTTGCTCAGAGAAACAGCCTTAAAAGTACTTTAGAAAAAGTGCTTGGTTCCCAATTCCAATTGGTAGCAAAGAGTACTAGGTTTTGCAACTGCTCAACAACATGGGATGATAGAAGAGGATTCATGACTAAACATAAAAGCCATGGAATCTTTGTTATAGGACATCACTTGTTGTCTATGCACGTGTTACCTTTGTTTCAAAATCTGAGCGAAGGATAACAGCACTGAAATGGAAAGAAATAGTTGATAATGAAAGCAAAAAGCCATCAGCTCAGTGTCTCAAGTGAGAATAATGCCCTGGGCTGACAGAGGAAAAGAAAGAATCAAGGCAGTGGGAAAGCAGAATAAAAGAAATAAAATAGTTTCCTATGGCTATATTTAGAGCTGAAGTTGTGAATGCTAAGGAAGTACTTGTACTTTTTGCTGCATCATCTTGATGGAAGAAGCAGAGACCATGATTAAATGCTTCCTCATATGATGGTGCCTCAGCAGAATAACTCATTGCTGTGGGTGCTGCAAGTTTTATATCACCTACAGAGAATATCTACATTGCCCTGATATCTCTAACTTGAGAAGCACTGCAGGACTCTCAGCACAGTCATTTTAGCTTTGCTTTTGTCTTTCAAACATATGAATCACCATTACCCTTTGCCCCCTCCATCCCCGGAGAGGTTCTGCCTTAGGCTTGTCTTCATTTACCAGGGACTCTGTCTGCTTTCAAAACAGCACTGGGATGTCTTAAACCAAGACAGCAGTTAAACTTTCCAGCCAGGATCAAATTCCTTTGTTGTTGTCCAGATAAATTAAGCGTATTCATTTGCCCAGGGCGTAGGCAAAGTGCTGTGCACAGGCAGCAGTTGAAGGTGCAAAGGCAGTGGCCCTGGCGTCCCGCAGCCAGCTCTACCCTGACTCACTGGGCTATGACACTGCCTTCCTGGTCCTCTCTGGAAAATCTTGAAAGCAAACACTTCAGGACATATGGAGTAGGATGGTGCCCTGAGATAAGTGAGGGATTCTGCCAAAGACAGGCGGGTTTAGCAGACACTGACTTTAGCCTCCTAAAAGCCCAGGAATTAAAATCATAATTAACAGCTGTGCCAGCAGGTTTTGTCTCAATCTAAAAAAAACTCTTCACAAAGTCTTGAGCCTTCGTTTTCTTTCCAGACCAGCTTCTGCTGCAAGATCAAGGACTATTTGCTCCACCAGGCTGGCCACTGACCTACATACAGCAGCAATGCTAAGGGAAATAAAGGCAAAGCTGAAATTCCTTTTTAAAAAAGAATCTAAGTTTAGAAACAATTTAGATGCTGTTGAAGCCATGTGACTCCGGAAGCCACAGAGCCTAAAGCCAGTGGTTTAATCTGCACCTGGCTCTTGGCAAACCATGTGCTGCTGCTGATTTTACACCTAAGAATCTCCACTCAAGATGTTATTCATTCTGATTGGTAGAGGCACAGATGAAGGCACATGGAATCCTATGTCTTAATACATATTGGTCTCTAAATGCAGTATTTTGTATTCATTTAAAGAGGCCTGCTCAAATTTATGCATAATGCCCTGCCCCAAGGAGGTTCCAGTTCCCGACTTAAGGCTCCAGGTACTATGGCAAGATAAGTAAAGTATGTTAATAATACCTCTCATTAGGTGTCTCTAGTTGCTTACATATCTTTTAACAGTTCTCATGGCTGGGTTTTTGAGAACTGCCCAGTGCTGGTCTAACTCTGACCTTGTTGCTTCCAGAGATTGAGGTACTCATTCAAAATAGATGTCAATATGATTGTATTATTTGGGACACAGAAGTATTTTGTTTTCTAATCTTAAAGTGTAATATTTGCCTTGTTAAACCGTATTAACTCAACCTTATGCTAACCCTGAAATAATTTGTCCTGGTAGACTCTGTACTCATCTTGTTGTTATTGAAAGTGGTTTATGTTTGATGATCTGAGAACATAGTCTTCTAATTTCTTAATCGATATCAGGACTTTTAAAAAGTGCATCTTATGTCACATCCAAGCAAAAACCCCATTACATGTGAGAAATTACTGGCCATCCACATTGTGATCAAAAGCATACAGCAAGATTAGTGATCATCTGTAGCTCAGCTGTTATTTTTACTGGGTTATCAAAGCTCTGGGGAGGATTTTGTAAAGCTATTTAGCCTGAAGGAAGGGATTAAAGAGGTTTCTGCTCATGAAACATCTGTTGCAAACGTACCTTCTACTATTCAGAGCCGAAAGTTAAAATTAATCAGAAAGGGGAAGTTTCTTTGCTGTTCAGCAGCCATCCCATGGGCCAGTCACCGTTTCCTTCTTTGCCCAAAACAGAAACTGCCCCCATCACTGTATAGCAGAAGACTTCTTTGCATGCTGTGCCCCTCAGTCCTTGATGGGATACTTCACATTTTTCATTAAGCTCCCTTCCCTTTTACCAACTAATGAGAACACAGGACTTGAAGCGGCTATTACAGTCAGCAAGGCCAACCATCCGTGATCTTCTCTTCATTCCCTGATTCTCAGACCCTAAACTCATGCTTTTGTGCTATATGCACGTACACTGACATTTTTTTCAAACAGGTACCTGAAGAAACAGTGCCTGATCACTGCTACTTTGAGCAACAGAAGCTGATTATTTCCCAAATGGGGCCCATTATATACAGTCCTCTTATTTATGCCATTTAAAAAATAATAATTATACTCACTAGAAAAAGAAGAAAGAATAGAATATTAAACACATCTGGGCACTAGTAGTTCTGATACAAAACAAAGTCCAAGCTTTTCTTTCTGTGCCTTTCTTCTGCCTACTCAGTGCTCTCTCAGGCCCACTGACTCCAACCCCAGTTCTTAAACTGGGGCAAGGATAACTTCTTTCTCCAGTAGCAGATAGGACTGGGTTGCACTGTGCTTTACCTGCTTACTGCGATGCTTTCTGTAATATCTGCGGGAAGAGGAGATATCCCACACTATGTGAGCACATTCACTGAAAAGCAATATTTACTGTGCAAATTTAAGTGCTAAAGGAAGCTGGATAAAAATACTCAGTTTCTTCTTCTGGTTCATGCACAGAAAATTTTCAGAGAAATTGAGGAGACCAGACTTGATGTCCCTCATTCTCAGTGCTATTATTTTGTCTTTTTTTTTTTTTTTCAAAGCAAAAGAAAAAGTGAATTAATTCTTCCCCTCTGTGTAAGAGGTGGAAGTGTTATATGCACCTACTTTTAAAGGCTACGCTCAGTGAACTGAAACTTCAGGAGGGTGAGGGAATGGCTTTCTGGTAGCATCACGGTAGTATCCATAAGTTGCACTGATTATACTGCATTTCTGCCCTCACTTCAGCTGTGGGCAAGTGACAGAAATCTTAAAATTATATTATTGCTGCTGCTGATGTTATTCTATCGGGAACAAGAGTTGGTAGCAGGGTTGGTGGCTCAGTAGAACATCAAATCATAGGATGGGTTGAGTTGGAAGGGACCTTAAAGTCCATCCAGTTCCAACCCCCTGCCATGGGCAGGTCTGCCCCCCATCAGATTGGTCTGCTCAGACCTCATCCAACCTGGCCTTGAGCACCTCCAGGGATGGGGCACCCACGTTTTCTCTGGGCAGCCTGTGCCAGCAAGAGCAACATACTTGTTCTTGTCATACCATGCTCAGAGCAAGGGACTGAATCATCTTGTTTTCCCTGTGCCATGTTCACCTGTTCCAGGGGAGCTGCAGCCAGCAGACACGAGCACAGGGTGCTGGTGGTGCACCTTCTGTTATGAAATAAAGGATCAAGGATACCAAGGAGATAAGCCCCTAAAGCTGGATCTGTGGGGAGCTCCCATGGGAGCCCAGGACTTGCACCCTACTGTTGTCCTGGCATGGGTGAAGATTCTGTTTGCAAAGGCTGGTTGTGGTAACAAAGTAGAACAGAGATTTTTTGAAGATTCTTTCAGGATGACATACAGAAGAGTTAGAGGTGCAATTTCTGCACTGAGTATGAGGATAAAGATCATAAATAAGGCAGACAGTAAAACAACAGCAAATGTCTGTGCCTACTGGAATAAATTGCATCTCAAAGATTAACTGGTATACTTATACCAGTCAAACTTTTCTACTATGGCATGGACTTTAAGGGTTCCATGGATCCTTCATCTGATTGAGGTCTCACCTGAAACCCTGACAAATATATCCCAAAACCTGAAAAAGGATGCAGTGACCAACCAACCGGAGCCCCCTTGAGACACAAGGAAGGGGACGGGACATCAGTGTGAGAATAACAGAACAGTGAAACACACGAGATCTTGTCTACCAGAAACTGGAGGAAATCCAGAGTCACGTCGCAAGGGTCATGAAACAGCCACTAAGTAACCACTGTAAACCTGAGCTATATTAAACCTGGTGATATGTGATTAAAAACCAGCTGTCATTGCCCTCAGCCTCTGCCCACAGCCAGGTGACGCACTGTGCCCTCCTCGGGGATGGCTGGGAAGTGGCAGTTGATTTGGCACCTGCCGTGGTAATAAATTTTTTTCCTTCAAATCAGAAAGTATTAAAAACACACTGACAAAATACAGACTAGATTTTTGTCATGTAATAAATCCACTCTTATATTTAAAAACTACATTTCTTTCCCTGGCAGGACATCACCACGGAATATTTCTTTCCTCAGAAGACACTGTACCAGCCCAGTTTCTGGAGGGCCTTAATGGGGCTATGTAGAAGGGCAAAACATGAGCTTCATGTGGGTCGCTGTGGTGGAGGCACAGGAGATGTTCAGGGGACATCCATGGGTTTGCTGGAGATACTTCAAGGAGCAAACCATGGTACGACACGCAGGCTGGGCCAGCTATTGCAGGACAGCGGTCTGCCAAAGCCCTTCCTACCCTGGGGAAACGACTGCACAGTGGAAATGTCCTGCATTCCCCACACAGCATGGGATCCCACCCCAGCATGCTCCTGAGCATGGCCTGAGGTGGCTGGGAGCATTGACGCACACTGTAAGGCCCCTATGGAATTTGTACTGTCCATTGTGACCTATGCTGACAAGAGCTGTTCAGATCAAGTCTTCTCCTGTGGTGTGGGTGTATTTGAAGGAAGTTAAGCCAATCTCTAGGAAGGACACATCCTGCCTTCAGGGACTGCTGCTTGGCTTTAGAAGACACGGAGCTGTACTCAACCAGAAGTAACTATTGTAGTGAGTGACATCTGCAGCAAAGCCTCAAAAAGAGGACCAGTACCCTGCCTTTAATAATAATCTCGGCTATTCTATTTGAAACCAGCATCTGTTGGGAAAGTGTCACCCTGTGGTTACAAAGCAAACCTGAGCACAACAGCTTCAGGAGCTGTGGTGTGAATGGTAGCTGCTGTTTTTTCCTACATTTTTGCAAAATAAGTCTGGAGAGGCACGCAGAGTAGCAAAGCCTCTGAAACGCGTTGAATTAGATAAACTGAATCTGCAGTGTAGCGTTTGGAAGCTGTTCAGGTTCAGGATGGATAACTCAGTAATCTGTCTGGGTGATAGCAGATTCTGCTGATTTATGCATGAATCAACTGCTGCTCTTCTGGGTCTCCTTTCTCTCTCCAGCCCTGTAATTCATTCTCCTTCTCCTGCTTAAAGCTTCTGGGTTTTCTCACACTGTAATCCTTCAGTCCTGCATCACACCCCCACATTCTGAGGACCAGTTTTACAGGGATGGAGGCACAGAGGTGGACAGATGAGAGGGACCATTGCACTGGGGCCTCGGGGTAACACAGCTTCTCCAGGTCCTTACTCCTGTGGGATTACGGCTGCATCCTTTCCTTAACCAAAATGCTTTGCAAAGGGAGGGAAAAAGGCTCTGTGCATCCCATCCTTGATTTTTATCTCAGTGTAGAAACAGAGAAATCACGGGGGCAAGACTACAACTCGCACAAGGCTGAGGATCTTCTTGAGGAAACTAAAGGGCCAATCGCAGCTGTCAAGCTACTCAGAATTAGCAGCACTGTGGGGGTGTTGAAGGGCACCCAGATGAAGAAACATAGCTTATTCCTTGTATTGGCAAAGTGATACCTGGGACAATGCTGCATAACATTATAATCTAGAACTCAAGGTGTCCATGGTCAGGTAACTGCACCCAAACAGTGTCTACTCACTAGTTGAGGTTAAATTCACCAGATTTTCAGTCAAGATCTTTTAATGTTGTCTGAAACATGCTGGAATCATCCCACTGCCAGCATGCTGGTACCTGGGCCCAGGGACAAAACCTGAGCTGCTCCATCAGAGCATGGGCAGTGAAGCAGCAGGGCTTGAAGTGGGAATAATTAGTGTGTAATAAAGGACAGGTATTGACTGAAGCCAGCCATTCCTGCAGCCCTCCCTACCTCATGTGAGCTCTCTGGTTCTCAGTCACATATCTGCTGTCACAGTGTCTTCTGTCTTTCCATGAGGAGTGCCCAATTTCCTCCGGCCTCCTCTGGCCTAGGCATTGCAAACCAGTGAAAACAGAGCATTTTTGAGATAGCTAACACTGACGGCATTTTGGTTGAAAGGTTTGGTTTTCCATTTGGGGAAAACAGCTGTCCTCCACTGCAGGAGGACTGTTAGGAAAGCTGATATCTGATGTTTCTCCAATTCTTCACACTTTCTAAAATGTCTCTTTAATAGGTTAGTGCTCAACAAATGTGCAAATAAGTCATGTACATGCAATATAAATTACTCATGGGACTCTAACAGCATTCAAGCCTTATGAAATTCCTTTGCCAGGATCTGAACCCTATCAATTCAAATAGTTCTGCATAAATCTAGTCTCCTCAAGTCAGAACTGAGACATTTTTTTATGACAGAGCAGGGAAGGGAGCCCGTACTTTACTATTTTTAATAACAGAACAAGAAGTAGCAGACTTTTCTGTTTCCAGGGTTCTCCAGTGAGACTTTTTCACAAGCAATATATTTTCTTCTCTCAAAATAAATATATTGCTCTCTTGCTGGTTGAAGTATGAAGCCAAGGAATCTAAATTAATCTCATCACTTTAAGCTGAAAAAAGCACCCATACTCCAAGAAGCTAACAGGAACGGATAGCTGACCCAGCATCGAGGCTTCCATGAGATTTGGCTCTTGCTGCGTGACTGCTGCCCAGACATTTCTCTGAATACAAAGGCCAGGGTGAGAATTTTGGCTTTGCGTTGTGTACACACACTTCAACTCACTTAAATTAAGCCATGGACATACACGGACTCCACTTCTCATAACAAACACCTCATTGCTGCTCTCACAAATGCAAACCACCATCTCTCCTACAGAACAGTCACTACCACTCCTACTTTTGCATGCAATGTACGCATCTGTGCATCCCAAAGCAAGAAAGAGAAGAAGCTGCAAGCTAAACTGAATGGCATAAATCAGATATTGTAGCAATAGATTGAGAATGGAATAATCCAATTTACAGTTAACAACACCATTTTTCATGGAAGCAAGAAGCCATACCTCAGCCAGACTAGCTTTTACTCTTTCTGTTATTGCCATCTAAGTCTCACAGTTCTTAGAGCTATTGTCCCATCAGCCCCAGAGTAAATTAAATCTGGTTTCATACGGATTTGTGCCTTATCTCCCTGCACATCCTTACCCCTTTCCTGCCCTCTTGAGGACCTCCTCACTCCCATGTCTGTGCTGAGCTTTCACCCATCTCCCAGCCTTTCCTTGTCTGGTAACTACCAGCTTGAGCAAGAGGTGGTATATGCTCTGTCTTGTTCTGAAATACATGTATTTCAATACATGTCTGGTTTGTGTACACATACTGGATTACCTGCCCACAGCACACATAGCAATTTGCTAGCAGCAGATCAGATACTGCTGAGCACACAGGCAAAACTTTTTCCAATTGGGTACCTTCTCCCACGAGACTTAGAGGAATTTAACTTCTTGTGGGACATTCACTCTTATGACTAATCACTATCAAATCTGGTAAATAGGTCCAGAACCTGCTGGTGGGACAGACAGAGAGGTGAGCAGGCATACAGAGGAATCCTTACAGAAACAGAACAAAAATAAATGCATCCACAGACGGCTTTGTCCTTTTCAGCAGTTTAGAAAACATAACCATTCAAATGCGAATTTTGGAAAGGAAACTTTACCATCAAGTGGAAATTCATGTGGATGTACTGCCCTGCTTCCTACTACTGCAGGCCAAATCTTCTCCAAAACACATCCTCTTCCTCTGCTCCCCTTTCTGTATGGGACAGATGTTTTGCCAAAGCAAAATCTTCTGTGCAGAAGTCATATTTTCACCCTGCTGAACTCTCAAAGGCTTCGATTTTCAAAGGAGTGTAAGGCCCAAAATATTTTTCACGGAGTCCAGAGGAAAATCCTTACGTCACATCCAATATAAGTGTGAACCTGGGGTAACATGTTGTCCTAGATATTTTCAGGCACAAATGTCTCATTTACGCTAAACTACGACAGCGTCTCAAGGCTGAACCTCCAGCAGTAATGTATCCACTGGATTTGATGGGTTGAGCATGTTTTTATAGATGACAATGTCAATTCTACCCTGATATCATAAATAAAAGGCCATTAGTAAGTTCAAAAGTACCCTGCTAAGAATTACAAAGTTTCCTTAGTCTGAGGGGCCCTAAACTAATATATGTTAACAGTGGTCGGATGGTTCCTGTGTGTATCCGCAAGATAAAATGATGTAGAGAAGTTTCCAGCACTGCTCACTGATGTACTGAGATGTGCTTTAGAAGGAGTCGTTTATCTTTAAAAGCATGCAGCGAAGAAACAGCTGCAAGAAAGGTGCCAGTCAGCCCCCTGCTGTGCAGCACTTTCTTTGGGCACCCTACAGCCCAGCCCAGTGATTACAGCCTCTCCTCCCAGATTAAGGATGCTCTGTCAGATTATCCCTAACCCTGAGCAGATTTGCCTTTCACTTTTCTCCCCCAGCTTTCACTGCCTGCTGCCTTTCTCCACCTGTTTACGTGAACTACCAAAGCAGATATTTGTGCTGAGCAGAAAACCTCATCCTCCTGCAATATGGATGGGTTTTCAGAAGGTCCTAGACTTGGTTTTCATCAGGCTTTAGATGAACCGAGAAGAGAAAGCCTGCTGCTGTGTGCAGCACAGTGCTGTGAGCCTGCGAGCAAATTCCTGCATCTGCATGTCACAGCCATCCAAAATAGTAGCTTCAGTCTAGAGGTCGGCATGAGCATGATGCTGCACCCAGATTAATGACCACACACACTCTGGCAGGGTCAATGAGCCAGGGCAGGCTGCTGGGTTAATTCAGGTCCAGGGCTAGCTTGTATTCTAGTTCAGAGTGACCTGGCTTGCCTCTAATTTGGCTTTCTTTACATGCTGTCTCGCTGCATCTTCAGACCTCACAGCATCTCTGCCACCTCTGAAATGCGATGCAGTCATTCAGTGCAGCCTTGTCAGATGCAGCACAGTTATACATAAACATGTTCTAACTATCTGAGCATTAGTGGACTTCTCAGGTGCTTTTGGGAATCCTGCCTGAGAGCAGCTGCTGGTTGCTATTCATCTCATGCAAAACCTGGACTGACGTATTTTTTGCTGCATCGATCAGAAAAGTAAACCAAACTGCAAACTAAAAGGATGGAGTGGGAGTACCAGTGATCATGCCTTACACTGCTCTGCCTGAAGAGGGGACAGGCAGAACAAATACCTGAAAGTCTGGAAATCAACTGGAAAATATAAATTCAAGCCTTGGGAACTGCCTACATTTACTTAAAGGATAAAGATGTTAAAAAGTCAGGAGAAGATGTACCCATCATAGCTGCCCCAACCTGAATCATTGCCCCACGGCCATCTTCTAGCATTACCAGTCATCAAGGCTGAAATACCAGTATTGTGACTGCCATAACTCTCCAAGAAGCATTTGTACCAGTACAGATATTATGAAAAAACAGAAACAAACAAGCAAACAAAACCGTAAGATTTTTTCTGATTACTATGAATAGTGTAGCAGGACCAAAATTCCATCGCTTTATTCGGTGTCTTTGAGGAGCAGACAGAACCAAGTTTCTGAAGAATTGCTTCTTTCGTCTCTCAGAAAATTGAGCCTGTAATTCTATTCCACATCCTGCTACAGACAGCTGTTCTATCATTGCCAGGCACTTGTTCTTCATATGTACGATAACGTGCCATTTCTGAAGTTTTCATAATTTTTATGTATGGCTGATTCATTCTGAGCAGCACTGAAGGAATCTTGAAAAGGTTTTTTTTCTGAGCATTTTTTGCAAACTCAGTCACAGCTTCCCATAGACACGAGTTCGAAACAGAGCACGTGCAGCCTCCGTACTTACAGAAATACATCTGACTTAACACAAAACGAGCAGTGAGAGCTGAATCCTTCCCTGGCACAGCAAACAGGGAAGGAAATGCTGAAAGGGAGATCCTGCGAAGGATAAGAGTGCAAAAGCAGCAAGGAGGGGAGGGGGCAGGCAGGTGGGGAGCGCGATAAACAGCGAGGTTATCACTGAGGGATGTGTGCCAGGTCACGTGCTAATATTTCTCTGAAGCGGACGATGGGCAGGAGTTTGGCAATAATAAATGGGACAGAGTGTGTTTGAGTAAACACAGAAAGGACATGGCTTGGTGCTGCGAAAACAGCTGCAGACACCGCCGGTAGAGTGGGGTCTGACCTGCTCTGCCTAAACTGTAAAGATAGTTTGTTCTTCATGTAACTGGAAATGATCATGAATAGAGATTCAAGTTCTGCTCAGAAAAAGTATTTCTAAGGCCATACAGTATTTGGGATACTGTTTTTGCAAAACCTAGTAGAAAACAGAGTGAATTTGGGGAAAAAGGAAGCAAAGTTTGTTCTCTAATTGTCTTATTTTCCCACAGGATGATCAGTGAGGCCAAGAGGTTTGTTTCAGGTTGTGCAACCTCCACTTTAGGGAAGTGCGTGTGCATCACAGTGGAAGTTTCAGAATGGAAAGTTCCTCCTTTCAGACCCAGATTCTGCCGGAAGGGAAGCCCTGAGGCAGGCCGGTGGCTCTGCTCTCCGTGAGCTCTGCCCTCCTCACACTCATTGTAGGGCAGCTATTTTCGGCCGCAGCCATAACACAGTGATAGCTTGTGGTGAGTGTGCGTGGGGCTGTGCTCTGTGCTCTCATCCCCATTCCTGTGCTGATCTTTCACACTGAGCCACACCAGCTGCACTGCTGGGGCTCTGGGTAGCTATATAGCATATCTTCCAAAGCCTAAATGTTCATCACAGCTCCGTGCCTATCATGAGATGCCTTCGACTGCCGCCATGTACTCTTGCAGTGATCAGGCAGCAGATCTCTCACAGGACTCAGACCACACATCAGGAGCTGAGAGCAGCTGCATTCATCTTTGGCACACTGCATGTGACCAGGTCAGCTGTACTCCAAGTGGTCTGGATGTCCAGTCGACTGGAAAGAGTGAGCGGCTCTCTCTGGTGTCCTGCCCCGCTCTCAGCAGAGCACATTTGCCCGAAGCCACTGATATTCTTGCAGCAGGGACCTGATTTATGAGTGGTGTCTTTAGGAGCCACTGCAACGCTCACCATTAATCTGTCAGGAATAGTAGTGCCGGCTGCAAAAACACACAGGGAATCTTTCAGTAAATGCCATCAGACAAAAAGCTGATTTACTTGCAGTTTCCACCTGTTGAAGAACATTACGCAATTAGCAGCACTGCTTTGGGAATGAGCTTCTGCACCCCCTTCCAAAGAGCTGGCATCCTCACGTTGTGGAGGCGCACTGCTGAGATGCTATGTGGGTTCAGCCCACAAATCCCTTGTTTGCTGCAGAACGGTCTGCATGTGGCAGCAGGACTTCTCCTGCTAACAGCCTGAACTATCACTAAATGAGTATTTTGAGGCCTGTACGTTATCTGTTTGATGCAAAGCAACATACCAAGGTGAAAAGCCCCATAATGGGGCCATCCCTGTGACTGCAGCACCACGTGTGCCCACAGCAGCACCAGCGGCCGCAGGGACTTTTTGTGCCCAGGATTAGTGGGGATTGGGAACGATGCAGAAGCGGAGTGCTGAATCCGGGGTGGGAAATTGCTTTGCAGGGCAATTTCTCTGGGAAGATTCAAAAATGGCGTTGATTTCCAAGTACAAACAAATGTGCTGCTGTCCTGTATTCGGAACTTATCTAGTACTTTTTTTCTTTCTTTTTTTTTCTTAACAGAAAATAGTGCAGCTCGGAGCTTGTTTCCATGTGTTGACAACGCTGCATTTCATGGCACAAAGGTTTGCCTGCAACTGACAGAACTACCAGAAAATGTGGGAGAAGTGCATGCAAATAAGTTTGTTAAACTTTGACAGCAAATGAGAGAAAAAAAGAGAACTTGTTTTCAGTCAGAGGTGCCTGTGTCATGCCGTGCTTCCCTTGCTAGGGAAAGCAATGAAGCACTTCTGCCTAATGCTGAACTTACTCATGTAGCTGCTGACACGATTAGTTTCAAATGTGCATTATTTTTAACAATCTTTACCTCTGAACTACATAGTGAATTTTAATGAAAACAAAAGATCCTCTTGGGAACACCCTCAGTCAGATGGATTCCCAACTCAGTGTTTACGTTTAATTTTTCTTAGCATTCATTGGGGCCTTATCAAGGATACCGTATTAAGGAAAGTGAAACAGTTCTTATCCTGTAAGTCCACACTTTGTAAGAGCAGCATGCCTCTTTTCTCAGTCATCCTTCATCTTCTGTCCCTTTTGTCCACTTCTTTGCTGTCTTCCTGAATCCTAATATCCATAGTCTTCTTTTCCCTAGGTTTCCAATAACTTTCTCCTGTTCCTACAGTCTTGCTCCTATTCCATTTAAGAAAATTGCCAGCCCTCTACAAACTGCATAATGAATAATAATGAACTGTTTTATTGCACACTTAGCTGTAAGCACACTTGTTAATTATCCAAGTTGCACTGTGAATGAAGATTTACACCTCACCTTGCCTCAGATATACAGGCGTATTAAGAATATTTGTCGTATCTGTGACAGACAGAAATGTCTCCAAGTTTTCTGAAAGAAGGGAGGAGATCAAGTCTTGATTTGCTCTTCAACAGTCTCAAGAATATCTCCACGGAATAAAAGTTTTTTTCTCCTAGCTGAAGGACAGAGCTGCATAGTTCACCGTGTCAGGCTAATGTATTTATGGTTTGAAGGGCTCTCCTCACCCCCAGACTTGAAGCTTACCAAGGAATCCAAGGTATGTAATAATGATATGAACATGATATACTTTACTGTAACCTGTGCTGCAGGCAGCTGTTAATGCCAGTCTAACTTTCTGCAGTCTGCAGCATATGTATAGCTTCACTCTGCAGCATAGTTACCGTGAAGTCAATGGTATGCCGAAGTGGATGCTGCAGAACCAAAGAGCCATGTGTTAAAATTCAAGCCTCAGATGTTAATATATATTTGGGGTAATTTCTCTGCCTGTGAAGGAAATTCATTTTCTCCCTGCTAAATTAGTACTGCAGTAGCGTCTACAGTGTCACACACGATTGCAAAGACACATTGTGCTCAACACTAGGGAAATACAGGGAAAGATGGGCAGGCTCCAAAGAGATAAAAGTCAAAGGTACCAAAAAGGTCAAAACACATGAAGGAGACAGCAAGGAGTGCAAAGGGAAAGAGAAAGAGAAACTGACCTTAACACAACTGCTGAGCAGATCAATAACAGAAGGATTTGAATTCAGTCTGTTGGCTCCCTGTCTAATCTCCTATTGCATGCTGCTGCTTCTGACAGTCTTGGCCTCAGTATTTTAGTACTGTCCCGAAATAATCTCTTTCTTTTTAAATTGCTCTTTTATGGAAACACTTAAATTTTCAGCCTATATTTCTGCAAGACCTATGCTGCTTTGTGAAGAGGGAGATCATTATATTTTACACCAAGTGTGAGTGCTTTCAGTGACAGTCAGTCAGTAATATCCTATTCCCTCCTTGCTTTATGAACATGCAAAATTTATGCAAATCATCTAGATCCAAAAATGCAGACAGTCAGTTTCTCTGCAGCATCTCAGTTAATGTTCTGGTCATGAAGGGTTAGAGAAAGCAATCAGTTCTGTTCCTTTTCCGTGGATTTTTGCTCTCTTCAATCTACAAAACCAAGCACAAGTAATTCTGAAATTCCCACCTTTAGCATGTTGAGTAGCGTGGAAGCATTGCTTGGTTTTACCAACATGCAACACTCCTCTAAATATCACTCCATAGAATGTTTGCTTTTGTGCAGTAGCATGATGTTGTTGACCCATCTCTGCCTTTTCCTTCTGTACTCTTCAAAGTGCTGCTAGTAAGCATTTAACATATTTTAATCATTAATATTACTTTATTAATAGTAAATGATGTTTATTGTCAGTGTATCTTGGCTGAGAAAATACCAAGTATTAAGCTCATTGTATATATATATAAATATGTATGTATATATGTACCTTTTCTCCCAATTCTCCTATTTCTATGTATATGTTAGTGAGAGAAATGGCAACACGTTATGATTGTACCGTGGATTAGATTTTAATTATTACAGCTTGTATAACAGAGACATAATTATGCTAATATAATTTACAACTGTTGTAGGATAACTTCATCTTCTTCACAAGCTTTTCTAGAAAGCTGGTTCTTCACATGATGGTTATGCTTTTAATTACACTGTCAAAACATAAAATCATGTTTATAAGCCAGGTGCTGTACACCACATACATCTCCAGCATGGAGATGTCAGCACCTTTGTGGAGTGCACAGGCATCACCCTGCTGGCAGGGAGGTGGAACCCAGGTATGGACCCAGCTACCACCCATATTTGAATTTCTCAGCTACATACTCAGCTGTCAGGTGCCCAACTGAATTTGCAAGTGCACGCTGAGACGCAGGCTTTGTGGATGAGGGAAGGTAAGCAGTAGATACAAGATTTACAGCAGCTCAATCTGGACAGCACAGACAAGTCATTTGTCTTCCTGGAGCACCTTGGAAAAGGGTCAAGGCACCTTCAAGGGCATTACTGCTTACAAAGAAGAAGGTGAGCACCTTTGTGAATAAATTCCTTAGTGATCTGTTACAGGTTAAGCATTAGGGGGAAACATCAAGTGCCAAAATCATGTAACTGATTTTTGGCAGACAGGAGCACTCAACAAACCACACAGATTTGGTAGTATCAGGCAAAACTGATTCTTTGGGCCGCAAAGAAGTGTAAAAAGGGAACACAGAGAGGAAAAGCAAGACAGCAGGGCAAAAAGAGACAACAGGAGGACAGTATGCATGTTGAGAGAAGGGGAGGGAAAACAAGTAAAAAACTTAGTGTTGGTTTTCTTTCCGTAAAAGCCCCATTTTCCACCTGTTTTTATCTCCATTTCACCCTAGACTTAGAAATCAGTGAATGATGTCTGTTCATTCCAGCAACCAATCCAACTCTCAGCTTCCAGATCCCACTATCCAATATGATTTTGGAACACTGTCAATTGATTATTTTCACTTTTCTATCTGAATAATTGCACATTCCTATTTGTCTGTGTGATATTCTGACCACTACCTCTATCACAAAACACCATAGTACATCTTGGAATAAGTGTAACAGTGGATTTTGCTTGCCTGAGCTTTTTAAAATTTGAAATGCAATGCACTTCCCAAAGAGGAGCTAACCTACATGTGGGGAATCATGAGACTGGTTTAGCATCCTGCAAACATGTTTGGAGATGACAAAATTAAACATCGAAGAGTACTGATTAAAGCACTGATTCTGTAAGGACTTACTACCAGGCACAATCCCTTTGAAATCAGTGGGACAATTCAGTCATAAAGCTGTGCCCGAGAGTAAACATTTACCTGGCTGAGCCCTTGATAGCAATTGCAGACAATGCTTTTTTTTATCTAGATGGACAGTGCTGAATTGCCAGCAGTCCACAGCTCTGACAGGACATACATTGCCATTGTGGCTGTGTGGTGAGGCACGGAGTGCATCATTGCCCTGCGAGAGGCCCACAGGAAATTGCATAGACCAGCTGCTGTAATTAGACACCTATTATTATTATTTATTAAAACACAACTAGTTACACTGGTTGTGCATATTCTGTAGGCAGACCTTGTGAAAAAGTGAGTAATCTAGTCAGGGCTGTGCAATGCAGGCCTTGTTTACGACAGAAAGTTGTGCTGACCCGACTGTGTGTCTAAAGTTAAAGTTGCACCTCTCCAGCATGGCTGGTGTTGTATCTGCATAGCTTATGTTTTCCTTAGCAGAAGGCAAAACAGCGACAGTGTAAAACACCTTCATGGCAGTAAAACCACGCACCAATTTGAACAGCACGATTAAATGAGTTGTAAAAATTCACGGCTCAAACAGTTAAATTGCTACGTGACTTATGAAGAGATCAGACTCCTTATTCCACACATAAATGATAATCAGTTAGTCTTACCCCTCCAGTACACAGGAGGAGAAGAAAGAAATGATCATGTCCCTTGTTCAAGACAGAGCGTTTCATGTCTCAGCACCCTGTGACTTAAGCAGCACTTGCAGCTGAGAGGATCATGATGTATTTGTCTGGCTGCTGCCTGCACAAGTGCTTGAATCAGTCTGAACTGATTCTTTGAACAGGCACAAAGTGAGAAGCACTAAGACTGGAGGGAGAGGAGCTGCTCATTTAAAGAAAACAGCGAAAGGTCACAGAGGGATAAATGTTCCTGCCAGCGCTAATTTTACTATAATGCTCCACTTTCTCATCTTGAAAATTGAAGGGATTTTTTCCTTATTCTTCCAGTCAGAGAAAGCATGAGAATATGCATGTATATGAACTAGGAACACACAGCATTATGGAGGAAGCTGATGAATGTTTGCTAAGGGTGTTTGTGTGCCCATGGGGATGGAGGAGCAGTATGGTGCTGGTGACCAGGCCACAGCACCAGGCCGAGGAGGCTGGACATCGCCTTTAGCCCACTCTGAGTCCTTGTTACAAAACTGTATCTCTTCACCTCTCTGGTTCTTCCTTTACAGGATGAAAGAAGGCCAATTTGTAGAGCGCTATGAGGATTAGCAATGACAAGCAAGTGTTACATATTAGGTGGGTGGAATTTCTGTTAGCTTCAGTACCTTCTTTTCTGGTGCAACAAGCCACCATCCAAGGGAGACCTTTCATTTCTGATTGCTTAATGAGGCAATTTGATAATTTGGGCTCCAAATTCAGATTTCGAAATGAAGTTCGAAAATCCATATTCTTGAACATGACTTCTCAGCTCGAGGTATTATTTTCTTTAAAATTTCCTGTTAAAACAAAAAAACTGCAGCAGAAAGTTTTATGAAACAGACTGCTTCCAACTTACTGTCTGTAAGGACCCAAATGGATGCAATTGATCTGCTCAGCAACATTACCAATTTTTGAAGTCTCCCCTCATTACATACTTACAGAGAAATGGCTATGAGTAACTTCACTGCCTATTGAGACCAGTAATTCCATTAGGCTGAATCACTGAGTCACCTTGTTTGTGACACCACAACCAGGTCGTCATACCAAGTAGTGCACTGAACACACCACACGCTGCCTGGCTGCTGAATGGACAAGGATGCAAGCTTGGGAATAAGAAAAAAGTACACAGATGTGAGGTCTAACAAACCATGCCAAAATTTGGAGTCCAGTGTTCCCTGCTGCCCCTTCCTAGGAAATTTGCTACTACTCACAAGATGTGAAAATATGCTCAGGATCAAAACTTATCAGTTGTCCTCAGACATAAGTTCCAGGCAAGCAAGCAGCCTCTTTTGTGACTGTGAGATCGTGCAAGAACCAATTTGGCCTTCGTTTTACTGCTTTAGTTCTGCAAAGGATCAAATGAAAATAGAGCTAAAATGGCATAAAGAAGACAGGATCTGGTCCCAGATTCTGGGTATTAGATGTGGGAGATTAGCTACTTCTTCTCTCAAAAACCCCTCTATTTCTCTTTTACAGGTATGGCTGTTTTGTATACACTAGCTAAATTGATACATATTAATTATATCTTTTTTAATATTGGAAATGTTTATATTATTCTATTTTTGTTGATATAGCACAGAGAAGAATCTAAAGGATACATTCCAATAATGTTATTTTTTGTCAAATGATTTAATTTATTTCATAATGGACTACTCTTCTTTTTTTTTGTATCTCCCAAACCACTGGTATACGTAAGAAATTCTCTTTACACGACATTTAATTTTGAACTGCAATAATGGATTATTTTCTATAAAACATCAATTTCCTAGGAATGGAAATGGTTTATTCTGCAAGTTCTGTTTTGAGTGCCAATAACCCAGGCCACGTTGGCTTTATCAGTACCAGTTCTACTGAGCGAGGATACAGGTCATAAAATACCTGAATAGCTTTTGTTTTATAAATTGCCATTCGGATATCATCCCAGCATCTTCTGTCCATTCCAAATCATGTTTGCTATAGAGATAAATTTTAATTAATTCTCCAAAATCAATGACTTCTCATGTGAGGGAAGTTCATATGCAGGCTCTGATGTACTCCCTTCTCTCTCTTACAAATTTCCTGCCTGTATCCCTTAATCTTGTCTTGTGTTATTATCTGAAAACCCTATGCAAATTATGAACTCATTTTTAAAAGCTCTAATTTTGCTCAGATTTATAGGAAAATCATTTTGTAAACACATGTGTATGGATGACAAGCAGACTAGGACCTTAACAGCCTGTGCTCTTCCTGCTCAATTAGTTGTAAATTGTAGATCTTTCTGGCCCTATCTCAGGAAAACACTTTAACCTGTAATTAAATCCCAGAGAAATCAAGGCCACCTCAGCACACATTTAAGGTTCAGTGTACACTTCAGCGTTTAAAAGAGAAGCTTAACAGTATGCGTTCCTGAAGGAATATTAATTATCATAAACCAGTATTTCACTATGACTGGGGCACAGACTCCAAGTAGTGGCAGTCCACCAAAAGAGATCTGAGAGATCATGAGACACTGAAAAATTTATTAAATGACAGGGAGACAACTTACTTATATATTCAACTTTCGTGAGGTCTGACATACTAAGCTTATTTAGCTCTACCCTTTTCATACCCTGCAGGTGACTGCATTATCTTAGTGCTCCACAACTCACACTCTCTTATCATTCGCTTTCAAGACCTCAGTCAATCTCTTGAAACACGCATGGAAATGATGTACATGTATACTGAGAAATGCCAAGACATACCATTCAGAACTTCTATCTGCAATACCAGCATAATTTCTAGACATGAATATATACTAACAAATACACGTACTATTTTTGGATTTCTGCTATTATTTTTATGGACCTGGGCAACAAATTTGGCAACCAGTATTTTCTTCTTCCTGGAGGAGTAAGAGATTCATGTATATTAACCATAGATTCATCTCTGTGTAATCTAATCTCTGATATTTTCCTACATTGAAGAATTGGCTGTAGCACTGCGATTCTGTGCTTTCCAGAAGTCTATGACTAACATGGCAGAATTCTGAAGGTGGGAAACATATATCTGTGATAGGCTACAAATGTGGCAGAGCTCATACGGTCATTCCCCCAGAAGAGCTCACAGGCATTGAGACTTACTGTCCATGTTATTTACTGCAAAACTAAGTGCAGATTATATTTTTCATTTAATGCTTTATTTTCAGAGCTAGCTTTTCAATGCAATATTCTGCTATGACTTTTTGTGAACTCTCTTGCACTGCAGAGTACATGTTCCTTTTTTGATTATCTGATGTCATTTGTAAACGGGACTGAAAGTGAAAGAAACAACCCTTAAGTAGGAAAAAATGATGATTTATAGCTGAAATAGTTAAACTTTCCAAACTAGATAAATTACTGAACTTACTTCTTTTGTTGGCACTACGTTCATCTCTTCCTGAGACATTTAGCCCCTGCAAACAGCAACTGATGCTGTCTGCAAATATGATACACTACCGTGGGTGTTGTGCAAGCCAAATACATCCCACAGGACAATTCCTCTCATGCTATCATTACCATCTTGTACAATCTTGGAGAGGAGATGAAAGGAAATGACTAATTCGGGAGGTGCGTGAATCTCAGCAGAAGTTGCTGCTTCCACATGAAGGAGTGGTTTGCCATCGTTTGGCAAGGAGAGACTGGCATACAAATTTGTCCTCCAGCATTAAAAAAGTGGAGAATGCAGGTGTGTGAACCTCTGATGAACCTTCTCAACTCATCCTGAGAACAGGTTGCTGCTGCAATAATATTAGCACAAGAGCCTGTCTGTAGAGAGCTCTGCTGCTGTTGAGTGAGTGCAGAAACGTGTTGGTACAGCCCTCTCCAGTCAGCCCTGGGGATGCTGTGAGCCTGCTGAGCTTCCACTCAACGGAGCAGTACTGCACTGCCCACTGTGCCCATGATGAAGTACGCTTGATGGGTGATGAATCATGATAACCTCCCTAGCTGCCGTAATGTTTCCACTGCAATTATATCTGTGTAGCTATTTATTGTGATGTTTTATCTTGAAGATTTTGAATATGATGTATTAAAACACTGTGCAGTGCAATCCAAATGCAATGAGGCAAGTAACTGTAAAAGTCAAAATTAGGATACAGAGAACAATGCATTTCAAATTAAATGGGAACAAGATTACTTGTTAGCTGAAAATAATGAGCACCTTCAGTGCCTTATGAGCATGCAAATGATAGGTGTGCCGAAGGAATATAATATCAGGCGATACTACAAAACCTACCACCACAGAAAATAAGAGAAGTGCACTGGAGAACCTAATCATTACAGAATTAAAAGAAATCCCCCCTTCCCCAAATCAAGATTACAAGCAAAGAAGTATGCTGATTTAACCTGCCTCTGCATAAACTGAAAACCTGGCTACATCCTGTGAGACATACGTCAGGTGAACCCCTGAAATGGGATGGCGAGCTGGAAAAAGTGAACGTGATGTTAAAATATTCTCTGCACCTACGGGTAAAAAAAAGAATGCAACTATTCCTGAAAGCTGGTTATCATCTCAGGAAATAGGGCAAGCAGAATAGCTGACACAGTCATGCACTCAAAGTTTGAGAGCAAAACATAAGCACTTACTTGTCTTAATTTTGAATGAGACCCCCCAGCCCCAGTGAAATCAAGCAGTTACAAAATTTCAGCTTAGCTGTTACTGAGGCCTTCTTTGTAAAATGGGACAATACTTTCAAAGTATTTAGGAAGTATTTCTCTCTGTTACTAGCTCATATAAATTTCCAAAACACCCTTGTCACAAGTAATGACAGTGAGTGTCTAGAAGAGTCAATTAATGAGTGTGCTGAAAAGAAACTGCAGCTGAATGCCTTACTTTCTCTGCACAATGCATTCCCAGGCAGTTGGTGCTAAACCTATGAGACAGGAATTTGAAAGCTAATATATATACAGTTAACCTCATTCAGAGAAGAAATAGTGCACAGAGGCACAGAAAATATATCAGATATCTCAAGGGAGTGAATCTAAACGATGGGAATTTACCCTCTCACTCAGAAAGCTGAGGGACTGTATGGGAAGAAACTGCCTTCCACACTTTTCCAAATGTGCATGTCTTTAAGAAGAGAAAACAAACACAATTCAGTCATAAAAGCCTATCGCTACTTGCTGGTTTTCCTACTTTATAACAGTTCAATCTGCATGGTGCCTAAAATGCAATACAGTATATACATACATATATATATATACAATATTCAGGTTACCTATTATCCATGGAAGAGCTAAAAATCTGCTAGCTGCCATGTTGGACTGCAACATTTTCTACAAAGCCTTCCACACTCACATACTTACATGTGTCCCAAAATGAACTCTTAAAGTTGCAATTGAGAAAGAAGTGTCTAAACTCATCCCCACAGAGCCCATTCCCACATCTAGTATCCATGAACAGTATTGAATTTAGCTCAAAACCCATTTAGTGCTTCCAGCTGGCACTAGCAATCTTGTTCTGCCTGTGGAGAGAACTCTTCCAGTAGACCGCTCTCACCAGCAGCCTAGAGAACAGCTTCGGATGAGGTCCGTATCTGCCTTCCCAGTAACTCTCAGTAGCTCACTCATGAGATAGGAATAGTGTTTACATTTTGCATTATGGAGTTGGCTAAACTGCATGCATATAACCAGCAGTATATGGACTTCTCATTTCAAAAAAGTATTTTTAGCATTGGAAGACAGGGAATTTAAGTTTGTTTTGTTAGTCTTCATTATCCTATTTACTCTTAAAAATGTCTTGGTGGCCAGAGACACTCCTGGCAAAACCAACCTGCTCACTCTTCAGGTGATTTCAATAGCATTTTCCACTGAGGACATCCATGCAGAACTCCATGTCAATACATGGGAGTCCTGAGTCAGCTGGCAGCCCTAGGCAATCAGGGCAAAGCAGCCGGTGCCTCATACAGGTGCACTGAATCCCTTTTTACAAGGTCTTACAATTTTTAACTGGCTGTGAAAGAAATTTTATAGTACTTTCCTGGCACAGCAATGCATCAGTTCCAGATATGGAAATAACTTCTATGCACAATGGTGATGAATGGAGTTCTCCGCTTGTTTCTTAAGGATTTCATTTCCTACCTGAAAAACTGTGCAGTGAAGTACTGTTTGCTGTACACAACTCGCCTCTGAGAAAGAGGCTCCCAGGAAGAAAAACTTCAAAAATTGTAATATTGCAACAAGCTATGAAACAATGTCCTTGACTGACAATTCTTATCACTCTGGATACTGACATTTAGGAAGAAAATACCTGTTCTGAGAAACAAGCTGTTCTTATTTGATGACGGTGCATTTGACATACACCTTTAATAAAATGAAGTCTAAGTGATCCATCTCATAGGGTTATATTCTTCTCTGTGATCTGCAGTTCTGGCCCAAATCTGGCATCTAGTGTTCTCTGATACACCTGCATGGCATCAGTTTGGACTATAATAGCTTTTCCTTGTGTTATCTGATCATCCTGTGCTCCTGATTTAGCTTATTTGTGTCTGGAGTCAGCCTCAAAGAAAAACAATTGCTCCTTTGGTAGGGGAAATGATTATCTTCCCTATGCCTGGAAAGACTGGATGGATCTGGATATTTAGCCATCCCTTTATTTAATGACACCTTCAAATGCCAAATAAATGAACAGGTTTTTTAACACCAGACCGAATTGTCATTTGGGCAGCTAAACTGTGCCTGCTTTGTTTCTCAGGACTACAATACTGAAACAGTATCAAACTTGAAGGAAACCTCAATTTCAACGTAAAATCCTACTGAAACCAGAAAATGTAGAATTTTCATCTCAATGGAGAGCGCTTTCTTCAGGAAAAACACCTTGTTAATATAAGAACAAAACATAAAATGGCCTTGGAAAGTCAGAGAGTTTTGCTTCTTTTAACAAGTTCTGATGAGTAGCTCTTCAAATGAGCATCTAAATGTAATTAAGTTGGAATTTCAAGGCAAACAATTACAAAAGATACTTTAGATGGCATATCAGTGCAGTTGAAAAGCATCAAAATATTACTTACTTCTTGGCAGAAAAATATGCTTTCCTTCTCTCAGGATGCCCAGTTCTGCTTCAGCCTGACAGCCCTGCAGTCGGTCACACAATCCAGATGACTCCCCTTGTTGTAGTTACAGTATTGGAAGTTCAGGTGTTATATGTCAACTATAACAGTAGATGTTCTTCTGCTTGGGATTCAATCCCCTTTTTTGAAACACTGCTTTTGTCAAACTTGACTTTTCCCCTATTCAATATGAACTCCTTGTAATGATTGATCGGCCACTCTTAATGCTCCTTCAGCGCCTATGAAATTAGTATTTAATGGTAACACTTCTCAGGTTATCAGTGAAAGCAATGACCGTTCTCCCCTCTGCTGCTGCACAAATAAAACAGCTCGCTCAAACAAAAAAACAGAGAGTACAGAAGAAATGTAAATTTATTACAGCCTATAAATCATGCATGCAGTTTTCAAAACACGTCTGTCGTATTTTTTTTCCAAGTATCCGAGAACAAGTATTACTTTTGTTTTGCAGGATTATTTACTTATTTAATTGTTTGTTTATTTTTACCATAGGATCAGATAAGAAAGCTTTTTCTTGATCAGCCAAAACATGATGTCAAAGTGTCAGGACAACAAGCCATTAATACGCAAAGGATCTTTTCTATTACCAGGGTATGCAACAGAATATCGTGTTAAGGGAATGCTGATGCATTGGATTAAAAAAAAAGAATAATGCCAGGGCAATTACTTTAAGAACACGATATAATTTCATGCGTTTATGTCAGTTTTCATTTCATGTAAGTGATTAATGAAGACTGAAGCACTTAGTCTATTCTTCCAATACATTCATTCAAAAACCCATGGCCAGACGAGCAGCTAGTATAATGCGACCAACCCTGCTCTCAGCATTCTCGCTGACAGAGAATACAGTCAGTATCTGAAAAGAAAAATGCTTGGTGGAATTACTGTGGAACAATAATTGTATTTCTGACGAGTAAGGCGAGGACTGGGTGCTGATGCTGCAGGCTACTCAAGGATGGTTAATTGTATTCATGGACTATTTGTAAGACAGCAAGCTGCCAAAACCTCAGACATTTCCAACATGGTAATTCAGGAATGCTGTAGTAAATAGGAGAAAACAGATGTCATGATGTGTTTCATCTAGTTTAAAACTTAAAATGTAATTAACTTAATGGCTTGACAATAGCTGATGTAGCAACAAATATAATGCAATTGAATTAGTATCTCATTATGACATCGAACTTTTCTACATACGCACTACCAAAATAAGATCAGATTTTGAGATGTTGATGTATCTTATGGTGATTGTCCTTGAAACGCTATCGCACGTAACACCTCCTTTGTATTTCACCACTTGTGAAAATTATTCCACTTTTATAACATTATACTTCCGTACTCTTTCCATTACATCACCAGTAAAAGCTGTTCCTTGCTTTATTGTTTCAGAGGCTTCTGTCTGGGTGCTTGGGCTTTTACATTCATTGCGTAGGATAAAGCTTTCATTTTCTCTATCTTCTGTATTGCTTGGCTTTTCGGCCAAAGCATTCCCACAGTTCTTTCATGTCTGCTCTGAGTATTTCTTACAGTAGACTTCAGGTGGTCTGCTGTGCACACAAAGCAGCGTGCTGTGACAGAGGCCTGTGCAGGTACTATTTTGGACTTCCTGATGGCTCCTTGAGGTATTATTGTAATTAATTAATTATAATTATTGTAATTGAATTACATTGGAAAAGCAAAATGAAACAAAGCAAAAAACTCTCTGAATTGTAACACTGATTTTTCAAATGACTCAGGCCTCCTAAACTAACCATGCTACTATGCCCCCTTGAATCATACTGAAACATTCTTACAGCAAAATCTGCAGGTAAGACGGTCTGAGTGGCCTAATGCAGATCTGACTAACATTTACATTGTTCTCCATTCATGTAGGTAAGGTCCTTGACACCAACCAGAAAGTGGCCCCCTGCTGCTGTGGGTAACTCCAGCTAGCTTTTTCAGTGTGCAGTGGTATTATTAGGAAGGAAGGATCAGTAAAAAGGAATCCGCAACCCGATCTGGTGCTGAGGAATGCCGTCTGAATGTGTTATTTGAATTCAGTTCTGGAAGGTGTGAACGTTTTGCATGGCTCTTCATTCAAAACCTGAAATCGACTGTGAAGAGTACTAAAAAAGTTATGCAAGCCTTCATGCAATTAAGCAAAGTAGTTTCAAATAGGTAATTATATACAGTACATCATGATAGCCAATAAAATACACTATTTATGTGTTGGATGTTCCTTGCATTGCGTTACTTTTGATGATCCATTTTCTTGATTTTAAAATCGTCTATAGATGTATGTGTATGTTTGGATTTAGATCCAGCACCCTTAGTGAGTTGTTGTTGTTCTTAAACTACATTTGTTCCCTCATGGATGTTGCTCCATCTCCATTTCTAAAATGCGGAATGGGCAGATTGTTTCTATCAAGTATTTTACATGAACTGTTAATGAAGTGTGAACAATAGGGGGCTGTCAACTGATTGGTTCAGGAATTACAAAGTTAAGAGATATAGAAGCCCTACTCAAGGAAATTCAGCTTTTTCTTGCACCTAGCAGGAAATTTTAGGGAATATTACAAACTGACCAATTGCAGGGAGGTATGACACATATCTGAGAGGAAATGCTTAGAAGCCCCCACATACTGTACTGCTGATCTGCTGTGCAATTCCTTCCTTAATATGCACCTGAATAGCAGAAAATCTTGCATGGTGAAGTTTATAATTTTCTAAGAAATTCATTGGAGACCCCATCCAGCAGGGGTCAGAATGAAAAAGCGAAGCAGTGGTACTTGCTGAGGCTGACAGCTAGAGGCACAGATCTATCAGTCACTCCGCGTCTGTTCAGCATTCTTTTCAGCACAGATCACTTGGTCTTGATTTTCCAAACAAGTGTAGTTACCTACAGTGCACACCCACCTAGTTGTTCATGCTGTGTGTAGATTGTCACACAATGTTCCTTTGGAGAGCCTTCACCTTTGATATCAGTTCAAAAAGTAAAAAAATAAAAAACAAACCCCACTGATTGGAGTTAGCATTGTCCATCCCCACGGTTTTTCAGAGGAAAAGTTCATTAGCTGCTTCACATACCAAGGGACCAGCTGTCCTTCAGCACATGGAGCGGCTCTGATTGACCAGGAGGACAAGTGGGAAATAAGCTCACAGCGGTGCCAGCACAGCATATGGTCACGTACCAGCTGTTTCTGAAACGCTTGCCAAAAGGAGACCAGAATCCGGTTGGCTGTTAGGAAAATAAAACTCATCATAAACCAACAAGCAAACAAAAAAAATCCACTATCAGTATTCCTGAGACCTGGCCGCAAAGGCAGGACTGTGGATTTGAAATGTCACGCAGCAACTATGTGAATATTCAGAATAATCTGTCATTTGTTTGCATGCTCTGGCTTCCTCCATTAGAAGAACACTGATCAGAGCGTTTGGCCATTCCACAGAGCTTTTAACACGGGAAAGCCATAGAAAGAGTTAAATAAGGAAGTGGGTTTGTACTTGTAATATACATTGCTAATACACTGAAAATGTGCTCCGCAGCCTGTGTGGAGATCAATTTAAAGTGGTGCCAATTTTCGCTTCAGACAAATCGCAGGTGTCCCACATTTTACTGTATTTTATTTCTATATTGAAAAAGGGAACTCAGATTCCGAGCTTGAAAACAAAAGGAGATTTGATTTTGATTGGCACAAGTCATATTGCTGTGTTGGTGAAGTGCTTTTGATAAAGCCGTGGAGTGACTCAGCAGAAAACAGTCAGCAGGATTTTTTCCCCAAGCTTTTCCGTTTTCAGTTTCAGCTCTTCTTAACAAGAAAATAAGTTAAACAGTAATTAAATAGCTCAGGGAATGACTCTGCTCTTCCAGCACGGGGTTTGAAGCGCTGCTTTTTCTACAGAGCACTCCCATAATACTCTCTCAAGGTTTGGAAGAAGCTGCACTGATTAACTCCATGTTCATATGACATCAATTACTGCCTCGGCAGCATCCAGGACAACGTCAGTAGCTCATACAGCCACACGGTCCCGCACGTTTAACTTTAAAAATAGGTTTATTTGGTCAGCTAAATCAAATGTACAACTAAATTTGGTGCTTGGTAAAGAACAACTAAAAAAAATGATTCCTAGCTAAAACGAAAATTAAGGAGAAATAAGAGTAATGCTGCTGTCACGTATCACAAATAAGCACGTAGGTGGGGAGGCACTGGCTACTACCTTGGCACACATTCATGGTTTCTACGAGATGTATTTTCATACACAGGTTTAATTCTCTGGAATGCCCACACCCAGGTATGGGATCACCTTGTCAGTGGGGAGTGTGGTTTCAGCAAAGGTTCTGCACGGACAGAAGTGGTAGTGTGAGCCTGGTTAGATGGCACACCTCACTACGAGGCTGTGAGTAAAGGGAAAACCCTCAGGATGACATGGTCTGACTTACTTTGGCATCTTACATAATATGGACTTTCCTTGCACCTGTGTGTGCTCATACAGCTGAGAAATGAACAGACCCAATGCACATCCAAGAGGGCGTTATTATTTTCCCAATTAAGACGCTTAATTAGCACTGCGGTGTGCCACCTTCGTCATATTTTCAGTCTCACAGCGGCCTATTTTCATAAATCCGCCACACTAAAAGTGTTGCTCTTTCATTACCCCTCGGTGCGTACACAGCTCTGACGATCCCGGCACTTCATCGACGGGGATAAAAGTTTCGCAGCTTCTCACAGCTGCTCTCAATGGCAGCCTTTCTTTTCAGACTGGCTCCAGAACCCACTCTATTTGCACACCGTGCCTTCGGAGCCGCCGAGCCCTGCGGAGGGCCCGCACACGGCGACACTCCGTCATTATCCCCACTTCCTTCTCCTCCGCATTCCATCCCCAGGCTCTTCCCGCCCCTTTTCTCCTCAGGCGCCCGGCGCTCCCCCGGCGGGCGGGGCCGCGGCGCACGGCCGGGCCAAAGGGACACTTCCCCTCCTGCCCCGCCCTTCCTCCCCGCCATGCAGTCGGACGGCTTGCCCGCTCCCCTCACGGCCCGCCCGCCGCTCCCCTCAGCCCCGCGCTTGAGCGGCGGGATCCGGGCCGCCCTCTGGGCGGAAGGATACGGGGCGGGGCCTGCGGCGCGGTCCGCCGGAGAGCTGAGTCCTGTTGCCGGGTGACGGAACGGCCGCCTCCCTCCCCCCCTTCTCCCCTCCCTCCCTCCCTCCCTCCCCGTGGCGCTGGGAGCCGCCGCCGCCGCCGGTTTACGTAACGCCTCCCGGGGCAGGTCCCGGCTCCGTCCCGCCCGCCTCACTCGGGGACGGCCGCAGCGGGACGGAGTCCGCCGCCTCCTTCGGCTGCCAGAGGCCCCGGGGCCCCGCGCCGCGCCGCCACGGCAGGTAAAGCCCGGGTAGAGCGGTGGGGGGGGGGCAGGGCCGGGGCGGCGGGAGGACGGGGCCGGGGCCTCCGTTCCCGCCGCCGCGCCGAGGGCCGGGCCCGGCCGGGGAGGCCTCCCTCACTCCCTCCCCACGCCGGCGGCACGGCGAGAGGAGGAGCCGCGGGGCCGGGCGGCGGGAGGACGGCTCCCCGGGCCGGGCGGGGGAGCAGGCAGTGGAAGCGGCGGGAGGGGAGAGAGGGGCCGGCCGGGGGGTGACAGCGAGCGCCGGCGGCGGGCAGGGCCGGGAGGCGGGGCCGGGGGCCCGGCCGGGGTGCCCCGGTGCGAGCGGCTGGCGGCCGGCCCGGCCCCGCCCGCTGCGCTCCGTTCCGACCCGCGGGGTCCCGGCGCCAGGTGAGGGGCGGGGGGAGCTGCGCCGCGGGCCGGGCGCGCCCGGAGGGGAGAGGCGGAGGGCGGGCGACGCGGCTCGCGGGCGGGGAGAGCCGGAGCTCGGGCGGCCGTGACAGCGCAGCGCGGGCCCCGCCGTGACCTTTCGGCCGCGCACTGCCGGCGCCGGGCAGCGGAGCGGGGTTGAGCGCTGCGGCTCGGGGCGGTGCGGGCAGCTCCCGCCGCGCCGCGGGGTTAAGGCGGGAGACAGCTGGCAGGACTCGGGCCCGCTTTTTTCTTCTTTTTTTTTCTCTTTTTTTTTTTTTTTTTAAACCCCCCTTTCCTTCCCCTCCCGGCAGCATTGTCCTTTAGGGGCCTATTGAAGGCAAAAGGCGGACAGAAAGGCTCAGGCTGCCGCCGGCGGGGGGCGGGGCTCGGCTGACGGCGGAGTGACGGCAGCCGCGTCCTATGGCCGCGCGGGGCGGGCCCGGCAGGGCCGCAGCCGCTGGCGGGAGGCGGGCGGGGCGGGGGCCAAGGTTTGCCGAAGGTTACGGCTGAATGCAGAAGCGGCGCGGCCGGGCCTCTTGCCCGCCGGAGCGGAGCCGGCTTCCCAGGGGCTGCGCTGCCCGAACCGTGGCTGAGCGCGGCCGTCCTCCGAAACTTTGAGAGAAGTGGGAGTGCGGCGCTCCCCGGTTTTGTCTTTGTTTTAATCGCTCGTTGCGGTACCTGGCACTCATCTGAAGGGTGAGGACGGTACCGTTTGCCCTCTTAAGAGAAGATATTCGTATGTTCCCGTGCTTTCCGTATGTCGGGTTGTAGCTGATAGGACTGGACTTGAGGACACTGCGGTGTGCGCAGCAGGTTTTCCTGCCAGCCCTTCGAAATTCTGTGCTTTATGTCCTTCTTTCGCACGCACGACTTCAGTGTCGCTGTGATGAAGAGGAAATTGCAGATCAAATTGGGTGTCCCAGCTGTCAAAAGTGAGCTCGCTGTGATTCAGCGGGTAATTGCATGAAGCAAACTGTTTCACCGCAGCACCCAAACCTGAGGCTGTTTGTGGTTCCTTCCCGTCTGAAATGGCCTTTTTAAAATTTATTGTTGAAGACAAAGATATTCCTTATAAAAGTGAATGACATGTAACTCGATCGTTACTTGATGTGTAACTACAGATTTTATTTTGTACTGATCCTCCATCTGCTGCTCCTTGTCAGTATGGATGTGCTAAAATGGTCATGTGCAATCCTTCCCTTGCAACTAATAAAGTGTGTTTGTTGTGTATGTATCAAAATCCCCAAACTCCGGCACAGAGATGCAGGAGAGGAAGTAGGTAACATTAATGAAGACAAGCAGTACCTTGTACATTTGTAGTGTCCTTCGTGTTCCAAGAATTTTAGGGAAAATCCTGCTTTGAACTCTCTGTGGAAAACCTCAGCAGTTGCTGTCCTTGCCATGTTGTGTGTAGCAGGTGTTCCCATGCTGACAGGAATGGAACTTAATCTCAGTTTGTCTGTTTTGTGCACTGTTGGAGGTAATGAGTCTTCCAGACCGCAGGTTCTGCAGATTGGCATTAGCTATGTGACCCCATGGCCCTTCTGCTCATCGGCAGGTGAATCAGAAGGAAGGGAAGAACAGATTGATATGTGACCCCAGAGGAAAGATAGGAGGCCTTGAACATCTGTTACCTTAATATGCTGATTCCGTAGCCTGCACTCCCCACTGCTTTTTCTCTTGTTGCTATTCATTGCTCTTCCGAGTAAGAGAAATTCCATAGGAGTAAAATGATGTCAGCATTTTCCTTTGCTACTTTGCTATGCATCCTAGCAGGAAGAGGGACAGAGTGGGATCTGGATGCTGCTTATAACTTAGTGTCGGCTTCCCTGCTTGTCCTTCCTGAGCCAGCATAGTACCGCAGAGCCCCAGTAGGATTCCTAGCTATTTAGTTCAAACTGAGCAAAATCATCTGCCACTTCAGACTCTGCTTAAAGAAGCAGACAAAAACACATAATGATGGATGCTGAAAGTGGTGTATGTTAAATATCACCTCTAAACCCATCTAAATGATAATATATTCAAATATAGATATAATTCCAAGGCTTTCTGTAGATGGTGTGAGAAAGAGACCCCCATTTCCATGTATTCCTTTGTAGCTTGCTGTTTTGTTTTTTTTTTTTTAATTTTGCCATTTTTCCTTCAGACATACCTTGATAGCACATCTTTCATACTTGTCTGGTGGAATGCTAAAGTGAAGCCCCTACGATTCTGCAATGGTAATAACAACTAATGGCTGATAGCTATAGGTAATAACTTATTAATGTAAGGTGATGAGTAGTAACATATGGTGAAGCAGAGCGTGATGAGGACAGCAACACTTAGAATTCCTATAGGCTGAGAGGTAGCAGGAACTGTTGTAGTCAGCTGCACTGCTGGGGGAGCTTGGAACACTAATGGGATCCTGAGAGCTCTTTCATATGCTCTTTTTATTGGGATTGTCTTTTGTGCTGTGGGACAGAGATTGGAATCGTACAGTTCAGCTCAGGAGCAGTGCCAGGCATTGGTCGTTTGTGAATATCGGTACAGAAATGAGTTGTCTTTGGATTGTTTGTCTTGTAGTTGTTTTTCCAAGATATTTTCTCAGTAATTTTGTGATGCAAAATAAACACATTCAAATGAATCTGTGAATGCTCGGTTGCATTTAAGTATATAGTTAAAAAAAAAAAAAAATTGGCTGCTGTGAGGGAAGAGCATTTTCTAATTTGGTAGTCATTTATCAGCCTCTTGTCAGGCAGAAATATCAGGTAACTGTGGGACTTCTTGAGTGTTTAGTAGGAAGAGATCTGTACCAGCAGTTTCCTCTTCTGTTACTGGAGAGGCTGCTGTACTTTCCCAGCAGCTGGTTGGGCACGTTTGTAGTGGATGCTGAGTGATGGAATGTGTGCTTTACCATCAGGCTGTTTTCAGCGTTCAGTAGCATTCAGTAGAAAAGTTCTCCTTTCACAAAGTTCTCACTAGAAGCTCCTTCTCTAGCTGTATTGTAAGTTACAAAAGCATTGCAGTTTTTAATCTATTTCCTTTGTAATTTCATGTGCAGTTATCTGGATTTAATCTCAGAAGTGTTCGTCTTCTGCATGGGTTCTGCTCCTAACTGAGCTGCATGGCTGCTTTGGCATCTGTCCTTCCAGGAGTTTTCCTTCTCAGTCAGTCGTGTGGAAATTTAAATTTGAATTCGTTTTTTAAGATTTCCTTTTTTTTTCCCCCCGTTGAATTTAAATGCATTCAAATTCATTTTACTGTTGTGATATTATATGTGGTAGGTTAGTTAGGTCCTGTGATGAGTAAGCATACTCTGTGTGCAGACTCACTGTAATAAATATAATTTTCAGTGTCATTTGGAAATGCTTATGTCGCTCATTTTAGTGATGTTCTGTCGTGAGGAGGAAGTTTCAAATCTGCAGTTGATGCCAACTTTGCTCATGTCCGTAACTTTGGGCCTTACTCTAGAAAGGATTGCAGGTGAAAGTTTGTACTCTAAAGAAAAATAAAATTCCCCCCCTCTCCTCCCAAACACCTTATAAATTGTAATGGGGATAAGATGTGAATGTTGTTCTATGTGAGAGGAGTGAAGAAAGAGGGTCCAGCCGCTGAACCCTGGGTTGAGACTGAAGAGACCCACGCTGCTCTGTCAGCTGCATCACGGCGTGGATGGAAGCACAGTGTTCTGTTGGTTGTTTCACATGCTGTATGGGAAGGAGGAATGGTTATGCTGTTCATATATTACTGAACTGTGTGTGGGTTGTTTTGGTGGTGGTTTTTGAGATTTGGTCAGAAGAGCGAGTTTGGTTGCAGAAGGATTCCAAAGAGAACCGTAGTTCTGTTGCAGGAAAGATTTTGTGTCCTGTTAAAGGAAGTCCGGAGATAAGAGAGTGAGAGATGAGGGGCTCGCTGAAGGCCGGGGAAATAAAGCACGCTTTCATAAAACTGTCGTTTTAGCATCAGAACAGCGGAGCTCAGCTGCAAAACATACACTGCAGGGTTATTCCAGGTAATGTTTGCTCAGCCAAGATTTGGATTGAGATAATCTTTAACGGCAAAGTGGCGAAACATACCAAAACATACACAGGGTGATTAAAGACATTGTTTTTTGGATGTGTCATGTATGCTTTTTAAGAAAATAGTTTTGTTAGCCTAAAGGGAAAAGGCTGCTTGAAGCATCACTAATGAAGAAATGGGTAATGCATGTTGCTGCAACGGAGTGAGTAATTAATTCTCACTAAATCCTTGTGACACCGCAGTGAGTTATTACAAACTTGAAACAAACGTGAGGGCTCCGGCTGAGTGGGAGCACGAGGCTCGCGCCGAGCTGGGGGAGCTGGAGGATGTTGGCAGGAATGGGGCAGGCTTCCAGCGACTTGTGTGACAGATAGCTTTGCTTAGGAAGCTGAAGGAATGACTTGTGCTTTTTCATGGTATTTTAGTTCAGCTGCCTGAAGATTTGAGCCAGCGACTGTTACTAATTAGCTAAAGGTTGCTGCTCAGTGACTTCCTATTCTCCCGCCTCTGTCTTCTGGGTTAGAAGTTCAGTGCCGTGTAGCTGTGTTCAGCAGTGAAGCACAGCTCCCTGCGGGAGTTCTGGGTTTTGTTTTGTCAGAGTTTTCATAAGTGCTTTACTGGGAGTCACGTTGAGTTGTGTGGGGTCACACAGGAGTTGTAAAGTGATTCTGTAAGTCTAGCTATTAGTTTATTATCTTTTCCTATTTACATAGTTCTGTTTCTTTTTACCAGCTTCTTTGAACAGCGTGTCTTATCAGCTGGAGAGAAACCTCAGAGTTCCAGTTTTCAGTAACTTCGTTCTTGAGTTGTGAAGGAAATAACTTGGCTAACAGTCCCATAACTTCCTGGAAGAGAAGTAGCATAGTGCTGACCTACTCTTTTTGTGAGAGTTCTTCTGCAGTGACAGTTGAACGCTTGGCATTTTAGTAAATCAAATCTCCAGCTATCATTTGAAGTAGCAAATACTTGATTTTTGGAAGTGACATTAACCTGTCCTACCTGTTTAGTTTGTACGCTTCTATTTTCAATAATTATTTTCTTATAATGAAGAGGTACCGAAAAGACTGTGTGGTCACACAAGTCTGTCTTTTAAACCCTTCATGGGGGCTATTTTTAAGCTTTTCAAAAGGATGGTAACTGACCGTTTGAGTCACAGACCCACCATAGAAAACCTCATCCAAATACAGAAAACTTCAGTATGAAGCATTCAGGAATGAGCCGCATAGATGTTAATGAAATAGAATGTATAGTGTGGCCATTTACTGTGGAGGAATTTATATATAGCCGAACGATTAAGTTTAGAAGTATAAATAGCTGGAGAAATGCCTTTGCCTTTAAATGGACAGTAATTATTGCACGTCTGGAATACAGAATTCTCCTTTCCGCTCCCGAGTTGAAAGATGCGAAGTATGCCCAAGAATAAATTTTGTATTAGTTGAGTTCAATGCTGTGCAGTTGCACGAATAGCGGCTATGGGCTACTTAATGCAGCGGTGTTCTGACTGATGGGAGGGGCAGCTCAGTGTTTCATCCTGATGATTCCTTTGGCTGCCGGTGCTGCAGGAGGTGGGGAGCACTGAGGCTGTGACACTGCAGGTAAGGCTGTTTCAGGGCTTGGTGCTTAGGCCTGGGAGCCATTACCCTGCTCCTTGGAGAGGGAGATGAGCTGCCCACAGAGGGTGTGGAGTCTCCTTCTCTAGAGATATTCAAAACCCACCTGGATGCTTTGCCTGTACCATAGGGACTGTGCTTGTGAGGGGGATTGGACTAGATGATCTCCAGAGGTTCCTTCCAACCCCTACAATCTGTCATTCTGTGGGAGAGCTCTGACAAGGAGCTGTAGTAACAGAGAGCTCAAGCTGCTCCAGAAGTTGGACAAATGCAAGGCATTAGGAGGGCAGTAAGCGGAGTGATCCAACAGTAGATCCTCTGTCTGGTCTTCCCACTATTTGACTGTGTCCTTCCAGTTTGCATTGTAAAGCCCTGCCTGTGTTTTAGCTGGGAGAAAAATTAGTAAATCTATTGGGATGCAAGCAGACTGAAGATACCGTATACCACAAGTCCTGAAGATAAATGTCCCGTTGAGCTTAGAGCATGTGCGTTCTGTGTGATCTTTGCTGTATTTGGTTTTTATTAATGTTTTCTGTTTTCCTAAGAAAGAGTTGCTGAAGAATGGTGATTGATAGTAATCAATGGCACGCCGTCTGCTGCTTTTGTATGTGTATGTAGGAAAAGATACAGCTTCTGATAAATTGTCTCTGTAAAAAATTCTCATGAGACTGAATAAAAGCAATGGATGAGGTCTCCTCTTTGAAGTTACAGCCAAAGAGGGTTCTCACAGCTACTCTCAGGCCCCCTAGCGATCCATCCAAGTATTCCCTTTGTGTAACGGGTGTGAGAGGGCGAGATGTTCATTGCTGACTTTGCTCTGGTGTGCTGATAGGATCTGCAACTTCAGATTGAAACGCTTAAATCATACTGACATCTTCATTGGCAGAAAGAAATGAAACAGAACAGTCTGAAACCTGATGGTGGCATGATACCAAAATTATAGTGATGTCTGGGGAGTTACTGTGAAGTATGACTTGAGGCACTGTCTGCTTTTTGGAGGCATACTTATATACCTTCTTCTGAATTAGCACACGGTGTTTCTCTTGGATTTACCGCTCTTGGCTGATCCACAGCGTTCCAGGCTAGCAGCAGTGCAGCGCTTCCCTCTGTGTCACCACAGCATACAGCAAACCAGAATTTGTTGTCTCCGGGCTGCTCTTGCTCTGATCTGCTTGTTTTAAAGCCAAGTCTGCAGAGTTACGGTGACGTTTCCTCTCCTTCACCTGTTGTAGAGGCTTTGTGACAACAGAAGCTGATGGCTTATTTGTGTTTGTTGAAGACTGACCCACCAAAAATAACTTTTCTTCCATTTGAAACAAACTGACTCTTAAGTTCACTTTTAATGCGGAAAATAGTTAAATCCTTGCCGTCAGACACCGAGTTGTATTTCAGAGCTTATTAAAAATTCTGATTTCTGAGTTAGGTGATGTGTTTTTCTTTTTTTCAGCTAAGATTTAAAAAATCCTGCAGTCTTGTTTAAACAAGTTCCAATGAGCTCAAGCACCAGCTTTAAGTAAGCTTTAAGTTTAGTGCCAAATTCAGTCCTGGACAGTGACAAATTAAATGGGGGAAAAAGGGGCATTGTCACAACAGCGTACCTCCATCTATGTTGTGAATGGAATCATTAAGGATTGCGTTGGTAGGTGGATAACCCTGTTTGGACAAATTCTTCCTGGAACAAAGCAGATATTTTTGTTGTTTATGACAGCTGGGCATTTGAAATCAGTGAAGCAGTGTTTTCAATCTTGTAGGTTCAAACCGTCTATAAATATCTTCTGGTTTGTTGCATCTGATCTATGTGAAGGTGTTTTTGGAAGTTGTGAGGAGTACTGAAGTGTTGGAGACAGGACAGTTTGGGCAGCTTACAGATACGTGATCCCTGAGCTTGTCTGGTACAGCCACACAACCAAAGCAGAATTTGTTTTGTTTGTTGAGTGTGTGAGTTGTGTCTGAATTGCTCTGGACTCCCCTAAGTTTGTGGAAGTGAAAATAGTGGCCGTGTGCTGCCAAACAAAGTGCCTGCTTTTGGGTTTTCTTTATGCCTTTTGATGTTGAGTCTTGATTTTCCTGAGTGATGGTATAAAATGCTCCCGTCTTGAAGATCAAATTTGCTCGCTAAATAATTAAGACAACTGTTGAAACAGGTTTTGCAAAACTTGTCAACGGATAGACCTCCTGAATGTCCTATTATATGAAGAACCACTTCCTATCTGTCCACCATCTAGAGACACCTCTTCCAAGTCTGCTGTACATAATAAGAGTGCTTCCAAAAGAGTCGTCTTGTGAAGCCACTTTCAGATCTTCTTGTACCTCTGTAAAGTGATGGAGTTTTGATGTGTGGTGGACACAGTGTGCTGTGACTGTTCTTCACAGTGCTTGCAGCTTTTGCTGCTAGGTCATGCTTTTCTCTCTTGCTTTTTTCGAACTGACGTACTGTAGGTTTTTCATCTTATGTTACACATTTATTTTGAGGAAGCAGAGAGTATTCTGGTGACTGAGAACACCAAGATCTTGGATATGCAGCTGAACCTAGTGCAGGTGTATTGCCTGCTGCTTCTGCAGCCTAGTAGTAATTGCTCCCCAGAGCTCTTTGGCAAGACTGGTGTTCTGACATCCTGTAACAAAGTCCATGTATGTTAATAACGCACAGCTCTGTGAGCTGATCAGCTAATTGAACTCCTCCAGCTACTTTTTTTTTCCTGAGTGTTGTTCTTGTATTATGGTGAACATGAATGTTTTATGAGAACAACTGTACTGCTTCAGACAAAGGCTTTGTCAAATCCAGTACTTGTCTGCATCAGCATCTCTAAGTGAGCTGTTACAGAGGAATGGGGAAAGTACATGTGATACTTCTCCCAAATAGCCCCCAGCCCCTCACTATCTTCTGCCTAGGGGATTTCCTTAGCCTGATGTGTTTTGCCTTGTTGGAAACCTTCAAAGGATCTCTCCTGTTCAATTGCTTTTGAAGCCCATCTGAATATATGTGTATATGTATGTATGTATATATTCTGTGTCTTCAGTATCTTTTGACAAGGAATTCCTGATCCCTGTTTTTATGAAGCTTTGTATGTAGCTTGTGTTAACCAAAAACAAGCACAAAACCAAACAACAGTGCATTGAGCAATCCCTGTCCGTGGAGAGGCACGTCTGTTCTGGTATTACAGGACCAAAGTTCTGTGCAGCTGTTGCAGATAACGCCAGTGGGCAGCTAACAGCACGCAGCCGCTCGCTCGCTTTCCCCCAGCAGGGTGGGGGAGAGGATCAGAATAGTAAAGTGAAAGCAAAGCAAAATAAAGAATTGTGACTTCCCACTGAAAATGTGTGTCTCTCTGCCATCTTTCCCCCAGTTTTTACTTCAGGGAGCAACATATGGTATGAGACATCCCTGCGGCCAGCTGTGGCCAGCTGCCCTGGCCGTGTCCCATCCTAGCCTTTTTGCAGTCCTGTTCTCCTTGCTGGCATGGCAGCCTGAGGAACAGGAGGCCGTGGTGTGGTGTGAGCACTGCTTGGTGATAACCTGGGCATCCCTGCATTATCAAAGCTGGTTTGGTTGCAAAGCCAAAGCACAGCAGGATGCATTCTGCTCTGAAGAAAATTAATTCTATCCCAGCCCAAACCAGTGCAATCTTCACCCCATACTCTATTTGCACTACCCAACATGCTCTCATTAATCACCACCCCTCTTCCAGCCTTTTCATTTGTACACGGGTGTTCCCTTTGTCTGTGGACTGCCCCTGTACAATGTCCATGAAGTGTCAGTGGAGTTCAAGTAGCTCCTGGCTTGGCTTCTGCCTGTGTGTGTGGCAGTTGCTCGGGGCAGGAGGGCAGTGTGCTGCATGGGTTTTGGGGCACTGAAGGCAGCTCATGTCAGGGCACTGCTGCACCTGCACTGCTGCATTGGATGTTCATCCTCCATCAGTTCGGGTGGTTCCTGCCTTGGAATCCCTGTAAGAAGCAGCTCAAATCACAGATTACAACTGTTAAAGGTATATCCATTATAGCACCGTGTGTGTGTGCAATGGAACAGATGACTTTGGTTTTCTACTGTGTTTTGGTCTTTTGATTGCTGCAGAGTCTAAGCTTGCAGTTTCATGAAATTTCTAACATACTGCTTAGGAACTAGATCCTGGGATCATCAGTGAGCTTAGAAGTCATTTTATATGAGGAACTTAGTAACTTTGTGCTATTAATACTATTCCTGCCCTGTCTCATTTCCGGTTTCTCTACACTGAATTTTGTTTGCCTTTTCATTGATCAGTCACGGTGTTTCATAAGCATCTCCTGCATTTTTCACTTACTCTGTTTGCTGTCCCTGCTAGCTTGTTGTAATTTGTTAGCTTCTGCTCTGTGTCCTATATCCTACCTTCCAGGTCACCTATAAGTTTGTTAAGCAATGCAGGTCCTACAGTACTGTGCTGATGACTTTCCCTGCGTTGTTTTGGTTGTATCTGTGTTCTTTTTATTTGCTAAGAAGGTTAGAATCATAGAATGATCTGGGTTGAAAAGGACCGCAATGATCATCCAGTTTCAACCCCCTGCTATGTGCAGGGTCGCCAACCACCAGACCCGGCTGCCCAGAGCCACATCCAGCCTGGCCTTGAATGCCTTCAGGGATGGGGCATCCACAACCTCCTTGTGCAACCTGTTCCAGTGCATCACCACCCTCTGAAGAAAATGAGGCTTACAGGGTAGCTCTTGAATTCTTTGAGTAATTCCATTAAGCTTTGATGCAGGATTAGCAGCTTCAGGTTTTCCTTTGGATAAGCATTATGAAAATTTTCAAGAGAAGCACCCCGCAGTGGCGTCCCCACACTGTGTTCTGTCCCAGGTGGGTTCCCACTTGGCTGAGTTACTGTAAAACCAGAGCATAACTGCAGCCTGGGTAGATATCAGACAACTGTAAAATATCTGTCCATTGGAAACGAACTTGTACTGTCCTTGCACATCTGATAATACCTTAAAAAGAAAAAATCTGTGCCTATCAGGAGGTTAATTCACAGAGCTGCTCATATGCTTCTTCCTTAAAGTGCTCCTTGCTTTGATTCCTGACAGATGTTTTAATTTGCGTTTGCTGTAATACAGAAATGCTTCTGGAGCTCTGTTGGCAGAAATGAAATGGAGGCAGAGGTTTGTTTGCAATGCAGACATTATCAATGTTTTTTATTTTACTGTATTCAGTGCCTTAGTCATGAGTCAAATCTCTGCTGTGCTGTTTGTTGTACAACAACACCAAACATCACCAACACATGAAAAGATTGTCCCTGCTCTGAGAACTGTAGAGCCAAATTTCTTTGGTCGTCAAGGAATGTGATTAAAAAACAACAACTTCTTCTGAATTCACATGTCTTTTAAGTGCCATGTGAAATTTATTAAGGACACAGATGCCATTGTTTGCTGCAGTCTAAATAGGCTTTGTTTCGGGGCTGTGACAGTGCCCTCCCCAGTGTGTGGCCCATTGGTTTGCATATTAAGGATTTGTTGAGGCTTTTCGCTGAAAGAAGCAAAACAAATAGTGGTAAAATTGCTGATTTTTCCATAACGCATAAGAGAAATTTTGGGCTTTTATTGCCATCTGTGACTGTACTTTTGATCCTTGGTTTTCTGGAGAGGACTGAAAGATGCTAATGTGAATACTTATTTTGATGTTATTGACCGCACACAATAACATTTTCACTTCTGATTTATAGTAAATAGGATTCACTGGGTTTTGCTACATGCAGTTGTCATGGAGAGGAAAGATTGCTTGTTTGTTTTTAATAAAACCACTCTGCAGAGAAGTGCTACTTCTAAAAGGTGTCCTGGTTAAATGTGTAGACTTCTATATCCACATTTATAAGCAGTCAGAATGCTGTGATTGCTTTTTCATGCTTTGAGGAATTGTCTTAAGTCATTGAAGATTGTAGCAAAAAGGCTCATGCCTTTAGAAAATGAGAGCTTTAATTGTAAACTATGTCATATACCGGCATATTTTACAGAATGTTAGTGGAAATGTTGTATGAAACAGCACTAAAGACAACTGCTGTGTGTCAGTGTGTTTGTTCCAGTTGTTAACGTACAGCGTTAGGCAGAATGGCGCACTGGAAGCACAGATGTGGTGGTTATCCCTTCTGGGAATGGAAGGAACAGAGTAGATGGCATCTGTAGCTTTATTGAGGAACATGCTTCTTTGCAGTAGGTGTACAGTAGTGTGTAAAGAGCAAGTTGGTGGCTTGGGAGCCTTTATTTGCAGATCATGCAAAGAAATAATTATTAGTTTCCAGGTTCCTTCAATATGTAGATCCTTTAATTTTTGTTCCTTTGGAGTGTAGACTCCTATGTTGTGGATTTAAGCCTGCAGACAGCTTGATTGCTTTTTGAGTTACCTTTTGATAGTCTACAAAGGCAGTCTGTGCTTTAGTTTACCTACAAGGACAGTAATAAAAGATGTGGTTGATGTTTGTTTGTTTTACTCCACTATTCCAATGCTTACTGCTGCTCTAAGGCTTGCTATTAGGTATATCTAAAAGAAATCATGAAGTCTGTTTGCTTGTTTCATGTAAAAATATTCATTCAGAACCGTGTCATGTGAACATGTAGTTTTACACGGGCCTCTGGGTGCTGATAAAATGTAGGAGTGGCAACCTTAGATTAATTCAAAGGGTTTTGTGGTTTGGCTTTGTTCACTGTTTTCCAAGACTAGAAACAACGGAAAAAGGTACTTTTCTTAAGTTCTTTAAAAACCTTGTTTGTATCAGAGGGATTTACAGAGAAAAAAGCTGGTCAAGACGTGGGAATGTCTCACCCAGCACGAGCTTTCAGTCAGGTTGCTCTCTCTGCTGGCAGTCTGGTAAAAACACTTACATGTACTGGGGCTTTCTGAGTGGGCTTGTATCAGTTTAAAAGAAAAGCGATTTAATTACACCTTCCTTTTACTGTCTTACTTGGTGATCTTGGCATACCTGTACTCTGTAAGCCTGCAGCCATAGCTGTCACCAGAAGGTGTTTTGTGGTCCAAGACACGCTGGATTATTTCTATGAATTAGTTGTGATCATAGCTGTATTCCATTGCACTTGCAGGGAAGACTAAGGTGGTTTAGTCTTCAGAAAAGATTTGTTGTGCAACAGCAGTGACACAGGGAGCTGGCATGAAGTACTCCAGCTTCAGTTTCCATATCATTGGGCCTCCTTCCTATTTTTTTTACAATATTACACTTAAAACTGCTTTCCCGTAACAACATGTGAGCGTACTAATACTCGGCTGTTGTCTTTCACTATTTTGGGTGAAAAGGATGTCCGGTGATTTTGAGGAGAAGTACCTGTCAAGTAGCCACAGTGGTAAAGTGAAGTGTTTATTTACCGACTGTTGTATCCTCTTTCCTTTATAGGACACTTTGTAATTTGGCTGTAGTGCTTTTTAAAGGTCATTGATTAGTGTTACAAAATCTGAAGGTTGCTAGAAAGGAAAGAAACGTGCTTGGTTGTGGAGTAAGCAGAAATTGTCTTGTAGGAATTTCATCTCATGTTTTTGACTTTGGGATTTGTAATGAATACAGTTTTCGCAAACCATTGAGAGATGTGTGTGATTTCTTATTTGGAAATTCTCACAAGGAGTGTCTGTCCATCATGTTTTATGGCTGGTAATGGAGAGTTCTTTCCAGCTTGGTAGTTAAAGTAACTAGCCTTGCTCTAATTACTTAAGCTACTTATAGTAGTCTCCTTGTTAAGATGGGCCGTGACTCTTGCGAGGACAGAGAGGTGAGGTTTTTTTCTTTAACAAGACAGTCTGAAAAAGGTACTAGAAAGAGTTGATAACTGATTTGTCAGACTGTTATCGTAGAGGTTGGACTTCGCACCTTGCAGTGGGTCTTTGCTTTGAGTGATTTGTGTTAATTTGGTATGTAAAACCTCTGCGTAGTGCTGGGATAGGAAAATATTTCTGTTTGTATGGGATTTTCTTCTCAGGCATAATGGAAATACATGCTTAGCACTTCTTGTAAGGCAGAGCACTGGAGGCTGCTATAAAATGTGAACTCCAAGACTTTGAGAGTTTTGTTCAGATCGCAGTGTGCAACTTTACATAATTCCATGATGAAACAGCCTTTGCAAAATGTTTGTGTACTTTTCCTTCTGCTATCATATGAGAGGCCATGTAATACGAACGTGCTACTGACAGAGCTTGAATACTTGTGTTATTTGCCTGCTCGAGTGAAGAGTGCCATTGGAACAGAAAGGCAGCTTTAACTGTAGGGTAGGGTTTTGTCAACTCAGGTTATGATGCTTTGGGCTCTTTTCCTGACGATGTTGCAATTAATTCATTAAAATTCTTGAGTATACAGCTGTATCTGAGTAGTAATACAAAGAAAGCTCCTGAAAGCTGTTGTCTGAAGTCATATAGATGTATGTCAATAGCAAAGGCACCTGTTCGTTTTGTTTGGCGGCAGAACATGCGCTGCCCACACAGCAGTGCTCCGTTACAGTAAGGAATGGCTGTTTGCGTTAGTTGGTCCCGTGCACCTTGCAGTAGGGTTGGAATGAACCAGTCGATACTGCTAAGTGCTTTCTTTGGCTCTTCCTTTCAGTGAAGGAATATTTCTTGCTTAGATTTGAGCTTTTTTCCTGCTTTCCAGCTGGAGAGGAGAAAACTTACACAGACACCAGATTACTGATTGGCAGGCTAGTCCAAATCGCCTTTTTTGGACCTGACTTGCTCTGGATTAGAGGACAGAAGGACTGCATACGTGGAGCTTGCTTGTTCTGCACCTTACTTATGCATGATTGGTTTGGCATTGCAGGTGTTCTAAGTCTTAGGATGATTTGTCTATTTTAGGATATGGTTTAGCGTGTAAGCTCACTAAGACTGGTGTAGTCATCTATGTGAAGAAGGTTACATGTTGATTCTTACGTGAGTGGATGATGTTCTGCTCAGATTTTTATATGGACAGATTTTAGATAATAAAATGCTGTGTTGGTCTGAGGCAAAGCAAAAAGTGAAATCAAAACAAAAAACCACAACAAAAACAACCAAACCTGACAATAGCAACTATTCAGCAATAGCGTATAGGAAGTAGTTCATAGGTCTGGTGAAACTGCTGGCCAGATCAATTTTATATGTTCAGGTTTTTCTAAACAGGACAGTTTTTTCTGCTTGTAGATGGAAGTCACAGCAAAACAGTAGGATTATATTGTCTTGTAGTGATGCAAAATATGCAATTAGTCTTAATGTAAGTGAATGTAAATTTTTTTATCTAAAGGTCTCTTTTCAGCTGATAATAGAAAGTTGAGATTTTATTTATTAAGGTTAGGTCGGATGTACATTTCAAGTGTCGGGTTGGTTGTGAACTGCTTGAAAAAGTCTCTTCGTGAAAAAGTGATATTTCTCTAAGTCACCTTTAAACTTGGAAAAATGCCTTTTACTCTTCAAAATGACACTGAACAGGTGTGCTGTACAGGTGAAGTAAGCAGGCTGTAAGTGACTGCTTTGTACCCTGTTTATTTTTCACTGTTTGATGTTGTTTGTATGTGGATACATAATGTCACAACTTATCCTTTTTTCCTCTTTATAGGTCCTGCTGGGGACTTGCATCTGGCCTCAATGTGAAATTAAGGTAGAAAAACACATCTACATATGTGTTTGCTATTAGGATTTAGTTTATTCACTGGTCATGCCTGAAGAGTGATGTTCGTCTCTAGACGGCTAACTGCCAGGAAATATAAATGATTGTCCTAGAAGTCAAGCCTCTCTCCTATTTACTGGAGTGAAAATCACCTCCAGATATCGACGGGATATCAACTACAGAAAATGCTTCACGTTATAAGGATGCCAACCACCTAGATTCATGCGCCCTATCTGTACAGTTGTTGTGGATGGTTTGCCATCAGAAAGCTCCTCAAGCTCTTATCCAGGCCCTGTATCTGTTTCTGAAATGTCTCTGCTACATGCTTTGGGTCCAGTGCAGACCTGGCTGGGACAAGAGCTAGAGAAGTGTGGCATTGATGCCATGATTTATACTCGGTATGTCCTCAGTCTTCTGCTGCATGATAGCTATGACTACGACCTGCAGGAACAGGTATTTACATATTTTAGATGTTGTCCAGTGAAAGTGAGTTTTGTATCGGTTTTGTTTTGTGTATTATACTTGGGGATGGCTCAGGCGGTGGGAGGTGGTTGTCTTTCAGTGTGTGGGTGGAAGGGGGGGGTTAAGTGCTGTGCTGGGATCAAATTCAGGTTGATGTCGTTGGTTTTCTTTATCAGCAATTGCATTAACATTTTAGCATTACTGTAACCTCCATTAGAATTATTAGCACTGTCATGTTTCATGAACTTAAAACTTCTGGTACTCCTGGTTGTAAGGCTTATTTAATATTGGAACATTAGTAAACTTAGGTGAATTTTGTAAGCTGTGTGTGAAATTGGGCTGCTTCACAGTAGATTTTAGATTCCCTGTTACTTCCTCTTATGAATTTCATCTCATGCTATTTTCAGTAAAGAATAAAAAGTACTTTTTTAATATCCAAGTAGCTAAAATACTTTAAAAGATGAACAATATATGTGTAATAAAGGAGCGTTAATGCTGAATCCCAATGACAGGCATGCAGAAGAGTTGTGGAACAGTCAATTGGTGATGCATGGCTGTAATTCAGAAAGGGCAGAGGAAGAGAGGTGAAGCCATGTAGTTAGGCAACTGTACTGCCATTCCCACGTGCCATTCTTGCTGCAGATTTTCTGTGTTCCAAGAACAATGATCCTAACGGATCCCTTCCAACTCAGGATATTGTGTGAGCTTATCCTTTGCTCCTGATTTCACCTCCTTTTTATAAATTTCTCTGCATCTTATGGCGTATATCAGAATACTTTTAATAGAGGATTTTTTAATATAAAATTCAGAGAAGTTCTGGCATTTTCAAGTGGGAGTGCGAGTACTGTTATCATGGGCTTTTATAAGGTACTTGTGATTAACGTGAAAAAAACAGAAGGAAGAAAGCACTGCCTTTTTTGGTGCCTTGATAGTTCATTTTTTGTTGCTGTTTCTGTGATAATGCTTCACATATTGCAACTGAAGTGCTTCAGAATTTTTTCTCTCGTTTCCTTTTTTTCACAAATCCTTCAAGAACAGGGCAGCAGTCAGGTCCTGCCAACTTCAGATCTCTTAGCAGCCATCACAGAGCATGCGTCCATCACGTAGAACAGAAAACTTGATGTGCAAAAAGAAAACCACTGTAAGATGTTTTAAGAACATACCTTAACAGTGAGCTTACTTAGGTCTTGGTCAGACACGAATGGCTGTATTTTAGAAGACAGACAGAATGAAGTTCCACAGCCTGTTTAAAAAGGAGGGGAACAACAGAAAAAAGAAGCCAGTGGTACCCCACCGGAATTTGAGAAGCTTTGAAGATAGTCCTGTGACCATGGAGGAAAATTAAGACTTGCTTCTTTCTTGTCCGATTTGGAGCATAGTCATAACCGTAAAGTCTCTACTGTGATAATTTAAACATGACTGAAGTGCCAGAATTACTTTTCATCAAGCATTACAAGAAGCATGGTAACTGTATTGCGAAAACCTCAATCATTTGATTTCATTTTGATACCTTAACTGGATACTTATGAGTTGATTGAGCTGCAAGGAAAGTCTCTGTTCTTTTCCAAGTTGATTATATGAACCTAACGAGCCAAAGAGAGAATAGTATATGCTGACAGGGTAGCCAGGATGTGTGCCAGCCATACAAGATGTCTTCTGAACAGCATCTAGATTCTGAGCAACTTGGAAGTTTCTTTCCTGCCTCCCTGCTTTTGATGTACTGTTACTGTACTTGTTCACTTCATGTTCAAATAACTGTTCTCTAATTGTTGAGGTCCTGTGTCTGTTTGGTTTTGTGATGATTCTCTGTAGTGATGACTGGATGAATTCATTATGAAACGCACTGCTAATTCCTTTCCTGAATGGCTTAGTCTCTAAAACCTGCAAATGTTTGGTTTTTTTTTCACATGAAGAATTGAGGAAATTCATATCATTTGTGCTTGCTCTACTGTGTTTTATTTTTAAAATTTGGCTCAAGCTGCTCAGAAACAAGAGATTGTATTCTGAACAGTAGAACTACATTTAAGCAGTTTTAACCCAATTTTGCTGATGTGTACAACATGAAGACAAAAGAAATACAAATAACCAACACTGCTTACAGGTAGGCATCAGGGAAAAAGTGCAGTGATTAAAATATAGAAATGTCCTTTTGATGTTTAACAGTAAAATATTGAGAGATGCTGGTCTCCTCTAATTGTTCCCGGGGAAAAACTGGTTCTCAGCATCTCAGGAATTTTTTCCCTCACGTGATTCCTTTGATTTGTGGGAAATATGACAGAATTTCCAGGGCAGAAAATGCTTTCAGTAACCATTTCATTCTGATGATTTTTCTTTACTTTTAGAAGTCTTTCTGCGGGGCATGATTAGCCATTGCTTCATTCCAAAAACACAGAAGTGTCATCTGTTTTGACCTGTTCAAAGGGAATGTATGGGCTCGAAACAGAATGAAGTAGCAGATGTGGCAGGGGTCTGGAACTTGATGATTCTTGAGGTCCCTTCCAACCCAAACCATTCAGTGATTGTGATTGGAATCCATTCTAGTGCTGGGAATGTGTGCGTGCTGAAGGAGACAAACTATGTAGGAAATACTAATCTTAAAGATACTTTGTAATCATCCTTATTAGAAATGCTATAAACCAAAGTTTACGTAGTTATTAGGATCATTTTATCTCAAGTTGTTGATGGCATTTTGGGCAGTTTTAAATGCATTTGGAAGCTTCCTTCCATGCTTCCTTTTTAGTGTTTTTGTGTCATCAACTGTAGCAGAGAAATGGATGCATGAACTCCCAAACTGAGCTTCTGTTGGGTACGTACAGAAAGATTTGAGGTGGTTTTTTTTCGTTTTTTTTTTTTGTTTGTTTGTTTAAACAAAAGCCAAAATCATCGCTAACCTCACTAAGCAACCCCAGCTTTTTAAATGCCATTGTTACTGTGTTAGTGTTTGCTTCTGCTTACATTGACACGTATTCCAACTTCATATGGCAGTGTTCATTAACTAGGTCTTCAGGGTTCAGTTTTGAGTTGAAGCAGGATGTTCCCTTGGTAATACAAGGTATGTGGTTCTCTTCTTGATGACGCTGCCAATTTCTTTGCCTTCTGTCACTTGATGGCTTTTCCTCCAGTGTTATCCAGTTCTGCATGATGAAGTCGTTTGGTATCTGGATGTTGCTAAGGGTTTGTGATGTGTGGTGGTTTGTTGGTTTTGGTTGCTTGCTTGCTTTTGGGTTTTGCTTTTTTAAATTCATACTTGTTTATTTCACTTTTGTTTTCATGATCGCTGTTAATCCTGTGGCTTGCCCAATTAGAGTGATTTCTCTTGGGTATCGTTATGTGTGTGCAGGTCTAACATTGCTGAGCACGTTGTGTAGATTCTTGATGCTAGGTTTTTCAAGATTTAAGTTTTCAACACAGAAATTATAGATGAAAGTAAAACTGTATCACACTGCAACCCATTTTTACTGGCATGTTGCATTTTTTGTTCTGACTCATTGGCTTGAATATAAAAATATTCAGAAAATGCATAAGCAGGTGTGTTTTGCTCAACTGTTTTGGATTTTTGCTCATGAGGAGTTGTACAGGGATTCCTTAAGCCTCCAGAGCTGCTGTGGTTATTCATACAGCCAGCTACTGTTACACACGTGTTATATGTATAAGCACTGCTGTAACACCTTATAAATACGCCTGCTCTAAATGTTGTAAAAACTAAAAAAAAACCTCTACTGTAGTTCATTATCGTTGGCATTTGTAGCACATTTCTCATTCAAGCCAGTTACATGAGTGGATACCTGCTACTTCTGGAAATGAGCCCAAGAGCTTAAGATTTGAATGTTCTTAGGCAGTCCTTAATTCTTAGTGGTTTTGGTCTTTTACTTTTCCTATGAGGAAATAGAAATTGGTATGGATTTAAAGAATAGAACGTGATGGAAACTTAAATGTTCTGCATCTAAGTGTGTAAGCTTTCATCATTTGCATTTTATTAATGATTTTTTTTTTCTTGTTAAGGAGTAAGGAACAAATGATAAACCTCATTACATTGTTGGGCAATCTGTACCTCTGGCAAACCCACAGAAATGCTGTTGGGGACAATGTGAAAATTCTGAGACAGCTTTTTGACTTCAGATTAGACTGACTTGTAGTCAGAGTGCCTTGCACTCAATGTTTCCTGATGTTAAATCCACCTCTGATTGTAGTTTAAATGCCCATTTGAAGTATATTTGTAGATACCTGTTCTCAAGCCAGTTTGTGAAGCAGCAAATACTGTATTACAATCGCATACTCTGTTGGAAGCTCACTGCTTCTCTCTGCATTGCCTTGGGATACATTGTGTGAAACAGTATTTCGCTGATCTTTATTTGTGCAGTATTGGAATCAGTGTTCTGTGATTTATATACTACTTGTGAGCATAGCTGTTTCTGAATGTAAAAGGTTCATCTGTTTTTGCCTGCAGATTTTTCTTCCTTTTGAAGAAAGCAAACAAATCAACCAACCAAAACCCCAACACACCAGCAAAAGAACCCCCACCAGCTCAGTGTTGTCTGGGATAAAGGCTTTGTTTGTAAGCCTTAGGTCATGCAGCAGGAAAGTCTAAACACATCTGCTATGTGTACTTGCTGTACCCAGTGCTAGCTGCTGTTGGTGACTTCTTTTCACTCATTTCTGGGGGAAGCTCACTTTTTTTCTGACCCTCAAAAGTAGAAATCCTAGTGAAGTTTTTTTAAAGGATAATTCCAAGATTTAAGAAAATATTAAGTAGCAGTTCTATTACAAAGCGTGCTCTTCTTTGACTAGTGTGAGATGGTCTGTTTTGGAACCTGTGGCAGAGGGTGTTGTTCTGGAAGACTTACTATTTATGCACTGATTTGAAATGGTCTTCAAAATAAGAGCTCCACTTCTCATGATTGATCACGGTTTTTATTCTTGTTTTTTCATCATCATATACCTAAATCCCAAAATGTGATCTTGTTTAAATTTTTTTTCCCCTTTGTATAAAGAGAAGAACAGAGTGGGAGAAAAGGCACCTTGGCCACATGTGATAAGTGTTAGCTGTCTGCCCTTTGGCTGTATATTCATTACGTGTTCTTGGCCTAGTGTTCTGAAATGGGCTGAGGCCCATTGCTACCCCCACATGGGCAGTACTTGAGGCACTGCTGGGCTGCAGTACGTGGAGCGCGGCTCTCCCTGCCATCCCACAGCAACCCAGTTTTGGGACCTGATGCCTGGGTATGTCATAGGGTGACGGGTGTTTAGCTGTTCAGAGGCCTCTGAGGGAGGAATAAGTTGTGTCTTGATGGGTTTGGTTTGTTTTAAAGTGAAAATCTCACCCATAACAAAAAGATGTGAAGAGAAAGGAAGATTTGGTCTTCTGTAGTAACTTAAACCCGTATGAAGTGTCAGTCTGGTTAGAATGCCTGTTCAGCAAAACACGACAGTGCGTTTTCCAATACAATGGCTCTTGGATCATCCCTAAGAAATAATTGTAGTTCTGTTACAGCAGGGCAGTGCTGTGTGACTGTTACACACAAGTGTTAAGTTTCAAAGTTTACCAGAAACTCGAACTTCTCCCTTTGGTTTGTGTTTGTTTCTGCTTATTATGCTGTACAACATTTCTGTAGGAATCATTTTCTTTTTTAATTTTCTGACCATGATTTTTTTTATAACTACCCGTACTGAAGTGTGTGAAATTCAAGCTGTGGAAATTGGTCTATGAAGAAAAGCACAGATGGGAAAGGAGCTGTGAGCCCAAGACTTCCACCTATACTTTTTTCATATTCTTAATTGGAAGTCTTTAGATTGCAAGATTAGGACTAAATAACTTTTTTTTTCATTCATAAATATGTAAACTGAAGAAAGAGCAGATTGATCATGATTAGCATGCAGTTCAGTATCCTCAAGTTAACTTGCCCATACAGCTTGCTTATTCATAGGAAATCATTTCAGTTTTATAAAAGTTCAGATAAGTAAATTTAAAAGTTTGTGGGGAAGACAGCTCTATGTTTCCCCCCTCATTGAGAAGTGATCAGATGAGGACTGTTTAAATCACAATTGTATTAATCTTTTGAAAGTAAGTCTTTTATATGCAGTTAACTTGGTGAGAAAAATTGTTTCTTCCTGAGCACGTGCTCACAAAATGCCTCTGAGCAGCCTTAAAGCAGCCTTATGGTTCCCCAGCTCTACCAGTTGAGATCAGTCTGTGAAGGACTGCTGCCCCTTGGTTGTTTGCTGGTGCTGAAATCATTCCAGCTGTGTTCCTTTTACAGTCACTATCAGTATGAGAGCATCCAGCAGGAGCTCCTGGGATAGGTCTGGCTAGTGTAAGGCAGGTTCTACTAGTGCACTGCCTCTAAAGGACATATTGTTTTTTTCCTCCCCAATTACTTGATATTTCTCTTGTTAATTATGAGGCGATTGTTCTGTTCTGTATTTCTGTCTTGGTGACTTCTTGACAAGGAGTACAGTCGATGTGCCCTGGCCAGTGCACTTGTATTCTTGATTGTGTTTTAATGATGGGAACTGGAGCTCAGCAGTAGGCTCCTCGTGATCACTCACTGTGCAAACTGTGCAGGTCCCAGGGCAGTCTCCTTCAGCTGTGTTGGCACAAATCCTGTTGGAAAGTGTTTCTTCTCAACAAGGGGTGTTATCAGAACGTTTTCTTTCAGTGTTCTGTCTTTGTGCTGGTGCCTGTGGTCATGTTTGCGAATTTAAACGTGTCTGTTTCATGATATGAAGTATCTTTTTCAAGACATCTGACTTAGCCAGGCTCTTTGGTGCCTGTCTTTTGTGCTGTCCTGTTGAAATGGGCAATGGAGTTAGCACGTTTTCTTCAGCCTCTTGTGAGGATTCAAGGCAATCTTTGAAATATGTACTATATTGCCTTTTTGTGGCTTTCTAAATAGCATCTAACACTTTGTAACAAAGTGTCTCTCACAGTTACCCAAGAAGTATAATGGAATGACTTTTTCTTTGTTATCACTATTAATGTATTCTCACAAAGGTTTGTATAATGCAAAGCAGAGACAGAAAATCAAGCACTAGGCTGCTTCTTCTCCCCGAGAGTCAGGATTTGTTAGCAGCCATCTCTGTGCTGATGTAGTTGCCCTGTTCCTGATTCTGGGGCTACTGAGACACCTCTTCATGTTCTTTGTGCTGCAGACCACTGCATGATGGTGCACTCAGCATGTCTCCAAGCGTAGGCATGCGCTGTGTTATGTGAAATCAGCTGATTATGGTGCTTTGTGATCTTTGCCACACAACTTAATTCCAAGGTTCAAGAGAACGACCATAACATGCTGTGAAATGATTTCCTTGGTCATAATATGTCCTTGTCACACATGAGGACTTTGTAATGACAGTTTCTGTTGAATTTTTGTCCTCCTTTTCTGCCATGTAAGGCATGCAAGTAACATGATTTCTCTGTAGCAGAGGCCTTGCTACCTGTTCTTTAATGCAATTACTTTAATGGGAATACTTTTAACTCAGAGCCTACTCAACAAACCTAGGATTTCAACAGATGCAGCATTTGTATGTTCTCTAGCTCTTGGGAGTGGGTGTGATTAAATTTCTTTTGCTTGATTTCAACCTAGAGTAACCTCTAATTAGCAAACAACACATAGAAGGCCCTTTCAGGTTGGTAGGATTATAAGCAGGAGTTTGTCATTGACAGAAGCTCAGTGTACAGTATTTTATACCCAGATTGATTGGTTTTGATACTTACAGTTCTTCCCTGCCTGCACATTGTGGGATCATCAGCTCAGTGTCTTGAGGACCTTGAAGTCATAGCACCACATGCTCTGGTCTCGTACACTGTCAGCTGTTCTTCTGCAGTCCAATGTGTAAGATTCTCATGTTCTGCGTAGAGCAGCTAGGAAAGAGCTGACTGTAGTGGCTGGCTGCTTTACTGTACCAGCAGCTTATAATGTAGTTCTCTGCTTTTTCAGAAAAGTCCAAGGTGAATTCTTCCACTGGTAAGAACTGCATTTGGAGTTTATCTAATAACAAGGAATGTTTTTAAGTCTCTTCGGTGGCCAGCACAGCTTCTGACCTGGAGAAAGCTTGTGCTGTTCTCAGAAAGCCTGCTTATCTGCTCTTGTCTGCGCAGCTTCTTGTTGCATGTCTTCTGAGGAATGCAAGCTGAGTTTTCACGTGCGTCTTCCGAATTCTTGCATATACATTAATTCATCACGGGCAGCTGTCAGGAATGCCTGAGCCAGTCCTGGTCCATTGGACCATTTCCTTTAATGCTAGTGAGATGCAGTCTCTTAAACTTTTCACAGAAGCCGTTGTGAATAGAAGTACATCTGCAGGGCTCTAAGCTACCTCTGAAAGTTTTTTCAGGCTCAGTTTACAGGGAAATATTTTATTTTTTCCGGGAAGTAACACTTCTTATACAATCTGCTTCTTGAGGGATTTTAAAGATGAAATAAACGTGTTATCTGTTGCAGCTTTCCCCTTGTTTTCCATTATGAGAACCTCCTAGAAGTAGTGAGGATCTGCCTCATTTTTCTCATCTACGGTTTTTTTTTTTTTCCATTTCCTTACCATCCAAATATCTCAGAGTCAATTTTGAAAATTTTTTGAATAAGTTTCTGGAAGAGCTTTCTTGCAGTGTACGGTGGTCCATACTTGTCCACCTGAACAATATATTTAGTTATTAATTGTTAAATTAATTTAACTTTGTTGCCAAGAGAAGCCAGGACTGCTGTACCACAAAGTTTTTCATTATGTCAGCTTACATGGCCCAGGCTTTTTTTTTTTTTTCTTTTTAAATTCACTATAAGCCTTCACCTCTGATGTTTCCTTAAAATAAACTGATGGCAAGCTTAGCAGAGAAATTTAATGGACTGTTGTTGATATTCAGAAACTATTGTAGGTCTGTTTGTGGAGAGGGAGCACGAGTGCGTTTGTAGGTCACTGCTGGCATGAGATTAGGCTGCCTCATAGGTAAAGACTGGCAAATTCGGTAGTTTCTTTTGGAGTGTTTTCATCGCTTCAGTCTAGGTGGTATTAGTTCAGGTGATCTGTCTCCTGCTTTGGAGTTTTCTAAGGAAGTAAGGTTTATGCATTTATTGTTCTTTGTCCATGTAAGCATTTCTCAACATGATTCCATTTCTCCCATTGACCTGCCTAGTAATTTGATAACCTACTTTGTTTGCATTTGGACTTCTTCAAAAGTTTTCTGAGAAGGTTTCTCCTACAGTTGGGTAGAGGCTAATGCCCCAGTTTGGAACAAGCAGTCAACGCTTAATCTTCAGATATGGCATCTGACAGGAATTTGCCATCCATTCAGCAAACATGCAACTCCAAACTGTTTGTAGTAAAAATACCTATCAGGTCTCCTGCTGAATCTTTGATGTTTGTTTCTTGTTAAAAAGTTGATGCTTGTTGTTTTTTTTTAATTTATTTTTTTTTCCCCCACCCTTCCTCTTCAATCTCTCTTAATCTCTTAATTGAGAGTCACAGGGGGGAAAGATTTTTGCATATGCTACAAAGTCTTACAAGACTCTACATACCTGAAACATTATGGGAATTCTTTTTCACGCTAGAGGTTAGACGGCTTGTTTTGATGGTTTTCCAGATTAGAATCTGGAAGGGAAAGGCTGTCTATTTTTGTGGTATTTCAGAAATTATGACATTGATGCCTTCCTGCATTTTGTATAAGCTTCTTTCTTGAGCTTGCCTGTCAAAGAAGCACTATGTTTTGTTGGCCAGCAATAATGTTCAGGAGAGCAAAAAAAGCTAAGCCAGTAATTTGCTTAAATCACGAGTGGTTTGTACTCAAATTAAAATGCTCAAAAAAAAAAAAAAAAAAAAAAATTGCTCATGTTTCAAAATTCCCTGATCCAGAATTTTGTAACTCTGTTTTTCTTCTGCCCTCTAAGAGAATTGGATTTCTTGCCTTGAAATTGCGTATCATTCAAAAATAGGAATATTGACCAAGTAGGTAATTATGGTTTCTCGATTTGTTGTCTGAAAACTTGGTAAAATTTTTAGATAGAATCACAGAATCAAAGAATGGTTTAGGTTGGAAGGGCCCTTTAAGCTCATCCCGTTCCACCCCCCCCGCTACAGGCAAGGACTCCCTCTAGACCAGGTTGCTCACAGCCCCATCCAGCCTGGCCTTGAGTGCTTCCAGGGAGGGGACATCCACAGCCTCTCTGGGCAGCCTGTTCCAGTGTCTCACCACAGTCACAGTAAAGAATTTCTTCCTAATATTTAGCCTAAATCTACCCTTTTCCAGTTTAAAACTGTTTCCCCTCATCCTGTCGCTACATGCCCTTATAAAAATACCTCCCCAGCTTTCCTGTAATCCCCATCAGGTACTGGAAAGCTGCTGTAAGGTCTCCCTGGAGCCTTCCAGGCTGATGGGCCCCCAGCTCTCTCAGTGTGTCCTTGTAGGGGAGGTGCTCCAGCCATCTGATCATCTTTGTGGCCCTCCTCTGGACCTGCTCCAACAAATCCATGTCCTTCTTGTTGGGCACACCAGAACTGGACACAGTACTCCAGGTGGGGGTCTCACAAGAGCAGAGTACAGGGGCGGAATCACCTCCCTCAACCTGCTGATCACACTTCTCTTGATGCAACTCAGGATGTGGTTGGCCTTCTGGGCTGCCAAGTACGTATTGCTCGCTCATGTTGAATCTTTTATCAGTTGATGCTCCCAAATCCTTCTTCTCAGGGCTGCTCTCAAGCCATTCTATCTGCCCAGCCTGTATCTGTGCTTGGGATTGCCCCAGCCCAGATGCAGGACCTTGTGCTTGGCCTTGTTGGACATAATGAGGTTGGCAGGGGCCCAGCTGTCGAGCCTGTCCAGGTCCCTCTGGATAGCATCCCTTCCCTCTAGCATGTCAGCTGCACCACTCAGCTTGGTGTAATCTGCAAACTTGCTGAGGGTGCACTTGATCCCACTGTCCATGTCGCCTACGAAGATGTTAAACAACACCAGTCCCTGAGGAACGCCACTCATTACCAGCTTGATTATCATTTTAGTGTATCTAATTTAATCTGTGTTGTGTGCAGAAATAATCTTAGGGAATCTGTTTTTCTGAGTTTACTTGAAGGAAAAAGCATGATTTTTTTTTAAGCATGCTTTACTGCTGATTTAGTTTCCCTATTTTGGAAGTATGTTTTTCATCTTACTTTTCTGCGTGTTCGACTGGTAATGCAAAACTTAAGCTTAATTGCTTACTTGAGTATGAACTGCGACCTCGAGTCTTGTTTCTGTGTCATTGAACTTGATACCAGCTTTTATGAAACAAGTAGTTTCATCTTGAGATGAGATTTAACACTGATTTTTCCTATTATGTAGACCATGAGTTTCAAAACAATTTCCATTTAGTCTTGTTGCAAGGCATTGCAGTTGTTCTCTTTCTGACAGCAGGTATTTCTTCAGCGTCTTTACAACAAATGAAATTAAGAAGAATCTCTACTGCAGTTGCTTGCTCAAATTCTTGGGAACTGTGAAGAGAAGCGGGGGAATTGCTGTTTGTGCGTAGTTGAGCAGCAGAAGCAAGTTAGAAATCTAGTTCTAAAATTTGCGTCCCTGTATGAAGCTCGTATTCAATTAAGCACTCCAAACACTGGCAGCAGAATGAGATTTTGTACTTCGTCACTTTAGGGATCAAAATCTTCACTAAGAATTTACCCAGTAGTTAGTAAAGCAGGACTCTAAAGAATGGATGTTTAAATAGCAGGTGTGATGTTTTTCCAATATCCAGATGTCTTCTGCTTCCAACTGATGTTTATTTATGTTGAATGGTTGCCCTTCAAAATTCAAGCAGTGATAGTCTCTTTTCAACATTAGAATTTTATAAGCCAAGTTTTATTTCTTTTTCTTGTGGATGTTTGTATAGACTTCCTAAACCTGCAAGATTGAAGTGATGTTGCTTCTGTGTTCAGTGACCACTGAACAGGATTGTGAAAATTCAGTTACAGTAGAGCATTGAAGTAGCATTAAAACAAACCTTGCGATATGGTCTCTAGTTCTGTTAGGAAGCGAAGGTAAATGAATACAGCTAATAGCTGAAGAGAACAGAAGTCTGTAGTGATTCTTTCCATGTGAAGTAAGTAGTTTACTCTGTTTCATGAGCACAGAATGTTTTGTTGAACTGCTTTCTTTCCTGTTTGTCATGAGCTCAATATTTTCCAGCCTAAGGAATGGAAGCCTCTTAATGGGCTTCTCACCACTGGGGCAGGGAGGGAGGGGAGGCAGGGAGGCGGGGAAAAAAGGTGCAGGAGATTAATTTAAAACATACAAAACTTCTGGATTGTCTTCTTACCAATTTAGTCATCATAAAAGCAGGAAGCTGCTCAGTTTGTGCCATCCCCCATGTTAACTTTCTAGAACTTAAGGTACATATGACATTTTCTTGTTCCTGCCCATTTTACTTGAATTCCTTCTCCTTTTTTTCTTTGTTTCTATAAATTGATTCAGACAGGTTCTGTTGTACTACAACAAAAGGATGTTATGTCAGGAATTTACTTTATTTGCTGCTTTATGGATGTGGTATTTGAATTATTTGTGGAAAGTGCAAGGTACTGATAGATGTGTGGATAAGAATTGTATTTGTGTGATAATAAGTATTGTAATTTATGTGAGGATTACAAACTTCAGAATTTTATGTGGAATAGCTGCAATTCGTAATACTCATTTTGTAACATGCAAGGTGAAATTATCAACAGGAAAAAGAAATTGAGAACTCAGTTTTCCAATAGTTTTTCCTATAAAAATTAAGATGGTGGTGTGATGCGCTGTGGGCAGCCACGTGTGATTGAAAACTCAGTCAGTGTTCAGAAACAAGTTTTCTGTGTACTGCCTGGAGAGAGAGAAAGAAGATGCTACCAGAGCTTGTCCTCTGTTGCTGCATCCTACAGGATGAGTCACTTTGTTCCCAGAGTGCACGAACAAAGTGTTTGCTCTGAAAGGAAGGACGAGATGGTGCTGGATGATAAGTGAATATTCCATCTAGACTCACTTCCTCCTTTAATAATGGGTATTTTTATTGCAAAGAGTAAATATTTAAAAATGAAAAATATATATATATAAAATAGACAGTAACCAGATATCTTTTGAATTACGTGTGTAGAGAACTGACTGAAATGTTTTATATCCTTAATGCTCTGCTGAAACACACCACGGGCTTATGCAGTGTGTAGAACCGTCCTTGCTGAGGACAGCTGTGATGTGCTTGTGCAAAACTGAGCTGCAGTGTAGGTAAAGCAAAGTATGCTGCTTTATAGCATTTTGATAACATTTTCATAGTGTAGGTATTGCCTTAATCAATTTTCCACCTTAGAGTAGAGTACATGAAGTCAGCTCAGTGCACATTTCACAGAATCGGTGGAGTTGGAAGGGATGCTTTAAGATCATCTAGTCCACCTTCCTGCTAAGTAGGTTCCCTACAGTAGGTCACACAGGAAGGCGTCCAGATGGGTTTTGAACATCTCAGGGGAAGGGAGACTCCACAGCCTCTCTGGGCAGCCTGTTCTGGTGCTTTGTAACCCTTTCAGTAAAGAAGTTCTTATGTTTGTACGGAACTTCCTGTGTTCCAGTTTGTGCCCATTGCCCCTTGTCCTGCTGTTGGGCACTGCTGAGCACCATTGCTCCATCTATTTGACTCCTGCCCTTTAGATTTTTATAAGCATTAATAAGACTCCCCCCTTGATCTTCTCCAGCCTGAATAGTCCCAGGTATCTCAGCATTTCCTTGTATGGGAGATATTCTAGGCCCCTCATTGTTTTTGTAGCCCTCCACTGGACTCTCTCCTGTAGTTCTCTGTCTTTCTTGAGCTGAGGGGCCCAGAACTGGTCTCAGAACAGGACACTCCAAATGTGACCTTACCAGGGCAGAGTAGAGGAGGAAGGTCACCTCCCTCAGCCTGATGGCCACACTCTTTTTGTTGCACCTGAGGATACTGTTGGCCATCTTGGCCACAGGGGCACACTGCTGGCTCATGTCCACCCTGACACCCAGGTCCTTCTCTTTAGAGCTCCTTTCCAGCAGGTAAAGCCCTAGCCTGTACTGATGCATGCAATTATTCATCCCCAGGCATAGGACTCTACTCTGTTGTTGAACCTCATAAGGTTCTTCTCTGTCCAACTCTGCAGTCTGTCCAGGTCCCTCAGCACAGCCTTCTGCTGTGTCAGCCACTCTTCCCAACTTCATACCATCAGCAAACTTGCTGAGAGTGAATTCTATCCCTTCATCTGGGCCACTGATGAAAATGTTGAACAAGGCTGAACCTAGCATTGACCCCTGCAGATCACCACATACCCTAAGCTTACCTGTTACGGCAGGCAGCATCGGACACCTTCCTGAAGCCAAGGTGTAGACAGCATCCACTGCTCTTCACTCATCTACCTAGCCAGTCATGAAATATTCCTGTGTGTTTATATTTTCAATTTGAATAACCTTTTCCTAGTAGATGTGTATTTTTTTTCTTTGTAATTTTGCCTGTATGTGGATGAGCAGGACAGGCTTTGGCAGCTGCTGGGGTAGGTGCTTACCAGTCTGCGTGCTTCATGTCAACATTGGAAAGAGCTGCTGAGCTCTGCAGCTTCCTTGTACTTGATGAACAAATGTAAAATTCTGGAAAAATTATTATTATTGTTGATTTTAATGGAGTGTGGATGTGTGTAGCTTATTGCACTTATTTTTGGTAGTTTTACTTTTTTTTTTTTCAATTATTTTGTAAATATCTTTCTGTTACTCTAGCAGAGGCACTGTAGACCAAACAGATTTGTTGTTTTAAATGAGCCACTGGAATCTTGCACAGATATGAAAAAGCATAGAGAGATCGGTAGCTTTTTGTTCTTCAGAAGCAAATACTTTTCTCCAGATCTTGCGATCTAATAGGATTTAAAAAAATAAAAATAAAAATCAGTGAATTGCTCTTTCCTGAGGGACTCAATTGGATGAGTCCAGCAGCTGTTAAAATTCTTCCTTCTGAAGGCATGTGGTCATTTTCCCCCTTCCCACCCTTTTTCTATCTGACTTCTTAGGTGCACAGAGATGATCAGTCTCAACTGACAACTTGCTTTTACTTCATATTGAAGCTATGGGGAGTTTGGAGTTGTTTTAAATGAGGTTAGCCCTTAGCCTGAATTTTGTTAGGAGCGGGTGAGAGGTATGTTGAAAAACAGCAGTTTTGTGAATCTCTCTGAAGATGATGTTTTAGACCAGCATACATTAAATAGCATAATTTTCCTGGTAGTCAAAATATTTCTTTGATCAGATGAGCACAAGAAGTCGTATGTATAGATGCGAATGGGCAGTAAGAAATAATAAGCAAATGTTATAATACGTTTCAGGGTAGAGATGAGTATTTACCTGAATGTGGAAGAATGAGCAGGGGAGACAGGCATGTCTGCAGAAGGGTTGGAAGTGCTCTGTGGTTGCTGCTGATGAGATTTGACTTTTTCAAAAGTGATACAGAACAGATGCTACGTATCTCCAGATGAGGATGTATGGTACAATAGCTGCCTTTTTTGATTTTCATTTTTCTTATTGGAACTCTTCCTAGTCACAGGTATGTGGCTTTCTTAAAAATAATTTTGAGTTCGTTGAAAGACAGGCGCTGCTGTCTGTAGTCTTAATGGTGCTCATTATAAGAGCTAGTGGAAGATTTGGGGATCTAACATAAATTTTCTTCTTTTGGACTATTTTACGTAAGCTTAATCCAAACTCTGAACTTCTGTATCCTTATTATTTCAGAGATCAGTGAAACTAATACATTTTGTAACAAATGTAGTGATGCATTCAACTGTAAGTTGGCCCTAAAATAATCTTTATGAATATGCCTTGCAATTGGAAAATATTGCATTCGAGTCTGAGTGGCCTCCATGTCCAGAGACAAGTTTGCGTATTTTTCTGAATACTAAGTGCAGCCGTCTTCTGTAGCTGTTGGTTTTAATCAAACTGAATTTAATTTGGAAAACAGCAGTTTTTAATAGATGGAATGAGTTTGTTATTATTCTAAACAATATGTTATTTGTAGTTTTGTGTTGCTATAGTACTGAATTATTTGTGTGTCTCAATACAATTTTGTTTATTTTTTATTTTAGGAGAATGACATCTTCCTGGGCTGGGAAAAAGGAGCTTACAAAAAATGGGGAAAGAGTAAGAAAAAGTGTTCTGATCTAACATTAGAGGAAATGAAAAAACAGGCTGCTGTCCAGTGTCTTCGCTCTGCTTCTGATGAAGTAAGTTCAGATTATTTAATAGATGCTTAAGACTTTACACCCTACGTTGAGTTAACCATCACAAGCTAAAGATATCTTGTCATCTACTCTGTGCCTTCTTGAAATGCAGTATCCCCAGGAGTTTATGAAACCTTTGTTTGGCAGCAGGATTTCACAAAAGATTCTATACTGTTTGTGGTGTTACGCTTTCTTTCCTTTCTGCAAGCCCTTACCTATCATTGTCAAGGACAGTTGCAGTGCACCAGTTTGTGTTGAAATTGCCCGGAGCTTTGCATAAGGTTATTTGTTAAAATTCTAAGTTTACTTTGTGGTGGAGCCTGTGTGAGCAGCAAGGAGCAGAATGTTTGGGCAGAAGGTCGTCTTGCTTTGTGCCTGGTGCAATTTCTGCAATCTAGAATTGCTAAATCAGTAGCAAACATTCATTTTCAAGATCACATTGTTAAGTAGAAGTAGAGTGGAAGCCTGATGACTGGAGAAGGTGAGGAGAGGTGAAGGCAACACAGTTGAAGGTAGGATACCCGATACAGTAGAAACTGTGTTGTTCAGTAGGAAAGTGGACAAAGGGAGATAGTACAGAATGAAATATTAACATAAAAGCACAAATCAATGATAGCTCTTAAGAGAGATTTTTCAGACAACAGAGATCAGAAAGTCTAATTGCAGAACTACAGATGCTTTCATTTCTCCCAACAGTAAGGGAAATTCTCCCCCTGCCTTTCAGCCTGGTTATGTTCTTGCTCTGTACGACTTCCTGGTCACAGTTTGTAACTGCCCAAGTATTTGTGTGGTTGTGTGGGGAGCATGGTCAGGAAAGTGAATCAGTATTCTGAGGTGAATTTAGTCAGGGTGGAAGAAATGTAAACCTAAAGCTGTCCGGTCCGATTCATATGGAGACTTTCCCCAGCAAGAGTGGGAAAGGCATGTGGCTAAAAATAATGAATATTGATGGTATTGATTTGTGTGATTATTACCTCTGCCACTGACGTAAGAAGTATTCATGTCATTTACTGTCTTACCGTATATGAAGCTGCTTGAGTATTTATCCAGTTACTAAAGTGTTCATTGACTAACTGGGAAGTTTTGTGAACTCCCGTTTTCCCGTTACTTACAGTCTGAACAAAGATGCAAAGTATAATTTTGATGGTAATTTGCTGTGCTCTCGTAGCTACAGAACATTGAAGTCAGCACTCTGACTGCTGTAAGCGTTAATGTAAATAGGAAGTATGAAGAAATAATCTCAAGAAATATTGCCTTTCTGGTGGTATGGCAGTCTTTATATACTCATGAACAACAAAAGCTAACAATCTGCATGTACTACCGGAGTGCCGGTGATTGACTTGTAGCATTAAGAACGATTCTCTTTACACATCATCACAAATGAAAACGAAGGATCGTCACTTAGCTAAATCTATACTGAGAAAATGAATTGAAAAGAGAAAGGAGCGAGATAAATTTATTACTAATCCCTGGCCTGCCTTCACTTGAAAGTTTGTATCATCTAAAACAGATGAAGAAGGGAAGAAGCCCTTCAACTAGAGTTTTAAAGGAATGAAAAGATGTGCGGTCTGGAAGCCTAAACAAGTAACTTCTTCCTTTGAATCCTGCCACCTTGTAAGATTTTACTGTTCAACAAGAAGCTGTAATCTATAAATTGTAGTCTGTGTTTTGTCAGGGCTATTTTGACTTCTGTTGCTTGTGTAGGCAGTTATGCTTGCTTGTTTGTTGTCTTTAACAGAACTGCAGGATATGTTATTTTTTCTCATATTTTCATACAGAATGGAACCTTTCAACCTTTTTCAAGGTTTGAACCCTGCTGCTTAATGCTGTTTTGTAGATAGTGCAGATAGATTTGCATTGTACAGGAGAGAAACGTTTTTGTTTGAACATGAGTTGGGGGAGGGAAATGAACCTGCTTAGATATAAGCACAATTCAAAACAAAAAAGAAACTTGCTTGAAAAGCAGAAACATTTCCTATGTTGGCTGGTGCCTATGTGTATCTCTATGTGCTAATTTGACAGCAGACTTAGTATTACGACATTGTTTCAGCGCACAAGAAATACCATTTCTCTTGAGTCATGGTGGCTGCTCTGTGCAGCATTTGTAATTTCTTCTCTACAAGAAGATGAAAATACTTAGCAGTATGTGAGAAGTCTCAAGCTATTTAAGGAAGTAACTAACATGTTATAATTTTGTTCCATCTGTCACCCTGGGGTGGACTTTAGGATTTTATGTGCATTGAAATTGAGATAATTTGTCTATTAGACCTCAGCTTGACTTACAATGCTTATTTTGTGTGACCAACTTTAGGAGCAAAAATTGAGGTACCTTAGCTTTGATCTTCATGTTTGATTATTTAAACTAGTAATGTGTTGAGAGATTGCTGCTGATACATCTCTTCCCTTCACAAATAATTGAAGGCCTGCAATTTGGGTGGCCATTTGAAGATGCTGTCTGGTGCTTAATGGGAAGAGGAAATCACAAAATACATGAAGTGAAAATTGGCTTGGTGAAAGTAAACTCTTTTGTTTCGCAGTTGAAATAATGTTTTTTGAAAGCTTGTCCTTCATGGGCTTCTGTTTTCATGGTATTCATTCTCAGGGAGCGTTTAGTTTGGTAGCTTAGCTTTCTTACTGTTAGAATTCAGTGTTGTCTCATTAAAAACAAAACCAATAAAAACCTGATGTTGAGAAACATTAGCCTGAGACAGAAATCTGGGATTCTGATTATAACTTTATGGTGCAGAAAACAAGCATTGGAGTTGCAGAAGTCTGCAGTGTGGTGTTTCTTTCTGAAGCACTTTCCAAGTTACAGAGTGTGCGACAAGTCAGGGAGGCTGACTGTGGCATCACTGTGTCTCCCAGTGGCCAATCATGTTGTGGACTAAGTACTTTCATTTGTGGGAGAAGACCTGATTTGACAGAAGGATGCAAACAGTTTACATGTGTGTGTTCTGAGGATGGTATTTTCTGCGAGACAAACATTTTGATGTCTCAGGTTGTCATTATTTGTTTCTTTGGCTGCAGACACCCCTGATGCAATTAGAGGCAGTTAAGTACATCACAACTCACCACAGAATGAAGACAGAAAGACGGTGAGAAGGAATAAGACAAGTATTTCAGTATAGTTATCAATTGTTACTTTAAGTGTAGTTCTGAAGCTTATTTTTTCCAGAATGCTTGGAATATAAAAAGCAGGTAAAAAAGAAGTGGTGAGGAACTGTTATAATTCTGAAGAGCTCATTAGTTACTGACATTGCATACAGCTTTTGTTTTCTTATTCTGCTGAAACATAGGAGTAATTTTGAATTGTTGGTTTGTAGTGAGCTGGCAAAGTGAGGGTATCTGTTCTGATTAAACATTGGGTCAGGGGGGAAAAAAAAAACACACCAAGAAACTGTTAGGACTAGAGAATATTTATGAAAGGTTCCTTATTTTTAGCAAAGACATCTCAAAAGTACTGCCTCAAATGTTAAGTAAAAACAGCAGTTTCTGACATTATTTAATGACTTTTTATTCCGTCTGGTATAAAAGGTCAGTTTGTTCAGGTATAGTTTCTGAGTTACTTTAATGCTTTTGGTCCTCCTAATTCTGAAAGGTGGTAAATCATTCTGGATTTGACAAATGAAACTTAGCAGTAACTTAGCAGTAACAGGACAGAACGCACCATCTTTGATTCCCCAAAGTTTAGGCAAAACCAGTAAATGTGAGAGTGCAGAAATCCATCCATGTTGAATTTTTGCAAGGTGGGAGCTGTCTTAGTAAGAATGGAAGTCTGGGTTACTTTTTGGAAATTGATGCGTATGACTTTTCAGTTGGTACGTTTCATACTAATAATATTGATATCGCTTCTGTTGCATGGCTGTTCATCAGAAATCCAAGCCAATTACTTTTTAACCAACTAGATTTCTGCCAAAGGCTGATTTGCTCAGTAGAGTGGGCAGGTTTCAGCTGTGTTCCCATATCATACAGCTCTCACTGAACGCTTGTAGTGTTACATGTGAAATTCTGCCCCAAGATGGTGCTAGAGTTTTAATTCACGTTATCGATGGCTCTGTTCTTCTAAACGATTCGAGGGCACTTCAAGCTGTGGGCATGGCGCTGTTTGGAGCATTGGATTTGCTTGATTTGAATTATGAGAGAGAAATATGACCTTTCTGCTATCTGTAGTATCAGTACTTAGAAGACCAAGTCATCTGCTAGACGAAGTTACACCTGGTTGAGTTTTTTTTTCTGTTGTTTTTCCCCCTTGTTTGTGTTTAAGTCTGAATTTTCTTCCTTTTTAAGTGCTGATGTGCAAAACCTTTGTTGGTCTTGCTGATGTATCCTAGCTGGCTCAGTAGGAAGCATTTCTCTGTCCTTGAGAAAGATGATTGTTGGGGTTTTTTTCCACAAAACCTGGAAACACTTCTCAACATCAGAGAAAATAATCTTCCTTTTGGGTGACATCGTTGGCCTTCTGCAGAGGCTTATGATGTCTGTCTTCAGAACACACGGTATTATTTATGAAAGGGTTTTAAAATCAGCCATAATGTTAAGAAGAATTTTAGATTAAACGTTTTTAAAAATGAAACTGAGCTTCTTCTGTGAGAAAGCAGCATGGCACTTTATTTCCAACCAGTCATTGTTTCTCTGGAATAATTTAATTTGAATTGTTTTAAGGGAATTTGTATTGGTTCTGTATTACCAAATCCATTGGCTTCAAAACATTCCTTCTTTTCTTTTTTCCTCCCTCCTTTCATTATGCATTATTTTGGATTTGACAAACTGTATTATCCATATTTTATAACTTCAGCTACCGTATTAATACTTGCAGTAAATTTGTCTTGCTGAAGTAACTGTCAGAGTAAATTAATTACAATAAATCAATTCCTTTTTTCCTTATGATTTTTGCAGCCCAGGAGGTGTTATTGGTAGCATGCCATCAGCTCTGACAGATGTTAAGGCTGCTACCCCAGGTGCAGTAGTTACTCACATGGAAGCTGGTAGATGTTTCAATTATTAAAACTCTTGTGCCAATTTTCTTTATACAGAAGAAGTGTATGTTGAACAAGAAGTTCTTCATGGAAGCTTTGTCTGTGCAGAAGTTATTTCGTAATGTTTGTTTGGGCATGAAAACTTTCTCAGTTTACGTTGAATCAATGAAAGGATACAAGTGCTTTACCTTGTGTTTCTTCTGTTTGAATCTTTCCCACAGTATTTGTTGTGAAGGCTGAAAGTAGGCTTGTTCAGTGTGTTTGAAAGTTATTTCATCTGGCAGGTACTACCTGCGATGATGGGAGTAGAATGGGGCATCAAAGCTCTTTCACCGGCAGCTTCTCTGTAAGTCTGTGACAGGAAGGAGTTAGCACAGGTCTTGGAAGTAAAAAGAGGGTATGCTCTTCCAGGTACTCTCCTGGATAACGGTTTATCTCTCATCACAGCAGTTACTAGGTTATTACTTTCCATCATGTAGAAGAACCATTCACGTACACACACAAGTGGAGTCTGTTATGAATTCTATCTTAAGTAAAACCAGACTTCAGTGGATATTACGGAGTCTCTACCTACTGCAAGTGTCCCTTCTGCTTTTTGCTCTGTGCAGGAGGTCACTTTTGCATGACTGGAGGAAACATGCTTTTAAAAATTTCTCCTCTTTCACTGATAATACAGATCAGAATATTTCAACATCTGAAAGCTGACATACTGTAATTAAGTAAATTCCCTCAGCAGCTCTGCTTACAAGAACACCAACTCTTTTGTGGCTTTGAAGTCGGTGTGTTTGTTTATTAGCAATTAATAATAATCAAGAAAAATATTTTTTAGAGGCAAATTATTCTTTCTCGGGGGGGATAAAATTTATCTCAGTGTAGCCCATTTTAGAGTTAAGAGTCTACAGTAGCTTGAATGTAGTCATTATATAATTAAGCGAAATAATAGGGGTCAGTTCAGCTGCTCTGGTAACATAAATTTGGGGATGCTGCGTTCAGTTTAGCTTAGTTTGAGCTGGTCGTTGAATTCTTATCTGGAATGACTAAATAATATGTGCTGTGATTTCTGTTTCACAATATGGTACGTAAAGAGATGAATAATAAGTTCTGAATCTTAAGCCTGATTCTAGATAAGTGATTTACTTATTGCTGTCATAGTGCAAAAGACAAGATAAAGAGAGTTGCAAGGAAGTGTTTTATTTCCTTGTTTCAGAGCTAGGATCAAGTATTCACGAGCCCCAAAAGAGAAGTTTATTTGGTGGGTTTTGGTTTTTTTCTTTGTTGTTGTTTTGACTGATCCAACATCCTTGTTGTAAAGATGTTTATTATTCAAATGTTATTTGTGCTTGTGCAAGGCAGCACTGAATTGGCCAGATGCATTCCGTCTTTCTGTTGTTGTCCTTACAGACACTTTTTGCTTGTTTTTCACTTGTTTTGATTTTAGACTTTGCAAAACTGCTCTCTGTGCTGTACAGTGCTCAGCTGATTTTGGGTACCCATATTTACAGGACCATCCTGCTTCCCCACACAGGTTTATTGTTGTGAAGAATGATTAAAGCAGAGGCAGGACATTAAGCACAAACGAAAGGAACACAAATCTGAATTCACCCATGATTTTTTTCTTAAGTAGTGGCCTTATAGACACAGTGGAGATAAATGGAACTTTCCTAGTATTGATGAATAGTGGATCAAAGAATATTGAGTTTAAATTCCTCCGTGCAGTTAGCATTTAATAAAATTTTTAACCTCAGAAAAAGATGAACTGTGGCAGTAAATGGAGGAATTTCTGGTGGAAATGTCAGGCATTGCGGAGGCAGTGTGGATATTTGATTTTGGTTCCCACTTCTTGTGCAGAGCACCTTTGACCACAGATAGGCAAGTTAGGCTGCTCTCATCCTGCAAGCGATCTGAGGTGCTTCTTTCTGTTCCTTTGTATTGAATATCCATTTAAGAAAGGCATATTGGTAACTTTTTTTTTCAGACTTCAACAAAAATGACAATCTCAGACATGTAGCTGCACCTGATGTATTGTATCAGGATTTAAGAGAATGGAAACCTAAGCATTAGCTAGTTCTCTTCATTCTACAGAATAGGGAAATAGATGTGTGATTGCAGTGAATCCCATTTTGTGCCTTATTCAGTTCACGTGGCTTAACAGCTGATTCATATGGAATAGCTGCTTAATCCTTCACTTGGTGACAGGCTGCATGCCAAGAAAACAGTCCTGGTACACTGGGATCAAAGGACAGTGTCTGTCTGGAGAGGCTGATGGCCTGTCATAAGAATGATTTGAGGCTATGAATCTACTGATTAACCTTAATTTCAAGATGGTTTGAACTTGTATTCTGTGAGAGAAGTGTCAGTATTCCACTCAGGGGGTCTGAGCAGGTGATCTCCACAGGTCCTTCCCAACCCTACGCAATTCTGTGGAACTGAAATATGGAAATGTGTAAGTAAAGTGAGGACTTGTTTGAAAAGTGCAAGCTAGAAAGCTCTCCAGGCACCTACGAGAAAATGAGTAATTGGTTTGGTTACTGAGGTAAACTGAAATATAAAGCTTCAGCCTTTTGAAAAAGCCTCAAGGTGAACAAGGAACTGTCCTCATACCTTGCAGCCCTCAAATAGCATGCCATGCTCAGTGCATTCGGAGCATGCAGTGCAGAACTTCTAGAGGAAGGTATTAACTTAGGCCAGAAGGGGGGGGGGGGGGGGGGGGCGGGGAAGAAATGGTAACATTACAATATTTGCCTCTTGAGTTTTATTATCAGTTTTTCTATTTCTGCAGTTGTGTTATGGTACATCAGGTTTGGAAAGCTCATTCTAAATACTGGATACTGCAACTCTTTTTTCCCTTGATATGTTTTCTTTTTCTCTGCCCAAAATTTTGGGGTATTGATTATGCACAGATTTACGGATCAGTGTACACATCAGCATGGCATTCTTTGGATCGCAGTATGCAAGCCATACCTTGACATCTTTGCTGGAATATGGAAAGGGCTGCAGAACCAGTGAAAAAGCAAAATTTTGCTAGCCTGTGCTACCTTTGGTTCCATAGAACAAATGACATGAAATCATTGTGACCAGCTGTGCTCGAATCCAGGGAAAAAAATAACCACTAAATCTTCTGTATGGTGACCCAGTGGTGCTTGTTTGAAATGTTCAGAAGTCCATTAGCAGAGATAAAGGTCAGCCAGAATTAAAGTGACAGGGCCTGGTGTTTGACTGCTTCTTCCTGAAAGCTCTCAGAATGTAGTAGCTGTTACACTGTTACAAGGACAACAGTTTTTAGCAGACTTGAATATTCTATGCATATTATTTTCTTACTGTAGTTGCAGTTAACTGAATATATTAAATGCGTAAAGTATTTCTAAAGTAATTAAGTGTATAGATTTAGTCTCTTTTGGGAACATTTTCTGCAGCTATACAGGATCGTGTACCTTCAAAAGCAATTGAGTTGCTGTAAGCTGATGTCATAACTTGCCATCTCTTAGACTGCTCCATTTGAAAAGGAGAACATGTAAAACAATCTCTGAAGTTTTGTCATTATTTAAATATATTTGTATGGATGTGTGTGTATACATGCGTGTATACAGTAGATGCAATGTGTGTAAATACATCTGTATTTACGTATGAAATGTGTGTGAGGTTTGCTTTTTTTAATTGCTCTCATTCCGTGTTACGCAGAACTGTGCTTATTTGGCTTTGAATGGAGTCATTTTGGTCAGTAAGCAAGGCTGGCTGGTAGTGAGAGTCCTCTTAACTCGAGCAGTCAGATTGACTGTTCTTTTTCATGCTGGATGAGTTCAGAAGCTTAATTTATCTATTAGCACAGTCATTCCTGTGCCAGTAATATAACACCTCTCCTTTATGTAATCCTTCCCTTGCTTCAGCCAGCTGATGAAAAGCCAAAAAGCACAACTTTTGATGGAACTGGCTGTAAGTTCAAGCAGAGGAATGAAATTGAAGGATATTGGAAACTGTAGGACAGAGTAAAATGTGTTTGGTGTGGTGGAAGATTTGATATGCAAGATGGAATTGTGAATTAAAAAAATGGTACCGTATCTTCTGTCATTTGAATGAGAGAAATGGGTTAGTAGAAATCTGGGTCAGTAGTTAAAATAATCTTAGCGATGATCGTAAGATTTAAGTCTTTCATGTTGGAGTTAAAAAAGCAATCCTAATTAAGTGCTGAGATTTCCATATTGGAAAGTACTTATAAAGGTACTCTGATATTTGTACTACTGGGGCACTGTCTTTACATTTGAACCTGATCAAAGCACTTGAGGCAGCTCACCCAATGTCCTGGAATATCCTGCTTTCTGGCAGTGGGATTGCTGCAACTGCTGTGCATTGGACCTAAGCAATGAAAAATTTCAGTAAATAAATCATATATTCAGATAAGAACACAATCAGATAAAAAATAGTTGCTGAGGCATTCGTTACATTGCCTGCAGCCATACTGCAGTAAGAGGTTGAGTAAGTGGTCTCTGGAGACTTGGCATTCTGCACAGCCGTTTGGTTTTTTTTTTCCTTTAAACCTAGCACTGGCTACATGGGAGTGCTATGCAGGACAGCATGCAGCATGTCAGCTGACCTGAGTATTAGTTTCACGGTACAGGAGGAAATGAAGTGTTTGATTCCAAAAGTTTTCCCTTCTTCGGTGCAATGGTGAGCATTTTGTTGCTGTTTTGGGTTAGTTTTTTGTCTTTGTTTGTTTTGATGTGGTTGTACAGATTCACTTCCTTAAGTTGTTTAGATTTTGAGAATTTGCTACAGGTGCCGGTTCAGTTAGACAGTTCTGAGAGCTAAGCAAAAACAAGGCCAGCTCCTCCTCTGTTGCCCTTTTGCGGGGAGGAAGGGGGGGTCAAAAGAGGTAAAGGTATAAATTGACAATTCTTACCGCTATGTAAGTTTGTCCCTTTTACTGTGCTGCTTGGTTGTTTCTAAATAATGTAATTTATGTGAGTAAATTTACTGATGTAGGAGATATCTTCTGATGTTTAATACTGCTAAGTCATCCTCAGCGAAGTGCATGGCATAAAGTTTCATATTTAGCACTTTAGTGCAGCAGTGCCGATAGGAACAGAAAATTGCTTTCTCACTTGACTGCAAATAATTAAAATTTAGAGGCTAGTTTGTAAGTCATTGCTTCAGTATGTGATTTTTCAAGTGCATGTTTCTGATGCTGGTTTAAACAAGCTGGTTCACTGTATAATTTAGTATTTCCTTTTTCATAAAGTTTACTTGTGCTTTAATGTCATACATCCACATTTCTCAGCGATTTCTAGCCAGTAGGCAGGAGAAAGGAGGAGCTCTTATATCATGGGAGAACAAAATTCGCCACCATAGTGACACAGCAAATCCTAAACTTTGAATGCATTTTTTTTACCTTGACGTGGGATTGATGTTACCTTTGGAGAGCCTGCGTTTTCACTCACTGTGTGTGCACAAGACCATGTCAAATTCAGAAGGTGAGGTAGTTCCGCAGGAGCTTTGTACAAGTCTCAGAATGTCCGAGTAGGTTGGGAACAAGATGGAGCTGTTATTGGGGAATCTGTGCTTAGGGTAGAAGAAGTTGCCCGGTGCTCCATATTTACCACTTCCAGCTGTAAGGTGATGTGAATGTAGCTTTCCACATCCTCCTCACGTGTTGCGCGGTGCCCCTTTCTGCTGTGGTTCCAACCTTCTGTTTGCAGTTATGGAAAGTGCAGTCTCCAAAGGTGACCCTTGAGTACCAAAATACTTGCCTCACCCGGCTTTTCTTCCACAAGAAGTTGTCATTTCAGGCTGTAGGTTAGTGTTCAGTATTTCACTGACTGGCATCCAAGTTTTATTCTGTTACAACAGCGCGATGTTTTCTCCTATGGGACGCTTGGCAGCATACTGTTCTGCTTTATGCATGTTTATCTTGTAGCATTTTGCTGTTCTGGTACTGTTCTTTGATCTAGAGCAGCTCTCAGCTCTAGGCAGATAGAAAAAGCAGAACAAATGCATGTGTAAATAATATTGAAATGGGATTTGAAAGGAAATTTGAGTGTAAAGAAAGCTTATGTGGGGGAATAAGGGGGCAAATAGAGGCTTATAAGGGAAGGTGAATAAGCTGTTTATTTTTCCCTCTGCTTTTCTAAGCAAACAACACAATGTTAAAAAAAAATGAAAAAAATGGGCATTGCAAGCTGACAGAACAATGGGGTATGTGTTACATGTATCCTTCCCCTCCGTGCCACCTGTCCTCTTGTACCCTTTTACTTTTCACCTTCACCTGATTTTCTTCATCCTTTTCAACGGTCCCTTTCTCACAGGTATAAGTTGAGCAGCGAAAGGGCTCAGTCTTAGTTTTCTGAAATGCATCTTAGTGATGGGCTGGTTCATGGATTTTATCCTGAGACGCTCAGCCAAACCAAGCATACAGTGCGGTTAAGTGTGACAAAGCCTTGGGTATGCAGTAATGCTCGTGACTTGAAACCTTAGTGTGAATATATTTCTCATTTTGTGGGATTTACCTCTAACGAATTTACTTAGAGGAATGGATTTAAACCTGGGGAATAATTTAGTTACCACGTGAAAAGAAAATGTCTGGCTGCCAAGGTATGTTTACTGTATTTTGTTGTCTTTATATGAAATGAATATCCTTTTTGCTAAGTTTTCTGTTTTTCCTTCTTTGTTTACTTCTGTGGCGTTGTTTGTTGTGCAGAGCTCTGGGATTGAAACTTTAGTGGAGGAGCTTTGCTCCAAACTGAAAGACCTTCAGAGTAAGCAAGGTAAGAAATAAACCCTTGAACTTGTCAGATTATACATGTTGTATTAACTGTACATGTAATTTCTCATTTAGGCCACGCAGTTTTAAAATAAAGGTTAATAATTTCATTTAAAGAATTGCATACAGTTCCAACAGTCGTACAATAGTATGCCTTGTTTACCTAAGAATTAGCCATTCGTGAATAGCATTTTCCTTGTGAAGAGAACGCTCTTCTTTTTTAGTAAGTATTCCATATTCAGCATTTTCTTTTCTTGTCTGAAGAAATGAAAATAAATCAGGCTTGATTCTGTTCCTTTTGTACATTGATATTTGCAAGGAATAGATTGGCCTCAAATTACTCTTTGCTAGCTGTTCTGTGAGAATCATTTAAATAAGTGTAAAGGAGGTGTGCTTGAAATTCCTGGGCTTTAGGGGAGCAGTAATGGGGGCTTTATGTTCTAAAGCATATGGCATAATATAGAATTGTGGTTACTCCAGCCTGAATTCTTTGCATGTAAATGTTTGTTCAGGCACACAGCAGTACCCTCTGACACCTTACGGTAAAATTAACAATAAAGAATAAGTATTTGTCTGCTAAAAGAATGATTCTAGCTGTTTCATTTTTCTGCTTTTAAACACTAATCACTTGTCTGTCAGTACTGAATAGAACTGTGTTGTGACACTTCCTTGCTGAGCCAAAATGGTGCTGACCATTTCTTTAGAAAAAATAAGTAACATTTGTGTGCATTTCACAGCTTCTTTCACTTTTTTTTTTTTTTTTAAATTTATATTTTACGTATTTTAATACAAAGAGTTAAAAATCAGAGTTGCTTTTTGCTTAGGAAGTATGCCTTTATGTGCTCCCAAATCACAGCAACTACTGCAAGGATGCTTCCTTTTGGTGACCTGCAATCGTTCATAAAAATGTTCAGTCAAACCAATTGTCAGGTTTTGGTTTATTTCTTTTTTGTATGTAGTAATGTAAGGTGAGGATTGGAGTACAAAGTAACTAAAAACTCAATAGGAAATGTCCTAGTGGGGGCATTGCTAAGCACAAAATGGCCTGCAGCTGCTAGCAGCTTGGTGAAATTTGCCAGGCCAGCAAGACAATGGTGGATATCTTGAATCTTTGGCAATAACTTGTGTCTTCTGTATGCCTAATGCTTGGATTATAAATTGCTCTGTTACTTTACAGCATCTTATGAAAATGTACTGCTGTTATAGATATATGCCCTGGTGCTTTTTGTTTAGTACTGGTATGAAATGTATTGGCTTTTTGAACTTTTCTGTTAAGCATTTGGAATTTTCTTCCAAAACAGAGGAGAAGATTCACAAAAAGTTAGAAGGCTCATTGTCTCCTGAGGCTGATTTATCTCCCACAGCAAAGGATCAAGTAGAAATGTATGCATTTATTATTATTATTAACTTAATCGTATTTTATTAATGTATCTTATAACCTCTCTCTTCTCCTTCTATATTGATATTTTAAAACAATGGAGTTAACTTAGTGGTAAATCTGAAGCTTTGTGGATATTATGCAAATTTTCTCCTTTTCCTGCCATCTTCTTTTGTTCATCTTACATATTTAAGCAGGTCCTGACTACTTTCTTTTTCCTTCTTCTTTTGACTATAAGCTGAACTCAGACCAATACTGTATTTTAGTCTCCTTGAGACCGAATCAGCTAGAAAAATTAAAAGCCCTTAAAACAATATTGACTGACAAACTGCAATAAGGGAATGAGTTGTCTTCTGAGCTTCTGTTGCAGAAATGGGAAACTGAAACTCTTTATAACCCTTAATCTCTTTATAACCGATGTGGCCTACTGGATACCAGGTACCTCAGTCTGGTGTTACTGTAGTATCCAGAAGCTTTGTGGTTGACTTTTCTTGGAGATACTACTTTCTCAATCTTCTTAGCCATTGCTTGCAACAGTTTAGTGGAAGTGTTTCTAAATGAACAATACTTCTCCAGGGAGCTGATTCTGTTAACTCACATTTAACTTAACTGACTTTTGAATGTTTTTGAAAAGGTTTTCATTGGAGCGTACATGAGAATCTGCATAAATTTCTTTATTGTCAAACATGTGGTGCTTCAGTCTTGTCCTTGTTGGACAGAGCTGTTATGCACGTTATACTACTGTAAGACAATGCTTTTTTTTTTTTTTTTTTTTTTTTTTTGCAGTAGCTAAGGCCTTTTTTTTGTTTTAAAGAAGTTGGGACATGATGGTTTCCTTTGCAAACCCATGTTGATGTTTGATTTTTTTTTTTGTAACATTTTTTATAAGTGGAGGAACAAACTATGTAGAAGCTAACATTCCTTATTTTACAGCGTAGAGTTAACAGTGGACAACTGAAATTCAGAACTGAATTGACTGAAAATGAGGACTTCCTCATTTATACTTTAAGTTGCACACTTTTAAGACAGCTATTAAATAGCTTCAGTATCTAATAAACTTGGGATTGGGCCTTCATTATTTTAAACAACTGCAATTTCTATCTACAGTGAAGTTGAGTACTTTCTAAAAGCGGGAGCTTTACTTTGTGATATCTTTTAAAACATGCATAAGTATATAAATATAAGCTTATCTTAATCTCCCCTTTGTTATCATTCAGATAAACAGTGCAGTGAACGGCATGTGTATAAATAGAACAAACTGGGCTTTCTTTGACAAGTAGATTGGCAGTGTTTTGATACGTTTTTAGTAATAATTTCTAATTTTAATGCCTGTCTGAAGTTCTGAGATACAAATGTCACCTTTTTATATTACTTTCAGGTACTATGAAGCATTTCCTCCTCTTTCTGAAAAGCCAGTTTGCCTGCAGGAAATTATGACTGTATGGAATAAATCCAAAGTATGCTCTTACTCTAGCTCCTCATCTTCATCCACTGCTCCACCAACTAGCACAGATACATCTTCTCCAAAGGACTGCAATAGTGAAAGTGAAGTAACTAAAGACAGAAGTAATAAAGTACCTGCCGCTGTACACGAAAGAACCCAGCAGAAAAAAAGTAAAAATGAGAAAGAAAACAAGTTTAGTAACAATGCTGTTGAAGATAAGCCTGTTTTGTATAAAAAACAAGTCCGACATAAGTCTGAGGGAAAGATGCGTCCTCGCTCCTGGTCATCTGGATCCAGTGAGGCTGGCTCAAGTTCTAGTGGTAATCAAGGTGAATACAAGGCATCAATGAAATGCATTAAAGTAAGACACAAAACAAGAGAGGTTCGGAACAAAAAAGGGCGTAATGGGCAAAGCAGGCTTGCAGTGAAATCTGGTGAAAAGGCCGATAGAAAAGTCCACAGCGGAAGCAGTAGCAGCAGTAGCAGCGGGTCCATCAAACAGCTGTGCAAAAGAGGTAAAAGGCCATTCAAAGAAATCGGAAGAAAAGAAGCTGGCGGTAATGATGGAAAAGATTTGTACATAGACAGCAGAAATGAAAAGGAATATAAAGAAGAACCCTTGTGGTATACTGAGCCGATTACAGAGTACTTTGTTCCTCTTAGCAGAAAAAGCAAGCTGGAGACTACATACCGCAACAGGGAAGATATATGTGGCATAACATCAGAGGCTGTAGAAGAGTTGTCTGAATCAGTGCATGGTCTTTGTATTAGCAACAATAATGTTCATAAAACATACCTCGCAGCAGGTACTTTCATCGATGGTCACTTTGTAGAAATGCCTGCAGTTCTAAATGAGGATATTGACCTCGCTGGGACCTCAGTTTGTTCTCAACCAGAGGACGACAAATATTTAGATGATGTTCATCTGTCAGAACTAACACACTTCTATGAAGTGGATATTGATCAATCCATGTTGGATCCTGGTGCCTCAGATACGATGCAAGGGGAGAGTCGGATTTTAAATATGATTCGACAAAAGAGTAAAGAAAAAAATGATTTTGAGGCAGAATGTTGCATAGTGTTAGATGGAATGGAGTTGCAAGGGGAAAGTGCAATATGGACAGATTCAACCAGCTCTGTTGGTGCTGAAGGGTGGTTCTTGCAAGACCTTAGTAATTTAGCTCAATTTTGGGAGTGCTGTTCATCTTCTAGTTCTGGCGATGCAGATGGAGAAAGTTTTGGAGGAGATTCTCCTATCAGATTCTCCCCCATTTTAGACAGCACAATGCTTAATTCACATATGCTTGCTGGCAATCAAGAGCTCTTTTCAGATATTAATGAAGGGTCTGGTATAAACTCTTGTTTTTCAGTGTTTGAAGTGCAATGCAGTAACTCTGTTTTACCGTTTTCTTTTGAAACACTCAACTTGGGAAATGAAAATGCAGATTCTAGTAGCACTGCTAATATTCTTGGGAAAACACAGTCTAGGTTGCTAATATGGACCAAAAATAGTGCCTTCGATGAAAATGAACACTGTTCCAATCTTTCAACAAGAACTTGCAGTCCATGGTCACACTCAGAAGAAACACGTTCAGACAATGAGACTTTAAATATTCCATATGAAGAATCCACGCAATTTAATGCAGAAGATATTAATTATGTAGTTCCTAGAGTGTCTTCAGGTTATGTAGATGAAGAAATTCTAGACTTTTTGCCAGAAGAAACCTGCCAGCAACAAGCTAGAACTTTAGGAGAAATGCCCACTTTGATTTTCAAAAAAAAATCTAAGCTAGAATCTGTCTGTGGTATTCAGCTAGAACAAAAAGCAGAAAGTAAAGACTTTGAAACTACACAGGGGTGTAGTGCAAGCAGTCCACATGGAGATGGCTACAGCTCAGGGGTTATTAAAGATATTTGGACAAATATGACAGACAGAAATTCTGCAGCAATGTTAGAAATAGAAGGAGTAGAAGATGAATTGTTTTCAACTGATGTAAATAACTATTGCTGCTGTTTGGATACAGAAGCAAAAGTTGAAACCCTCCAGGAGCCCAATAAAGCAGTGCAGAGATCAGAGTATCACCTTTGGGAAGGTCAAAAAGAGAATTTAGAGAAGAGAGCGTTTGTCTCAAATGATTTATCAAAAGTAGATGGTGGAGACTATACTACACCGTCGAAACCTTGGGATGTTAACCAAGATAAAGAAAACTCATTTATACTTGGTGGTGTGTATGGGGAGCTGAAAACATTTAACAGTGATGGAGAATGGGCAGTGGTGCCACCTAGTCACTCGAAAGGGAGCTTATTGCAATGTGCAGCTTCTGATGTAGTGACAATTGCTGGTACAGATGTTTTTATGACTCCAGGTAATAGCTTTGCCCCTGGTCATAGGCAATTATGGAGGCCATTTGTATCATTTGAACAGAGCGATCAATCAAAGAGTGGAGATAATGGATTAAATAAGGGTTTTTCTTTTATCTTCCATGAAGACTTACTGGGAGCTTGTGGTAATTTTCAAGTTGAAGAACCAGGGCTTGAATACTCATTCTCTTCCTTTGACCTGAACAATCCATTTTCTCAAGTTCTTCATGTAGAGTGTTCGTTTGAGCCAGAAGGAATTGCATCTTTCAGCCCTAGTTTTAAACCTAAGTCAATTCTGTGCTCTGATTCAGACAGTGAGGTTTTACACCCCAGGATATGTGGTGTTGATCGAACGCAATACAGGGCAATAAGGATTTCTCCAAGGACTCACTTTCGCCCAATTTCTGCATCTGAACTTTCTCCAGGCGGTGGAAGTGAGTCGGAATTTGAGTCAGAAAAAGATGAGGGAAGTATTGCTGTCCCTTCTCAAGTAGATGTGTTTGAGGATCCGCAAGCAGATCTCAAACCTCTGGAAGAAGATGCAGAAAAAGAAGGGCATTATTATGGAAAATCAGAGCTCGAATCTGGAAAATTTCTTCCCAGATTAAAAAAGTCTGGAATGGAGAAGAGTGCACAAACATCATTGGATTCCCAAGAAGAGTCTGCTGCGATGTTGCCAGTAGGAAACCAAGATCCATGTTTAGAATGCAGTATGAAAGAATCCCTAGATGGGAGGGTGATGGAGAGCTCTAAAGTAAACTGCAGAATAGTGGAGCCGCGAGAGGAGACTAGCAGGTTTTGCAGTTGTAAAGCAGGATGCCATTTCCCCACTTACGAAGATAATCCTGTTTCTTCAGGAGAGCTTGAAGAGGTACGTGGATGTGTAAAATCATGGAATTTGCAGCTAACAGCTGATAACCAGCAATTCATCATGTGACAGTTCTATTCAAATGATTGTAATTGTATAGCTCTCTAGAAAAATATAGTTCTATAGAAACACAAGAGGTTCTGCCTGAACATCAGGAAACTGATTTTTGTTTGTTTTTTACTGTAAGGGTGACATAGCGCTGGCACAGGTTGCCATAAAAGGTTGTGGAGTCTCCTCCCTTAGAGATACTTGGAAGCTGTCTGGACACAGTTCTGCTCAATCTCCTCTTGGTGACCCTGTTTGAGCAAGGAGGTTGGACATGATGACCTCCAGAGGTTCTTTTGAACCTTAATCATTGTATGGTTCTGCAAAATGTTAACCATTTTCAGGCGTTAAGTGTCATCTTGCGTAGCTTTGGAAATAGGTGCATGTGTACACTCATATGACTTTAGAATCTGTTTACGTTAAGCTTTTAGCTTATGATTTACATATAATAAGTTCAAGTGAGCATAAATTTTGAATAGTGAAATATTACTGGTTTTGATTCATGCCTATTTTAAAATACAAAGAGGAAAATCTGAAGTCAGTCTTCTCAGTATGCATGTCAACATGAGTTGTTACTATTTCCAAGTTGAAGACTGTGCAGTTGAACTGTCGCACGTCAACTTAAGCAAAGAAATGTTTCTGGAAAAGGGGTAATTGTCTAGAAGATAAAGTGTTCTCATGTCAGTGTTAGACATAAAATGAAGTAAAACTTGGATGCAAAATGTACGTTGCTACCGCAGCACTGTAAGCAAGCCTCAGTGTGAGTTAACTGAGAGAAAACTCTGAGCTTAAGTGTAACCATAGGTTAAGTAAAGATTTAAAGCAAAATACCCTTCCAGCCATAAATAGCCTTTTCTTGCTGTTAGCTCCCTCTGCTGTTGAGGAAAAAAAAAATCCTTGACCTGCAATATTTGACTCAGAGAAATACGTGGATACTTACAAAGTGAATCGTAGGTGGTCTTTTCCTCTTCAGTCTCTTCCTCTGCATACCTGGCAGTTGTAGTATCTCCTTTAGGAAGGAATTCTTTGCTTTTAACTGAACAATTGTAATCAGCTTGTGTTGTGCTGATTGTATACTCTTTAGTTACAGGTTTGAAATGCTAAATCATGTATGGGGAGGCTAACCATTTTCTTGCTAAAAGTGAAGCAAACTTTTTTGTTGAATGAAAAAGTTCCTTATTTTTCTTCCTCCTTTACTTTTCCTCTTGCTCCCCTGTGAATTAATTACTATTACTGCTTCTGTTCCCTTCAGTAAGTTGTTGTCTGCTGCTTGTGCAACAGAATCAAATAATTGTGGCTTCCTGCTTCTCCAGAGTCTGGGGATTTTCTGTTTGTGCCAGGCCTTATGATTAAAGTCACCAATAAAATGAATAAACCTTGGCTGTAAGTCAGAAGAGATTCTGGAAATTACCTTTAACCAGGCATAACAGAGTCTGTCTAGCTTTATCATACAGTAGAATGTAATAAATGAATAAATGGTGATAGCGGGAGAGAGAATTTCCTTCCAGCCTCTTTTCAGATCTCTTTTCTTGAAGTTTAGTGCTCCATGAGGATGATTTTCTCTTTTCAGTGACATACCCATGCAAGAAAGTAGTATGTGCCTGGGATGAATTTATAGTGGTTTCAGAGTTTATGATAGCTACAGGCCTTGAAAAAAGCACTAGTTACCAATTGTTGCTCAGAAATTTCTAGTATTCTGTTTTCCTTGTATTCTCTGTCACAAGAGTAAAGCTAACTGCTTCCCATTCTCAGGTCATGTACTTTTGGCAGTCTAGACTCCAATTTGGTTTGAAATTAAGCTCTTCCTAGGGGACTTGAGGAGCCTGATTACAACTTAAACTCACAACGACTGGGTCAGCTAGCCTTCTTATATATAGTGTGTCTCAAGAGGATGCACGTGCTCTCTGGGCTTGTCTAAGAGCAGTTAATGCATATCTGATGGTAACTGGCTTTTTAACTTGAAAGCACATTTAAATTTATTGGAGTTAAGTCTACGTAAAAATTTTCAAGCAGTAAGACAGTGGATTCTAATGTATTGGTTATGAAGCAAGCTTTAGCAAAGATGATGACTATTTTGTGTGCAAGAAAGGATCTCAGTGTCATACAGTTAGAAACAAGTTCACGCAATCTTGTTAGGAGTAGTAGTATTTTCATCAGTGTTAAAATCAATATTAAAAATGTATAACTAAAATCATTTAGGAGAGGCATTCCATCTTGACACCCCACGCATGTGCAGGGAGTGTCTCATTAGCAGCAGTCAGTATTTCTAAAGGATTTTTTAAATGAGACTTTCATGCTTTATTGACTTACGATAAAATTTAAATGTATTGCTCTAACTCATTGTTATCTAACAATGTTTGTGTTCTGAGATATGAGTACCTCCAGTGTTTTGCTTAAGTAATGAACTTGAAAATACTAATGTAGATCCCCATGTAATGGTGGATGAATTGTTTTTACGTCACGTAAACCTGTGTTATGTACATGAGCAAACACACATCTTTCAGTACCTCCTATTTACAAGAACTTAAGAGAATCTGGCTGAGTTTCCTCCCTCTTACCTTATTTAGTGGAGCACTCCATTCAGGATTATAGGATGTTTTACAACAGGAATGTGCCAATAGCTCACACAGAAGTTCTTTAAAATTGAATTATATACCTTGTCTTAAGATTTAATTGGAAAAAGAAAAAAAAAGACATTGAGGTACAGTCCATTTTCTTCTAAGTAAATGCCCTTACCGTTTAGCTGTGGAGTTATGGGTAAGTATGCACTGTGGCCCTGTTGATGGTTCCTGACTTTAATAACGCAGAAACTTGTATCCACACATGTTATGTGGGCTCTGATCTAGTAGGTGAGCCCTAAGAAAGCTTATCCCACTGATAATGGACTTGTGGGTTCTGTTGGGATTGGTACTGTACTTCTGAGGTCTGAACATGCCAACAAGTGCCCATGGGGTGAGGGAATTGGAGTGGCAAAAGCACGTCAGTGTTCATGGATCTCATGACTTCATTGGCCTCTGAGATGTGCTGAGGTACTGTTTGATTGGAGTAATGGGATGTTGGTATTTAACTTCCTTAGGGAAGGACTGGCATAAGAGAAAAAGAGGAGGGGTGACTTAAATTGGTTCTGAGGTTAATAGTGTATGGACGACCTGAAGTAAGCCTCTTGGTAGCTGTAAGAGAGAGACTAAATAGAGAGGGTCCGTTTTATGCCTTAAAACCAGGAGATTTAAGTGGGGCAAAATAAAATCAATTCAAGAACAAGTTGTCATCCATGTACAAGTGGATCAAAAAAATGAAGTACTTCATTCTTGAAGGTTTAGTCATTGTGAGGCTGAGAAAGGGCTGGTCCTGGTAGTTCTTGATGTGTGCTGGTTGTGGCAGATGATGAGAGCTCTAAGCTCTAACTTTCTAATTAAGAAGACATAATTTGTTGAGATTTTGAAGGATGAAATTGACTTGTAGGAGAGGGAGAAGGTGAAGCTGAAAAAATCTCTATAAAAGTTACGAGGCAAAAAAAGGAAGATAGAAAGCCAGTAAGATAAAGACTTCGTCTACCTGAAAGTTCTACAAGTAAATCAGAAACAGAAAAAATAACGAAAGAGGGATTTTTCTGAGAGGCACTATGTACAAGTCCAGGAAACTATGAGAAGGTAATGTCAGAAAGGTCCTGTTTAATGCATTTTGTGTCATTCATGGTTTGAATTCTTGGTGAATTTACTAAGAATTTACTAAGGGAAGGAGAAATACTGATAAATTGCATTGTTCCAGCTTGTCCTAGCCTGAATACTAAGAGGAGCAGCAGCTAATTTGAAGATAGTCTAGAAGAATACTTGAGAACACACAGAAGGCAGAAAATACATAAAAGTCAAGCACGTTTCCATCTTTTAAAGGCTTTCTGTTACACTGAAGGTATTTCCAACTGGCGAGGGAGATTGTTAGCTTTGTGGTCTGGGGCGTAGAAAACGTGCTTCTGAAAATCTCTGATGATATCAAACTAGAAGGGTCTGCAGTTACACCTGAAGACAGGATTGGAATCAAAAGATTGAGTCAGAGAAATAAAATGCAATCCAGCACCAACAAATATGGGCTTCTGAAGAAAAAATAATCTTCACAAACACCATGTGAGGAGTGATAGGCAAGGAAATTATACTAAACAGAAAAGCACCTTCAGGTAGATTGGAGCTGAGCATAAATGGGCAATGCCACACTTTGCAGAAGACAACAGCGTTTTGTCAGTAAGTAGGAGCGTCCTTCTGTAGGAGGGGAAGTAATTGCTCCTCTGCAGCTGGAACTGGCAAGCCCTCTGCTGGAGCACTGTGTCCAGTGCTGGTCATCTTGAAAGAAGGTAACCTGAAAATTGCAGCACAAAGATCACTGCTTCTGAAAATAGAGTGGTGGAACTGAGGAGGTTTCATCTCAAGAAAAGAGAAACTTGAAGGAGAACACAGTCGCCGAAGATAAGGAAAGAGTCGTGTTTGTTCTGTAAACTCTGCTGTGCACAAAGCAAGTGGATGTGACGGCCTTACAGCAAGGGGGAAATTGCAGGAAAAGAATTCTAATAAGTAAATGAGCTTTCTCTAAGGCTTAATTACTTTAGGGAAGCAATAGAAATACTGTCTTGAAGAGACTTGGAGTTTAGGCAAATATCTGTTAAGAGTAGTTCATTGTAGTTGATTCTGGCTCTGTGCAAAATAGAAATGATGACCTTGTGAGTTCCCTTACACGTGTGTTTTCAGTGAAACTCCAAAACAGGATTTAGGAATATGCAGGTTAGACTTGGCTTCCTTTATGACTGCTGGAGCCAGGTGTATTTTCCCAGAGTAGCTGATGAAATATAATTTGAATCTCATCTTTTGGAATGGGACTCCGTGGGTTCATTGCTGCTGTGACTTCTAAATAATTTGAGTTTGTCAGCTCACTTGTTTCGTGTTGGATATATTTATGTATATGAAAATGCCCTGTTTTTGAGACATTTCCTGAGCTTGGACTTCACGGTTTGCAAATCTTTATTGCCTAGAAGTCTTAAAGAGAGAGGCAGAGAATTGAATAGATTTAACTTAAGAGAGTTATGGGTTTGCTCTGTTAAATGCGGGGGGAAAAAAAAGTTTATAGGGACTAGATGGATAAAACTGCTGCGAAGAATGCAGAAGTATTGCTCAAAGACATGCAGTGTTTGTGTCGATATCTGTAACAGCAGGTTAAATTATATCTATATGTAATTTTCCATCTGTATCCATAAAAAAGAAATGGAGTCAAAGAAGTCCCAGCTGCCTGTATTATTCCTTCTTCTTTTACAGTGGTCTTACAGTGGCCTAGCAAAAAGGATTTCAGATCATTGGCAGTGATATTTCTGTACTTGGGCAAAACATTTTATTTACATGGAGCTGAGCACTGTTAGATTTGTGGTTAGAATCGCTGTTCTACTAATTTCAATTACAACCTTTAACCAGAAATATGGAAATAATTAACAAACCCAAATAGATACAGTGCTTGGAAAGGTCGAGGTTTTAACAGGCAAAAACCAAGTGTGTTCCGTCTCATCTTGGTCTCCATCTTACTATTTGGTCTGGAAAGCTGCTATATATGCTGTTTCTCACATCTGTAAATAGAAGAGATTAAGAAAGCCAGCTTCATGTACAGAGTTGGCACTGTAGGAGAGAAATATCTGTTGAGGTAAAGGAGAGAATTTTGACAGTTGTTACGGTTGCATAAAACAAACATAGAAGGGACTGAAAACGTTTCTTGTGTGTATAGGGGAACAGAAAGGATGGGAGGGGGGGAAGAAGGGATGTGATGGACAAAATCATTTAGCAAAGCTCTCTTTTTAAAAGCCCTGAGGTTTCAAGTACCATTGAAGAGTAAGAGGAGGCAGCTTGCCTTTGTTTAAAAGACTTGAGCTAGATGGCGCTTTAAACTGTAAACCCCGGCTCTGAGAAGATGGTTGGTTGTTGGTTTTTTTTTTTTGCTTTTATTGGTGGGGGGGAGGGAGGTAAGCAGGAAATCCAAAGCAACTGTTTTTGGTTTAGTGGTTGTCTTTTAAATTTTCAACAGAAACAACTTCCCTTTTATAGATTCCATATGCATAAGGCGAGGGAGGAAGAACCCTATGCCACATTCCCCAGTCTCTCTCCTACATTTTGTTCCTTGGCTTTTCCATCTGCCTTTATCATTTGTGTAATCAAACCTTGTATTGCAGACATGACAGAAGCAGGTTTATTGGTGGACGATCATTATTGACTCTCCATGGCTGTTTTGCAAAGAAAGCAGCCATACGATAAGGCTGTGTAGAACAGTAATCTTCCTTAGCTGCCTTATTTCAAGTAGATATGTGAGTGGGAGAGGTGAGGAAAACCTCATCTGCTGTAGGAAATGGCATTGATGGGGCAGGAAACAATCTCACCGTTTTCTCTTTTACTCACCTGCACCCTTAGCAAAACGTTAGATTGCAATTGCATCATGATGCTAGCTCTGTAAAGTGGCCATTATCTACTTACATTCACAAAATCGTCCGTGTTTGCTACACTGGCTGAACTGCAGAGTTGTTTCACTGTAATTTGGTCTTTGAAACAGCACTAGAATTTTTAGAAGGAAAAAGAATACTTCTATTTCTACAGAAAGTATTTGTAGTGATGTTCCAGAAACCAGAGGTGTGATTTGAAATTTTAGATGAAAGACTTAAGTGGAGTGCCCTGCTGCTGTGTGAGCTTCTTAGGAAGTTTTATTTGAGACAGACATAAAATGATGTTGGAAGGAGCAAATGTCAGCAGGTTGCCAATGAAGGGCATATAAATGCTAGTTAACTTTTTGGAGCTGTTTTATTCTTCTTTCATGCTCTTATGCAAACAGTAGCAAACATTAGCAGGATTTTATTCTGCTGCTGTATGGAGAAGTGAGTGAGGGACAGAAACAGAAACACGCTGACAGAAAATAATTGAAGTTTTAGTTTTTATATGTAACTGCAATTCTGACCCTAATTACTGCAAATTAGTATAAAATTGTGACTGAATTGGCCAGGAGCTGGGGACAGGTGAACCTCGCATAACTGCAATGTTACAGTCATTTTGTGCGTTCTGAAGTCCTCAAATGATTCTCCGTATCTTTAACCAGATGCTCTAAGGAAAGCCTCAGTTTTCTAACTGTGAAATGGAAGAAGGGAAACCATCAGTCTTTGTGCCTTCTCCCAGACCTGCAGCAAGGCCAGGAGTGAAACAGTCGTTGCACGTGGTTTTGCCTTCTTAGCTTTGAGCTCTGAGAAAAGTGAGATAACATGAACGATTTTAGAGAGAAAATCTGCCTCTTGCAATGTCTAATACCAGTACAGCTTGAGAATAACAGCTGTTCAGATGAGTGCCTGGAAAATTTAAAATAGGGTTTCGTAAAACACTGGAAGTGTGTGTACAAGAAAGGGGAGGTATAAACTGAAAATGAAGTTTTAAAAGGAAGAATGCTGAATTGGTTTTTCATGTTTACTGACAAACTGCAATTGCATTAAACATCTAAACAATTAAAGGAAGAAATGGTTTTCTTCAGTGAATGTATAAGCAGCAGCTCCTGCCCCCCATCCCCTCCTGAAGACAAACCCTGGCTGGATGTAGCATTGGCAGCAGATCTTTCTACAAATGTCCCTTAATTTTAGACATCAGACCTTAAAGCTGGTTTAGAAGTAAGCCATTCCATGAGGATCATGAGAGGGCCAGGAGCACCAGGTCAGAGCTTAAGCTGTTGCCCTGCTGGGCTGCTTCTCTTTCCTCTCACACTTGTGATACTGCTGTAGGGCTGGCGGGATGAGGAGCTGGCCAGCAGCAGACACTGAGCCATCATCCTGACACAGACAAGTCGGCTCTGATGGTGGCTCAGCCCAGGAAGCAAGGCAGCCGTAGCTCGTTAAACCCTGCCAGCCTCAAGCTGGCTTTGTTTGTAACCTGCTGTGTTTCACCCAGCACATCACATACAGATAGGAGTGCAGGTGTGACATCAGCAACATGAGCAGCTCTGAAGTTAATAAAGCGTAGTGCTGGTGGAGTTTAGATACCTCTGTCTGTAGTCAGCAGCAGAGTGATGAATTTATTTTTATGATTCCATTTATTTCTACCTGTGTGTATTTCCTGTTAAGTTCTGCTTCAAAAACCCTTGGGCTTTTGGGGCTTTTTTTTTTTTTTTTTTTTTTTTGACTATGGCTTAATTTCCTCAGAAATCCTTTTTCTGGAGTTGGAGTTTGAGCTTTGGAGGTTTATTCTGAAAGAGGAGTGTTGTGATAGGAAAAAGCATGGATAATTTCAGTATCTGTTGCAGAATTTCATGGAAAAAAGAGTTTAATCTGGAAGATGCTGTTCTCCTGGCAGCACTCCTGAGTTGCTCATCTGGTTTGAGGATGGCTTCCATTGTAAGTTCAGGTTCTAGAGCTTCATAATTCTGCGGTACATTATAGAGGAGCAAAAAGTGGGCAAATATTGGTGGTAGGTAGACAGTGATCTTGGGACTTTTTTCCAACCTCAGTGATTCTACGAAAAAGAGGTTCTCAGGGTTACAGAGGAGGGAACTGGATAGATATTCAGCATTGAAACTCATTTGTTCACACTTCACAGCAGCTGGTAGCAATGATGCTACCTTATGTATGAACAATTCCACCTAATATCTATAGGGGATGCTACGAGCTGGCATCTTTATGAAGGTGAATGGAGTTACCATAGATGCATTAAGTCTAGGGAGATACCCACATGCGAAGCCTTCAGTATTTCACAAAGGAAAAGGCTCTGATAAACTGAAGTTAGCATTGAAATAGGTTGTGGGGGAGAGTATTTATGCATTTTTGGTGAATATTTTTAGCATAAGCAAATTTATTAATAACTCCTGTAACTAGTTTTTCCTCATGCTGACATTAATTCTCTTATTGTGTGAAGCTGGAATCTGTGATTTTGTTCTGGGTTTGTACAGCTCTAAATCTGTGACATATCAGCCTCTGAGTGGGTTCGTACTGGCTGTATTAGTTCAGGTAATGGCTGTAGTTTGACAGTCCTTTCCCATTAGTGTTAGAAATTGGACAGTGTGACCGACGTGACCTAGCAAACTGACTGTCACACCACTTTCCTCCTTTTCATGTAAGTATGTTATTTATGGCATAATGAAGCATGATTATTGTCTAAACAGTTTCCTGTATTGAATACTGATCTGCAGAGAATGAGTGGCAGCCAGGAAAAGCAGTGCTGGTGGGAAAAGGCGCTCTATTCTCCCCTTTTTCCTGCGTCACAGTGTGAAGGTAAGAAACTGTGCATGCTTGAACTAACTCACTGTTGCACCTGTGCTAGAATTAAGAGGTCTTTGTTATGGATTTGAATTGTTGCAGATGAGTTAGAGCTACCATTTACATTTAAATAGAAACAAACACAAAAAAAGGAAGTAGAACATTTCTACAACAAATTATCAGAGAGAGAGCTGAGATTCCTCAGTTAGATCTGCGGTAAACCTCTGGCATGCTTCTAAACGAGTTCTTAAGTGAAACAGCTTTCAAAATAGCCTTACCACTTATGCAGAGTCACTTAATTCCAGAATTTGGCTTTACGCAGAGTGTGTTAACCTCTGACTCTGAAAATATTTCATGACATTTTTGAACGTTTCAATGCGTACAGTATGTAGGCAACTGATTTTCACCGGAATGTGAAAGCATAGCTGCCTTTTATAGGTTTGCATAAACAACACGCTAGTTTTTTGGTGAATGTGAGGCATTTCTCTCAAGCTGGGAAGCAGAGGGATCTGACTCCTGGCCACCCTTCGCAGTGACAGCCTGGGAGCTTTTTGGTCCCGTGCTGAGCATTAAGCCCAGCCTTGGTGGCAGTCAGCTCACTGGCAAAAGCAGGTGTGCTTCCCGCTCTCTGTTGTCTCCCAAGTGTTTGTAATATCTGACAGCTGGCCAAAGGCCTGGAATTCTGTCAACACAATCCAGAGCTTTTTTTTTGTTGTTGGTCTGGATTTTGCTGCGTGCCAGTTTATCTTTTCTGGGAAGAAGACTAAATAAGAGCATTCTGTATACTAAACTGATGAAACGATGCTTTCAGAGGCTCAGTGCAAGAAACTTTTTATCAGAGACCTTGTTCCTTAATAGTCTGGAATGACAATAGCCAGTAATAATAGTAATTATTACTGAATTATTTTTAGAGTGCACCTTAAAGTACAGCCAACTAAAGCACGCTTAGATTACCTTCAGAAACATCTCTGCTTAATGAACTCCCAGCTGTAGAGATGTGTTTGTGCTGTGGAAGCGTTCGTGCCTGCAGGGTTTGCCTCCTGGGCCTCTCATACTGGAAAAATACTTGTTTTTTAGAAAGTGAAGTTATTTAGTGTCCTCTTGTCAAGTTTGTTTCCATGGTGGTAACTGCAGAGATAGTATCTGTGCAACAGCAAATGCAGTGACTCAGAACTGTGAATATGTATTTTATGCAGAGTAATCCTTTAATGCCAGTGAGTGAGTTGTGTCATCGTACTGCTGACATCTGCTGGTGAACTCGCAAATTGTCCGTGTTTCACTACCTTACTTCATCGGAGGAAAACAGTGTTTAAAACAGCAACAAAGATTCCAAGAGCTGCTTAATACAGGGTCAGAATTGGTGTGAAGTTGAATAATTCAAGGATTTTGTCTTTTAGACTAAGCGTAGGAAAACCAGAGCTTTATTCTCAGGTCTAATGTTATTGTTTCACAAATCTGGAGTTTTCTGTATGGATAGTTATATATATATGAACACTGATGCATGAAACCCGTATGTATTTATATATACTGTTATTATATAGAGAGGATTATGCTGGAAAATAGAAATTACAGCCATTCTCCTCTGCAATTTTTGAGCTTCTGTCAGTATCAGACTGCACTGTATTTTGTGTGGGCGTAGAAATATAAATGACCTGAAACACCAAGCAGTATCAGAATTGAGAAATGTATGGAACCATTGATAATAAAGTAATTTTTGATCTTTGTGCTGTATTTTCCAGATGTTTTCATTAACTGAGCAGCATTGTTATTAGTATTAGTTTAGTTACCTGGGAAAGATCTGATGACACCTCAGTAAGACATTATGCTGAGCTATTTGTGGGTGTCAAACTAGAATCCTCCACGAGCACAGAGTTTAAGTGTTCTAAGAGTATGAATTTTAAAACTACAGCTCAAGATGCTTTTATTTTGGCTCAATGTAAATAATGGCGTTCCTCAATTTTTCTTCTTTTTTTTTTTTTTTTTTTTCCTTGCTTTTTCCTCTGAACACCCCCCGCCCACTCTAAGAGTGTTATACGAATGCCAAGGGAGAGAATGGTGTGGGAGAATTTGCAGATGCAAAGGAAATACCCAATGATGATGAACATCTTTTAGATTTTAACATGGTAAGTTTGCCATTGGATCGGGGGATGAGCTCCTTATTTTTATGAAGGTGTGTCACTGTGTCTTTCTGTTCTTCAGAGTTTTCAGTCTGACCTCAAATGAAGCCCCTACAAAAATCTTTGAAAGCTTTCTTCCCTTTGTGTTTTTTTTTAAATGTCTTCTGTATCTCAAGCATTCTTCTGAGAGCTCCGCAGGGTGCAGAACACTGGACTTCGAGTAGTCAAGGAAACTTGGTTTCCTTTGGGTGTGCTTGGCTTTCATCTGTAGTGTGCACTAAACATACATGCCTTTTTTCCTCAGCTTCTGATTTCACTGACCGTGGGGTGGGCTAATGTGCACTATGAGGCCAGAAAGGACTAATAATTAAAGGAGTGAATAGAATGTCTGCTCAATTCTGTCCCCATTACAAATAAAAAGCTGATGGACTTCACAGTAATTTTTGCTGCAGGGAAAACCTTCATGTTTACGTGCACTTATGGATGTCCTTTCGGAAGCGCTTAAATTTAACACTGTGACGCGCTTGGAGTAACTTTACTGATTCAGCTGAAAATGTATGGACCTTCCTCAGAATTATCACATTTGTGCTGTTTTCATGATATTTAACATTTACTATCAGCATTTGGAGACAGCTTATACAGCACAGCAACCACAGTGATAATGCCACATTCTGAGGTTACTTTTGATTCTCTTGCCGTTTTATGCAAGTTCTAAAGGGCCATAAAATTAATTAAAGCCCTAAAATAAAAGAGCACGTTTTTTCCTGCTGTTCTGTAGTTGTCAATACATCATGGACTAAGACAGGAAAGAGGAGAATTTATCCTGAATTGTGACATTCCTCTTGAGCACGTACAATATTACATGATTTACCAGCCCAGGAAAAAAAAGCAAACGTTTTTATTGTTCCCCATCAACACTGTCAGTTTAAATCCGTAGGTTTCTTCTGTTTATGAAGCAAGATGTGCAGATGATATAAATGCTGAGGCAAAACCAAACGGCTTCAGGAAGAAGATCTACTCCAGTGATAGCTCCAGCTCTGAAGACACAGCTTCAGAAGGTGGCAGTGAATGGGCTGATCCGTGTGAGGAGGAGCTTTTTTCTCGAACTCAACTATAAAAACTGCAGAGTAGGACGGATGATTTAAAAGTAACGTGAGGTGGAAAACTATCCTTCTTGAGGGTCTGTAGCTCTAAAACAACAACTTGAGTTTCCTCTTCAGTTAATGGATTCAGATGTGTATTTATCTTTCTCTTCTTGCTTATTTTATAGATGAGGACACAGCTGTCCTGTTGAAGATTTTTTTCACCCCCAAACTGTTAAATTCTTGGCTATTTGAACTAGACTAGATTGTGTTGTTAAATCAAGAATGGATGTGCATGTGCTTGTCTTAGTAGTACCACTGCTTTTTTGCATCTTAATTGCAGTTATTTTCATTCGTAACTGTAGCCCTACCACAACTGCTATCTTCTTAGCATCGCAGTGTCTACAAGTACTTCTGCTGTTCAGAGACTTTAGCTTTTGGCACATTAGGCTTTGTTCTTTAAGAACCGGGAGATAAATACTTAACACTGTAATCTATCAGTGCCTTTCTGAATGCAGGAGAAAAGCATGAATGACTTGTCCAGTCTTCATTCAGTAAATCTCATAACTTTGAAGTAGGAACAACAGGGTTGTGCTTTAGAGACTTACAGAAACTGTGTTTTCTATCCTATGATTCCCTTTCTCCCCCCTCCCGCAAACCAACGCTGAGGTTACCATGGTTTGTATTTTTGCTAACTGGAGTAGCCAAGGATTTTTTGTAGGTATGGAGGCAATGTGGGTTTTCTTTTTTCTTTTTTTTTTTTCTTTTTTTTTTTTTGTCCTTTTTAGCAACGTGCCGACATGGGGCAGTTTGAAAAGAGGTAACACCAAAAATAATAAACCACTGTGGTGATGTGTGGGTTGCTTTGAATCTTGTAACAAGTAATGAGAATGTTGTCTCGTTGCAAACGATGGCGTTCTTGTAACCTGCAAAACCATTCAGGACTGAATTTGAGCCTGAATGACTGAAACTATCTAAAATGCTCAGCGTGTTCAGTGTTTTAAATGCGAAGGGTCAGTGCTTCACTTGAGAGAAATCCTGTGGCTGCTGCAGTTAGCTGCTGTTGTGGCTGTAATTTAGTAAATCTCGTAGTTCATTTTGTGTTTCTGAGAGAATGTGTGGGGCAAGTTACGTGTGTGGTGGGTGGGGGTAGGGAAAGTGATGATTTACAACATACATGTGTGATTGCAGTAGTGACTGTTGCTTTATGTGACTTGCTTTTCGATTTTATTTTGTTAACTTAGGAAGTCGATACATCGTCGAGTTGCATCTGTACAAAAGTATCAACTCCTTGTGCTTTTAACACATTATGCAAAATGTATAAGCCAGGAGGAGCAATATTTGCAAAACTAAACATTCTTAGTTTTCACCAACTCGTAGTTAAAAACCAACAACAAAGAACTAATTATACAGTAGCAGCATGTCTATAACATCAGAAAGCGCAGAAAGTCCAATACTGACTTGAAAAGCTTAACCATTAATTTTGACAGGCAATAAACATCATGAGAACTATAGCTGTTTGAAACGTGAGCTGAACTGGCTTTGAAATATGTTCTGTGCTGGGAACGTTTTCTGAATAACTGGGTTTTGTTGCCTTTATTAAATTGACAGCGTATGAATTGAACCGCGTGGTTAGAAAACCATGCCATACTTTGTGCAACATCGTAGTTGAGTTCCTTACCTAAAATTGGCTCAGTTTGTCGCTACCCTGGGGCTTTCTTTCGGTCCTCCTATTGAGCTACGTTTTAGGGTTTGTATTCATACAACAAATCTTTTGACACTTTACAGTTTTTTTTCTTAATTTATTTGCAGACTTTGGAGAGATTTTTATATATTTTACTTTCTTCTGGAGCTTCCTTGAGAGCTTGTTTAGCACCTGCACTGAGAACTAGGTAACTGTAACATGAAAGTAAACAAGAACTTTACACGTAAATTCTTCAGATCACTACAGTGAAGAATGGAATAGAACTTCATTCAAGAACAAGAAATGATCAAATGGACATATTTCAAACACAAACTTCAGCTCAGTTAATTTTGGCTGGAGCTGCTTCTTTGGTAAGAAAGGGCTCAAAAATCACAAAGGTGTTGCTTATAGTTCCGTTGTGGTATGTAATAATTCCAGCACCTTTGGGGAAAATAAAATCGTATTTTGAGCTTGGGCAATAACAAATTGTCTGTACTTGTTTTCATAGTTTACTGGCTAAAGCTCTAAAGCTTTCAGTGAGAAGTGAAGTGTGGTTTTTAGTTTTTCTGTATGGATAGAAACACAAACAAAACAACAACAAAAAGCATTAAAGGTTGGCATACGCTGAACCGCACTGTGGTATGAAGCGCATTGCATATCCATAGCACTGAAGTATCAGTTTTCCATTCCTGGGCTGAAATTTGTTTCTACTTTTTGCTTCAAGTGGTTGTATTGTTCTGATTTCACGTACACCAGAGTAACTGATTTTGTTTTCTTGTGGAGTTACTTAACACCAAATAAAAATATAAAAGGACAATTGCGTGGCGTCTGTGTGCTCATTTTCTTTGGCTGACGGTATGTAACTCGGATAACACACAGCAGTTAGAAATCAAACATTATAAGAGGAGATAGTAATGGTGTTTCTAATTTGGGAGTCCTCCTCTGCAGTATTTCCTCGTGTTTTGTACTGAAAAAAAGCATTAAAATTAATGAGGTATTACTCGTGTTCTTAAAAACAGAAGAAAACACGGCAGCAAGTTTAGTCCTTGCTTCAGTTACTTATGTGCAAAATATCGGGGTGTCTGGCAGAACATTGAATGTGCAGTGACTTCTTCATGTTTAGGGAACGCAAGGCCTCTGTTTTTATATGGCATGAGATGTGAAGTGTTCTCAGCGTGTGCTCGGAGATCAGTGGTCTGCACCTGACTGCTGCTTCTAGAAATACTGTTTGTGACAAAAAAATGCACACAGGTGTCATCTGTACGTACCTCCTGCCTTGCTGGGAAATACGAAGAACAAAGTAAACTCCATCGGTCTGTGAATCCTATTTTCCCTGCAGAAACAGCCTATGTGCAGAAGGACTTTTAAATTTATTTGTAGTTTAAAGGGGGGGAAAGGATAACTAGATTGCCTACGGAGCACAAAATCTTGTCAGTTTTTTCCTTTATTCATGTCGATAGCTTATGCTTCACAGAAGTACAGCTTGGCGTGGTTGAAGCCTGTCTTCCAAGGAGTAAATTTGCTGTACGATTCAGTTGTGTTACAGGAGCCACCCTGATCCCTTCCAAGTACGGGACAGGAAAGGTTTCTGAATGTTTCCTGTATTGCTATTGCATGTTTCTCTTTTCTCCTGCTGCTAATCAGTAGGATTCAATATTTTTTCATTTCATAACTTCTAATTTTGGTGCTGACTTCTGGCTTTTAATTCCGTTCACTTGGAGATGGATTCGAGTCCATGTTCTGGTGATAGTGGAACCCTTGTTGGTTTGACAGCAGTCCTGTCCAAGAAGACACAGCTCTCTTTCATGCTTTTTAATTACTTTCCTCCATTTTTTCCTATGCTATTATTCGAAGCAAATATTAAGTCCTTTGAAGCATTACAGATCGATAGGGAGATATTAATTTGATCTTTTGTCTGCCCAGATTGAATACTACCTGTTTTCATTCATCGTTACTAGTTCTGGGCAACTAATTTTTAGTTCAGTGCTCCCTTGCTTTTTTCCTAGCCACTGCCAATAGGAAGTTACTGCATGCTGGGTTCATTCCCTTCTGTATTGCAGACCTCGTGTGTTTGCTTTAGAAACACAGTTTAAATTGTGCTATTAAAGAGAGAAGCAATTTTTTTGTTATGTGTACTCTACTCCTCCACACCTTTTTATTTCATAAACAGCTTGTAGACAGCGATAAAAAAATAGCCCAGTTGCATGCATTTAGTTACAGTAATATCATTTCAAACGTGCTGGAAAGTCTCATAGAATCTTGTCCTACCTTTTCCTCCACACAGCAAAGCTTTTAGTCTATTTTTACCTAGCGGTTAACAGCAATGGTAGTTAGAGACCTGGTTTCACTTCCCTCATTTTTTTTTAACATTTGCTAGCATTAAGATCCTATAGAAGGAAATGCTTTTGGAGCCAATGAAATGGCAATTTCTCTAGCTGTTCCTGGTTCACCATAAACCATGGATGCAGTAGGAAGGGCAGTATAGATGGTGGCTGGGCTGCAAATGGACTGCTGTCATTCACAGATTTGTACGAGGCAGATATATATATCTGCCTTGTTTTGATACATATATATCAAAACCATCACTTTGTCAGATATCATAAGACAATTTGATCAAAAAATATTAAAAGTCAGTAGTAGAAAGCTGAATTTATTCACTGTTCCATTTTCCTGTGCCACAAAGCAGGCATTATCCATACACACGAGTGATTCTGTAAGGCAAGGAGGAAAAGATCAATGGCTTATCTCTGTCTGACGCTTCAAAACTGAACTTCTCTGTCCCTTAGCACCGCGGACTCTAACAGACATTATCTGTCATTTGCTTATATTCAGCATATGTGCACTCTTGCTTACATTGGCTAACACAACCTTAAATGACAGCGATGGGAAATGCAGGCAGGAGCTGATCAGCTAGTATGCAGCCGTGTGTGACTGTGGGATCTTCACAGCATGCAAACCATTCTTTACCTGGAGAAAGAAATACTACATGGAAATTTCTACTGGTTTGGGACAGAGAACTGCGAAGCTTAAGATCGGCAGGGAGCTCTGCAGTGGATTGAAGTGAAGCTCAGTTTGGCTGTCTGCAACCGGCTTGCATCATACCTGGCAAGTTGCTTGGCAAGTGATAAATGAAAATTCAATCTAGATATTTCCATTTAGTTATTGGAACAAATACATGTCTCAATTGCAAAACATTTGAAGCTTCAAAACAGGGAATGCTTTCCCCATATCTCTAGGTGTAAGAGACGTGAGAGGAATTTGTATTTCTGTTCCGTAGAATTCTGCCTTGTTTGAAAGGAGTACTGCTTTGCATGCTTCTTTCATTAGGCATATCTGGGAGAAGTCTGAGACGGAACAGAGCACACAAATCCCTTCGTGCTTTCCTGAAGAATAGTCATGAAACTGGTTTATCTAATTCTGGTGGCACGAATATGAGTTTGCATGACAGCACTTCTGACACAAATATCTTCTAGAAATTAAATTCTCTAGCCCTGATCTGTTGTTAGACTGCTTACATGTTTTTGGCCTCCTAGGTGAACAGCAGATGCCAATTCCAGGCTGCTCCGTGCAGCGCTTCATTTCTACACAGCAGCTGCAGGCAAGACATCCATGCAGAAAACATCAGGATTTTGTCCCGTGGATTTTTACAAACTTAAGTATTTATTGTGCAAGCTTACTTAGTTCTAAGTCAATAGGAGAAGACTAATGCTAACCTCCTTGGGTGGTTAGTGTAAATGCTGGAGAATGGTTTCTTTGTCCATCGCGTTTTGCTAAGCTGCCTGACGATGGTGAAGGCTGAATATGTTTATTGAGGTTTATTTTTCATTTAACGTTCCGCTGCTTCGAGGAGCATTTAGCAGGTTCCGTGTAGGTCAGGAAGGATATACAGACTGCCTCGTTTAAAAAAAAAAGCAAGTGATGGTTTTTTCTTCCTGTAAATGCCCTGAGGGCATTACACTACATGCGAAGTTGTCTTCCTCAAACTTGTGAAACAGTCAAGCAGGTTTAAACATCAAAACCACAAGCGTGTCACAGGTTAGCAAAAACTATAGCCCTGAATTTGACTTTTTATTGTGCTTCTGAGGATTTACTTATGGCCCGGCTATTCAAACAGGAGCATTTCTCAGCTGCCCTTCTGGATGAAGTCATTTACATGGCGCACACCTGAAAAACAAAGGATCTAAGGGACCCTTTTGCACATAGTTACACATTCATTCTTCCTGAACCTGGTAGTACCTGTTCGGTTTCCTTTTAGTAATTAGGGCATTCCACGCTTCCCCAGGACTAATGATATGAAGCTGTATTTAGCTGCAAAATTTTGGCCTTTCACCAGTAGAGACATAATAATGCACAACACTTGAAGGCAGAAATTGTGCTCACTCTGACAGAGGCAGCTTCGGTTCTGTTAAATGTTGCTGGAAAAGTCAGCGACTGAAAATGAACAACTACTCATTTCAAGAAATTATATGGTGATTCAGATGGAGAAAAGAGTGAATATGTTTTGTACTAATTATGATGTGATGTTCTGTAAATATTTTAAGGCTGACCTTGGTATTTGTATGCTGCCTAGCGTAGCAGGATCCTGGTTGTTCTCACATATTTCTTCAGTACAAAGAACAATACAAATTCTGTTGTGAGTAGGTCTCAAAAAGCACACCAATTGAAGAGGAAGAGTCATCTGTGGGTTGGAAATGGAAACGGAAACATCCATCACACCACTTTAGAATGGGATCTTAAAGGCATTATGATGGCTACGCACAACGCTGTTCTTAAGTATTTACTCAGAAAGCCTGACTCCCCTGGTTGATTTGAAACTTTTAGCTGTAATCGAAGCTCAGCTACTGCTGAAAAAGATCTGTGGCGGATTGTTCTAATTGTTTCTTCATTCAAAATAAAATCACAAAGATAGAAGTGTAATTAGTTCCTTTGGAGATAACTGCAGACATGGAATCCACAACTGTGTACTTCCATTCGCTTATTTACCCTGGGAACCCAACAACTTTGGCCTAGGTAAGTGACACCATGGTGACAGTACAGCCTTTCAGTTGCTCCAGCAGAGGATTCTCAAAAACAGAAGGGAAGTGTTAATACTGAAAAAGGAATTAGTGGCAGCATGAGATTCAAAATACTCTCTTTTGCATATAAACAAGTATTTCAAATCTGTTTTTTTTCTTTTTATATTTGCCATTTTAACAGTAATATGGAAGGTGTCTTATGGAAGGTGTCTTATAGAAGTGATTTGCGAAGACATGGAGTAAATCAGTGACATTTTAACTGTTTTGCATTCTTTTTGAACCCTCACAAATCCAGCAGAACAAATGTTGAAATTCCTCTCTCTCTGAACCAGACATATCTGCAGAGGTGTAATTTTTGGTTGATGATAAGTGCTTACTTCTCATCTTGATAATAAGCTAATTCTCATCTCAATAGCACAGAACTGCTGTCAGTGGGGCTGTGGTGGCAAATACTTCAGTACACGTTTACCTCAGACTGACAATTTACCCGGGCGCAGTTTGCCCACATCAAGGCTGGAATAATCAAGGGTTTTGCTCTTCTCGATATCAAACTCATTGCAGGTTCTGATGTGCCTCATTTGCTGCACTCAAGCTTCCAGCTTCGGGCAGGCCTACACGGCGTTTCTGGGAGCCTGAGGTTGGTGTTTAGACTAACCTGAAGTGGCTGATAACTGCATTTTCCTACCGTAACTTACTGCATAAACACCATCACTGAGTTTGGGTGCTACCCTCAACTTTTTTGCAGGAAGGAGAAAAAAAAAAAAAAAGCAAGGATGAGTTCCAAGGATGATAAAGAAAGGAAACAAGATCTCTGCTCCTGAACGGTACTACATGTTTCCAAGGCCTTGGGCTTTAGACTGTGTGGGGGCAGATGGGCACAGCAAGGAGTGCTGATGGTGCAGACAGCACAGAGAACACAAGCAGGTACGGCTAAGACACAGCCTCACTTGATGCCCCTGGCCGACAACTTCCGTAAAACATCACACTTTCTTCCCCAACTCAGTCCAGCCCGACACTTGCCGGCGCCGAGCGGGAAGCCCCGCGGGCGCGCTGAGGCGATTCAAAATGGCGTCCAGCGCGCAGCCCCGTGGCCCAACGGCCGCCTCCCCCGCGAGCCACCCCTCCCCCCAGCGCGCAGGCGTTCTCTCCCCGGCGGGCGGCGCTCGGCCCCGCGGGCTGGGCAGGGGGTGCGGCGGCGGGGCGGGAGCAGCGGGAGGGGCCGGCCGCGGCGAGTCCCGGGAGGAGCGCGGCACCTGTCCCACCGCCGCGCCCGCAGCCAGGTGTGTGCCGGGCAGAGCCGAGCCGTGCTCGCCGCGGGGGCGGGCGCCATGGGAGGCCCCGCGCTGCGTTGGGAGGGAGCCCGGCAGGCGGGGGCCGCACCGCCTCACCTCCGCTGAACCCTCCGCGCCTCCTCGGCGACCGGAGAGCGACATGGACCCCCCGCCGCAGCCGTCCGCCGCCTCCTAGTCCCGGCGGAGGGGAGGGCTGGGCATGGCCCAACGTGAGCGGAGCGACGGAGCGCAGCGCTACCCCGGTGAGGCGTCAAAGTTTTGTGCGCGGCTCTTCCTCGTCCCCGGGCGGCGGGGCCGGAGCCGGCGGGGCGAGACGGGGAGCGGCTGCCGGGGGGGCACCCGGAGAAGTCGCAGGGGCGGGAGCCTCCGGGGGCTAAAGGGCGCGGAGAGGGCGCTGTCCTCGTGGGGAAAGGCGGCGGTTGGTGCGTTGGTGGCTCTGCTTTTTCCTTCAGGGCCGGCGGCTCGGAAGCCTTGGCGGTGCCGAGTCAGGCGTTCGGGTGTGGGGAGGAAGCAACTTTCAGTTCTCACGGGATCTGTAAGAGAAGTCTCTGAGGTGCTGCGGGCGGCTTTATAACGTCGGTTGAAGTTGTTACGGCTCTGCTGCTGGCGTAGCGTTGGGCTCACCTTTTTAAGCAAAGTTGGGGAGGACTTAAAAAACAAAACCAACTCTGTAAACTGCCTCTGGAACAGAAGCTTTAGTAAAACACTGCGGCTCGTTGATGCTGCCCGCCTGATTGGACCAGAAAGCGACAGAGCCGTCGGTGTTTCGCTTGTGATGGCCCTGCCGGCGCTCCGCGGGGAGCCGGGCTCCCAGCGCCGCCCGTGGGCGGAGGGGCGGGCGGGCTGGGCGTGGCTGCGTGTGCGGGAACCGCTGCGCCTCGTGGCTTTGCTGAAAGCTGTGTGGCCTCAGGAGTGCTGCGCTGTGGGCAGCGCGATGCGTGTCAGCTTGTGAGCGGTCTGATCCAAGACGTGGGTTGGTAAATAAAGTGGTTTTCGTGCTCCTGAGGACTCCTGTGCTTGGTGGCAGTAATGCACACCGTGTTCAGTATCGATATTGTCCACTGTGTGAAGAGTTCGGACTTCTCACTTTCTTTTTGAAGTTTTCCTTTAAGGAGCAAAAAAAACATTTGCAAATTTTTGTTATTGAGGGGGATCTTGACTCTAAAAGTAATCGTGAGCGTTGAAGAAACAAGGTGATAAAAATGTCGTTAACCCTTTGATAGCTGAGCAATATACACAGAATCACGGCCCATCCCGAGTTGGAAGGGTCCCGCAGGGATCCAAGCACTGGCTCCGTGCACGGCCCCCTGAAATCCAAGCCCTGTGTCAGAGATACAGAGCCTGTTTGCTGGGCTGCTGTCATGTCTTCTAAACAAGTTCCTTGCTGAAGTTACGCTTGCAAGTCAGTGCGAATTTAGAAGAATGTGACTCGACTCCTTTCTGAGCTTCGTTTTGTTCCAAGAGTTTGATTTTAACTTTTTTTTTTTTTTCCTTTTATATTCCCAACAAAGTGGCTAAAAAGCCATTTTATTCTGCGTTTTTTGGAAATTACATCAGGCATGACTTCTTCCCTCGGCGTGGTTGGGTGATGTGGGAAGTCAGAATGTACTTTGAAGCTCAGGTGCTGTCAGAACATGCCTTCTGACATGCCGTAACCAGAACTTCAGAACGCATGACCCTATGGACAGCCGTGCTGGGCCAGCGCCAAACCCCACCTGTCAGACAGAAGAATTTACTTGGGGAAAGCCTGTAGGCAGAGCTGATGGTTGTTGGTATTTCCCTGAAGTTCTGGTACTTGCAGTTTCCTGAGTTCCTTTGT